>CM076982.1:28655027-28680027 GCA_039105355.1 Benthosema pterotum
GCAGGGGAGGAGGAGGAGGACGCCAGGTGCAACCTGATTGGTCCGTTGGTTCTGCTGGCGTCCAGGAGCCGGCAGCTGCTCGGCGACGTCATGACGACGGTGGGAGGGAAGGTTCTCCTGACCGCTCTGCTGGGACTGACAGGTATTAATAGGACATGTCCGACCGAATCCATATGCACGCACTGTGCTGTCGGCCAGGGGTTGCTTTCCGATCTGATCGGAAATCAGAAAGACGCTTGTGTCGTTTTCAAACTGATCGAATCAGATCGGGAACAAAGGAATGTAATCGGAAGATGACATACAGTATGTAATGTTATGTAATGTAATGTAATGCAATGTAATGTAATGTAATTAGGGCTGCTGAAAATAATGAGTTAATGGGATTAAATTAATTTTGTTGATTAATCTGATTAAAATTTTAACGCAATTAACTCATGTGCACACTGACCCAACCCACTGAGTATTTTTTTCATTGAAAAAATGGGTAGAGCACGGTTTTACGGAGACATCTACATCTACATCTACAACAATTGGGGCTTTGTAGAGCACCTATTTTGATAAATATTTAAAAGAACTTTTTCTCCCTGATTCTGTTTCTTTTTTAAATGTTCAAATCATGAAATCATGATCATGAAAATATGGCATATGTTGGACATAGTTCGAATGGTGATTGATCATGATTAAATAAATTTTGAAGCTGTGATTAATCTAATTTAATCACTCAAGAGCCCTAAATATAATATCATATCCATATTGTGTCTCTCTGTCTGTCCGTCCGTCCGTCCAGCCATCATCTACCCGTCCCTGTCGTCCCTGCTGTACCTGTGCGTGTTCCAGGGTGTGTGCACGTGCTGGTGCGTGTACGGGGAGGTGGGTGCGCTGCTGTTCAGCTGCGTGTGCGTGTGTTCGCTGGTCTACTCAGCAGGCCACCTGCTCCTGCTCTACGTCTACCAGCTCCCCGCCGTGCACCAATTCATCCCCGCCAACGACAGCTACGCTAGGTACGCACATGCTCGCATGCAGGGGCGGATTGGCCATCTGGAGTACAGGGAGTTTTCCCGGTGGCCTGCGCCACCTAGTGGCCTGGGCAAGATCCAAAATGCACTAGTGGCACTTCCAAAATGCACTAGAATGTGCTAGATGCTCGCCTGGAACATACAGATCAAAATGACCATTAATCTTCTACATTCTCTAGTTGTGTAGACTAAGTTGGGCTAATTCACATGATGAATATTTTAACTGTTGAGGGTGTAAAAATGAAACCAAATGGACCCGCAAGGGTCCATTTGGTTTCATTTTTACGCTCTCAAAGAGTTACATCTGGTTAACCAGCTGCCCCCCCAGGGTGGCCTGGGAAAGGCAAAATTGTCCCGGTGGGAAAATATGTCCCAATCCGCTCCTGCTCGCATGCATGTTTCTGTTTCTGCTGTTCCGTGTGTTACTTTTTTTCTTCTTCTCCTTTTCTGTCTTACCGGTAGATTGATTGTATTTGTTATTTTTTACTCATTTCATTTTATAAAATGAGTACACTCATTTCCACTTTAATCCCGGTCGATGATAACCGAATTAGCATCTACGGCTTCGAGAGCGTTGGGAACGCTCTCTCTTAAATAACGTCCACAATGCGGGGGTGCACACGCATCCGTGCACGCCTGCGGTATTTAGGTCCATATCTGAGCCCATTGTGGCAATCAGATTGAAACTGATTTTACTTCTGAGTTCAGTCGCTGTGACCCAAAACTAAGGATTTTCAAGTTTTGGTTCACAATTTAGGAGATAACTGGCAAAATAAAAATTCTTGTACATTTTCAAATGTCTAGATTCTTGAAAATTAAGTAATTCAGATGTTTACATATAACTCTTGAGAGCATAAAATGATACTGGTCCGTTTGGTATAATTTTACCATCTCAAGAGTTATAGATCTATAAGGGTCCCTTTGAACTGTCCATCATTTAGCTGGGGACCACCTGGAATCCTCTCAGGGACCACTGGTGGTCCCCGGACCACTGGTTTAAAACCAATGGTCTATGGTAAACAAGTACTGAGCTACTTCCTGTGCGCTGATATAAAACGCCCTGCCTTGCCTTGGAATTCTTTTACTATGAAATGATTAAATATGGCCTATTTTGGCCATATTACACAATTTGTTTTTGATCATTGGTATCGGCCATGAATTGTTCACGCTATTTTCACCGCTCCACTTCACACATGCATGCACAGCATTATTTTCATGTTTGTGTGTGTGTGTTTGTGTGTTGTGTGTGTGTTTGTGTGTTGTGTGCATCAGTGTGTTTGGAATGCTCTCCGTAGTAGATGAGGACTGTGGCGCCCCCTGGCAGCTGAACTTAAACACTGCACTCAGCTGGTTTCACTTCTGTCAACCTCTGCTGCTGCTGCTGCTCTACTACACCACTGCTACACTGTGTAGGATACAGGTACACACACACACACACACACACACACACACACACACACACACACACACACACACACACACACACACACACACACACACACACACACACTGTCTTAAAATGTAAGTGTATAATGATTGTAATGCAAACGCAGGAGGTTTTTGCCATTAGGCAGACTAGGCAGTTGCCTGGGGCGCCATGTGGGGGGACACCAGGGTGAACACCAGAATGCTTTAAAAGGATCCCAGGCTAATGAGCCTCATATGGATAAACATGTTATACTTGTTCTCTATAACTAGGATTGAACATTTAAAACACATATAATACAGTATGTTCTTACAAATAATTTTATCCCTTGGGGGCGTCGTTTGACGTCACAGAAGATTTTCCCTGGAGCCCCCCTTACCTTACCCTTACGGTCCATTTGGTAAGGGGGGGTCCAGCTAAAATCTTGCCTGGGGCTCCAAATTGCTTAGAAATGCCACTGTACAAACATGTGTGTGTGTGTGTGTGTGTGTGTGTGTGTGTGTGTGTGTGTGTGTGTGTGTGTGTGTGTGTGTGTGTGGTGCGTGAGCAGTGGACCAATGGGGGAGAAGGAGGAGGAGGAGGGGGGTGGAGGGGAGACGCCGGGACCCAGTGACATCATCAGTAGTGACATCACTACTGATGACATCATCAGCACCAACACAATGTCAGCGGAGAGGAGGAGAGAGCTGTGGAGCCGCGGAGATGTGAGCACACACACACACACACACACACACACACACACACACACACACACACACACACACACAAATAGGACCACAAAAGGATATCAGCTTACGGTGCTTTTTTGTGTTATTTTATTGACCCGATGTCTGCAATCACACTGTATGCTATGTTGTCAATCACACTGTATGCTATGTTGTTAATAAAAAAAAACAAGTTAACTTTGTGTGTGTGTGTGTGTTGTGTGTGTGTGTGTGTGTGTGTGTGTGTTGTGTGTGTGTGTGTGTGTGTGTGTGTGTGTGTGTGTGTGTGTCTGTGTTATCCAGGCGATGTCCACGCAGGAGGCATGCAGCTCAACGGAGGTATCCATCTCTGTGTGTCTGCCTGTCTGTCTGTCTGTCTGTCTGTCTGTCTGTCTGTCTGTCTGTCTGTCTGTCTGTCTGTCTGTCTGTCTGTCTGTCTGTCTGTCTGTCTGTCTGTCTGTCTGTCTGTCTGGCTGCCTGCCTGTCTGACTTTCCTACAAACTTAATTTGTTTGTTGATTGTTGCTGGGATAGACAGAATAAAATCCTGTTTAGTCAACTAAAACATTGGAGGTGACTAAAAAGTGTGAGCTATTCAAAAGACTGTGACTAAAGCTAAAAAGTTTCCTGTCAAAGCCAATAGTGATTATTTTACCCAGAGAAGCACCCTGCAATTCACACATTCCATAAATGCCTAAAAAAATGACTGTGTGTACTGAAAGCTTTTCAAAAGACTATGGCTCGGACCAAACTATCAAAATCAACACTTGATTAATTGAAACCACGTAGCACACACGTGTGAAGCATACATTCCATATACGCCCATGAAAAACTGTCTGTGTACTGAATGTACTGTACAGTAGGCAGTGTACTGTATGTATGTATATACGTCCCTCCGTCATGTGACCTACATCGTTCCTAATACTTCCCAGATGCTAGTGACGTCGTCCAATCAGGACACTCCTCCACAGTACTCTGCGGCTCCGCCCCCCGCCCACAGCAACGCAGCAGGCCTGCAGGGATTGGACCATTACTGCATGCATCACTACTCCCTCAACCAGTCAGGTTGGTCCATGTGGTTTCCATCCCCAAAATGTTTCAAATAAGTCATTTAAATGGACAAATGGTGAATGTCTCCTCTCCTCTCCTCTCCTCTCCTCTCCTCTCCTCTCCTCTCCTCTCCTCTCCTCTCCTCTCCTCTCCTCTCCTCTCCTCTCCTCTCCTCTCCTCTCCTCTCCTCTCCTCTCCTCTCCTCTCCTCCAGACACAGTGTTTGAAGCAGACCATTGGGAGGAGAGCAGAGGAGGAGGTTCCATGTCCACTGCCTTCCGTTTCCTCATGAAACAGAGTTACATCTGTGCCTTGATCGCAATGATGGTGAGCGCACATACTGTAATATGTGCACACATACATACACTGTGACATCTCTGCTCTTTAAATGGTCATTTCACGTTCAGTTACTTCTCTCACCACACATCCATAAAGCTCCTCTTTCCAACCTCCTCTTTTCTTACTTGGAAGCTCCATATTTCTGTTTCCTCCTGAGCAAGCTGACACACCCTGTCTTGTTGCATTTGGCCAAAGATGGTTCATTGTTTAAATATGACTAGGACCTTACCCGTTTGAATATATGAACACCAAAATATGTACAGTGGGTATTGTGATGTACAACGTAATATGTCACATTGCCCTGTGATTTTACTGATGGTCCATAACATGTTCTAACAGGGAGAATCGCCAAGCGGAAACTAACTTCACATATATTCTATTTGCATTGCCCCGTATGGCTGAAAAGGAAATTGCTTTTTCAAATATTGAGTGGAAAATTCAGTTCAGTTCAGTTTAATGCACCAATAAATGATTTATTAAACAACAATTTGTCAATTTGAAAAAAGGGCTTTGGTAATCTCGTGGTAATATTATATATTATAAATCTCTGACATTCCTCTGCCTCCGTCCAGAAATGGAAAAAGATTACTGAATCATACTTACTATTCCACCCATACTGTGTGTGCCATGGCTGACACGCGTGTTGTTCTCGTGTCGTACGGCAGGCATGGTCCATCACGTACGTGTCGTGGCTCACGTGCGTGTTGCTGCTGTGGTCGTGCGCTCTCTGGATGCTGCGCGACCGCCGCCGCTACACCATGATGTCGTCGCCGTGGCTGGTGGCCTACGGCAACCTGCTGCTGCTGCTGCAGTACATCTACAGCTTCCCCGCCATCGAGCCCGTCCCCGGGATGTTCATCCGCAAGGACGTCCCCTTCAAAGAGCTGGCCTCCAAGGTACGCACGCATATACCTACCTTTTCCTAACCAACCGATCCCCTATCGTTGATAAACACAGAGGTGTTCAGTGAAAATAATGAATAATAAAATATATAATAGCCACTGCAGATTAAATGAATTTTATTACAGTGATCCGTTCTAGACGAAGGTAATCTGATGACGGTGTTCCCCTTGCAGATCGTATGTCTTCTGACGTTCTGGGCTCTGCTGCGTCAGAAGCTGACGGAGAAGAAGGAGAAGAAGGAAAGAAAGACAGAGACAGAGACGACGGACGGACACCTGGCCAGCATAACTGTCCACAGCGAAGGTGAGACACCTCCTATACCCGTCTCACTGTGTCTCACTGTGGAGGTTCGGGGACCACCTTGAGAGAGGGTTCTCAGTAAATGTGGTGCCTTTTTGTACACTGTACTACTATTGAGATATTGTGTTTTAATTTATTAAGCATAGACACTGTTTGGGACATTAATGGAAAAGGAGTCATTGTATTTTGTTTTAGATTCATTTTGTTTGACATTGTTCTTTAAACCCTTTATGTCTAATTAATCAATACATCAATTAAAATGCAGACTGCTGACGCAACAGACGTATTTAGGTGGCTTTGTCTAAAAGTAAATACTAATTTTAGGCAATTACCTTTTTTTGATCGTCTAACTTCGGGTCCAACACAATGACAAATGACAAAAAACGCAATACGGCAATTTGACTTATTTATAATAACCATGATCGTACCGATCGCTCCCAAGTAGCTTGTTATGAAGACGATGAGAGCTGCATCCAACACTGTGACCTGGTGGCACAGGAAGCAGAACGTCTTCTTCTACTGTTTCTTTGCCACTACTGGTGATTGACCATCTACTGACACCCAGTGGCTATAGTTATATAGGCCATATCCCTGAGCAATACTGATGGCCAATGTGGAGGTTCTGACGCTATTTGAATGGGAATAACTTGATAAATAAAAATATGGAAATCACTACCATGCAGTGACCATTACATTCGATGTGTCAGCAGCCTATACAGGGTCAATAATAAGAATGGCAAACATAAGGTAGGAAACCCAAAAACATGGGAGACATTACTTACTCACACAGTGGTGTCTTAAATACAAGGAGAATGTTTTGTTCACCTAACATTGCTTTAGTTACTAGTCCAAGATCCTCTAACTTGATTGACCAACTAGTCAATGTACTCCCCTAAAAAAAATAGCAGGCACTCTGTGGCGCGCTACGAGCCATGAATGCCTGCTATTTTTCGGGAGAATGTGAGAAAGCAGCACAAATCTTTCAGTATGTTCTTTCAGAGCAAATGTTTTGTAGAACCTACACTGTCAGGACGAAATATTAAGAGTGTGTTTCTCCTTCAGATCACCTCCTCCAGAAAGGAGAGGTGAGCTACCAGCAGCAGCAGGAGTACGAGGAGGAGGAGGAGGAGGTGCTACCAGGAGCGGCGGCAGCACTAGGAGTGCATGGGATGGAGGAGCTGGTGGCCGTGGTCACCAGGATGTTTGTGAAGTACTGGATCTACGTGTGTGGGACCATGTTCTTCTTCGTCAGCTTCGAGGGACGCATCGTCATGTACAAGATCATCTACATGGTCATGTTCCTGGGATGCACCGCGCTGTACCAGGTAGTATTACCTCCTCTCCAATTAATGTTTTATATTAGTGGTTCCTTCATCCCATTGTGAGCTGGTCTATGGGCGACGTGGGCAGGGGCGGATTGGCCATCTGGAGTACAGGGAGTTTTCCCGGTGGCCTGCGCCACCTAGTGGCCTGGACAGGTTTTTTTCTTCTTCTTTTTTTCTTTTTTTTTTTGAAAAGTCCAAGGCAGGCCAGTGCGCTAGGCCCAGGCCAGGCAACTAGTGTTTCTATCCTTCAAAAAAGAAAAGGTGTTAATCTTCTACATTCTCTAGTTGTGTAGACTAAGTTGGGCTAATTCACATGATGAATATTAGAAATGGACCCGCAAGGGTCCATTTGGTTTCATTTTTACGCTCTCAAATCTGGTTAACCAGCTGCCCCCACCAGGGTGACCTGGCAAAGGCAAAATTGTCCCGGTGGGAAAATATGTGCCAATCCGCCCCTGGACGTGGGCATTTCCATTTTTACGAGTCATGAATTGTAAACGTCGCTGCTAGCATTCCAGAGCTAGCCAGATGTAGCTTAGGGTGTATGCACCATGTATCATGCAGGTTCTATGTCCTCTGTGTCTCCTCCGTAGTTGAACTACCAGCGCTGGCGCAGCGTGTTGAGGTACTTCTGGGTGGCCGTGGTGACATACTCCATGTTTGTCCTGATCCTGGTCTACACCTTCCAGTTCCCCAACTCCCCTGCTACCTGGAGCTACTACACTGCACTGTCTACAGACAGGTCTGCCCGTCTGTCTGTCTGTCTGTCTGTCTGTCTGTCTGTCTGTCTGTCTGTCTGCCTGTCTGTCTGTCTGTCTGTCTGTCTGTCTGTCTGTCTGTCTGTCTGTCTGTCTGTCGACAGTGAATCCAGGGTTGGCATGCCAACCAGTCCATGTCCATACAGTGGTGAGCACTTGAGATTGTCACTGGTGGTACCACTGCGGTAGGTATCCGAAAACTGTTACCACAGCAGGGAAGTGGTACCACCCTGGTGCCTCAGGAGCAGCCAGATGGTAACAGTGACAATCTCAAGTGCTCACCACTGTAGCATCATATACAGACAGAACGTATTGTACCTGTATTGTATGGAGAGAAGGCCACATCCACAGAGAAGGCCACACACAGCCACTGCTGTTGTATCCTATAGTGAAGTACTGACTGTCTGTCTCTTCTCTGTCTGTCCGTTCAGGTTAGAGGATCTTGGATTGGAGAAGTTTTCAGTTCCTGTGCTATTCACCAGAATATTTATTCCTGCTGCATTCCTATTGGTCAGTACACACAGCTCTGTTTACTTTTTGGTCTTATAATGTTATTTAAAGGTAGGGTAAATGATTTGAAAGTCATCGTGTAACAGCCTGGTGCACTAGGGGCGCCCAAGAGTAGCTACACTATGTGAACCTGCTGCTCGATCCTGATTGGAGGAGAATTCACTCTCCACCTGGGGAACTTTTATTAGCTCCTCTGCTAATGTGCGGGAGGGGGAAACTCCATATATGGTCTGCACACCTTATAATAGAGCATTTTAACCGAAAACATTTTTTGGGTGATATCTGACAAAAGTGAAATCACTTCCCCTACCTTTAATGTTATTTAATGTGTGTGTGTGTGTGTGTGTGTGTGTGTGTGTGTGTGTGTGTGTGTGTGTGTGTGTGTGTGTGTGTGTGTGTGTGTGTGTGTGTGTGTCTACTATAGGTGTGTATTCTACACCTCCATTACTTCCACCAGCCGTTTCTTGACCTGACAGACCTGAAGACTGTTGTGGACACACACAACAGTACCGTTACGAGGTAACACGTAACACACACACACACACACACACACACACACACACACACACACACACACACACACACACACACACACACACACACACACACACACACACACACACACACAATGACACAGATAAAATGCTTAATTTAAGTTCTACAGTATCTGATTGCACTAAACTCATAGCCTGGTTCAGACCCATCTACCTGGTGCAGAACTGTGCCATCTGGCACTGGTCCAGACCAAGTCTGGCCTTCTATTGTCAACTTCTGATTTCTCCGTACCAAGATGTGTTTAACCAATGAGAGTCGGAGTTGGGGGTTAGTCTAACAACTAATCCAAACAAACGCAGCTGATTGGCCAGCAGTCCCATCACTCAACAGTGCGACAGTTACACAACAAACATGGCGGCTGCACCTGCAATGAATCGCGGACGTACCAATCTGTCCATTAAGCCGGCCTATGACAAATAGTTTCTTTAAAGAAGCGCTGGGTTGTGTAAACATCGTCATCCAACATATTTTACTGCTTTTGTTCACATCCTAGTAGCACCCGTTGGCTGTGTTTGTGTGGTTGGCAAACAGACTAGCCCATTAGCCACATGATTGACAACAACCTCTGGTTTGTTTGGTATGAACCAAAGCCCCTCCATCCTTGAATTGTCACAGACAGCAGACAGTTTCAGCCGGACTGACTCAAGCTTCAGGAAGCTGAATTCTGACTCGAGTTCACTCACTTATACTTGATGTTATATGAAGACAGGTTGAAAACTGGTCTCTCCAACCCCCCTCTGCCTCTAGGCTGGTCCATGCGGAGGGGAGTCTAGTGGATCTGTCACTGTACAAACCTCCATGTCTAGAAGAGGAGGAGGAGGACTTAAAGAGTGGAGGAGGAGAAGAGAGGAGGACAGTAGAAGGAGAGATGGAGGGAGAGGACGAGAAGGAGAGAGAGGAGGAGAAGTGGAGGGACGAAGACGGGGAGGAGGAGGACGAGGACTCCTGCATGTTCGGACAGGAAACCATGTCTGATCAGATCATAGGTCAGTTATTCAGCCGTTGCATTTGCTAATGACCATGAATATGTTTTGTACAACAGGACATCTACAGTGTACCTTTTAAAAAGGCTGTTTAGTTTAGTCTATCACAAGTTTTAATCTATAGTTGTTTACTGTTGGCCCTAAATCTATTTTTACCTGATTCAGAAGGCCGTGATTTGAAAGCTGATCTTTAAGCTGTAAGCCAGTTTTGTGAATCATTACCCCTAGCCAAACAAATACGTAGTATATATGTAGTATATACTGTAATTCCCTGTCTTAGCTCCGGCGGATCTCTTCTCCAGGTAGTCCCCAGCTAAATAATGGACAGTTAGTAAGCAAATGGACCCCTATAGATCTGTACATCCTGAGATCGTAAAATGATTGTAAAATGATACCAAATAGAAAATGTACTGGTAGAAGAATTACTATTAGAGTTTTGACTAGAGATGGCCGATATTGACTTTTTTACCGATATCCGATATCCCGATATTATCCAACTTCTAATTCCCGATACCGATATCAACCGATATCAACCGATACCGATATATGCGGCCTCCAGTGGTGGAAAAATAACAATTTACTAATATTTAATATAAATAAACATTTAGTATAAATACGAATTCATGTTATAGCCTAGAAATACTCCATACAACTATAAATTCAACATGTAACCTACTTGAGTAAAGAACAAAAGTAATGGTAAAAACATGACAGAAGTGCTCATAATGCAGAATATGGAATTTTCATCAAGATTTCAAATGTACTGTACATAAATCATTTGGGGGGCACCCAGAGGTTTGGGCCGCGAAGCGGCCTGAACTTCTCCTTATGTACTGGCAGTGCAGGCTGCACTGTAGGGAACGGAGGAGAGGAGGGGGAGGAGAGGTGGAAGTTTGCATGAGACATCTTGTCATTGCAGATAAGTAGCCAACAACAAGTTTAGTTTTGATCCACAACAATTAATCAACAACAACAAAACTCTGCCCAAGGATCTATTGACACATGGAGAGGGTTTTTTTTTTCTGATGGAGCTTATTATTGAACTTGTAGGCTGATTGCTCCTCAATTTGAAAAATTCAGAACACAGAAGTTCATTATATAATGCAAAATGCCTGAAGGTAAAAATACATAGTAGGCTTAGATCCTAACAGTATTAGCTTATTGGTCACACAATTGTTTATAATTAACCGGGGAGTCACTAATTGCAGCTGGCTAGTGCAGAAGATAAAAGGTGGCATTCTCAGTCCATGTTATTTCATTAAACGGCAAATAATTATACACATCATATACACCCAACAAAACCACTCAATGGACACAGCAAATACCAGTTTGAATTATCAAAATCCGTTCAGAATTGAAGATGCATAGAAGGAATCTAATCTCAACTCTTTGCAATGCGTCCCGCTCTCTGTCTCCTGTCTCTATAGATAGTAATTCCTTCGCTTAATACACAAGCAAGGCAGAATCAAACGTAATGCAACAGAGAATTCCCAAAACCTTAATTGAAATATGTAGATTGCAGGGGTGGTCAGCTCTGGTTGTCTCTTTTTTTTTCTTTTTTGCTTTGCCAAAGATCGCTATACTGGATCTCACTCAGAGTGCTTGGCTTGCGTGTGTGTGTCTGCGTACATGCGGCATTCTCAGTCCATATTATTTAATTAAACAGCATATCAATATACACATCATAGGCTATACACCCAATGAAACCATTCAATGGACACAGTAAATGCCAGTTTGAATTGTCAAAATCCGTGAGAGAGAGAGAGAGAGAGAGAGAGAGAGAGAGAGAGAGAGAGAGAGAGAGAGAGAGCATGTGTTGCATGTAGTTGAGTCTACGGGGTTCTCACCCTCACCCACGTGGCTCTCCCTGCCACGTGTGTCAGCTACGGGTTTCCATAGCAACCACACAACAAACACAGAGAGAGAGACGGAGAGAGTGTAGGAGAAGGGCAGAGGAGCCTTATGGATCTGTACACTGAAGGAGCTTGGATTTATTGACTTTTGGATCTAATAGCGATCTTTTTCCTGATCTTTGGTGGTTGACCTGTTATTTGGAGACAAGGTAAGGTTAAAAAAAGCCTTGGTTGCTGTTTTTTTTTTGTAATGGCGGCACTGATTGTTTGAGGATCGCTAGATCCAGCTAAATGATGGATCCTTTGTAACCAAACGGGTCCATATTATTTAATTAAACAGCATATCAATATACACATCATATACACCCAATGAAACCATTCAATGGACACAGTAAATGCCAGTTTGAATTGTCAAAATCCGTTCAGAATTCAAGATGCATAGAAGGAATCAAATCTCAACTTTTTGCATTGTGTGTGTGTGTGAGAGAGCAAGTGAGAGAGATTGCAAGCATGCAGCACGGAGGGCTGCCGCAGCAGCTCATGCAGAGCGGCGCTGAGTCTACATCTCTGTAAATAGTCATAATTTCCAGTTTGTAAATACCGATACCGATATTTTCCGATATGAAATTTGAAAGCTTTTATCGGCCGATAATATCGGATGGCCGATAATATCGGACATCTCTAGTTTTGACCGATGTTTTGACAGTTTATCTCTCCTAAATTGTGGACAAAAAAATTGAAAATCCTTAGTTTTGGGTTCGAGAGACTAAACTCAACATCAAATGGTGGCCATGGCTAAAGTGCAGAATAAAGAGTGAGCCCTGGTATGAAAAAAGTTGAAAACCACTACTATAAACAGAAGGGGAAAGTGATTCCAAGGTCTTTGCCGGAACTCCCAGAGATTTAAATACTGTAAGTGCCCCAAAAAGTCAATTTCAGGTTCATGTCAAAAAATGAAACCAAATGAAACCAAAAATGAAACCCTTGCGGGTCCATTTGGTCTCATTTTTATACTCTCAAAGGTTAACCAACTGTCCATCATTTAGCCTGGGGCCCACGTGAAACCCTCTCAAGGACCACTGGCGGTCCTCGGACCACTGGTTAAAAACCACTGCACTGCTATTACGTTGTAGTCGACAAACATGTGTCAATACCCATAATGAAATCCGTCTGTTTTCTCCACTCTGTTGGTCCAGACCTGCGTTCGTCGTGGAGGCTGGTGTTGGACCGTCTGTCGGACCTGTTCCTGCGCCTCGTCATGTCGGTGCAGAAGCTGCAGCGCCTCGTCTGGTGGCTCCTGGAACTGCACATCATCAAGCTCATCTCCATCTACATCATGTGGCTGTCTGTCAGAGAGGTACACACACACACACACACACAGTTTTTGGGCTACTTTTTACTGTAAATGATGGACCCTTACAGATCTGTAACTCTTGAGAGCGTTAAAATGAAACCAAATTTGGTTTCATTTTATACTCTCAAGAGTTAAGTTATATTCTAACGTCTGAATTTTCAAGAGTCAACTCAATTAGACAATGTGGAAGAATTGTTGTTTTGACCAGTTTTTCCAGTTCATCTCTCCTAAGTTGTGGACAGAAAACTTGAAAATCCTTATTTTCTGGTCTGACAGACTAAACTATATACATTTTTCCAACTTTCCTTTTGCCACCAGGGGGGGAAGTGCCCCCTTGGCAGTTGGCACCCTCCTAAAATGGCCATTGAGTCCTTGCTTTGATGACCGTGAGACAGTGTATGACTGTTGTGTGTTTGTTACAGGTGTGTGTGTTAAACTGTGTCTTCGTGGCGTGCTGGACCGTGGCGTTGCCGTGCAGGGCATGGCGCCCCCTGGCGTCCAGCATATGCACGGTGTGGACGTGTGTGCTGGCGGTGTGCAAGATGATCTACCAGCTCAACTCCATCCAGCCGGAGAACTACGCCACCAACTGTTCACTGGTGAGTAGAATGAATGAATTCATCCATTCTGCAGGCCAAAAGGTTCATTGATGTCACATTTTAATAGATTTTAACCCATTCTGAAGTGAAAAAATATTCAAAGATTTGTACCACATTTTCACAATTTTCAAAAATATCTGTCTGTCTGTCTGTCTGTCTGTCTGTCTGTCTGTCTGTCTGTCTGTCTGTCTGTCTGTCTGTCTGTCTGTCTGTCTGTCTGTCTGTCTGTCTGTCTGTCTGTCTGTCTGCAGCCAGTCAACTCCAGTGCAGAACTAGGCAGGTCTGTTTTATACTCTGGTCCGGTTGACCCCGCCCAGTGGGTGGGGCTTCGCAAGACTGATGGGAAACTGCTGGATTACCTCAGGGTAAAACACACACACACACACACACACGCACGCACGCACGCACGTACAACCTGATAATGTTAGCCTGTCGTACAAGTAAGTTATGTGGTAACAGGAAGGCTCGGCCCTGATTATTGACAGAGTTACGCTGTCGCAAATTCCGTTCACTTCATGGGATCAGTACAATGGCGGCTCTTATCATCAAGTTGTGTTTCACCAATGTGTTTTTCTTTTAGGACCTTTTTTTCCAACCCAAATGGACCCGCTAGGGTCCATTTGCTTCACATTTGTACACTCTCAGGAAAACTTTTGAAATGTCCCTATTTTTGTCCCTCTTTCAGACTGCAACAGCCCTCCCCGAGAGCTCAGTTTTCTGACCCCTTAATGTCGCAACATTCCGGCTGGTCCGAGTATTAATTTGGGCCGAGCCTTCATGTATTCAGTTACAGTCCTGTTAGCGTTGTGCTACTGTGTGTTCTTCTGCAGTACAACCTGATGATGTTAGCGCTGCTAGCCTTCGAGGTGACAATCTACAGACACCAGGAACTGTACCGTCTCCGTGGCAACATACCTCCCCCCGTCACCAGGACGCTGTTCTGTGACATCACCAGGCAACACCTCGACGACGGGTTCCTAAGCTGTGCCAAATACTTTGCCAACTACTTCTTTTACAAGTTCGGCGTGGAGGTAATTAAGCACACAAACACACGCACGCACGCACACACACACACACACACACACACACACACACACACACACACACACACACACACACACACACACACACACACACACACACACACACACACACACACACACACACACACACACACACACACTTTGTAATGATTCACCCTGAATCTATGGTACCTCAGGTTCAAATTCATCATAATATGGAGATGGGAGGTCAAAGCCTCTTTTCCATGTGTAAACGCACAAAAAATGTGCATGCACGAGGCGCTTGCACAGGCATTTTGCAGCACCCCATAGTGAATGTCCAGCACCTCCTACTGTAAATATCTTCCTGCAGTCATGCCTGACTGACGTACAATATGAACCATGATTTTGTAGAAAAAGGTTCAAAATGTGACCAAAATGTGATGCAAATTCTTACATTTGTTTCCAGGCTGAATTGTTTCCCAAATTCAGCCTGGAATTGTGGACAAAAACAAAAGAAATCTTTTGTTTTTGGGTCTGTGGGGCTAAAATGTCATCAAATGGTGGTCCATGGCTCAAATGCTGAATAAATAGTGGGCTCTGGTATGAAGAAGGTTGAAAGCCACTGTATTACACAATTGCGGTGTTACTTTTTTCCATGTGTACTGATGTGTGTTTTCTGGTGTCAGACCTGCTTCCTCCTAGCGGTCAATGTGATCGGTCAGCGGATGGACCTGTTCGCCGTCGGCCACGCCTTCGCCCTCATCGCCGTCCTGTCCCGGCGCTACAGGAAGCGCATCGCCCTCGTTTGGCCCAAATACTGCTACTTCCTGTCGGGGGTGTTGTGTTTCCAGTATGTGCTTTGTGTGGGACTGCCTCCCGCCAGCTGTGCAGGTGCACACACACACACACACACACACACACACACATACACATAAACACACGTGCAGAAACAATTTGCAAGGCATAACCTTATAACCCTGTACCAGAACTGTGTGGTACCACATTTTCTGGTGCTACCACAGTGGTACCACGAGTGACAATCTAAATTGGACTGTAACCGTGTGTGTGTGTGTGTGTGTGTGTGTGTGTGTGTGTGTGTGTGTGTGTGTGTGTGTGTGTGTGTGTGTGTGTGTGTGTGTGTGTGTGTGTGTGTGCGTGCGTGCGTGCGTGCATTCGTATGTGTGTGTGCGCGCGTCTGTGCGTGCGTGTGTGCGTGTGTGCCTTTGATTACAGAGTATCCATGGAGACGATCAGGTTGGGATTCTAACGTGATCAAATGGTTGTTCCTCCCGGATCACCTGACGCCTCCCAACGCTCTGTTCCTCCTCTGTAAGAGCTATAATCTTATCTTTATCTATAACTACACAATGTCTCTGTTCACCCGTACACACACAGGGCCGTTTTTGCCATTAGGCAGACTAGGCAGTTGTCTGGGGCACCATGAGGGGAGAGGGGGTGCGGCGACCACCAGACATGCTTTAAAAGGATCCCAGGCTAATAAACCTCATATGGATAAATACATTATAGTTGTCCTCTATGACTAGAATTGAACATTTAAAAGACATGTAATATGTTCTTTAGTTTAGGAATAGTTCCGAATTTTTATCCCTTGGGGGGCGTGATTGGCGATTTTACTCTGCCTTTCATAGGTATGACTTCACAGGAGATTTTCCCTGGAGCCCCCCCTACCAAATGGAGCCGTAAGGGTCCATTTGGTAAGGGGGGCTCCAGGGAAAATCTTGCCTGGGTATCCAAATTGCTTAGAAACACTGCTGACCTCTGTAATCCCCATAATTCAAGAAACGTTCGCCCCCACCGACTAACAAACTGTATTCCATCATTGTATTTTCCAGATGACTTTGTACTGCTGCTAGCGGCCTCCCTGCAACTCCAGGTGTTCGAGGAGGAGCAGGAGTTGTCGGTTCGACTCCTGGCCGGAGACAACAACGAGTTGCACAGAGAGGAGGATGACGGACAGGCCTCCGAGCCAATCAGTGACCTGCATTTAGATCAGGCCCCCGACTTCATACGATGCAGGTCTGTCCCTGTCTGTCTGTCTGTCTGTCTGTCTGTCTGTCTGTCTGTCTGTCTGTCTGTCTGTCTGTCTGTCTGTCTGTCTGTCTGTCTGTCTGTCTGAGTCTGACTGACTTTGAGTAACGTCTTTCCATGTGTGTGTGCGTGCGTGCGTGTGTGTGTGTGTGTGTCTGCGTGTGTGTGTGTGTGTGTGTGTGTGTGTGTGTGTGTGTGTGTGTGTGTGTGTGTGTGTGTGTGTGTGTGTGTGTGTGTGTGTGTGTGTGTGTGTGTGTGCGCTTTACAGGACCTATCTGGACATGATGAAAGTGTTTGTGTTCAGTTACCTCTTTTGGTTCGTGCTCACCATCATCTTCATCACTGGAACCACCAGGTGTGCACACACACACACACACACACACACACACACACACACACACACACACACACACACACACACACACACACACACACACACACACACACACACACACACACACACAGTCCTCTGGTGTGAGCAATAACTGTTGCTATGCTTGATCAGTTCTAAAAGTGATCCCACATTCTACCCTTTATATAGGATGCAATGTATAGATGTGTCCAGTAGAGGGTGGTAGTGTTACCTTGCTGAGAGGTGAAAGCTGCCTTAGTAAATATAGAAATAAACCAGTTCATGCCAGAGAGTTCAGCATTTGTTTTTACTAACCTCTTGATTTGATTTGATCTAAGCACAGTATAGAACATTAAAATAATACATAAACATGCTGTCAGTGTTGGGCAGTAACTAATGAAATGTTACATATTACTGTATTATTATTACCTTTTCCAGCAAAAGTAAAGTAAAGATATTGCTCTGCCAAAAAATGCCTCATTACTTATTACTTTGGGCCTGTTGTTGCATGATGTGAAAATAGAACAGATTTACAAGTTATCCACAGATAACAACAGAGATGCACTGTAGTTTGTAGATCCTATACCACCGTAGCATTCTGCACACATGACCTACACTACAAGTTATTACAGTTGTCGCAAGTTGTCACGAAAAGGATTGTGTTGTACATCTCTGTTCCTTTGCGGGTGGGCGAGGGGGGCTTGGGAAAGTAATATGGAATATGTATGTCTTTGATTCTAGTAAGTAAGGTAATATTATTACTTTTTCATAAGTAAAGTAAACATATTACTCTCTTAATAATATAATAATATCTAATACTGCCCAACACTGCATACTGTCATACATTCAAAACACTCACAGAAAGTAAAAGCAATATTAACAATTTCTTTGGGAAAGGTATTTTTTTTTAAAAAGAAAGAAAAGAAAACGAATCAGCCTGAAACAAATTGTAACAAAAACCTTAGATTATTAGTTTTTTGTTTCATGAATGGCCGTCTTTAGCCCAAGAATGTTTTTTTTTTTGTGCAAAACAATGCTTGCAGTGGATTGAGAATAAAAGCCCTCCTTAATTTGACACCTCACATCAGAATTAAAATGTAAGAAATCTGCCTTATAGTAGGTTGGTACTGTATGTCAACTACTCTAACATTATTCAATATGTTTCCCCAATGGGATTTCTTAGGACTTTTGATGTAAATTCTGTTTCATAACATATTTATGAAACAAAAAAAGTCATTTGAGGTTAAACCTCAAAATTGCTTGTGCTAAACCATCGCCGTCGTTGCTGTCATTTAGGATCAGCGTGTTCTGTTTGGGATACCTGGTGGCCTGTTTCTACTTCCTGCTGGTGGGCGGGGACTTGCTGCTCAAGCCAATCAGATCCATCCTGTTGTACTGGGACTGTCTGATTGGCTACAACGTCTTCGTCATCACCATGAAGAACATACTGTCGGTGAGACACACGCTGAGCAGGATACTGTTGTTAATCATCGTAAATAGCTCATTTTGAATCCATTCCTCTAAATACTGTCTGTCTGTGTGTCTGTCTGTAGATCCTAGCCTGTGGCTTCATAAAGTCTCTAGTAGTGAATCACTGTTGGTTGATTCAACTCTTCAGCCTGGCGTGCACAATCAGAGGATATGATAAGCGTATGTATCTCTCATCTGACTACCTACCTACCTACCTACCTACCTACCTACCTTCCTACTGTAATTGGCTGCCTATATCAGTGGTTTTCAACCTTTTTCATACCAGGGACCACTATTTATTCTGCATTTTAGCCACAGTCCACCGTTTGATGTTGAGTTTAGACTCTCGGACCCAAAACTAAAGATTTTCAAGTTTGTGTCCCCAATTTAGGAGAAATAAGTGGCAAAACTTTGATCGAAATAACAATTCTTCTACATGTTCTAAGGTAGATTCTTGAAAATTGAGTACTTCAGATGTTTAAGTATAATTTAACTCTTGAGAGTGTAACATTTTATGATCTCAAGAGTTACAGATCTATAAGGGTCCATTTGGTTACCGACTGTCCATAATTTAGCTGAGGACCACCTTGAATCCTCTCAGGGACCACTGGTGGTCCGCAGACCAATGGTTGAAATGGTTGAAAACCACTGGCCTATATTAAAACTATTCACAGAGTCCATAGATGTGTTATGTTTTTCATTGCAGCTCTGTTCTGTAACGAATGCTGTGAACCTGCGTAATTATCTGCCTCTTGGCCAGTGCATGTAAAAATAGACTTTCAACCACAGATTAAATAGATGCTACACAACCTACTGAAATAACTACCCATCTACTTATACACTTGTGTGTGTGTGCCTGTGTGTGTATGTTTGTTTCCTAGCCAGCCCGGCGAGCAGTAAGCAGTGTGAGCTGCCCAGCGACCAGGCGGGGGTGATATGGGACAGCATCTGTTTCGCCTGCTTGCTGCTGCAGCGCCGCGTGTTCAAGAGCCACTACTTTATTCACGTCGTGATGGACAACAAGAACTCACAGATACTGGCCTCAAGGTACCATGCCGTCGCATACGCATATACACTGTGGCGTTTCTAAGCTATTTGGAGCCCCAGGCAAGATTTTCCCTGGAGCCCCCCCTTACCAAATGGACCCTTACGGGTGAACTATTATGAACTATTTTTAAACCAAAGAAGATATTACCGTATTGTCCCGAATATAAGACGACTCGTTTATAAGACGACCCTCATTTTTCAAGCTCCATTTACAGAAAAAAGAACATTGAATGTCAAATAGCATAGCCCCTGAATATAAGACGACTCCATTTTGGGGATATTTCCATTGGGAAAAAAACATAGTCTTATATTCAGGCCAATAGGGTATATGTGTTTTGATGGTTGTGTGTGTGTGTGTGTGTGTGTGTGTGTGTGTGTGTGTGTGTGTGTGTGTGTGTGTGCGTGTGCGTGTGCGTGTGCGTGTGCATGTGTGTGTATTCACGGTTGGTGTGTAGGGGTGCGGAACTGTTTGAAGCATCAACAGTGAAATCAGTCAGAGCGCGACTGGAACTAGAGAAACACTCTATGGACCTCCTCAAGAGACAGTAAGACAGATGCACGCACACACACACACACACACACACACACACACACACACACACACACACACACACACACACACACACACACACACACACACACACACACACACACACACTTCGAAACTAGCAGGGTTGCGCTCATAGTCAGCTAATCAGATAAAATGAAAAATGAAATGAAAAACATGTTTTGAACCTTTTTTTCCAGGATGGAGAGGATTAAGTCTCGTCAACAAAAGTTCAGAAGAGGAAAAGAAAGATTGATAACATCACATACGGATGGTAAGAGATTCAGGGGGTTCCAGGGGGTCCCCCTCAAAAGTAGGTATAATTATAGCAAGACAATCATTTTTTACCACTTCATCCATATGTATACAGTATATTGGCAATAGCAAAATACAATTTTTTAGTTGAAAATTAGAGAAAGGTTGGAATAACTTAAATATAAAAATAAATTACACAAATCAAAGCAATAGAATGTGGCCTGCGGTGCAAACATACTTGCTTAATGTACATCAATGTCTTTGAGGTTCAGTTTTGCCGTTGTGCTGTTATTGTGCTGTTATTATTTATTGTTATGTTAGTGTTCAACATAATTAAAATCAATATTGTTACCTGTGTGTGCGTGCGTGTGTGTTTGCATGTATAGGTCAAGAGCAGAGGAAGGGACGAGGCCAGAAGGAGTGGTGGAGACCCTGGGTTGACCACGCCTCCAGTAGGTCACATGATGTGTCTGTCTGTGACTGTAAGCACATTACAGCGTGAAAAAAGCCCGGACACAGCCGTCATGTTTGGAGTTTTTGAATGGCTGTGGATGGGAAATAAAAATGGCAGTTGCAGAAACTGAACGCTCGAGCGCTGGTCATGCAGCCTGAATAGGGACAAAGTGGAGATGGAAAAACATTATTTTCAACGAGGGTAGCACAAATAAGAGCTATTTTAGGCATGTGTGCAACATGTATTGTACAGTAACAACTAAAGATGTTGTACTGTACAATACATGTTGTACTATAGTGAAACAATCTAAAATAAAGGGATTTAAGATCATTAAAGCTGGGTTGTTAAAGTAAAGCTCTGGGACACAGTTCAAAGTCTGGTGTGCTCAAGGCTTGTCTGTCTGTCTGCCTGCTTGCTTTCCTGCCTGTCTGATACATTACAGCATATTGTGTGTGTGTGTGTGTGTGTGTGTGTGTGTGTGTGTGTGTGTGTGTGTGTGTGTGTGTGTGTGTGTGTGTGTGTGTGTGTGCGTGCGCGCGCGCTCATCAGTGGTGCGCAGTGGGAACTACTTCATGTTCGAGACGGACAGCGATGAAGAGGAGAACGAGGAAGAGGAGGAAGTGAAGCGGACGGAGCCTCCAGAGAAGTCAGCCTTCCAGGTGAGCTCACCCAACAAGAACTAAATAATAGAATTTGATCATCACCATCAAGTACCGTACTAAGCTGTCCATGTGTGTTCCTGTCTGTCCATCAGTTTGTGTATCATGCGTGGATAACAGACTCCAGGACGGCTCTAAGAGCTCGGAACCTGAGGCGCAAGACCAGTAGGAAGGAGACGAGGAGAGAGGGAGCAGGGGGCAAAGGAGACCCGCGAGGAGGTAAGGAGACTGACTACCACCGGCACAAACCTGCTTGATCAGGATTATAGAACAATGTCAGATGTCAGATCTCTGCTCTTCTTATACGTCTTGAGATAACTTATTGTGATTTGACACTTGAATTGAATTGAATTGAATTGAATTGAATTGAATTGAATTGAATTGAATTGAATTGAATTGAATTGAATTGAATTGAATTGAATCCAATTGAATCCAATTGAATCCAATTGAACAATGTAGAACTGAAGCTGATAAATGGTAGTTGAAATTTCAAAAATGGTTGAAAATGGACAATCGATCTCAACCCACATCAAAATGTATTTTCGGTGGAGTAAAAATTCTCCATTCATTGTCAATTGTATTTTATGTTTCTGTTCGACAAACATTTAGGGCTCCATTTTCGTTACATGCTAAACCCCTTATGCCATATCCCTTATTTCATTTTCACTATTTTGAAAAACTTTTTTGGACTATTTCAACATGTCAATCTATTAACACGTTGTGAGCTAGTAGACTGGCCATTTGAACTACTGAGAAATGTTTTTTTTAATAGTTTAAAAAGGCAAAGAAGTTAAGGGATAAGGGGTATAGCGGTAACGAAAATCTCACCCCTACACTCTACAGTACATGTCAGTAGATGTCACTTAAATGACCTTAGACAGTGTCCCGGCGATGTAAGGTGATACATGCTGCATAAACAGTTCTTACAGTGTTAATGTCTGTATTTGTCTCCAAGACACTGGAGTCATTGAAGAGGAGCAGGAGGAGAGAGAGGAGGATGAGGAGAGACGGGAGGAGGAGAGAGACGACGGTCCAGGTGATTGTGTTCACTATTGCCTTTGTTTTGTCCAGTAAAAATGTGACCTAAAATATTCAGCGACCACCATTTTCACTGAGGAAAACCAGATTACAACTAAATAGACCTTTAGGTAAGCCCCACCCTCTTGTCCACCCTTGGACACTTTCCAGCCGGGCTCATTCATTCCAATGTAAATATCTTAGACTTCATACATTAAATACTGGTTCATTTTTGGAACCAGACCTTCAAAATCTCTTCCAAATCCATCAACAAGGCATGCCCTATGCAGTGGAAAAATGTGTGTGTGTGACATTTATTTTTTTAAAACCATGTTTTATCATATAGGAGAGCTATTGGTGGAGAGGCTTGTCTATCACATGTTATGCTTAGCTGTGATTGGACCATAGCAGTTTGGGGAGGGGCTTACCTAAAGGTCTATTGAAACTAAGCTATAAAGACAAAAAACTAACTATTCAGAGACTGTTGTTGACAAATCAAATGTAATCTGACATCGTAGGGTAGGACTATCGAGATCCAGTATAGTTTGGTTGGGCGTTGTGCTCTGAATAACAAATGTTCCTATATTGGTCAGTGCACACATACACACAACCTGTTTTCATTTTGTTTTTCTTCAATTGTCTGTGTGTGTGTGTGTGTGTGTGTGTGTGTGTGTGTGTGTGTGTGTGTGTGTGTGTGTGTGTGTGTGTGTGTGTGTGTGTGTGTGTGTGTGTGTGTGCAGACACAGTGCTGAGCCGTGTCTCCAGCGTGTTTAGGTTCTGGGTGGTGTTGTCGTCAGCTGTCCTGGAGTCAGTGACCTCCTGGTTGAACTCACTGTGTCTGGAGCACACACACATCTCCACTGTGCTGCGCATCGAACGCACCATGCTGACACAGCAGTACAGACAGGTACGCATGCACACATACTGTATACCAGTGGTTTTCAACCTTTTTGACACCAGGGCCCACTATTTATTCAGCCTTTTTGCCATGGACCACGATTTAGCCCCACAGACCACAAAACTAAAGATTTGTTTTGTTTTTGTCCACAATTCCAGGCTGGATTTCAGAAACAAAACAGGCAAACAAACAGATCAAAATGACCATTCATCTTCTACATTCTCTAGTTGTGTAGACTTGGGCTTATTCACATGATGGATATTTTAAGTCTTGAGAGTGTAAAACATGCGCAAATGGTCATGATTACGCTCTCAAAAAGTTACGTCTGGTTAACCAACTTTCCATCATCACCTGGAACCCTTTGAAACACAAGTCTGGAGATTACTCTGCATTTTACCATGGCTAAAAGATGTCAGAATCCCACTCTCATGCTGCTGTTGTTACATTGCGCATTTCTTTCCAGGGCAACATACCATCAAGAGAGAGTATCCATGGTTACTACCGACTTCATATGTTAAAGTCATCGAGGGAGACTGGCTTGGACTACACTGCCCATGAGGCAGATGGACATACAGACTGCACTACCTACGAGGCAAAGGGGCAGAGGGACTACACTGACCATGAGGCAAAGGGGAAGAGGGACTACACTACCCATGAGGTAGAGGGGCAGAGGGACTACATTGCTCATGAGGCCGAAGGACATACGGACTGCACTACCCATGATGCAGAGGGGCAGATGGACTACACAACCCATGAGTCAGAGGGGCAGATGGACTACACTACCTACGAGGCAGAGGGGCAGAGGGACTACACTACCCAAGAAGCAGAGGGGCGGAGCGACTACATTATGCATGGCGCCGATGGACAGGTGGACTACACTACCCAGGAGGTAGAGGACCAAACGGACTGCACTACCCATGATGCAGAAGAGCATAGGGACTACACTACCCAGGATGCAGAGGAGCATACCACATTTGTAGAGGAGGGAGACAATATCACAGAGACAGAGTGTTTAACAGAACAATGCAAAACTGATCCTGGGCCAGCATTAGATGTTCAGTCAGAGACAGTAGAAACTCAGTCAGAGCCAATAGACGTTCAATCAGAAACAATAGCTCTTCAATCAGGGACAATAGAAGTCGGAGACGTCCAACTAGACGTCCTTTCAGACACAACGGATGATGTCTCAGGTGAAGAGGACGTGTCCCATCCGGATTTCCCGGAATCGCTGGTGTCCAGGACCAGCCAGAGAGCACGCCGCAGGCTGTTCAGGATGGATGGGGTGGACCTGTCCTCCTCTTCAACGGACGGACAACCCAGTAGACCAGAGAGGTGAGGGTCCATCCTTCATGTTTAGGATTAATCATGGTTTAAAAGCACAAATAACATGCATTACTAAAATTGTTTTTAATACTTGATATCATATTGTATATGGTCCTTACACTCACTACTGATATAACCAGTCCTTGCTATTTCTTTCTGGACAGTTGCAGTAGTGGTGGTGGTGGGGGGGCTCTGACATGAAGATTATTTAATATTTGAGTCATTATAATGCTGAAGCTAGATGAAAAAACA
>CM076982.1:28685027-28842527 GCA_039105355.1 Benthosema pterotum
TGACAGGTACTGTATATGTGTTTGATTAACAGGTACCATGGTGATTGACAGAGCGTTGTATCTCAGGAAGACGGTGGTGGGGAAGTTGATCTTTCAGATCATTCTGGTGTTTGGGATTCACTTCTGGTTGTTCTTCATTTTGCCTACTGTCACTGAGAGGTACCCCCCCCCCCCCCCACACACACACACATCAAATCACATAAAGTGCTTTAAGATGCTAGTTTACCTTTTGGGGGTGATTGTTTTCATAGACCTGGTTGCACTCTCTCGCAAAATCTTGCAGCACTGCTCGAGACCAAAAGGAGAATCTGGTTTGTTCTCAGGACCCCAAACATATACTGTAAGAGCATCCATGTGATGAGCCTGCAGATTGGCCTTTACTATTCCTATATTATCATACTGAGAGTCTGGCATCCTACCCAAACACTAACCTAAGTGCACAAGGATGTCATGGGCGATTTATAATCACCAATGTCGGGAGCGACAGTATTGTCAGAGTGACTGTTGGATCTTTGGTCCAACGTATACAGTATGTCGGACAAACGTCTGCAATAGAACATTTAGACATTTGCAATGTTTATATTTTTAGTTTCAGAGCAGTACTTTGTCACGTAATGACTGAGACTGGTTGGTTGGAAGGAGTATTCACTACAAAATAAAGACACCAGCGTTTTTTTTTTTTTTTTTTTTCACCCAACAAATATCACTGTGATCAATTCTCGTTTGGCTTCAGGTCACCTATCACACTTTTCTGAATCCAAATGTCCCCTTTACCCAGTACACTATATAGAGCATATTGATGGAAATACTAATAGTCTTGCTCTATGCGTAATAACTTGTAGCTTTTGCCTGTCATCTTTTTGACCATAATTTAGCAATTTACAGGCTCTGCAGTTTCAAGTAAGGTTTCAAACAGAACGATAACATAGACTTTTCCATTTTCCATTTTCTCTCACTTGCCTGCTCTCTGCCTCTCTGTCTCTCTCTCTCTCTCTCTCTCTCTCTCTCTGCAGGCGTTTTAATCACAACGCGGTGGCTCAGCTGTGGTACTTTGTGAAGTGTGTGTACTTTGGTCTGTCGGCGTACCAGATCCGCTGTGGTTATCCCACCAGAGTGTTGGGAAACTTCCTCACCAAGAGTTACAATTACCTCAACCTGTTCCTGTTCCAAGGGTACACTCACACATTTCATTTCTTACCATGTAAAAAAAAAAAAACTATATGCAGTGGCGTTTCTAAGCAATTTGGAGCCCTGGGCTCCAGGGAAAATCTCCTGTGACGTCATACCTATGACAGGCACAGTGAAATGGTGCCCCCAAGCGATAAAATTATGAAGTATTTTTAAACTAAATAACATATTATGTGTTTTAAATGTTCTAGTTATAGAGGACAAGTATAATGTATTTATCCATATGAGGCTTATTAGCCTGGGATCCTTTTAAAGCATGTCTGATGGTCGGTGTGTGTGTGTGTGTGTGTATGCGTGTGTGTAGGTTTCGCATGGTGCCGTTCCTCACAGAGCTCAGAGCGGTGATGGACTGGGTGTGGACAGACACCACTCTGTCTCTGTCCTCATGGATCTGTGTGGAGGACATCTACGCTCACATCTTCACTCTCAAGTGCTGGAGGGAGTCAGAGAGGGTAGGGATCTGTGCACGTGAATTGATATTAGCGTCCTGTTTGCCCTCATAACACTCTAAATCCACTGGTCGGGGGGCACAGTGGCACAGTGGTTAGTGCTGTCGCCTCACAGCTAGAAGGCCCCAGAGGGAGCTAGGGATGCTGACAGCATCGTTCTGCAGTGCCCATAGCCGAGGCCTTTCTGTGTGGAGTTTGCACGTTCTCCCTGCTCCATGTTCTGTCCCATTCCATCCATATTGACGGATTCTACCCAAAGATTGTGTTTTTGCCGGCCACAGTCACAGTCCCATCGCTCATGGAAGTAATCATGACTTGAGTGTGAGCAATCCAGCTATTTTGAGTCCTGTGAAATGGGCAAATGGCCGAGTCTCTTGTTCCAACTGACCCCTGTTTGTGTGATATGTGTCTATGATCAGAGGTACCCTCAGCCCCGGGGCCAGAAGAAGAAGGTGGTGGTGAAGTACGGCATGGGAGGCCTCATCGTCCTGCTGCTGATCTGCATCGTGTGGTTCCCTCTGCTCTTCATGTCTCTGGTCAAGTCTGTGGCCGGAGTCATCAACAAACCCCTGGACGTCTCACTGACCATCACCATGGGAGGCTTCCAGGTAGGACAGTGGTCCCTGAGAGGATTCCAGGTGGTCCCCAGGCTGAACGATGAACAGTTGGTTAACCAGATGGACCCTTATAGATCTGTAACTGTTGAGAGCGCTAAAATGAAACCAAATGGACCCTTGAGGGTCCATTTGGTTTCATTTTACACTCTTAATTGATATTTAAACATCTGAATGACTTAATTATCAAGGATCTACACAATTAGAACATCTAGAAGAATTGTTATTTGGACCAACGTTTTACCAGTTTATCTTTCCTAAATTGTCGACACAAACTTGAAAATCGATTAGTTGAGTCCGAGAGACTAAACTCAGCATCAAATGGTGGTCTGTGGCGAAAATGCAGAATAAATAGTGGGCCCTGAGATGAAAAACGTTGAAAAACTCTGGTCTATTTTAACCTTTCTGTTTTTCTGTTTTTTGTGGAAAGACGTAAGACCAAGTTTGCATTATTAAATTAGTGATCACCATCTTATAATACCACTAATAATAATCATCAAAATCATCATTAAATTAATGTTATGAATTTCAGCCTATCTTCACAATGAGCGCTCAGCAGAACCAACTGAAGGACCTCACGGAGGAAGACTACCGCACTTTCACTGGCCGATACAGCTACACTCCCGTAAGTACAAGAATACATGAAGGCTCAGCCCAAGTACTCAGACCAGCCGAAATGTTACGACATTGAGGTGTCAGAAAACTGAGTTCTCAGGAGGGCTTTTGCAGCCTGAAAGGTGACAAAAGAGGGCCATTTCCAATATTTTCCTGAGAGTGCACAAATGTAGGACTAGGGTCCATTTGGTTGTGCACTCCTATTTGTACACTCAGAAAAAAGGTCTTATAAGAAAAATCATTAACATGGTGAAACATAACTTGATGATAGAGCCGCCATTGGACTGATCCCATGACGTGAACAGAGTTTGCGACAACGTACCTCTGTCTATACTCAGGGCTGAGTATTATTTGGGCTGAGCCTTCCCGTTAGCAAGTACAACTGTCAGAGGGTTGTTTATACACTGTGCTCATGTACTGTAAGTACCACTGCTGCCACCTTCTTGTCTCTTGCAGACTAATATTTCAACATGTGCATCTACAGTAGGGGCCTATTTACAATGGCTGGAGGCCTTATTCATGGGTCTGGTCTGTAGTCCTCCACTAGCCATGTTTAGGACCTCACAGGTGATTCAATGTCTGATTAGACGTTCAATTGGTCTGGTTAGCCTAATCAGACATTGAATCACCTGTGAGGCCCTAACAGTGGCGTTTCTAACCAAATGGACCCGTGAGGGTCTCCTGTGAGGTCATACCTATGAAAGGCACAGTAAAATGGTGCCCTCAAGGGATAAAATCATGAATGATTTTTTTAAACTAAATAACTTATTATACTGTATGTGTTTTAAATGTTCAATGGACAAGTATAAGGGTGTGTGTTTGTAAACAGAGTGCGCTCCAGTTCCTGGAGGCCTACAGTAATGAGGATGTGACGGTAGCAGAGCTGCAGGGCTCCAGTAACTCTCTGTGGACCATCAGTCCTCCTAGCAGGACCTACCTCACCCAGGTCCTCAGTGTGGAGGAACACTTCCCTGTCACCGTGTCCTGGACCATCCAGAGGTAAACTCTACTGTCTCATCATCCATTCATTGTTGTCTTTATCCATGGTGCTTTACCTGCATAATATATTTGACCATTCACACACACATTTATTCATCGATACCAAAACAATATTTGTAAAAGAAAAAATGTGTGTGTGTGTGTGTGTATGTGTTTGTTCATGTGGTCGTGTGCTCTAGGAACCTGAGTCTCGGAGCGAAGGCGGAGGTGGCGTCCGACAAACATGTGACCTACCTGGACGACCAAACAAGACACGAGCTGATTGGTCTGCTAAACGGAACGAGACGAGACCCTGTGTAAGAGAGAGAGAGAGTTTAACCCATTTAGGCATGACCTAAGTAAGGAAAGCTTTGAATATTTATATAGCAGCACCAAAACAAATGTATGTTTGAATCCAATCCAGAAACGGATTCCCGGCCTGAATCGGTTTTAATTTCCATCTTTCATTCTTCTGGTTAGTTTGAGGATTAATCTGTGTGTGTGTGTGTGTGTGTGTGTGTGTGTGTGTGTGTGTGTGTGTGTGTGTGTGTGTGTGTGTGTGTGTGTGTGTGTGTGTGTGTGTGTGTGTGTGTGTGTGTGTGTATGCATGTCTGTGTATGTGTGTCAGTGTGATAGAGCAGGTATTTCCATGCTATCTTCGTGCTCCAAGTGACTCCAATGCCAAACCCATACATCAGCTCTACACAGGTAAACACACACACACACACACACACACACACACACACACTGGGCATTATATATATTGATATTATTGTAGTATATGGAAATGTTGTATATAATGTTCTGTTCTTGTTTGCATTCTGTTTTGCTTTGGTGGTGAGTGTGTGACTGCCTGAGAATGATTGGTGTGGAGTGTCAGGTGCCTTCCCTCATCACTGATTGGTCTTGCCTGAACCACACACACACACACACATCATCATCTTTTCATTTGCACTATAATAATACATATAATAATACTTTTTTTCATACGCTCAGATGACAGGTACAACGACATCCTTCTGGCGCTGGAGCGATCGACCAATCACAGCGGAGAGATCCAGGAGTGGTGGATCGTGGACCAACCAGTGGACAGCATCGTCCAGCTGAGCGGCACGGCTGCGGTCGAGGGGCGAGAGGCGGGGCTTCAACTCTTTGTGTTCAGCGATAAAGTATCGCCGCCCAGTCTGGGCTTTCTGGCGGGATACGGGTAAATACATCTAAAAACAATTACCGGTATATAACACAGTGGCCCAAGTGGTCCGGGGTCCCCAGCTGGAGAGTTGGAGAAATGTTGTCAGTGGTGTTGGTTATCATATTATCATTGTATTGTCTCTGCGTGTGTCTCTCTCTCTCTGTAGTATCATGGGTCTGTATGCATCGGTGGTCTTGGTCATTGGCAAGTTTGTCCGAGAGTTCTTCAGCGGAATCAGTCACTCCATCATGTTTGAAGAACTTCCCAACGTCGATCGCATCCTCAAGCTCTGCACCGACATCTTCCTGGTACAAAGTGCACACATGCATGTCGCACACAACCACATGTACTGTATCAACCGTTGTACTCTAATGTTCTACCATCTTATTAGCACAAAATGCCACCAACATTGCCTTATCCCCATGGCTCCACTAGTGAGCTACAGCCCACAGCTTGACAAGGCTAGTTACGCTGTCGCAAACTCCGTTCACTTCATGGGACCAGTCAAATGACGGCTCTACCATCAAGTAGTGTTTCACCATGTTATTAATGAAAAAAAAAAAATGGAATTGTCCCTCTTTCAGACTGCAACAGAGCTCAGTTTTCTGACCCCTCAATGTCACAAAATTTCGGCTAGATGGATAATGATTTAATTTGTTTTTGTTTTGTTTTTCTTCCCCAGGTTAGAGAAACTGGTGAATTGGAACTGGAGGAAGAACTGTACGCCAAACTGATCTTCTTGTACCGTTCTCCAGAGACCATGATCAAATGGACGCGACACAAACTACGCTGACCAACCGTCTCTGGTGTATGTTCTGATCTACGTCCGTGATCAAATGGACCGACATCATCTCTAGTGTTCTGTATGTCCTCTGTACATCTCATAGATAGATATCAACATATCAACTCAATTCATTGGGAGAAAAACTGGACGTTTAGACTACATGAGCATGTGAGCAGGCTGTCTGACTAGGTTGAAATCGAGGGTGTCCGTGGCCTCTTCAATGCAGTGGTCAGACACTGAGGTCGGACCGGATGGCCTACATTTTCAGACCATGTTTATTTCCTCTTCGGAAAAGCATCCGTGTCATTTTAGATGTTGCTATTATACGTAACGGACAAGGCAGCGCCACGTGTTGGGATCGAACCTGTGACCCCATGGCTCACCGGTCCGGCCAACAACAACCCCCTGTGCCAGAGAGAGTTTGCGCAGGGAAAATCCTAATGCGTTCCCATTACAATTGATCAATGCATTCGAATCCAAGCACAAGTGGACAAAATGTTGGCTTTCCATCCAAGCGAAACAGGGATACATAGCTTTTTATTTCCTGGATAAACTGGATAGATGGTGTTTTTAGGATCGACCTCAGGTCTAAAATGCGTGGGTTATTTTAATAACCAATCAATCAGTGTTCTGACCAGGATCAATGGAACTAATGCAGTATACTTTTATGTTCGTATTTATTGGCATCGCATTTTAATGTTAATGTTACATTGTCTTTGAAATCTTAGTGTTTTTATTGCTAATTATTTGGGGACCCAAATAGTGAACGTATTACAAACGTTCATGTGGAGGCTGACTGACCCACAGGTTAGAGAACCAGGTCTGTGTTATAGGGATATGGATAGCTCTGAGCTGAAGCACAAGTTGCACAACACAGTACTTTACTTGGGATGCACAAGCAAATCCGACACACTAATGGACCGACATGTGGGGAAAAAAAAAAAAACGGTCTGAAATACAGTCGAACAGGCACTGCTCCCATGCTTGCAGTTATAGTTAGGTTAGGGTTTGACTTAGATTATCATTCTAGTGCAGGGGTGCCCAAAAGGTAGATCGTGATCTACCAGTAGATCACACGGACTGTGCAGGTAGATCACATGACAGTCCTCCCAGCATTTGGACTCTTATAGATCTGTAACTCTTGAGTGTGTTAAAATGAAACCAAATGGACCGTTACGGGTCCATTTGGTTTCATTTCACACTCTCAAGAGTTAATTTATATTTAAAAATCTGAATTATGTAATTTCCAGAGTCCACACAATTAGAAAATGGAAAATAATTGTTATTTTGACCAAGGTTTTGATCAGTTCTCCTTCCCAATTGTCGACAAAAACGTGAAAGTTCTTAGTTTTGGGTGCAAGAGAATAAACTCAACACCACAGACTGTGAACTCAAATCTCAAATACTGTTTTCAAACGTCAGTAACAGCATATACAGGAAAACATCCCAATTCTCCCCTTCTATTTTTCATTTTAAGTGCATTATTCTTAAGCACTATAACAGTAAGTAACACCATCACCACTATTTCAAAGCACAAACTTTCTAGGGGGCCTTGAAATGGATTTTCAGTAATGGAACAATCACATTTTTGATGTGTAGATCTTGTTGAGCCGGTCATTTTGAAAGTGGCTCTCAAGTCAATAAAGTGTGGGCAGCCCTGCTCTAGTGGCAGCCGGATGGATAATATGTCGGAACTAAAGCCTGTATGCCTTTACTTTACTGCACAACTTAGCTAGCCAAGCCATACAGTATGTGCTGCTCGGAGTTGTCCATGCCTGGGTTAGAACCTAGAGCCAGGGGTCTCAAATATTTTTCCAGAGATGAAGCAGGGACCCCTATACTCCATATTCTATGAAATTGTATTGCTGATTAGTTTCATAGATTGCTTCATAGGCTAGTTTGACATTCATTTTTTTCTATTCAATACCGGCATACTGGGTTCATGTCGGCGTGTAGTTTCAGACATTTCAAATGCTCAATAGATAGCCGACTTGACCGCTGGCTTTGTCCTTGGTCTGCTCTTTTCCCCTGCCGAAAATAGCAGATCTACAAGCCCACAATGCCTCACGGTGCAAGGCCTTGTGAGCACAGCTCGGCTATTTCCTTCAACACAAATACATTTGTCTCGTGTACCCACTGTAGTTACTCTGATGACCCCTTGGTGGTCCCAGAACCCTGATTGAAGATGCCCCCCTGATCTACATATACAGGGTTTTGTTTTTGTTTGTTTGCTTTGTACAGTATGTCATTTGTGCTGTGCTCTTATTTGTTGTGATGTAATGCTCAGGGATTACATGAGTTCCATTACTTAACATGAGTTACAGTGTGTGTGTGTGTGTGTGTGTGTGTGCGTGTGTGTGTGTGTTATTCCATTAAATACGATACTTGACATTCGTTACATTAGATTAGTCACGTTACTGTACCTTAGTTATTACATTACTCTTTCAGTGAAAGCTTTCCCCCCTCTCCATAATGATACATTCAGTATTCAATGTCTTAATCTCATAATATGTTAATGTACTGTATTGTTATTGTTGCCATATGTTTACTGTTATCGCAGACAGACTGACCGTCCTCATTCATTTAATTAGTCAATGTAATGTGAAGGTTGAATACTTGAAGAGTGAAAAAAGATAATGTGAATAAATAAAACCATTAATAAAACCATACATCATAATGTGAATAAATGAAACAAAAAACATATACTGAACACGATAAAGTGAATGAATAAAACAATTTAAAACATACTGAACTTGACAATGTGAATAAATATCACTGTTTGCTTTAAACAAGTAAGATGTGCGACGCTGTTGAGGCCCCACAGTCATCTATAGAGGCGCCTGTTGGGAACCAGGTTATAATACTTAACTAAAACAACATATGAAACTTCTACATTTAAAATGTGTCTAGATTGGTGACCAGCATGAGGAGGAGGTGCTTCTAGATCTCCTTCCACCAATGAGTTCCGTAGCACTGAATGCAAGAATTATGTTGTTATTGCTTGAAGAGTGCAATCATCCAATCTAGTAAGCAACTGCAAGTTGGAAGTGCACACCTCACAGAGATATGTCCATATAGCCTATATCAGTGGTTTTCAACATTTTTCATACCAGGGCCCACTATTTATTCACCATTTGAGCCACAGACCACCATTTGATGACATTTTAGCCCCACAGACCCCAAAACTAAAGATTTCTTTTGCTTTTATCCACAATACCAGGGTGGATTTGGGAAACAAAGTTACACTCAAATATACAGATAAACGTTGTAAAGGAATCCAACGTGGTTATAATTTTGGTCACAAATACATTGCATTGGTTTACAAGTCACCAACCAGCTCAGGGGCTCAATCATAATGCCAGGTCATAGAGTTGTTTGTTTTTTTGTTTTTTGTTTTTACTTCCGCTGATCGCCTCAAACGTCATCGCGGAAACAAACAAACGGCACACACTTGACAATTCTGTGTGCCATACTTTCGTGTTTCCCTGATGAGGCTTTGTGGTGATCAGGGGAGGTTCAACAAATGAAGTGCTGCTGGCATTATGAGGCCCTTTGCCCGAGGGAAAAGATGGTGGATGCTGTTGGAAAAGTGGAGATATTTAGCCTAACTAAATAGAGGTTTTGTGCCACAACTTTCCCATGGATATGAAACTAGGGGACTTCTGTATATCGCACAGCTGGAGTAATCATCATGCCTGGCCTGTTTCCATCTGGTTTCCATTACTCAATAAGGTAAGACAGTCTTTCTTATGATAGAATTACCTGTCTGTGAGGTCCTAAACATGGCTGGTGGAGGACTATAGATGAGACCTTTGTTGTGCATGTCTGTTTGTGTGCCATTGACCTTTTATTAATTATGAGCACGTGTATACTGAGTAGGCTACCTTAGGCATTGCTGCACAGATTATATTATATTTGTACTTGATGACTGCGTTTGGAGTGAGTCTGTTGTGGTGGCCTCTCTGTCCATATGCGATGGCCTGTAGCCCAAGACATTGGACTATCGTAGAGAGGTTTTTACGATTCTGACATGATCACTCTATCGTAAAAACCTCTCTACGATAGTCCAATGTCTTGGGCTAGATGGCCTGATATGATGTTATTGTTTAATCATCGTAGTTGAACATAGCTGATCTAGGCTAGCTCAAAACGCATGGCAATGGGAGTCTGTGGGACACGTTTTATGCTTCTACATTAGCTTTTTGCTGTGACAGTATATATGCAATGCGGCCCTCTGGAGTGTGTGAGTGGCCGTCTCCTTCCCTAAGAGTTCCCCACTGTAGCTATGCAACGGTGCAATCCCTGTGTTTTTGTGATTAAAAAAAAAAAACTTGCGGTGGTAATTATTTAGTCCAACAATGAATACGCTACTCACTGTCAGGTAGACTACCAATGTTCCTGTCTAATATCTCCTCATACACGAATGCGACCAGCAGAGGGCAGTGTAACTTCACATGAATGAATGTAATGCACAAGGTTCAAGCCAAGGTCATCTTTATTTTGTCCCCCTGGAAGAAATGTGTCTTGGAAACAGGAGCACAGCTGCATCTATGAGCTGCATACATATACTCACACAGGCAGGCGCCACATAAACTCATTGTACCTGAACATACTGTCAACCCTCCAAGCCCTTATTTCTACTTGAAAAAAATTGAAAAAATATTTTATTTATGCTAATTAATTAATTAGTTATAATAAATTGAAAAAACATTTTGGGGGATATCTTTAATATAATCTACATGTTCTAGACATTCTAATCACAAAAATATAGTTATTGCAGTCATTTTACATACTATTATTAGGGTTAAAGGCTAAAGGTCAAAGGTTAAAAATCATCAAAAATTGCACTAAATCCAGAGATTAATTGAAGAGGCTAATTGCAGCCTCTGTGGGGGTATTGTTATGCAAATACCATTTTATAAATTTTATAGGGTTAATGTTGCTTAAAAAAAAGCAACACTGGGCCTTCTAGGGTTAAGGTACAACTTTCCTATTTAACAAACAAAGGAAGCAATGAATGAATGAATGTTTATACCCATTGAAATGCCACTGTGGCCTCCTATACCTTCTCCCTGACCTCATTAATTCAGTTAAGAACATATAAGTGGTTAGAAGTTATATTCCATTTCCTAGCTTGCCTTACTAGTTACTACTATTTGTAGCCATCGGGGGAGCAGACAATGATCTTCCCAGCCATTTTTGCACTCCTTGCCACTTGAGCTTCATATTTCACAGTCAGGTTACCATACCAGCTGGAGATTCCGCATCTCAAGATAGATTCTATGCCAGCCCTATACAAATTAACATATTATTCAATCTAACACCAAACAGCCTCAGTCTATGGAGGAAATGTAACCAGTGATGTATTTCTGAACGACAGGATTAAGCATATGTGTGCCGACTCATATCTGCACATTTGCACCCCCATATATTTATAGGAGCTGGAGGAGACCTGTTTGATGTTATTGTTGTGAACCCTTTCTCCCTCACGTGTGGAGTGTATTGTGTCCCATTTGAGATCCTCTTGCATGTGTACTCTGAGGAACTTGAACCCGCCGACCCTTACCCACTGCAGCGCTATCGATGAAGATGGGCGCACAATTAACACGCCTTAACCACTTAAGATCTACAGTATGTATGTATGATTAGACAGCACATAGGACATTAGGCATATGCATATACGGCAGTGGTTTTCAACCTTTTTGATACCAGGGCCCATTATTTATTCAGAATTTGAGCCATGGACCACTATTTGATGACATTTTAGCCCCACAGACCCGAAACTAAAGATTTCTTTTGCTTTTGTCCACCATTCCAGGCTGTGTTTCAGAGGAAACAAAACAGTCAAACATACACATCAAAATGACCATTAATCTTCTACATTCTCTAGTTGTGTAGACTTGGGCTAATTCATATGATGAATATTTTAACCCTTGAGTGAGTAAACATGAAACCAAATGGACCCAAAGTGTCCATTTGTGCTTGATAGATAAACCTGCTTGCCGTAGCAGCGGTTCCTACTACGGCCGAACCGACACTTCACGTAGTGTCTACAACGCCTGTTTGACACACGCTGCATAGACGCATCACCATGGTAACCCACCGTTGTGGATGGTGGTTTGCATAACGATTTTGACAGCTACGGAAATTGCATCATAATTGCAGTACTTCCGGTAAGGGGAGCCATTTTCAAGTCTGAAAATGTGTCAGCTTAAAGTACCTATGCAGTGCAGAGTGATACTATAAGTCTAGTCACGCTAAGCTAAATGACAGTAGTACTTTTACTCAAGTCAAGTTTGATTACCAGACTTTTATAGTTAAAAAAAAATATCTGATACTTTTTCCTGCACTGTTCATTCGTTTTAGTACATCCCACCCACACACACCAAGCCCCATCGAACGGAACACGTGTGCTGCTCCCGCCCGGCGACGACACAGAATGTATGACAGCACAGCTATTTCTGTCTGGGCATGCTAACGGCCTAGCAATGTCACGGCGAGATGCCTGCTGCCTTAAAATACCAACACTGCAGACCGCAATGCCACTCATTTTCAACCCATATCTTCACATCATTTGTCCGTACTTGATTGATAATAAGTGACGACCATTTTTGTCTTCTCACTCACTCTGGTCCCTTTTCACACCAACAGTACTGTAGTTCTAGAACTCATTGTGTTCTCAGTCGGAACCTTGGTGCTTTCACAAAACCTGATGTGAACTGGCATGCATTCGCAAGCCAAGGAGAATTCCACTCTTAACTTTATTTGCAGTTGATTTATTTCCAAAAAAGTGGTCCAGTTGTTATTTTGTTAGTGGAGTTAGAATGGAGCGTGTTGTTCAAATTCACCTATTTACATTGCTCCAAAATGTATTTTTTGCTATATATTTCCTCTCCGCCATATCAATAGTCTGACACTCACATTTATACTTTTAGTTCAGCAGCGGTTCAGTTGTCTGAAAAAGTGGGTGTGGCGCACAATTCATGGCTGAACCACTGCTAAACCGAAAGTGAAAGTATATAGCAAAAAATGCATTTTGGAGCGATGGGAACAGGTAAATGTAAACAACATCCCACAGTGTTGAACAATAAAGCGATGTTCTTATGCGTGACGAGAGGGTGTGCTTTACTGTGATTATTGCATGGCACAACAGTGATGCTCTGTCTGTATCGGTGAAACGGCACCTCCTATTGGCACACTAAGCATAGGGAGAGAAGGATGGGTGTACAACACGGTATATGGGGGCAAAGCCGGGCCTTAGAGTGGTTGCACCACTCAAAAGGATCATCAGTTTCAGGTTCACATGCAGTTTAGCGCCCCTCGGAAACTCATCAGTCATCCTTGGCGTGCCTTGGCGTGTGGTGCCTTCTAAATGAGCGAACACGGCTTTCTTGGTAGCAAATTACATTTCTATCATGCTGAGCGGTTATCGGCCTAATTACCATGAATTAAAGTGCTGTGAGATAGTGGACGTAACTAAGATAAACCTTCCAAGTTCATGTCCAACAGCTGGAGGGCAGGCAAAAATGGTATTATATGTATATTATTATATATATATGGGGGACGGCTTCGTCACCACAGGCGATGAAGCCGCAACCATACCATTTACAGTTATAGGACTTCTATTAGACAAGTAAGCGTCAATAATAACATCAGTTGTTGTTGCAACAGGCATGCATAAAGCTAAAGGTCTGACTCGGAGAGTTTTCTGTTTTCAATGATGAAATTGTTGGTTTAGTAGTGCCACAACTGTAGTTAGTTTGTAGCAATAGTAGTGTTTCAAATAATTTTAATTATAAGCACTTTTAATTTGAAATATCTTTGAGATGTGGGTTGTTTTGCATGCCATCATGTTTGGTGGGCCATGTCAGAACATTATTTATGCCTAGATCTGGCCCTGGTCCACATCTTAGAATAACATTGCAGGGCTTGACACTAACACTTGCCCGCTTGCCCGGGGCAAGTAAAAAAAAATGATGGGGCAAGTGAAGACTGCTACCTGGTTGCCCGATCGGGCAAGTGTAAAACATAGTGCACTATAACACAGCACAAGATAAATTTGTCTTGAAGGCAGTCATTGCACTCTGCCTCTGTGCCTTTCCCTGCTTTCTAGCTGTCCACAATTCCAGGCTGTATTTGGGAAACAAAACAGGCTAATTATCATACACATCAAAATGACCATTAATCTTCTACATTCTCTAGTTGTGTAGACCTGGGCTAATTAAGATGATGAATTTTAACTCTTGAGAGTGTAAAAATGAAACCAAATGGACCCTTTACGTTCTCAAGAGTTACATCTGGTTAACCAACTTAACTGGGGACCACCTGGGGGCAAGTGACCATGACCTGAGGGCAAGTAGAACCTGACTTGCACTTGCCCGATGGGCAAGTGCCTCGGAGACCTTAGTGTCAACCCCTGCATTGTCAACAAAAGGGGTGCTGGTACCATTTCAGTGGTGTGCATGTGTGACAAGTGACAAAGCCTGGCCTGATTCCGCTCGTCCCCTGCATGGTCTGGTCTACTGTGACAGAATGTGAGTGGGTGGGAGAGGCTCTCCATGTGCAGTGAAGGTCCAGAATCTCTCTCTCTGTTTCTCTCTCTCTCTCTCTCTCTCTCTCTCTCTCTCTCTCTCTCTCTCTCTCTCTCTCTCTCTCTCTCTCTCTCTCTCTCTCTCTCTCTCTCTCTCTCTCTCTCTTTCTCTCTCCCTGTATCTCTCTCTCAAACACAAGACAGCCTTGCACGGGGGCCCACGCACCGCAGCACAGCACCGCACACATTTGAATTCATTAGAGGATGAGTGGTGAATGTGGCGTGCCATCGAATAGTGGCACAATGTTCTACTGTAAGGGCGGTAAGAGTGGGAGGACACAATGACCTGAATGGATCACTCAGTCATTCATTCACTGGTTCATTCCACCTGTCCCTATTGGATGGAATTAGTGGGCCATACTGTACTTCTGTCTGTTCAGGCCTAAGTTGTTGTCTCAGCCAGGCCAGAGAGACGAAGGCCGGAGACTGTTTGCTTCCTTCCTTCTGTCCGTCCTTCTGCCCATTTTGCATAGAAGGATCCAAACTCCTTAGAAACGAATCACACCTGTGTGAAATGAGAGGCCCGCCCCCTTGTCACACTACAGAAAGGGTTAAAATAAGAATATTGAACATTAAATATCAACAAGATGCAACTGAGCAATAATTATACTGGAATTCATAATAAGCTAGGCATACAGTAGGAGGCTATTAGTGGAGAGGTGGAGCAAGAACTTGGCTTCACCATCACTGAGTCCCAGATGGTCTACACAGTACCATACTAGACGCTGTGCACTCAGGGGCGGATGTAACTCAGACCTTTAGAGTTTTCTGTTTTGAATGATGAAATGCTGTTGGTTTAGTGGTGCCACAACGTAGTTAGCAGTAGCAGTATTAGTGTTTCAAATCATTTTAAATATAAGCACTCTGAAATTTGGGTTGTTTGCATGCCATCATGTTTGGTGGGGCAGACTGGGCATTTAGGGGGGCATTGCCCCCCATGCCCATGCCTAGATCCGCCCCTGTGTGCACTGTGAAAATCCATAACAGACCTGGACGATGCTGATGGCATCTGCCTGCTAACTAATCAAGTAGAACAGGCACAGGAGCTCCCTGACCAGAGTGGAGTTAGTGTTTGGACTCGAAGGAAATCGAGGTCATAACCTGTAACATCACTCGGGCCATAACAATTTGTTACCCACTAAAGTAGGTCAGTGACTTTAAATACTGGTACCTAGGTTCATGGTTCGGTGAACGGTGCTGCCGTGGATTGATTGAATAGAGCTGCACAGTCCCGCCCCTCATGCCGTCGCCCGTGTTCCAGAAACGAAATCCTCATTCATTTTCCTCAGACTTTTCAAAAATGGTTAATAAAAACATGCACCACGGACAAAGCCAACTCGAGTCATGACAAATCATGACAACAAACACAATATTATCATGCAATACTAATTGGCAAGAAGTAGAAAACGTCAGGAACAACAATTTGTTTTGTTTTTCTTCTCAGAAATGATTTGATTCAGACCGAGATATGCATGTTTTGGCCCTTTAAACTGAGGGCAGCTAGTAAATGCTGCCCTGAGGGCAGCTTAAATTATATGCATAGAACAATATTAAATTGCTGCCCTGAGGGCAGCTTAAATGATACACATAGACCAATGCTAAATTGCTGCCCTGAGGGCAGCTTAAATGATATGCATGTACCAATACTAAATTGCTGCCCTGAGGGCAGCTAGTAAATGCGTTCCTGAGGGCAGCTTAAATTATATGCATAGACCAATGCTAAATTGCTGCCCTGAGGGCAGCCTAAATGATATGTATAGTCCAATACTAAATTGCTACCCTGAGGGCAGCCTAAATGATATGCATAGACCAATGCTAATTTGCTGCTCTGAGGGCAGCTTAAATGATATGCGCACTACCAATGCTAAATTGCTGCCCCGAGGGCAGCCATGCTCTATTGCTGCCCTGAGGGGAGCTAGTAAATGCTGCCCTGAGGGCATCTTAAATTATATGCATAGACCAATGCTAAATTGCTGCCCTGAGGGCAGCCTAAATGATATGCATAGTCCAATACTAAATTGCTACTGAGGGCAGCCTAAATGATACAGTATGCATAGTCCAATGCTAAATTTCTGCCCTGAGGGCAGCTAGTAAATGCTGCCCTGAGGGCATTGCAGTGAAACGGCTCCAAAATGCTGTTTTCAGACTGAGATATATGCACGTTTTGGCCCCTTAAACTATTAAACTTTGACTGCGTCTAACTCAAAAACTATGTACTCCCCTGAGCTAAATCTTGCTGTGGGACCTCGTAGGACGTACAGGAGGACGTACAGGAGGACGTACAGGAGGACCTCGTAGGACGTACAGGAGCATGGAGGGCAGTCCTGGGCTGCTGGGAAGGGCATGGGCATGGGGGGGCAATTTTCTGAGGATTTTCGAAAAGTCCTCAGACTTTTCGAAAACGGTTAATAAAAACATTCGCCATGGACAAAGCCAACTCGAGTTGTGACAAATCATGACAACAAACACAAAATTATCATGCAATATCTAATTGGCAAGAAGTAGAAAACTTCAGGAACAATAATTTGTTTGTTCTCAGAAATTATTTGATTGTCCCTAAAGATTGTTTGTTTCATCATGATTTGTCACGACCCAAGTTGGCTTTGTCCGCCGTGTAATTGTCTTCATATGAATAGAGTCTATGATAAGACTATGATAAGAATGAATGGGGAATCTGTTTCTGAAACGGGGGCGACGTCACTGGGTCACGGGGGACTGCGTAGCTCTATACCTTGCAGGAAATGCAAACAGCAACAGTACAGCAAAGCACTTGTCCTCCTGAACGACAAAACAAAGAATTTCTTTTGATTTTGACCACAATTCTGTTCCGCAAACAAAACCGTGTAGACTTCTCAATTAAGTGGTGCTAATTCAGATGATGAATAGTTTAGCTCTTGTTTCATGTTTACGCTCTCACCAACTTTCCTTCATTTACCTGGGGACCACCTGGAACCCTTTCAAGGACCACTGGTGGTCCCCAGACCACTGGTTGAAAACCATTGATTTAGAAGTTTCTATGTTTTTGCCGGCTCCCGGGGCACCTTTTGGCTAAGAACAAGAATGGCATCTGTTCCCATTTTGTAGATTTTGTACAATCCAGTGTCTATTTCTACTTTTACCCTAATTCCTCTTACGTCTCACAAACGTAGAGGAACTACAACTCATTATATTCTGCACATTGTGATACTTTGTGACTCTGAGCAAATAGATTGGGGGGAAAAGTACAAAATGCTGTCATGTTCAGAATTGTAAAAAATAAAATTGCTCTGTGTGTGAGCATACAGTACACGCGTATCTTCTATCTTTAGAAAACACTTCATTCTGAGGGAGGTTTCCATAGCAACACAAGGGTTCCTCTAAGGTAGGGATAGTCTACAGTAGATGCATGCTGAGCTACTGCTTCACTGATAACACAAGATTTCCGGGGGTCCCCAGCCAAAAAAACATTGAGAACCCAATGACCTATACCATATTCCAGTCGTTTTCAACCTTTTTCATACCAGGGCCCACTATTTTATCTGCATTTTAGTCACGGACACCTATTTGATGTTGGGTTTAGTGTGTCTGACCCAATCCACAATTTATGAGATAACTGGTAAAACGTTAAAATAACAATTCTTCTACATTTTCTAATTGTGTAGATTCTTGAGAATGGAGTAATTCAGATTGTTAAATTAATTTAACTCTTGAGCATAAAATTAATTTTACATTGAATTTTTCATTTTATACTCTCAAGAGTTACAGATCTATAAGGGTCCATTTGGTCACCAACTGTCCATCATTTAGCTGGGGACCGCCTGGAATCCTCTCACGGACCACTCGTGGTCCCCGGACCACTGATTGAAAACCTCTGCCATATTCTATAACCACTGAATATAGTTAAACAACATTCCAACTTCACCTTTTTTAACTAACTTTTGACTTATATCTTTTGTGCAAATCTTTTTATTGATTTTCAAGTTTTCATAAATAGAATATATTAAATGTTGGAGCCACAAAATATAAACAAAACAGAGGAGGACATAAAAATACACAATTTGTGACACTTAATTTAAACATTACAAAAGGAAAAGGAAAATAAAAATAAAAACCAACCCCAAAACAATCCCATACCACCCTCCCCCCACCCACAGTCCCACGGATGGCTAGAAATAGCTAAACAAGTAGAGCAGCAACAATAGATTTTGTTGTGGTTTGTTGTGGACTTCGGCGTAGGTCAGGCACCGATACAACGCACTACGCGGTTTGTGTGTTGTGGTAGAATGTCATGAATGGGTCCCATGTCTTATGAAATTTTCTCGCGGAACCAGCAATAGAAAACCTAAGCATCTCCAATTTGAGACAGGACATAATGTCATGGAGCCACTGTTGATGAATGGGCGGGGCAGCATCCTTCCATTTAAGCAAAACGGCACGTCTTGCGAGTAATAAGGCAAAGTCGACCATGCGACATTCTGTGCTTGTTAAGGGGAGATTATCCTTACCGGCAGTGCCCAGGAGAGCTATTAAAGGGTCCGGCTCCAGATCCCTGTCCAGTACGTTAGATAAAGTATTGAACACGCTCTCCCAGAATGGTTGCAATTTCGAGCACCACCAATATTGATGAATTAAGGTAGCGTCGCTATTATTACATTTGTCGCAAGTTGGAGTTACGTCAGGATAAATATTGGCCAATTTAGCTTTAGACATATGAGCTCGGTGAACTACTTTAAACTGTATTAGACAATGGCGTGCACAGAGAGAGGACTTATGTATGGAGGAAAGAATGGAATCCCATTTTTCATCTGAGAGTGCGAGACCCAAGTCGTGTTCCCAATCCGTCTTTATCCTGACCAAGGGCGCAGATCTAGAGTCGGAAATGATGTCGTACAATATTGAAATGGCATGTTTAATAGTTGGGTCAAAAGACAAGAATTTATCGATTGGATTAGTGTTGGGTGCGGCAGGAAAGCCAGGTAGTACAGAGTTCACATAGTGACGTACCTGTAAAAACCTATAGAAATTTGGTCTAGGCAGTTTGTATTTCCTTGAGATCTGATCAAAGGATGCAAAGCTCCCGTCAATAAATAGGTCCTTGAACCACTTAATACCTTTATCCTGCCAGGTTTTAAAGGTATTATCCTGCATGGAGGGAAGAAAAAGATGGTTGGAAGCGATTGGACTGACCAGAGAGAAATCTCTATAATTAAAAGCTCTCCTAAATTGGACCCACACTCTTATTGTGTGCCGAACTACCGGGTTGGTGATCGAATCAGGTAAAGGGCGACCAAGAGGTGCTCCGAGAATTGCCGGAAGTGACAAGCCCCCACATGAGTTGGTCTCTAAGGACGTCCATTCTGGGCAGTTAGGCTTGAGATTAAAGTGGTTCCAAAAAGCTAGACATCTAATGTTAGCCGCCCAGTAATAGTGGCGGAAATCGGGAAGACCCATACCTCCATCTCTCTTTGCCCTTTTTAACAAAATCCTATTCACCCGTGGTCTTTTATTCTGCCAAATATACGATGAAATTAATGAGTCCAAAGATGTAAAGAATGATTTGGGGATGAACACGGGGATGCATTGAAAGAGATATGTAAATTTAGGAAGAATGTTCATTTTGATCGAATTAATACGGCCAGCAAGGGACAATGTAAGTGGCGACCATTGCTGTAGTGACTCCTTGACTGTGTTCATGAGTGAGACGAAGTTCTTTTGGTATAGATCCTTAAATTTGGCAGTGACGGAAACTCCCAAATAAGTAAATTGCCTCTTCTCAACCTTAAAGGGAATGCGGCTATAGTCTAGGTTAGATGCAGCCTCATTGGCCGGAAATAAGACGCTTTTATTTAAATTTATTTTATAGCCTGAGATACGACCAAATTGATCCAGTAATGATATAGCTGCTGGTAGAGAAGTCAATGGATTGGTGACAAATAACAGCAGGTCATCTGCATACAGGGACACTTTATGCTCTTTATTGCCTCTCTGAATACCGACGATGCCTGCATTTAGACGTAAGGAGGCCGCAAGAGGTTCGATAGCTAGGTCGAAGAGGAACGGGCTTAAAGGGCACCCTTGACGAGTCCCCCTACCCAAGGCGAAGGGCTGAGAGAACATCCCATTAGTCTGCACAGTGGCCGTAGGTGATTTATATAACAATTTGATCCAGGCAATACATTTTGGTCCGAAGCCGAATTTTCTAAGCACTGCAAACAAGTACCCAAATTCAACACGATCAAACGCCTTTTCGGCATCCAGCGACGCAACGCACTCAGGCTCCTCCCCCGAAGGCGAGTACAGTATGTTAAGGAGTCGCCTGACGTTATAGAAGGAATAGCGATTCTTGATGAAGCCAGTCTGGTCCTCAGATATAATTTGTGGGAGAATCTCTTCCAGTCTACGTGCTAAAACTTTTGCTAAAATTTTAGCGTCAATATTTAGTAGAGAGATTGGCCTGTATGAGGCGCAGTCAATGGGATCCTTCCCCTTTTTGGCTATAAGTGTGATACAAGCTTCCCCAAGGGTGGGCGGAAGTGTGCCAGTTTCGAGAGACTCCGCAAAGACGGTTGCCAGTTGTGGAGAGAGAAGTGTGGAGAACTTTTTGTAGAATTCAGCCGGGAGCCCGTCCGGTCCCGGCGATTTCCCGGATTGCATTGATGTAATGGCCGTGGCGATCTCGGCTTGTGTTATAGGTGATTCTAATCTCTCTACCAGGTCTGGGAGGACTCTTGTAATTGGCAGTGGATCTAGAAAGTCATTAATTGCTAGTTCATCGCCAGCTTGGGAGGAATATAAAGTAGAGTAGAAATCTCTAAAGGCAGCGTTAATTTGGGTCTGGTCTGCAGTAATATCTCCATTTGTGTTCCGAATAGACATGATGGTTTGTTTTGTTCTTCGTGCTTTTAGTTGGTCAGCCAGCAGCTTGCCAGTTTTTTCCCCGTGCTCATAGAACATACTTTTGCTTTTTGACAATAGGTTTTGTGCTTGATGGGTGGTGAGAATATCAAACCGTGTTTTAAGCTCCACCCGTCTATTATAAAGTTCTGGAGTTTGTTGGAGTGCATATTGATTATCCACATCCGAGATACCAGTTGTTAGATCCAAACGCTCTCTCTCAGATTGCGCCTTTTTCCTGGCCGAGAACGATATGATTTGCCCTCGTAGGTACGCCTTTAGCGCTTCCCAGACTGTAAGACTAGACATCTCAGGGGCATTATTTGTTTCTAAAAAGAAGGTTATTTCCTGCCCTATAAAATTTACAAAGTCCTCATCTGAGAGCAAAGTGGAATTGAAACGCCAGCGCCGTGAGGGCCGCGGTACGTCTGGAAGGGACAGTACCATCACCAGGGGTGCATGGTCCGAGATAACAATACTTTGATAGGCACAGGAGTGAACTTGGGGTAATAACCTTTTGTCCATAAATATTTGGTCAATCCTAGTGAACACATGGTGTACATGACTGAAAAAGGAGTATTTCCTGTCATTGGGATTGCGTTCCCTCCACACATCCGAGATCCCGCACTCTGAGAGAAAGGATTTTATATAGGTAACGGATCTGCTCACCAAGCCAGGTCTAGAGGAGGAGCGGTCCAGGACCTGGTCCAGACAACGGTTAAGGTCTGAGCCAAGTATCAGGTAGTGTGAATCTAAATCAGAGAGGTGGGAAAACAGCCGAACAAAAAAGCCGACGTCTTCTACATTTGGAGCATACACACTGGCCAAAATCACGTTCATATTGAATAATTTACCTGAAACTATGATATATCTCCCATTTTTGTCAGCTATAACTTTTGTTGATTCAAAGAGCACTTCATTAGAAATGAGGATAGATACTCCCCTTGCCTTAGCCTCGAAGGTAGAATGGAAATGCTGCCCCGCCCATCCCTTTAAAAGTCTAGAGCTATCAGACGAACGCAAGTGGGTCTCCTGAAAAAACGTAATGTCTGGTTTAAACTGTTTAAGATGAGTAAAAATCTTTTTTCCTTTTGACCGGATGATTTAACCCCTTGACATTCCAGGTCACAACATTCAGATGTCTATTCATACAGGCTGTTCAGATTATGATTGGAAAAAATATTTTAGGGCGGAAAAAATAGTAAACTCGATGCGATGCATGCACCCGGCCACGCCGACCACAACTTTGACATAGAATGAGCTGCTTGAATATTAAACAAAACCAGAGAGCCACCCTTCCCCACCCCCCCGCCCCGCAAACCTTCCCAAACAAAATAAAAAAAAATGTAAGAAAGATGGTTAAACCTAAAAGACACATTCCAGATAGCGACTGTATTAGATAGTCGCAAGCTCTGCTAACTACGTGAAACCTAACCATTGCTTCTCTTGCTAAAGCTAAACTCCTATAACAAAAAGTGCCTCTTAAACATTGTAAAAAAAGGAAAAAACCTCAGTATATAAAGTGAAACGATGAAGGTACCCAAGTAAGTAAAGGATTGAAAGTAAATAGCAAAATGCAAGGCTATGAGGAACGAAAAAAGTTGTAAATTTTTCCCCGTTCATGTGACTTGGTGCTAAAAGATGGTAACGAAATAGGTGGGAGTGCATGCATTCTCTCAAACTCACACCTAATCGCACACACACACACACACACACACACACACACACACACACACACACACACACACACACACACACACACACACACACACACACACACACACACACACACACACACACACACACACACTCACTCACACACACCCTCACACACACACACACACACACACACACACACACACACACACACACACACACACACACACACACACATCCACTCACGCACACATGATTAGAATCTCTGAATAAGGGTAAATAGTGATAATGCTGGTCACAGTAGTAATATCGTGGGCATAGGATCGCATGTAGTACCTATAGATATGCATGTTAATCATTATGTCGAGTGATAAATCAGAATCTAGAAGGGGAAACGGATTGCGATCATCCTTATTGGCAAACAGATTGGGTATCGAAAAGGTTGCATATGTACACATTCACACACGCGCACACACACACCCACGCACACACACACGAACAGAGTGGAAATAAACATTAAATATATAAAATGATTAGACAAATTAAAAAAAAATGATAACAGCAATAGATAATGATAACCTCAACGATAAAACAAAGTAGAAGACAGATCTAAAGTAATATTAAATGGTAACGATAGAAAAATATTAAATGATAACAATAGAAAAAGTAAACATTTTGGATAGGAGACCTACAGTCCAAAAAATATGTAGTATAAAGTTATAAAGTTCAGTTTTGTCCGTACAATTTCGTTCTGTGTTGCAACGCACACACAGCAGCAAAGAAAGGGTATAAGGCAGCCCTATTAGAATGGTCCTTGCAGGCCACGGAGGCATCAATATACAGACGGTTGTTATATAAGCACGTAATACAGCCTCCCGGCCTGGAGGGGGCGGCACGGCGCCAAAAAACAGTCCAAGAGGTAGTTCAAAGTTCAGAGTTCAGGTCCCGTCACAGGGTACTAAGATGGCGGCTCTGTGTTATGATATGCCAAACTAGCTATAGTTGGCGAAGCACAAGACAGAGACACGGCCAGACTCCCTAGTTACAGAAACATTAAAACAGTCCCTGTTGTAGTTAAAGTATAATGCCAACTAAAAGTAACAAATGAAAATAAAATGACCAACCAGTCTTGGTGCCGCATTAGTATTATTATGACCAGAGGGACCCCTGTGCGGCAAAAAATAAAGAAATATGTACATATAAAGTGCGCAACATAATACTATCTGAGAGTCGGAGCTTGAGGGTAGCGTGGCGACATTGGGGGGTCAAGAATCTCGGTCGTCCCTCTTTGATCTCCGAAGCTAAAAAAGGAAAACAAAGGCATTCTGCCGGCACTTATCTCTCCTCCCGCGACGAAGAAGCCTTCTCGGTCGGTGAATTAGATGATTCCCCGTCCTTCTGGTGTTTCTTCAGAAACGCTGTGGCTTCTTTAGGGGATTTGAGATGTATTCTTCCGTTGCCTGTGTTGACGAAGAGCCGGGCAGGGTAGAGGAGTGATGGCCGGAGTCCCTCTCGGTATAGGGCGGACATCACCTCACGGTACTTCACGCGCTCCTCCACCACTTCTTGTGGATAATCCTCGAATATCAGGATGGTTTTGCCATTGTAGCGCAGCTCCCCCCGTCTTTTCCGAGCTTCTCGAATGATCATCTCCTTCACCCGATAACGGTGCACGCGAGCTATAACAGCTCTGGGCTTAGCATTAGGGGCAGGTTTAGGGACTAGGGCTCTGTGCACCAAATCGAGCTCGGGTGGCTGGGGGAACAGATCTTCGCCAAGGAGATCGACCAGTAGTTGAGAGAAAAAGGAGTTGGGTTGATCTCCTTCCACCGATTCTTCCAGGCCAATCAGTCTTATGTTATTACGTCGACTACGGGACTCGGCGTCGATCATCTTCTGTTTCAACTTAGCATAGCCTTCCTCCAAGCTAACGCACCTAGCCTCGAGCACTTCAGCTCTATCACTGTATGTAGACAAGCCGTCTTCCACCGAAGTTATACGCTGGCCGTGTTCAGACAGTGTTACATGGATACTGCTCAATTTGGCGTCGAGAGACGAGATGGACGCTCTGAATTCAGCAGTGAGGGTCTCTTTTAGGTCCCCAATGAGTTGGACGATAGTAGCCATGTCGGCCATGACAGTCTCCTGAGAAGCCGGTCCCGGCGGTGGCGGGTCGGTCTTCTTGCCCGTCTTCTTTTCTTTAGACATAGTTCGGCCAAATTTTCGAAAGAAAAGTTGCTTGGGTATGTTATAGTCGTAGTTGGTTAAGTTTCTTGGTCAGGCGAGGCTTTAAAAGGTATAATTACATAATGTAGGAGCGTTAGCTCAGCAGCACACGTCTACTCCATACGTGACCCGGAAGCCAAACCTTTTTTAACTAACTTTTGACTTATAACTTTTGTGCATATATTCCATGTACAGGAGTGAAAAAGTACAGATTTATATGGTGAATAACATGCACTAGAAATATAACTTTCATCTTTTATACTTTTTAGACAAAAAATAGTAGTAGTAATATGTTATCACTGATGTAGACACGGGGACACAGGCTCTTTGATGCTAAATATGGAACAGGAGACACTCGCTAATTGTACATCAGTATCAATGTCTGCATTTCTGTCACTGAAGAGACAGCTGAACACACACACACACACACACACACACACACACACACACACACACACACACACACACACACACACACACACACACACACCACACACACACACACACACCCCACACACACACACACCCATATGTGCACTTGAGAGTTGTTCTAGTGCACTGTTGTAAATAGCCTTGTGTGTCTGTGTGTGCACTGTGCACGCTTGAGGGGGAGAGAGAGAGAGAGAGAGGGAGAGAGAGAGAAACGTCATTGTTTGACAGTGGTATGGTGCTGGAAGGCACATGGCTCTACAAGCGACCTGAGAGGCACATGGGCTTGTTCCTATATGAGAGAGAGTGAGAGAGAGAGAGAGTAAGCCTCTCTCAGCTGCCCTGCTCCGTTCTACCTTAGTTACACACACTCTCGGCTCAGTAATGCTGGATCCATCTACATCGCGCTCAACACAGTGATTCCCTATCCATCCATCCATACACACGCATACTTAGGCGCGTGCGCGCACACACACACGCACGCACGCACACACACACACACACACACACACACACACGCACGCACACTCCTCGAAAGCATCCCACAAAACGGTGAGTCATAATGTCTCATTTTGTTTTAATTCTTTGTTCATGTCACCTGTCATGTTGTTGTCATTTAGTATACTCACGCTTGTCATTTCTTCCAAGTGAGTGGATTTGTGTCAAAGACTGATGTGGTGACTCTCTCCTCAGTCAGAGATTCCTTCAGGAGGGAATGGTAAATGTGAATTTAGTTTTGTGGTGTTGATAGTAATCATTGCTGCGAGTGTTTCCTCAGCTCCTAAAATGGAACATAAAAAATTGTTTTCTTAGCTCCCAAAACGGAACATAAAAATCTGTTTTCTTCAGCTCGTAAAACGGAACATAAAAATGTGTTTTCTTAGCTCCCAAAACGGAACATAAAAATGTGTTTTCTTCAGCTCGTGTATCGGTATGAAACATTTTTATGTTCCGTTTTACAAGTGAAACTGTGTGATGGCACAAAGAAGTGTTACTTGGAACACTAAAATTGAAGCTGATTGGATGGCTTCTCTCTCCCGATTGGATTATTATAGGCAACCCGTATGAAAAAGTATTTTTTGTTAAAGGAGAATTCCACACATTTTCAACATTCTACTAATGTCATTAACATGACATGCTGAATCACATCTTGATGCTGTCTGTCGATCAATTTCTGATTCTACATGTATTTTTTTCGCCCCAGACCTACATTTCTGGGAAACACAGAATGGGTGAACTTTTTTTTTAATCATTTCCAAACACAAGGCAAACTCTTGCACTATATGTTATTCGAAAATAGACTATTTGCATTATTCCCTGCTGTGAGCTTATACTGTAGATCAGTGACTACACGTTACATAGGGTAGTACTTATTCCACATCTGTTATTTAACTTCTCAACATGGAATCTGGGGACCATCAAATTAGGCTCCAAATGGACCCTTAGAAGAATATGTAACTCTTGATAATGTAACAAATAGACCCTCATGCGTCTGTAACTATTGTACATCTTAAGAGGCATGGTGGTGGTCCTTGAACAGGTGTGTATATAACATTGTAGTGCCGTAGTGTTTGAGGTAATGAGCTATATCGAGGATGGATGGGAGGCTCGGTTGATTCTAATCTCTTAATTCCTTTAAGCCGTCGGCGTTTTGACCCATGGAAGTCACTGTGTGTGTGTGTGTGTGTGTGTGTGTGTGTGTGTGTGTGTGTGTGTGTGTGTGTGTGTGTGTGTGTGTGTGTGTGTGTGTGTGTGTGTGTGTGTGTGTGTGTGTGTGTGTGTGTGTGTGTGTGTGTGTGTGTGTGGGGGGGGGGGGGGGGGGGGGGGGGGGGGGGGGGGGGGGCTGCCTGTAGTGTGTGTGACGTGTTTAGTCGGCTGACCGGCTTTGTACTGAAGACCACTTTCACCCACGGACTGACCAGTGACCACACACACACACACACACACACACACACACACACACACACACACACACACACACACACACACACACACACACACACACACACACACACACACACACGCTTCTGCTTGTCATCTCTTGTTCATTGTACAGAAACTAACTGCTCAAACAAAACCACTGAACAAACCTAACAGGAGTGTGGGTGCATGTCTCTCTCTCTCTCTCTCTCTCTCTCTCTCTCTCTCTCTCTCTCTCTCTCTCTCTCTCTCTCTCATACACATACACACACGACATGCACCCACATGCTGCTATAGACCTCCAACCGTCTCCTCTACCCACCCACTCATCTCAGAGTACCTCAGCAACAGAGAGAGAGATTATAGACACGTCTTAAAGGAGCACTTCACCACTCTTCAACCTATCTTCATATAATATTGGTCCTTTTATAATGTTCAGGATGAAATACCACCGGGGTGCAAAGTTTCAAGCGAATGCAAGAGTGAGACTTTCTGTGTCACAATGCGTTCAGCAAAGATTGTTCTGAAAATGTTACTGTCCACCCTAGAAAGAAATCCTAGACCAGTGGTTTTCAACCTTTTTCATACCAGGGGCCACTATTTATTCACTATTTGAGCCAGGGACCACCATTTGAGGACATTTTAGCCGCACAGACCAAAAACTAAAGATTTCTTTTGCTTTTGTCCACAATTCCAGGCTGGATTTGGGAAACAAAACAGTCAACATACAAATCAAAATTAATTAATCTTCTACATTCTCTAGTTGTGTAGACTTGTGCTACAGCAATTCAGATGATGAATATTTTAAAGATGATGAATATTTTAACTCTTGAGAGTGTAAAAAGGAAATGAATGAATGAATTTTTACACTGTCAAGGGTTACATCTGGTTAACCAACTTTTCATCTGGTTAACCGACTTGGCTGGGAACCACCTGGAACTTCTCAAGGACCACTGCTGGTCCCCAGACCACTGGTTGAAAACTGATATAAAATAAAGGCTATATAGAAAAACGAACTAAATATATATAATCTACATTTATCTAACATGTGAGGCTGAAGTTTTAAAACCATTCCAACATTCATCCATTTCTGTTTTTGAACTTCAGTTCCCATCCTCGAATAATTTCGGCTAGGAACCTTCCCTAGCAACTATAAAGCCATGCCTAAGTAAAGGCATTTTAACTTAACTGTATGTAGTCCCTCAAGTATTCACATTGCATCCCCCAATAATGTAGAAAAACACTGAGTTAAGACAAATTTAGAATCCGAATGCATTTCCGAAAGCATAAATCGGCTACCACCACATATGTTTGCTATGTTTAAAGTGTGAAGGGAATCTGAAGTTGCCTAGCAACTATAATTTTGTCATCAACTAAACTGGAGCCTAGAGGGCTTTCTGAGACACCAGTGAATCATCCTCAGTGATTCCGTTCAGCAGGTTTCCATTTAGTCCACTTTGAGCACTAGAACCCCAAGGATCAGTTTAGACCCCTTCTATTTGGAACTTGATTTTGATAAACTGTGTGCTACTGAATATAAAATCGAGACAACAATTTCTGACGTTTTGTTAAAATTAAACTAAATGTTGTTACCACACGCTCCCAATGTGCAACTATAAAAAACAACTCAATTTTTAAAAAAAGAACCAATCAGACCACGACTAGACTGCATTTAGGATCGCTTAATCAATCCTGATACTCCACACAGACGTACAACATTGAGGTGTCAGTGACACAGTAGTTTTGGTGTGTGTATCAGTGACACGCACCAAACTTCCACTTTGTTAAAGGGGAACTCAACCAATTTTCAACATTTTACTATGCCATTAATATACCTTTTGAGATGTTGTGTGGACATGATAAAAAAGGTCCTCCCAATCTGTCTTTCCTAGAAATGGAGGTTTGGAAAAAAATCATTAACATGAGTTGTGTTGTGTTTCAACATGTTAATGGTGAAACACAACCTTTACAATGAAGCGTCTTCTCTTTAGCTCCCAATGTCGCACATTTTACACACAGGAAATAGGTACAACTTAGCTTTGTGGGAGAGTGTTAAGGCAGCAAGTGAGCAAGAGACGGCTAAAGCTCTACACACACTGGGTGCATAGCATAGCGCCAAAGTATTGCCGCACGTCAAGTGCCGTCCATCAACACCAATGGGCACATTTATACAGTTGTAGAAAAAAATAAATATTGGCAATAGAACATTGGCGTATTGGACGCTCTGTGATGCGTGGACACGCGTCTGACACTGGATATGTACTAGGGCTGTTGAATGAGTAAGAATTTTAATCAGATTAATCACAGCTTCAAAATTAATTCAATCATGATTAATAATACCAAAATATGGTATGTTTTCCTGTACAGGATTTGAACATTTAAAAAAGAACCAGAAATTCTTTCTTTTAAATTATCAAAAATGGGTGATCTACAAGCCTCCAATGCTCGTAGATCCTTCCAGCTATGCTCTAGTTACAGGGAGACACACAGCTATGTCTCTGTAAAAACATTCTCTACCCATTTTTTTTCATGATAAAATAAAATGCTCAGTGGGTTGAGATAATTGCATTAAAAATGTAATCAGATTAATCAGCAAATTAATTTAATCCCATTAACTAAATTTTCAACAGCCTTAACAGTCTTAATGCCGATCCCGCGGTCGTCGTGTTCTTACCATCGGACAACGGTAAGAAGGCGATGGCGCGAAACACGACAAAATGTAGATTTCATTCTTTAATCCATCTATTGGTCCGAGCGCATCGTCTGATAAAGATCCTGTTGTTGACTTCCATTTTGAGAGAATTGCCGCAACAACTTTTTTTTTTTTGTCCCATTCGCACCCATTCAATCCAATGCATTCAAAAGCCTCTCCTGAGAATCTGCCCCTGAATGTCGTGGCCGCATGGGTAGATCCACTAGGGCTAGACGTCAATTCCTGGCTTTTGACCCGTAACTTTTTGCTCAGATCGCGAACTTTTTGCTCAGAACGCGATCGCAGTCGATGTGTTAATATTTACATTTGGAAATAATGGAGGAGGCTGTTTTGACACGGGCCGTATGCAGCCTGTCTGTGTAGGGTGTGCGGGTGGTGGGGGGTGTTGACCGGTGCCTGAGAACCCCCTCGAGGGTGGAGGCCCATATCAATATAAACTGTTGAAACATTGCTCAGGCCTCCTATGCCTACCGACAGCGTGCGATCATTGTGGTCCACCATTGTGTGAATGTATGTGTCCATGTTGTTGTACAGGTTCTAGTCCTGCAGACTGCTAATCCAGTCAGAGGTCAGGGGTCAAGATTACAGCAGAGATCAGGAGAGGTGAACGGAGGACAAGGTTCAGAGAGGACATGCAGGGTCGGGCATGGTGCCAGAGGTCCTTGTGGTAATTATTACATAAGGCTGGGGTTTTCAACCTTTTTGATACCAGGGCCCTGCACCATTTGTTCAGCAATTTGAGCCACGGACCACTGTTGATAACATTTTATCAACAGATTTCTTTTGCTTTTGTCCACAGTACCATCCTGAATTTCGGAAAGGAAACAGGCAAAACATACAGACTAAAATTATCATTGTATCTACTTTCTCTAGTTGTGTAGACTTGGTAATTCAGATGATGAATAATTTTACCTCTTGAGAGTGTAAATATGTTCTATGCTCTCAAAGAGTTACTTCTGGTTAACCAACTGTCCATCACTTAGCCTGGGGACCACTTGGAACCCTCTCAAGAACCACTGCTTGAAAACTCCTGCATAAGACATGGAAAAAAGCAATGATGATTTGGCTAATTTGCCTGATAGCTAAAATCGTCTCATTCATGTTATTGCTGCACGATTCAGAAAACTAGATTATGATCTAGTTTGGAGATCCCAATTCGATCTCATTTCTAAACTTGAGCGATCATGGAAATTTCAATTCCTCTGGAGGGAAAAATCGAGATACACAATTAGCCCTTCACTATGTCCCTCCCCAATAGGCAATATGTTGTTCCATGGACCTTCCCCAGGAGCTAGTAGTTGAGTTAAAAATGTTGAGTTGTGTTGAGTGAAAAACAGCAGATCTGAAGCTATAGGCTTTGTATTATCGAACATTACATATACAACAACATTATTTGGTCAAAATCTTCAAATTAAATACCAATATACATACAAATAACTAAGTAATGTTTGTAGTACTTGAGTAAAAGTACTGTAAAAGCAGACCTGGGGATTCCCCTGGCTTCCACATTGCCTTGGCAGCTGGCCGTAGTGTACATGTGAAGGGTGTCTCCGGTGTCACACACAGTAGGTGTTGACATTGTGACCTGTGAATGATGGGGCCTCATATTCACGGACACTTAGATGTGTTGACTTACCAAAATACTCCACAGTACCAGACGACAAATGAGCAATGACCACATGATCAATGGTGGACAGATCCTTTCCAAGTGCTGTACAGATTACAGTTTACTATATATCCTTCACTTTCTCTATTATGACCACAGGTTGCTCAGACTTGCTCTTTACTATGACTAGTTAACCCCAAAACCTGTCAGTCAGCTCATCATGCTCCCTATATGGCAAATACATAATTAATGTCCATATGTTGATCTAACCTAATCAAACCCTGTGTACTGAAGACACTGCCCCTGCTGCCACCATTGAATCTCCTCATATGGAGCTGAATGCCGAATGCTGGTCAAGTGGGCACAGTGGAGATGTACGCACACACATTTCTAGCAAAGTGGGCAAAAAGGCAACTGGGCATACAGGCAGTTTGGCACACAGGCTATCTAGGCAAATGGACCAGAGGGCACACAGGCTTTATGGGCATATGGACAATTGGGCAAACCGGATACTTTGGCATATGACTTTGATGTTGAAGTACCCCCGGCCCCCCATCGTGTGAAAAAGACAGTGAGAGCCGATTACGGCGTGAAATGGAGAGAGAGAACCGAGCTGACCTGTTCTGACATTTGAGACCCAGACCCAAATGACCCAGCAAAATTACAGTATATATTACTGTACTTAAATAAATATTGTGGTTTTATATTGCTGGCAATTTTCATTTAAGTAGAAATGAATTTTGTAGAACCACATTTCCAGACTGGAAATTACCATCTCATTCCCTACTTACACCATAGTAAGATGGAAGCCTCCATTGTGCCACCATAGTGGTTGTGCTGAGCCGTGGAATATGCATTGTTTTGACTAAAAAGGCCATCTGGGACAAGGAATAGAAGATACAGCCAGTTTGAATGACTGTTTATGGCCTGATGCGCAATACCGTGTTATACAATAATGGCTAGCAAAGTGATGCTAAAGATGCTAACGGCGAGTAGCATGAAGGGATGCTTAACTAGATTAATGGCAATAGCACTGAACATAACTATTGATTTTTGTCGTTTAAGGGAGAATTCCACACCAAAAGTTTTATCTTTTTAAAGTGGTCCAGATGATATTTTGTGAAAATGCTCCTTAATGGCTGTTTCTTGTGCAAACGCTACCTATATACATCGCTCCAAAATGCAATTTTCTGCTATATATTGTCTCCCCACCATGTCAGTAGTGTGTTAACACTCACACTTTCACTTTTGGCACAGCAGTGATTCAGCTGTCTCAAAAGGTGGGGGCGTGGCACATTGTTTATGGCTGAACCACTGCTGAAACGAAAGTGAAAGTGAGTGTCAACACTCATATATAGCACATATATAGCAAAAACTTGTGTTTTAGGTGAACTTGCACAAGACCCCTTAGCCCGATTATAAGCTTAGTTTGGGCTTATTTTTGGGTGTTTTCACAAAATAACACCTGGACCACTTTTTTATAAAAAAAAAAAAAAACTGAAAATAAAGATAATAAAAAAAAAACTTTTGGTGTAGAATTCTCCTTTAATTGATGCCTATCAGCAGCAATGGCACTAAAATCTAAACAAAAAATATCTATAGATTCTATACTTTGACTTAATAATAAGGCCTGACTTACAATTACAGCCAAATCTAGCTTCAATCAGATCCGTTACTTCAAGATAAAATTCGATTGGAATAACAAAGTGGCTCAGATCTGATTCAGGCTGGATTTGGCTGCCAGTGTAAATCCAGTGTAAGTATTGGGGTTGAGTACAAACATACTTTGCCAGCATTGCACCACCACTGACTTTTCTGCCCCAGCAGTGACATTACGTTTTCTCATTTTGACTGTACATCATCAAAATGTAGTGCTATCTGTACATGAACCGGCATCCTTTTTTATGTTAATAGCCTGCTTATCTGTCCCGTGCAGCTCTGTTCCGAAAACCTTATACAGTAGCTTTGAAACTTAGTGGACACAACGTCCCTTTTTGCTTCACTCTTCCGTCCCGCTCAACCGTCGTCGTCTTTATCTATGTTCCTTCATTTGACAGCCTTCGCCGCCTGTGTTCTCCCCAGCTTTGTGGATGCAAACCGGCTATTTCCATTGAATCAATCATGCTTTGGAGAAGAAGGGCAAGCATAGTTCAGACAGGTAACAGGAAGGGTCGGCCCAAATAATACTCTGCCCTGAGTATAGACAGAGTTACGCTGTCGCAAACTCTGTTCATTTCATGGGGTGATTCCAACGTTGGCTCTACCATCAAGTTGTGTTTCACCATGTTAATGATTTTTCTTTTTGGGTCGTTTTTTCCTGGGAGTGTACAAGTGGAACCAAATGGACCCGTTAGGGTCCATTTGGTTCACATTTGTACAGTATCAGGAAAATATTGGAAATGTCCCTCTTTTTGTCCCTCTTTCAGGCAGCCCTCCCGAAAGCTCAGTTTACTGACCCCTCAATGTCGCAACAGACATATTCAACTGAACTCTATGGAACCCAAATCACTAAGCCAGCCATGCTGCCTGCATGGCTGGCTTAGTGATTTGAGTGAGTTTAGTTTTGATGCTAAGGTCTATGAAGATGCTCAGTCGTCAAGATTCAACATTAAATGTTGCTACAGATATACAAGTATTTGATCTCTTTGGGCTTTCTGCCTGGGGAATCGGAACATTCCGAGGGCGCTTCCCGAGGCCCGCAGCGGTGCTGGTTCAAGTGTTCAAGTGTCCTTGAGCCAAGACACTGAACACCTAGCCTGGTCTAGCCCTCAATGATTTTGGCCTTGGGGGGCGGGGGTGTCGTGGGATCCACACGGCGGAAGTGCTGCGCTCTGATTTGATCTCACTAACGTGTTGTCATCTCCGGCCCCTCCCCCTCCCGTCCACTGCTGTTCTACGTCACATCATTTAGAGCGACGCCCACCCCGGAAGGTTCACTCCCCCCTCAAGGCCACTTTCCAACGTGCATTAGTCCAGGCTTTCCGTTTTCGCGCAACGCGAATGAAAATGAAAGCCTGGGTGTCGAGGCTACTGAACCCCTAACTGTAGTGTCTCCTCGCATAACAGTATCGAGGTCCCCGATGCTTCAATCCACTCTTTATATAGATGTGAGGTGTGTGGGTGAGAAAAATGGCTGTGTGTGTGTGTGTGTGTGCAGGCGTGCATGTGTGTGTGGAAAAACACAGGGCGTTTTTGAAGGTCAGGTATGCATGAGTCGAAAGAACACAACAATAGATTCAGTGTGCACGCTGGTTATCATATTTATAAATTTATGTTTTTTGTTTGACAGAAAGAATATCACTCTTTGTTCCTCCTCGTCGGAAGAGAGAAACCATTCATCAGTTTCAGTTTAATTTTTGCAAAGTTCACTTTTATTTTCCGATTGTGTTTTGTGCTCCAATTTGACTCGTTTACTCTGAAATCTGTAATGGATTCTCCCTCTTCGACTTCGCGACAACGCGTTCAAGCATCCTGATCGGGACTTACCCGGCGCAGAATATATTATCACTCTCACTTAGTTGGTTTGCACCGCTCTGATGCAATATGGGAGCTGTGAACACACATTTGCATTAAGTCACGTGGTGCTGCGAGTGTGCAGGCGTTCACTACAGGCCACTGTGAGTGAGAGAAAGTCACCATGCAACACACACACATACACACACACACACAATAGACAGCTGCACATTTCAGTGGGCCGTGTATGCGATGACAGCACTGTGAACACCAGCCATACATAAATACACATCAAGCCTCTGCTCCTGTGTCTTGCAAGGATCATGTTATGTTCTCGGTATTTTGAGCAGCATGCCACGCTGGAGTGGACTCTGTTCCTCCTGCTGCCCAGGAGTTCCCCTAAAGCAGGGGTTTTCAACCTTTTTGATAACAGAGCCCCTATTTTTTTTAGCCGCATGGACCCCAAAACTAAAGATTTATTTTGTTTTTGTCCGCAATTCCAGGCTAGATTTGGGACAAAACAGTCAAACATACAGATCAAAATGACCATTGATCGTCTATATTCTCTAGTTCTGTAGACTTGGGCTGATTCACATGATGAATATTTTAACTCTTGAGAGACTTACACGCGGTTTACCAACTGTCCATCATTTAGCTGGGGACCACCTGGAATCCTCTCAAGGACCACTGGTGGTCCCCGGACCACTGGTTGAGAACCACTGCCCCTAAAGCACAAAGACACTAGCAGAGGCTTAGGTTGTGAAGTTACCTGCTCAATACACCATCACACCCGTGTGAAGTGAGGGGGCGCTCTGCCACAAATTTAGCTCATATTTGAGGCATAAATGAGCTAATTTCTCCTTTCATTGTCAATGAAAAATATCAGGACGTCCCTGGACAAAAGCTGTACAGTATATGTGGTTTATTAGCTAATTTGCTTGTTTGTTTCTTTGTTGTTGTTTTTTTTCGTCATTGCCATTTGCATTTAATGTTTGTTACCACATACAGTACACTAGTATTTATATTTGACAGATATTTGACATATAATCATTTCTGCTTTTGTTGTCAATGGCATTGGGGACACACGCTGTATGTAGGAGTGGCTAGCATCCCTCAAAACAAAACGCCATCTTGACACGTTGATTTAACTTCTGTATACGTAGAGAGAAGTTTGTGGACGAAGGGTCGATACAGAAAGTGAAGCAACAATGCATTGCGTTTGTAGGTGCACATGAAACAGTCCAGAACGAACTGTAGAAATTTGACATCAAAGGCACGTCAAGCATCTGATCAATAACACATGATGTCTGCTTGCTTGGACAGACATTTTTCAACTAGTTTGAAAAACTACAGTGTAAGTCCTGAAGTGCACACCCATCAATCTTCAACTGATTGTCCAGGGTCGGGTCACAGGGGCAACAGTTCCGGTCAGACACCGGATCATAAGCCACTTTGTGAAGTTTATATTCTGACTCTTTTTGAAAATAGGAAATCTATCACAGCACATTAGTGAGATTGCAGATTGACTATTTCCAAAACATTTTTGAAGAGTTTTTGATTATTCAAGAAATTGAGATGGTGTAATACTTTACACCATGGGTTTTCAACCAGTGGTCCAGGGACCACCAGTGGTCCTTGAGATTTCCAGAGTTGAAACTTGAAACCAAACATGAAACCATGTTTACACGAGTTAAAATATTGTTCTTTATGTTTGACTGTTTTGTTTCTCAAATCCAGCCTGGAATTGTGGGCAAAAGCAAAATAAATCTTTAGTTTTAGGATCTGTTGGGGCTAAAATGTCGTCATCAAATGGTCTGTGGCTCAAATTCTGAATGAATACTGGGCCCTGGCCCCTGATATCAAAAACCCCTGCATTACACCATTGAAGATGGGTGGTGTAGATGTTTTATTCTCAGTGTGGTTTTCAGAGCCGTTGTTGACAATAGAAGACAAGGCTGAAAGTAGATTGTGTGCAGTATTCCTCTACTGTATGTAACCAGGCTTGGGGACATTTTATCTTCACGTGTCATTGTTTGTGTGGGTGGTCTTCTAGTTGTAGTTTCCTGTGCCTTTGTGTGTGTGGGGAGGTCATCTGGGGGATCAAGGTCTTAACTTTAGCCGAGCGGTCACGGGGGAGGACCACATCTACAAACACACACACAGGCAACACGCACACGCAGGCTATTCGCTGCTATTCGCTCAACTCATTTACTTTAAGGACATGGATTCCCTAACCTGCGACCTCCAACAACAGAGGTTTTCAACCTTATTTATACCAGGGCCCACTATTTATTCAGAATTTGAGCCACGGACCACCATTTGATGACATTTTAGCCCCACAGACCCTGGCTTTCGGAGAAAACAAATCAGTCAAACATTCAGATTAAAATGACCATTAATCTTCTACATTCTCTAGTTGTGAAAAGTTGGCGAATTCAGATTGTGAATATTTTTTGAGTGTAAGCATGAAACCAAATGGACCCTTGTGGGTCCATTGGTTGCATGTTTACGTTCTCAAATAGTTACATCTGGTGCAACTTTCCATCATTTAGCCTGGGGACTACCTTTAATCCTCTCAGGGACCACTTGTTGAAAACCACTGCTCTAGGGGTTCCTCAGAGTTACTGCGGGGGGATCTTTGCGTGACAGGACACTGAGCGGACGTAACACACACACACACACACACACACACACACACACACACACACACACACACACACACACACACACACACACACACACACACACACACACACACACACACACACACACACTCCTCTCTCTGAAAGCATGCCATACGATCCCATGTGGCCAATTGGGCATGTTATTTGAATGACCTCTGTGAATGGAGTTACCAGTATGTCCTTGCCAGTTTGGCTGGGTCCACCCCTATGCTGCTGACACATGTTGTTATTTATAACTCGTAAAACATTAACATCATAAATCTGAAATAAGCACTACCGGCTGCAGCACATGGAGCAGGACAATAGAGTTTAATACCCAATCACACCATAAGTCTGTCACCATTATGACATAACGCCCTGCTCACAATTCCACTGACCTCATGGAAGCCAATGCTATTACCTGGGATAATATTGCACCACTCTTATTCAATTGCTGTAATGAACTACACCTAACTACACCCAACAAATGTCATGACTCGTGTACTGTGAGTACAGTAGTAAATCTAATGATGCAGTGGTTTTCAACTTTTCTGATACCAGGGCCCACCATTTCTTCAGCATTTGAGCCACGAATCCCCACAGACCCCAAAACTAAAGATTTATTTTGCTTTTGTCCTCAATTCCAGGCTGGATTTGGGAAACTAAACAGTCAAACATACAGATCAAAATGGTCATTAAACTTCTACATTCTCTAGTTGTGTAGACTTGGGCTAATGCACATGATGAATATTTTAACTCTTGATAGTGTAAAGAGTTACATCTGGTTGACCAACTGTTCATGATTTAGCCTGGGGACCACCTGGAACCCTCTCAAGGACCACTGGTGGTTCCCAGACAACTGGTTGAAAACCACTGTACTGCACAAACTTGGACACATCAACCGCATTGTACACCTGGGATCATTGGGTGTTTCTGAGTCTTACAACATAACACAGTCCTTCAGACGCCGGCCTGCGTCCAGAGTGACATGTTACAGCCCCCACTGTCTCCTGTCAGACTGAGAGACAGTCAGTAGGGATCAATTATTTGGGCAACACTTCTGCTGCTTCAAATCTAACCATCTAGACTTGCTCCAAAGGTAATTACACAAAGGTGAACACGCTTTTGATCCATGAAAAAACAGCTCGAAAAGACATGTTGTTGTTTTGAGCCGAAGAGAAATGCCAAAAAAGACAGTTTCCCTTTAAATAAGGAGTGCCATGATTTTTTCCAACTTAAATCATGATCATCAGGTATTATTGTTATATGAAGAGAAAGAATTTTCTCAAAAAGGTGTACAGTATTTGTTAAAATTATGTTTTTATGTGGACTTCCCCACCAGCTCATTAAGTATGCCTGGTTTGCCTGGTGGGTGGTGATGGGTGGAGATCCACCTGAACTGAAGCCACGCCCACAGCTGTAGTTGTATGGTAAAGGAGGAGGAGTTAGGGGAGGAGCTAATGTGTGATGTCACTACATTACAGCCTTTGTCATTGGCACATTTGACTGGAAAGGGTTTAGCCTCCAGGAAGAACCCCTACATACAAAGGGAAGGCATCATTGAAAAACAGACCAAGGGTTCTAATGAAGTACCATCACCTCTTAAACATGTACAAAATTGGAAAAAAATACAAAAATCACAGCACCCCCTCTTGAAGAAAATTGTAGGGCTCAGTTTCCCTAAAGCCCTAACAACCAGGGGGATGGTTGATTTCTTGCTGTCTTCATAGCGCCTCTGCCTCACCACAATCTGTGACGAATCTGGATTATATAAAAACATGCATTGTGGCAAATTAAACATCCAAACTATAACTGAGATGTCTGAGTGAATGAATGCCTAAATGTCTGAAACTAACTCCTTACTGACTGCACCAATCACTCTGACTTTTCAGACGGTCATTGACCATAATATTAGGAAGAGACTAACAAAGCCCTTTTTTCAAATTAACCAATTGTAAATGAATCATTAAATTAATGGTTAAATTTACCCATCGACTTAACATGGGTATATTGTAAATATCAAAATGGAGTAAGATGGCTCCCACTGTAAGCCTGAACATGATACATGGTATCTGTTCAATTATCTTCCATTCTGCTCAGGTTCATAACTTCATTCCATACCTGCACAGATTGTACAGGAATCACTATGTCATAATAAGATGTCATTTGAATTATGAGAGTTTACATTAATCACAATTTCTGGGTTCAGGACATTCCAGTATAGCTCCAAGTGCATGTACTTGAGTAAATGTTCCACGGCTTGCATCCAGGCAGCATATGTGTCTGTTCCATGCGTGACAGATTAATTATGAGGCAGTAATATACACCTACCTACATACTACACCTCCTGGCAGCTATACGTACGCTGCTGTGCAGAACACATTTACCATTAAAACACGGTGTAACCACACCATGATGCCACATTCCTACATGTTCTGTCAAAGATGTTTCCCTCTCTCTCACACTCCGTCGCTCTAGAGATCTGCTCCTCCATCTGTCTCAATGTTCTGTCTCTGTCTGTCTGTCCTATTTCCCAACAAGCACCAGGCCAGGACCTGGATAAATTGAATTGGGGGCCAGATCAAGTAAATCCAAGACTCGGAGTCCTGTGTAGCCCCAGACTATATCACCTGATTTCAACCGACATACATTGATGTTCATGGATGAATCGGAGAGAGTCGATTGAGGCCACATTGACTTGAATCTTTGTCAATTAATTGATACAAAACCATAACCACCGACACGCCAATTTTGACGATCGGCGCAAGTGTACCTTACGTGTCCTATTGTTTAATTGGTGCTACTCCCACAGCATCGGGCCCATTTCTTTTAATCAACTGTATCTCCTCATCCTTCACTGATTTTTGGATATAGCATATAGTTCACGGCCCAGAGCAGTCACAAGTGACTTTATGGAGGCAGCCATGCCACAAAAAGGTAAACCACTTCCCCAGAGGCAGTCCCCAGGCTTGAAGCCACGCTGCTGGTTAGCTTTGTGAAGGCGAACAGGGCGGTTTGTGTTTAAGTTGTTTTCTGGATGACCCACCGGTGCTCACGTCATGGGTGGCTTCAAAGTGCCACTGAGCAACTTGTATTGAAATGAATGGCAAGGAGGCGGGGCTATCGCTCTGGTTAACTCTCTATATTTTATTACTCTATGAGGTAAACAGAGACTGAATCGACTACATCCTGTGTGTTGATATAATATATCCCCATCCAGTCGGAAACTTGACTCTTTAAAACATGAGTTCCGCGTTGATAATCACTGGTGGCAGATAATGCTAGTAATAACACAAGTCATATCACAACTGGTCAGAATATCTGGCCCAGAATAAGCAATATTATTTCAATGGGCAAAGATGTCAAGATGGTGATGTTATTTGACTAGTGTTGGGTTGTGTTTGTCTCTATTCTTTCTATGCTTGTGTGTTTGCCCCTTTCCCCTCTCACTCTAGTACAGCCGCTGTCCGTTGGAGATTTATCACTGTCCATTAAACGTTGGTGTAGCCACACGGCGGTGTGACATACTCCATATTCCTTGGCATGTCCGTCCCCGTCGCTGAGCCCTTTAGAGCTGCCCTGTCATAGAAATCCATCATTCAGAAACGTGACGTGTCGCACACACGCGCCAGCTGCTTAGCATTACACCTATCTGTGGTGTCACTCACCGCATGGCACACGCAGGGGAGGTGTTTTCATTTTCAAAGGGGGTGACTGCTTATCTGTCCCACCTGCTAGTCCAACATGTGTGGCCGGGTCAGACTCCACCCTGTGGTGTCCTGGCATGGTTTATGTTAGCCTGGGTTCATTCAGCCTGAACCACTGCGTGTGAATCTGCCTGGAAAGTCAACTGTTGTGTTGATACATGGCGCCACACTATCTATCAATGCTTTCTAACGATTTCAGTTATCAGAAGCAAGGGCGTGTTTTCAATTACTTTATTACATGGGTTCTTTGAATGTTTCTGACTGGTCAATTACAGAATTCAGAGGTCTCATGGTAATGACCACTCCGCTCTATAGCGTCTATGAGGTGTGAGGTTGTCAGTAATCAGTAATGTTTGTCGTGTGTGGATGTGCGTAGTGTGCTGTGTGTTGTAAAGAATGTAAACGTAACTTAAATCAAAAGGGTTGGGCTCTGTGAGCCAGGTGGCAACCTAGGAGTTGTCGCTCTTAGGGAGGACAGGAGAGAGTGAGCCTGTGGAGGGAAAGCTCCTTATACCCTCCACAGGCCACACCCATCCATCAGCTGTGGACTGTACCATTATGCTGGCAGGTTGCTCCACTCTGCCAGCCTGACTGCAGTGAGGCAGAGGGAGCAGGGCCGTCACCTAATGTAAGGTGTCAGTCGTTACTCTGTGGGTGATGTATCTATCAACAAATCATCCATTACCTATCTAGCATTCATTAGAAGGCAAATGTTAATTGTGATTTGGAGGACAAGATAATCTTAATGAGTCTAAAGGCCCTGATACACCTAGCAATGTTTTGATCAATATCGACAAGCGACATCAATTATCAACGTTGACTTTTCACTTTTCTATACAAAATGAAAAGTGAGATCATTAGCTCCCTCTACTCGTCAACATTTCGGAATCCTCCAATCACAGCTCTCCTTGGCATCACCAGTCAGACTCCCGCAGATAAACTTTGCTGAAAACATGGCTGCTGCCTCACTGGACAGAACACTTTCTAACCTTTTTAGTCAAAGTGAACATTTAGATGAAAATGATTCAACACAAACTAAAAACAAATTGTAAAAAACAATTTGAATTATACAGTATATTTTTAATAATACTTGGTGTTATAACTTTTTTAACATAGTGAAACAAAACTTCAAATCTGCGTATAACCATGTGATGATGCGACATATTCACATATTCTTCTTGTCCGCCAAGCTCTTTAGAACTGGCCTGTCACATAAATCCATCATCAAGACATGACATGTCACAAACATGTCACCAACGTGCCAGATGCTTAGCATTCACATCTCCTTTGTGTCACCACGGCCCACGGGACAATGTTGTTTTCAATGACTACCATTCATTCGAAAGACAGTTTCGTGAGAGGCAGGGACATGTTTTTACTCAATCTAAAACATTAATTAGAAGGCAAACATCAATCACAAGAATTAGGAATGTGTACAGTTTATATAGTTGCATAGTTCATGTTCTGTAGAGAGCTTTCACTCTCTACAGAACATGAACATGAGCGGGCCTCTGTGCGTGTGCACGTGTTTTCTTCACAAAATGGCTTTTTGAAGCCATGCCATTTTCATTTAATGGCCACCTCTGTTGTCTCGCCTCCACTGATGGCAAAGTGCATACTCAACAGAGGTGCCAGCCATTGTGCCCAGGCGGGAACACCAGGCAACATTGGCCATAATTTTCAGGGCCCCACTTTGTGTTCCACCAGTGACTCCCAGCCCACAAGTTGGGGACCACACTAATGTATAGTTTGCTGTTCTGCTGCAGTGGTTACCAATAGTCAATCATCATAGGTGATTTTAGGCTCCCCCAGCAGGGGGGGTGATATATCTGTATATACATACCTTGGTTTTGAGGTCTGAGAGACTAGACTCAACATCAAACGGTCTTCCATGGCTAAAATGAAGAATAAATATTGGGCCCTGGTATGAAAATGGTTGAAAACAACTGAATATAATCAACTACATCACTTACTAGATAATTACTTGTTTTTCTAGTTACTGTGTTTACTTATTTTGGAACATGCTATAGCCATGTATTCATTACAAAGCATGAATAGAATGAAACATAATATACTATACATTTGTATAAATGAATATGAAGTTACAATTGAATGAAGTTTTTCTTTTTTTGGGGGGGAACCCCAATGTCGATGTCAATCATAGTACATTGTGCGATCCAAAATGCTGCTTGCCTTGTCTTCAACCAGACGAACATTTTCACATGTCCTCCCCCTTCTCTGCTCCCTCTCGCTCACAATCATCATACTTGGGGTTCGATGTAAGATCCAACGTAGGTTCCGATGTACGGTTCGATCAGATTTGCAAGATCTTGGATCAAGGCCCGCCCCCTCTCGATCATGATTGGAGGAAAGGCTTTCTTATCCGCCACCAACACCGTAACTATTTTTTTTTATTCCCAAGGGACTCACTGGAGACAGGGAGGGAACTCTCCAGGAAGGAAGATAACCTGCCCAAAACGTACTGTAGGTGCTGATTGCAACTCTTTGTTTCCTCTGTGACCTCTGACCTTTCTGTGACCTTCCTGTGTGTTGCAGGGGCAGCATGGAGGAGGCAGATCTGTTGAAGGAGAGACTGCAGGCCATTACGGTAAGAACTGAGGGCCCTGTGGCTTGTAAGAATTGGGGGTCCTTGTGATTGGGGTTGGGTACCACAGGGGGGTAAGGGATGGGTCTTTTCTGTTCTGAGGGTGACTGAGTGGCATCACACGTACACACTCTTGAGTAGTAAAATGAGAAATTGCTTCGGATCCATTGTACTTGCGCGAGCAAAGCGAGCATGGCCTACTTGTGTCTTCTTATGAGTGAGAAGAGCGAGCGGCAGTGGCGTTTCTAAGCAATTTGGAGCTCCAGGCAAGATTTTCCCTGGAGACCCCCTTGTGGCGAATTGGCCACATGGAGGGCTTGAGTCTGACTATATGGCTTAATGTCTCAGACATTTTCACAAACATGATGTCGTTGGGGTTGTTCATATAATGGCACAAAAGGATTAAAGCATGTCTAGTGGTCGCCCCAGGCAACTGCCTAGTCTGCCTAATGGCAAAAAGGCCCCTGGCCTGGCGAGCGAATAAAGCTTGTGTGCAATGCACAATTTGGCACTCGACCGAGTGCAGTTCTAATTTATTTCTGCAGGGCTGCTTTTTTCCACTTTGGAGGTTTTGGAAAGGTGGGTGGTTGGGTCCTCAGCAAAATAAATGTCCACAGTGTTACAGTATAATAATTGTAAACACATCCTATAGTCAATACTACTGTATATACTGTACATTGGCTCTTTGAATTATCACTTCTTTCTAAAGCAAAACATTTTAGCACAAACCTCTGCCTCCCATCCCTTCCCACACATTGATAATAATGTGGAGAGGTGACTGCGAGTGTGGGTGGTTTAATAATGAGCCCTTTCCACACTAGCTGTGTGTGTGCGTGTGTGACACTATGTGTGGGTGGGTGGGTGGATGGGAAGGAGCTCTCTCACAAACAAGGCTGTTGATGTGAGTGTTGCTGCTCTGAAAGCAAAGGGTTAGATTTGTGGGGGGGAAACAGACGCCATCCAGGGCCATTGTTCTACTCTGAACCACTAATGGATAAATTGTATAGACCTACGTCTTTATGACAGATTTTGGGCAATAATTATCGACCTGCAAGCTGACACCAGATTGGCTGTTGTTTTCAACAATAGCCCGACTTCACAATAAGGCTTAATTGGTTAATCTATGTTTTGCAGCAAACTAATTCTAAATAGAACCAGGCTTCGATGTAACATTTCCCAATTGGGGTTCAGGCGAAAATGGTAAGGGGGTGGCTTGAAGCCGCACCTATACCATTTTCGGTTACAGGCAAGTAAAGCATCAATAATGACATCAGTTGCAACAGGCGCATGCTTAAAGCTGTCTGACTTGGAGAGTTTTCTTTTTTGAATGATGCAATAGTGTAGCTTAATCAGTGCGACAGTAGACCTTTCAGTAAGCCCCTCCCCAAACTGCTATGCTCCAATCACAGCTAAGCATAATATGTGATAGACAAACCTCTCCACCAATAGCTTTCCTATATGATAAAACATTGGCATGCCTTGTTGATGAATTTGGAAGAGAATTTGAAGGTTCTAAAAAATGAACCAGTATTTATTGTGTATAAGTCCATGATATTTACATTGTAATGAATGAGCCCGGCTGGAAAGTGTCCTAGGGTGGACAAGAGGGCGGGGCTTACCTAAAGATCTACTGTAGTTAGTAGAGTAGTGTTTCTAATAATTTTAAATATAAGCACTTGAAATATCTTTGAAATTTGGGTTGTTTTTGCATTTGGTGGGGCAGTCAGGGCATTTAGGGGGGCACTGCCCCTCCATTCCCATTCCTATATCCGGCCCTGAATAGAACTCGATGTGAGACGAGGGAATATCCCAGAAAGAGACAATAATGTTACACACCAGGCTGATGGGATATATATATATATATATATATATATATATATATATATATATATATATATATATATATATATTATATATATATATATATATATATATATATATATATATATATATATATATATATATATATATATATATATATATATATATATATATATATATATATATATATATATATACCGGTATATAACATGACAACTGGCTAAGTGTTATAGTGAACAGGTGGTGCACATGCACACACCCTTTTGTATACTCGGGAAATACAGGCTGTCAGGGTTTCATTTTTACTGTCTGTTTGTTTGATGTTGGGTTACATTGTGCTGCTGCTGTCAGGCAGAAACATGGAGTCTTTCTTTTTAGGAATTCGCTCTGAAAGAACATACTGAAAGATTTGTGCTGCATTCTCGAACTCTCCCCAGAAATAGCAGGTGTTCACTGCTCATAGTGCACCACAGAGTGGCGCGCTATGTGAACACTTGCTGTTGCTATTTTCAATGTAAGTTAAAACACCACAAGTACAGTACAGAATGGTTTAAAATAAAAAAACAAAAGCATCAGTTTTCTTTTGTCATACAAGGCTTCCTCTCAACATCCAAAGATTTATAGTCCAGAGCAGCTGTGCATGGGCTCAAGTCCAAAGCCTCAGCGATGGAGGGACGACAGCGGGACAAATAGTTTCCATGTCGTAACATTCATCCACCCTGTTGTTATGTAATGGTCAAAGACGTAGTCCAGAGGAGAGGACAGTTACATCCATTATCAACCTTTATGATCATAATGTAGATAACTGGTAACATGGTAAAGGGTGCATTTATATAGCGCCTCTATCCAAGGTGCTTTACCAGGGCCGGATCTAGGCATAAGGGTGACATTGCCCCGCTAAATGCCCTGACTGTCCCTACAAACATGTTGCCATGCAAAACAACCCGAATTACAAAGCTATTTCAAATTAAAGTACATTTAAAAAATGATTTCAAACAGTACTACTGCTACTAACTAACTACAATTATGGCACCACTAAACCAACACCATTTCATCATTCAAAACAGACAACTCTCTGAGTCAGACCTTTAGCTTTGTACATGCTGCGTGTCTGTTGCAACCTCAATAATTGTTATTATCAATAATAACAACCAATGTTATTATTGATGCTTTGTTGCCTAATATAGATCCTGTACAAGATATACAATTCTTGTAAAAAATAAATAATACATTAAATAAATGAAAATGGTATGCCAAACGTTAAGAACCACTGTATAAAACCATGCAACCTAACACTACTGTTATGCTGCGATTGGTCCCTCAGGACAAGAGGAGGATCCAGGAGGACATCGCCAAGAAACGGACACAGATCGATGAAGAGAAACTCAAACTTCAATATATAAAGGTAGGAATAGAGCTAGAGAGGCCAACATGTCACTTTGACACAATTTGAAGTAATTACTGTACAGCGTGGATAAAATGGTAAATTTCATTTTCCCCTCAAAATAACTAAAACACAGCCATTAATGTCTAAACTGCAGGCAACAAAAGTGAGTACATCCCACTGAAAATGTCCAAATTGGTCCCAAGTAGACATTTTCCCAGCCCAGTTTCATGTGACTTGCTAGCATTAGCAAGGTATCAGGTGTGAGAGGTGAGCAGGTGTGTTAAATTTGGTAATATCGCTCCCTACATCTCATATTAGTCACAGGAAGTTCAACATGGCACCTCATGACAAAGAACTCTCTGGGGATCTTAAAAAATGATTGTTGCTATAAATAACATGGGCCTAGGCATTACTGCATTACAGTGGTTTAAGAGGACAGGTTCCACTCAGAACAGGCCTCGCCGTGGTTGACCAAAGAAGTTGAGTGCACATGCTCAGCATCAAATCCACAAAATGTCTATGGGAAATAGACGTAGAGGTGGTGTCAGCGTTGCTGCAGACGTTGGCAGGGTGGGGGGGAGGGGGGCTTTCCAATAAAGAGAAATGGGAAGGATGTGAGATACTGTATGTGTATATATATATATATATATATATATATATATATATATATATATATATATATATATATATATATATATATATATATATATATATATATATATATATATATATATATATAATGATGGTCCATATGTGTGCCCAACAGAAAAAGGCTTTGAGGGAACAATGGTTGATGGATGGACTGAGTCTGAGCCAACAGACAGAGGAGGAGCAGGAGGCGTTGAGACTTCAGGTCCAAGATGAACTGGAGCAGAGCATTCAGCTGCAGAACAACATAGACAGGTAACATCATCAGCAGAACACCCACAGCTACAGAACGATTAATACAGGTGACATTGTTAACCCAGAAAAACTGCCAGGCTTTAGGGCCACGATCCAGCCTGCTGCGCCTCCTATAGTGTAAAATATCGGAATTGCGCTGCGCAAATCTGTTTGGGAGGCTGTGTTGCTAATGCTAGCGAGCTAGTGAGCAACAGCCCACTCAACTCCACTCGCCTCCACTTGACTCCTCGACAGCCAGTGGCCCTAGCCCTGAGGGTCATGTCAAGTTATTAAAGACCGCTAACGCCATTTAGTTCCGTAACCACGGCTACACAGCTGCTATTATCCCTATAATTGAAATGGGGCTTAAGTGGTTCATTCATGGTTTCTAACCTACTTTCCCCTTCCTGGAATTGTAGTGGAGAGCAAAGTGCTATATTGACAGGTTTTCTAGTCCTGGACAGTTGGTGTGCTCATATAGAAGCCTTTGTTATTGTGTTAAAAGGGAATTCCACCCATTTCCAACGTTTTACCTTAGAGATGTTGTGTGGGACATGGTAAAAAAAAAAAGTTCCCCCATTCTGTTGTGATTCACCATGCTAATGTTTTTTGGTTTTAGGACCTCTTTTTTCTGAGACTGTACAAATGGAACAAAATGGACTTGCTAAATAAATACATAAATGGTGGAATTGCCCCTTTTTAATACATTAAAATAAGAAATCTTATTTGGGAAAAAAAAGAAATAGAATGAACTAGATCTGTGCCCCTTTGGGGCGCAGGTCTCCACCGGCTCTGTGACAGTCACTGGTGGTGTAAGGTGGCGACTATGGCGTTAACAGTTGCACGGACGGACGGACTTACAGAATTCTGCTTAAAGATGATGTCACTTGCGGAAAAAAATCAAACTTGTGTGAAGTGAGGGGCACTCTTATACATAATACATCAAAATACATTACATTGCCTGCTCAGCCAATCAAACCTCAGCGCAAAAGTAATTGCCGGCCAATCACTTTTTTGCGTCTTCAATTTTCGTCCCCCAAATTTATATCCAATATTACAAAGCTAACTAAAAACATTGAACCTGCAACTCTGTTATATGATAGTGTATGTGGCGGGGTGTGGGCAGTGTTGTAGTGGTACTTTTAGAAGTGGGGGGACGCCTCTGAAAGGGGAATTCCCCCCATTTGAGAGTGTACAGATGTGAACCAAATGGACCCTAGCGGGTTCATTTGGTTTTATTTGTACACTCTCTCATTAACATGGTGAAACACATCTTGATGATGTCATCAAGATGTATTTCACCATGCTAATGATTTTTTTCAGACCCAAAAATATTTTAGATGTGAGAAGTGGGGGGACGCCGTCCCCCCGCGTCCCCCCTCCACTACACCCCTGGGTGTGGGGGTCGCTGCTCCTTCATCTCTCTCTCTCTCAGCTATAGGTCACGGTCTGAAAAAAAAAAACATTGAAGACCTCTGTTGGATGTTGTTCCACATGCAGGATAGACAAGGAGATCACTGCCCTGGAAATGCAAGAGCTGGACATCTCCGACAACGAGAAGGACATCCTGCGACGCCTCAAGGAGGTGGAGCGAACGCCAGATGACATCATCAAGGTAGGCGGAGCTTTGCGAAGCCATGCACGATGACACCTCCTGGTCTCGCTTCGCACAATCCAGTGGTTTTCAACCAGTGGTCCGAGCACCACCAGTGGTCCCTGAGAGGATTCCACTTGGTCCCCAGCTAGATGATGACAGTTGGTAACAAAATTGACCCCTATAGATCTGTAACTCTTGATACCAAATGGACTGGGTCCATTTGCTATCATTTTACGCTCTCAAGAGTTAAATCATATTTAAACATCTGAATTACTTAATTTTCAAAAATATACACAATTCGGAAATGTCGAAGAATTGTTATTTTGACCAACTTTTTGCCAGTTTATCTCACACAAAATTGAATATCCTTAGTTTTGGGTCTGAGAGACTAAACTCAACATCAAATGGCCAGAAAATGCAGAATAAATAGTGGGCCCTGGAATGAAAAAGTTTGAAAACCACTGGTACAATTGATTGATCGCTCGAAACGGAAGCACGCTATGAAAGTACACACCACCTGGCCAACTGAAAGCGTAACACGTGTTGAGCGGTGTGATCGGTGGGCCGCTAATGCTGATTTCCAACGCTCGATCTATATGCGTCCTGAACTGATATAGATTGACAGTGGATGTATGGTCGTGATTCTTTTATTGTAGTTTTCCGTAGTTTGTAAAATGTGTGTGGCAATGTCCACATTATGACGCGAGTTCCAAAACGTCTTAATGACTTCTTTTTAAAAGTGGGAGTTCTTCCAACTGCTGCTTCTTTTCATGTCAAGGACGCCCCAAATTGACAGTAATTATTAGTAATTAGCCCCACAGACCCCCAGAGCCCCAGATTTCTACAGCTCTAGCAGTGATCCTCAACCCGGTTCATTTCAGTTTGACTTCAATCATTCAGTCCTCCTCAGTAATTCAGTCAGGCCTCAATTCTATGGCATTTCTATATATGGGACTGAAATCAATGTTAATTTAGCTGTGAGAATGTACCAATAGAACTGAATGGTCCTGCTAAGGTCCATTAAGTTCCCTTTGTACACTATCAAAGTTACTCACACATACAGGTCCCTTTGGTAGTAAATTATTGTTAGCCGGACCACACTTTGGGAACCACTGGAATATGTAATCTCGATGCTCACTCTCTACCACACTATTATTTCACACACCTAACACCATTCTATCTTTTATTCTCTGTTCTCTTTTTCAACTCTTAACTAAGTTTACAATATGTAGATCTGCTTTTTTCTAGTTCTAAACGTTTGATTCAACACTGAGCTGTTAGCCTAACTGTAAAACTTGATCTAAAGCTGATTCTGATTCAGTTTGCATGGGAGGTTGTTGTTCTGATGTGCAAATCTCAGATTGTCGTGGAAAACAACATTCTAATCAGACACCTGCTGTGAGGTTGCTGAAATGTGGTTATTTTTGTTCAATTGTTGCTGAGGACATGGCTGATTAATTATTGGTTTTCGAGTGCTAATCCACCTGCTGCATGTTGTGATTGCTAAACCCTGATTGTGTTGGAAAATGGCTTTGTTTGTCTAACCAGAGCACAAGCGCGTGTCTATACGTGTCTATGAGCAAGTGTGTGTGCGTGGTTGGTGTTATATCCACCTACAGTGTGCTTGCAAGGTGTCAGCCAATAGTAATGTCGTCCATAAATTAGATTGTAGGTGGTTTTCTTTCTTTCTTCCTTTCTTATCCAGACAAAAAATGTCACAGCGTTCCATGTTATGTAAAAATGAGAAGCAATGTGCCTGTGCAATGTGGCGATTCTACTTTCACTCATATTGCAGTAATGTATTAGTTTTTGGGAACCAGGAGTGGTTGTTTTCAACCAGTGGTCCGGGGACCACCAGTGATCCTCGAGAGGGTTCCAGGGGGTCCCCAGCTAAGTTGGTTAACCAGATGAAAAGTTGGTTAGCCAGAGTTGCCCAGATTTAGCTCTTTGAGAGCGTAAACATGAAACCAAATGAACCCTTGCGGGTTTGTTTACGCTCTCAAGAGTTATGATATTCACCATCTAAATTAGCACCACTTAATTAATAAGTCATGGTCATTTAGATCTCTTATGTTTTGCCTGTTTTGTTTTGCGAAAATGCATCCTGGAATTGTGGCATAATAGAGACTCATTATGTTGTAAGAACTTTTGAGTCATACTTCAATGATCAAATCAAATCAAATCAAACTTTATTTATAGGGCACTTTACAACAATGGGATTGCCCAAAGTGCTGTACAGGATATAAAACAACAACAACAAACTATAAAACTAAGACGTAACAGCAACACTGACAACAGAGAACTACAACAATAAAACACAGGCTACAAGACTAGTCAGACAAACAAACGATCAGGCAGAAAGGAAACAGATAATGGTAACCAGGACATACAAATAATGATAAGAGTACAGCATTGCATCCAGGACCCCCGGATAGTCGACACAATCGCCTTGTTCCTCAATTTATTGAATCTAAGGATGCAGGCTATTTGCACGGCTGAATTGCAGTGACTACTTCTACCACTCGGTATCGCTATAGATGTCATTGTGATGTCATATAGCTCAATTTGAACCTGAACAACTTTGTTCACACACAGGAGTTGAACGCCGAACTTCTCTCTGGTAAGTACTAGCATGTGTGTCATTACATTAACATTAACCATAATAATAGTCCTACTACATACAGTATATGTAGTGCATTCAGTGCTGTCCAGGTGGGAACTTTGTACATTTAAAAACCATTCATTTGATTAGTACGATTATTATTTTTTTGTTAAATGGCGACATAAGAGCTTGCAAATGTTGCATCATGTTGCATTGAGAGCTTGCAGATCGGCTATTTACACTACCTTTCTGCGACACTTTTGTACAACATGAATGTACAAAAAAAAGAGGAAAAATGGCATTAAAACATAAAGAATCAAAATGTGGACATGTTATGAGATTTCTACCTGACAGCAACAAAGTATGCACTATATTGTATATTTCACTGCTATCACAATGACAATTATGAAAACTACTAATAATACTGACTAAAGAGATTTAACTCTATTTTTGTTTTGAATAATATACAACATACAATAATTATTGTTTTTATTTTTTTTACCATAACAATTATTATTCAAATGTTTTTATTGATTTTCATTTTATAGACAGACAAGACACACAAGACAAACATCAGTACCCAACCCTACAGACCAATTGAGCTTAATACATGTAAAAATACGAAACGCATTACTGTACATCGAAATGAACCGACAAAGAGATGAAAGTAAGATAAGGGGAGGAGAAAGGGGGGGAGAGAGAGAGAGAGAGAGAGAGAGAGAGAGAAAAAGAAAGAGAGAGAGAGAGAGAGCGCGGGCGTGAACAGTGGCTAATCAGAAAATTCCGACGTGAAATACACCAAGAACGGTTGCCAGACTCTATGGTATTTCTGTATAGAACCCCTAATTGTGTATTTTAGTTCCTCAAGTTTCAGATGTGACATGACCTCTTCCACCCAACGCCTATGCAAAGGCGATGTCGCCTTTTTCCAGTCAAAGAGAATCAAACGTCTAGCCAGCAGGGACGAAAATGCTATAGCTTCAGCCTGGTGAGCCGGTACCGGGATCCCCTCCGGGACGACCCCAAACAGTGCTGTAATTGGATTGGGGTCTATATGAATGTCGCACATATGCGAGAAAGTCCTGAATATCTCCCTCCAATAAGCAGTCAACCTGGGACAAGTCCAAAACATATGGCCAAGAGTGGCCGCTTCCTGACCGCATCTGGCACAAGAATGTCCTGAAGTCGAATTTGGGTAAATCGCGGCCAGCCTCCCCGGGGAAAAATGTAACCTATGGAGGACCTTAAATTGTAATAACCCGTGCCTGATACACATGGAAGAAGAATGTACCCATGATACCGCCCGCTGCCATTCCAGATCTGATAAATCAATGCCCAGGTCCTCCTCCCAAGCCCCCTTCACCCGGTCCAGTGAAGGAGAGGCCACCCGCTGAATGATGTCATAAAGTCTCGAAACTGCCCCCCTGTTCGTTGGATCCCAGCCAATACAATCATCTAACCAAGTGCGAGGTGGAGTTGTCAGTGAGAAATACTTTCTAATAAAACTACGCACTTGTAGGTATTTAAAGAAATTTGACTGGGGAATACTAAAGTCCCGTTTCATCCGATCGAAAGAAATGAAATGCCCGTCCTTAAACAGGTCTCCCACCGATTTAATTCCTTTTTCATGCCACTGTTGAAACGAGGGGTCTATAAGGGACGGCGGAAAATTACAATTGGCCCGAATAGGAGATGTAATGAGTGCATTCTTAAGCTGAAAATGAGTTCTGAGTTGAGACCAGACCTTTAGGGAGCCCTGAATAACCGGATTATTAGTCCTCTGTCGTTTACTTATTGGTAGCTGCGCACACACCAAGGACGCCAGTGAAACCGGGCTACCTGAATGTCTTTCCATAGCCAGCCACGACGGCGTAACCCCCTCTGCTAGGTCGGAAACCCAAAATGTCAACATATGAACATTAGCGGCCCAATAATAATACATAAAATTAGGCAGCGCCAGGCCCCCTTCCTCCTTCGGTCTCTCCAGGAACTCTCTTCTTATACGTGGGACCTTATTGTCCCAGATAAACGCGGATATATATTTATTGAGTTCCTTAAAAAAGGACTTGGGAATAAATATCGGGACGGCCTGAAAGAGAAATAAAAACCTAGGCATAATAGTCATTTTTACTGAATTTATCCTTCCCGCTAATGACAATGGAAGCGTAGCCCACCTCTCCATGTCCTGTCTGGCTTTCCTAAGTGTTGCTTGGAAGTTTCTATCAAAGAGGTCTTTATAATTCTGGGTTACATTAACCCCCAAATACACAAAACTATTTGTGCTGACCGAAAAAGGGAAGTCCCGGTACGACAGTTGTCTAGCTTTATCATTAACTGGAAATAGGACGCTTTTGGTGAGGTTTAACTTATAACCCGATACCTGGCCAAATTTAGAGATTAAATCTAACGCAATTGGGATAGTGGCGACTGGATTTGTAAGAAACAGAAGCAAATCGTCTGCATACAGAGATACCTTGTTCATAAGCCCACCCCTTCGTATTCCAACCAAGTCTTCTGACCCCCTTAGCCTGACTGCAAACGGTTCCATAGCAAGATCGAATAAATGGGGCGATAAAGGGCAGCCCTGTCTCGTGCCCCGAAAGAGGGGAAAATACTCAGACGCAATTTTATTCGTTCTAACAGAAGCCTGTGGTGATGCGTATAGGATTTTGATCCACGAGCAAAATACCGGTCCAAAACCAAACTTTTCAAGTGTAGTAAAAAGGTAGTTATACTGAATTCTATCGAAAGCCTTGTGGGCATCCATGGATATTACAACTTCCGGTTCTATATTATTAGGTTGATAAATAACATTAAACACCCGGCGAAGGTTGCCCGACAACTGCCTGCCTATGACGAAACCTGATTGGTCCGGATGTACTAATTTAGGCATAATTTTCTCTAATCTGCCCGCAAGCACCTTGGCTAAAATCTTGTAGTCGCAGCACAGTAAACTAATGGGGCGGTAGGACTCGCAAAATAGTGGGTCCTTATTTTTTTTAAGAAGGAGTGAAATAGAGGCCTGTGACATTGTTGGGGGGAGAGCCCCGGTGGCCAAGACCTCCTCGAACACCTTTACCAGTACCGGTATTAATTTAGCAGCGAACGTCTTATAGAATTCTATCGGAATCCCGTCAGGGCCTGGCGCCTTGCCCGATTTCATTCTCTTAATAGCGTTTTCTATCTCCAATGCAGTAATAGGTCCCTCCGAATCATTCTTATCCAGTTCCTCCAGTGAGGGCAACTCTAAGTCCGCAAAATAACTTTGTACTAGATCCTCGCTGCCCGCCTCAGATGTGTACAGGTTCCTGTAAAAGGATTCAAATTGAGTATTAATATCCCTCTGGTTAACTACAACATCACCCTTTCCGTCCTTTATTGCAGATATAAAGCCAGCCGATGCGGACTGCTTAAGTTGGTGGCATAACAATTTACTAGCGCGTTCCCCATGTTCATAGAACTCGTGGCGCGATTTAAGATGGAGATCAGCAGCTTTACTACTTGCAAGGGAGTCAAATTCCATCTGTAATAAAGTTCTCTCCTTATAAAGCTCGCCAGAGGGTGTTGCAGAGTGTAGTTGATCAATCGTTTTTATCCTATCCAACAGTTCAGAGGATCTTTTGTTCCTATTTTTGTTGTCGCTTGAACTGTAGGAAATTACTTGTCCTCTCATATAGGCCTTCATGGTTTCCCATAAGATAGTATAACTCACATCAGGGGTCACGTTTGTCTCAAAAAATAGGTCTAAATGTGTATTAATAAACTCAACAAATGTATTATCCGCTAGCAGTCTTGAATTGAGGCGCCAAGTACGTTGGGGAAATATGTTTTCTGGAAAACAAAGCTTCAGAACCACAGGACTATGATCAGATATAACAATGCTACTGTACTCTACGTGTTTGATGATTGGCAATAATTTCTGATCAATAATAAAATAGTCGATTCTAGAATAGGTCTGATGTACCGGAGAGAAAAACGAGAACTGTTTAGACGTGGGATGTTTACATCTCCAGGGGTCGATCATACCGTATGCCTGCAGGAATGAATTAATACACCGTGCCGATTTAGTGAGGGTATATGGTTTTGTACTGGAGCGGTCCAAGGCCTGATGCAGGACGCAATTTAAGTCCCCAGCCAATATCAATTCATGTGAATCCAGATCCGGTAGGATAGCAAAGATATGATTAAAGAAGTCGACATTGTCCCAGTTTGGAGCATAAATGTTAGCCAGAACCACCAATCGGTTATATAATTTCCCCTGGACTATAACAAAACGGCCTTGTTTATCCCTGATGACATTCGATTTTTCAAATTGTACGTCTCTGTGGAGGAGAATTGCTACCCCTCTGCCTTTAGCATTGAAATTAGAGTGATATACCTGTGCAAACCCTCCCCTATTTAATTTTGAGTGATCCTTATTGATTAATTTTGTTTCCTGTAAGAATACAATATCCGATTTCAACTTATTTAAATGTGAAAATACCTTGGTACGCTTAGCTGGATGGTTCATTCCCCTTACGTTCCAACTCACCAGACCGGAGTCAGCCCCACTTACAGCACTGGTCATGACGCTGATTGACAGCAGACTGTCCCCGAGATGACACCACTTGAATACAGCCCGCCAGACTGCAATTTAGAACTCAGATCCGTTAGAATTTTCAAAGCCATACACGCCGCAAAGAGAGAGAAGAAAGAGAAAAAGAGGGGAGAGAAACAGCAAAGTGGGGATGAGTTGAGTACTGAACACAAACAAACACAGAAAACACTCAAAGTAACAGTTAGAAACAACATCGGTGAAACAACCCTCGCTTGCCTCACTAATGTAAACTGTATGCTAAACTTCCTCTCTAGCCTGCTTACCACGCAAGCCCCCAAACAGAAACAAACATAAGAAGTCACAAAAGAAATTTCAAGTGCTCTGAATGAGTCAGTCATGTGGCAGAGCATTATCAAATCTCGCACAGAGCCCTAACGAGAGGGCACAACGTCCTTTCAGAATGAACTAAAATATGAACACGCTTGGTCCTTTAGTGGGCGTGAAACTTAGTCAACTTTTCAAAACATACATATGTATATATTCATAAAAGAACAGAAAACCATCATAGAAATATGAAAATAAACATAGGCATAAAGCCATTTACCAGTAGCATCTAAAACAAGGCTGTGTCAGACAAAAGAAAAGTAAAAACAGGCCCTTTTGGCTAAATAGCAATCAATCAACTGAAAGATGGACCATCAATATCCACATGACCTTTACATAACCCTCATGACTAGTCTATGCACAGCCAAAAACATAAAAGCACCCTAAGCGGAAAAACAAACAATCAACGAAAGAAATAACTTTATAGTACCGGTAATGAAAAGAAAAGAAATAATTCAAACGGAATATTAATAATATAACATTTACAAGTCGCCACAAAATTATGCTACATGGCAACTTATGGCCACCAAATTACCCTATATCCACACACACACCCACACAACCAGACACACGCATCCGGGCATGCACCCCCCCCCCCCCCCCCCCCCACCCACACCCACCCACGCACACCCACGCACACATACACGCAACCCAGGCATAAAGAAATAATAATAAAAAAGAAAGGAAATAAATGATCATAATAAACGGTACTAAGAGCAATGTTACACAACAATGGTAAATTGGAAAACAGAAAAAAAAAAAAAAAAAAAACAGGGGTAGTAATGTTTGCATAAACAAAAACACTGACAGTAAAAAGAAATCTAAACGACATAGAGATACCACTTGAAACGATAAAGATATCTGGTCAGTACTCACTTAAATAGCCTAGCTGCGCGCACATACACACACACACACACACACACACACACACACACACACACACTCCCACACACACACACACACACACACGCGCGCACACACGCACACGCACACACACACACACAGAGGAGGCCTATTGTAATATTATCTGAACTGAAACAACATGCATTCCCCTAAATAAAAGAAAACGTATCCCAAACTCTAAATTATGATACTGCACGAGAGTAATGGTACTGTCAATAAAAAGAAATCAGACAGAGTAATAATCTGGTACCATCATACAATCACCGAAAATGCTGCTTAGGGATACATGCAAAGCCCTCAATTAGTAGCCCCCACTACACACGCACGTGCGCGAGCGCGCGCGCGCGCACGCTCGCGTGCCCGCGCGCGCGCACGCACACCACACACACGCACGCACGCACACACACACACACAAGGGGGGGGGGGGCAAACGAGACATAGAACCAAACAATGAAATCAAAACCTGTTATAACGTCATCTGAACTAAAACATCGTGCATACTTCTAAACTAAATTGTTTCAAAAAGAAATCTGGACAGTCACCCAACTAATCCACGCATAAAACGCACGAAGAAATCAGTCTTATTAATGATGATCGACACGCTGCCGTCAACCCATAGTGTAGACCCTAACCGTAGCTCTCAATGAAGAGGGCATGGTTGTCGTTTGCATTTGTAGTCAATGACGTCGGCGGCCGCCGCCATTTTGTATTGTAGTTTAAACACAACATAACCCGGAACGGAAACGAATGGCAACCGCCATCTCAATTGTAGTCAAAACAGTCAAAATGTAGTCTTTTGGCCTCATCGAAGCCAACCAAGGCTAACACAATGGCCACTAATGGCTAGCCCATCCTTACCAGACTAGTCCAGGCCCTAACGAACCACATTCTTCATGACGTAGGCCTTGGCCGTCTTCGGATCCGTGAAGCGCGCCTCCCGCCCGTCACTCGTGGTTATTCTGAACGTGGCGGGGTACTTTATCCCGAACCGTACTCCTTCTATGTCACGAAGCAGACCGCGGACCTCAGAGAAGGCCGCGCGTCGGCTAGCCACTGCCTGTGTGAAATCCTGCTGGATACGGATCTTGTCCCCGTCGGCTGTCGTGAATCCTTTCGCCTCCGCCGCTTTTTTAAGCATCATCTCCTTCTCACGGAAGTAGTGGCATCGCACCACGAAGGCCCGTGGCGGGGCATCATCCTGGGTCGGCTTGTTGCGCAGCGTTCTATGTGCAATATCTAGTGTCGGTGGTTTATCCAAGCCCAAGGTCTGCTGAAGCATATTAGCCACAAACTGTGAGGGGTGCTGGTTAGCTTCCCTGCCTTCCTTCACGCCCCAGATGCGCATATTAAAGCGTCGTGATCTCGCCTCCGCGTCCTCACAACGGTCCCGGAGGGCGGCCAACTCCGTCTTCACGGCGTTTAATTCAACCCTCATGGTTTCTAAAACATCTGAGTTAGCGCTCACGCCTGCTTCTAATTCTGACAGACGCCCGACAGCCGCCGTGACATTCCCCTCGATATGTTTCACTGCTGCGTGGAATTCCGTGCTTATCAGGGAAATCTGGTTCTTAAGTTCTGCAGACTGGGCCGCCGCCTTCGCCTCCAACTTCTCCAGCAACTCCCGCTTCAGCGTGTCAATGGCCCGCAGAACCACGCTCTGCTCCGTCCCGTCCGGGTCAACCATGGCTGCCGGCACGCTAGCTCCGTTAGCATCGTCGTTAGCAACCGGAGACGAACCTCCTCCTGTTTTCTTGTGGCGTTGGTGTTTGGACATTATGCCACCAAAAAGAGAACGTCGGGTGATTTGAAAAGTGCTTAGGCGAGCACCAAAAGCAAACGAAATGTATTCAAAGAGCACAAAAAGCGTAATTTAGTTGGTTTCTGTTGGGAGCACCACTAACCTACGTGCTTACATGGCGCTGCTCAACCGGAAGTCCGTTTTTATTTTTTTTACCATAACAATTGCATTTCCCAAAGTGTCTTGTGCATGTCAGGCTAGATTTCTTTGGACTGTCTCAATGCCATCTTATAAAGGTCAATTCATGATTTAATTGTCGACCAACTGCTGTTCTCATAAAATTCTGATGAGTAGTGGGCATTCGTGCTGTCTGTGACTTGCTGACATGTCGGCATGACCCCAGTGTGAGAACCACAGCATCAGCGGGTGCAACATTTTAGGAAGGGGTCTGCGAAAAAGAGCTCATTTTTCCACCGATTATGCGACACCCTTTAAGAATGTTTTGTGTTGCGGTGTGCACTTGACACGACACTAAAGTATGGATTGACCTACTGATGCTAGTGCTGCTAATGCCTGATTTTATATTAACACATGTGAACAAGCCAGCTGGACTTGTAGATATGGGCTACTTTGGTGTATGCCGCCGGCAACCGTCTAAGTGCAAATCAGCACTAACAATAGCTAAATACGCTAACTAATAAGTTTGCACATATTTCAGTGGTGAAAGTATTTTAATGAAGTGTTTTACTTGAGTAAAATAACAGATTGTAGTGGTGTGAATAACAATCCTCTGTTACTCCTAGTGTTCGAAGCGTTAGATTGCTATAGATTATTATTATAAAACATGACCAGTTAAGATTTTATTCTGAAACCTCAGGTGGTGCTGTCACACCCTCACCAGTCTCTCAGACTCCGCCCACATTCCAACCAGCACCAGCGAAGAAGAGTCCCAGTCCAACACTACACACTAACGAAGAAGAACCCAAGAAGGGTATAGTCTCTCTCTCATTCTCACTCTCTCTCTCTCACTCAGTGGCGTTTCTAGGCAATTTGGAGCCCCAGGCAAGATTTGCCCTTAGGGGTCCATTTGGTAAGGGGGGAAAATCTCGTGTGGCGTCATACCTATGATGGGCACAGTGAAATGGCACCCCCCAAGGGATAAAATTATGAACTATTTTTAAACTAAAGAGCATATTATTGTTTTAAATGTTCAATTCTGGTTGTAGAGGACAAGTATAATGTATTTATCCATATGAGCCTTATTAGCCTGGGATCCTTTTAAAGCATGTCTGGTGCCCCCCCCTCCCCTCATGGCACCCCAGGCAACTGCCTAGTATGCCTAATGGCAAAAACGCCCCTGTTCTCACTCTACAAACTTGTAGCCTTTTTATCCTTTCCTTCAACGCCATGAAATTGAAGTTGTCGACACTTACGGGTTCACAGCCATGTTCGCCATGGAGATAAGCGTGGAGCGCGACATGCGAACCGGCGAGAGCCAGGTGGTCGCCACGGCCACCGTGGCCAACCCAGAGGAGACGGCGACGGCGCTGAGCGAGCGCGGCGGCGTCAAGGTGTACGAGGACGGCAGGAAGTCGGTGTACGCGCTGCGGCGGGACGACGGCGGCGGCTCGTCGCCGCGGCGCGACAACGACCGCGCCGGAGCGCCGGCGGACATGACCCCTGCAGAGGTGGAGGAGCTGCTGCGCCTGGCCACCGACACCAACGTTCCCAGTGAGGTGCAGTACCACCAGCCTGTGTTCTCCTCGGCCTACACTGGAAACAGCAGCAGGTAACTACCGTATATGGCACGACAGAGGTTTACTCCACACTCACTCACTCCACAGGATCACTGTAGTTCCACCCTCACTCCAGAGGGCCACTGTAGTTCCACCCTCACTCCAGAGGGCCACTATACTGTAGTTCCACACTCACTCTAGATGGCCACTATACTGTAGTTCCACACTCACTCCAGAGGGCCACTATACTGTATTTCCACACTCACTCTAGAGGGCCACTATAGTTCCACACTCACTCTAGAGGGCCACTATAGTTCCACACTCACTCTAGAGGGCCACTATAGTTCCACATTCACTCTAGAGGGCCACTGTAGTTCCATACTCACTCCAGAGGGTCACTATAGTTCCACACTCACTCCACAGGGCCACTATAGCTCCACACTCGCTCCACAGGGCCAGTATAGCTCCACACTCACTTCACAGGGTCACTATAGTTCCACACTCCAGAGAGCCCCTTATTTCATATTACGGTCTTAGCAAGTTATGGTTATGTTGACTTTATGAACTAAATACAAATGCATTAAACATAACACTAGTAACAGCTGAAATCAGTACTACGTCAGTATTCAGATACCTATTGATTACATTTTAATGAATATTGTTTCAAAGCATAAAACATTCAAAAAGCAAAAATAAAAATCTTCGAAATTTCATTTCCGCAGCATTTTTTTTTTTTTTTTTTTTAGCGAAGGTTCGAAGCTCGGCCTGAAATTGCTGTCCGAGGCTCGAATGGCAATTTTCAGGCGACTATACAGCTATATAGAACACATACAGTATAGTGAAAATAGATGAGTTTCCTGTTTTCAGTACTTTGGGTCCATGTGAATATACAGTACAGTATAATTTCTGTTTTGGGTCACTGGGTAAAAATAGTGTTCCACAAATGAATGTATCATACCAAATTAAATATGATCCATTATGTAGGAAGATATCTATACCGATTATGTCTTTACTGCTTTCTTTTTTTGATGAAACAGCAGGCCATCGACGCCAAGAACACCTGGTGCCAAGTCATCCCAACAGACGAGCGTCTCCTCCGATCCGACGCGCAGCTCGACAGGACACGCTGCAGCTCAGAGCTCAGGCCACCAAACAGGGCTCAGACCAGAGCCCCCTAAAGAATACAAGACCCCCAGCCTCGCGTCTTCCTCCCCGCAAGCCTCCGCGACCGACGAAATTCAGACGGGACGAGACGACGAAACCGAACAGATCCTACTGTCGCAACACATTCCAAGCCACGCCCACAACGACGACAACTCCTCCTCCGACGTCACTCATCACGATTGGCTGTCCCAGTCGCCCCGGCCCTGTGCCAAGACCCCTCCCCCTCCCGTCCTGACCAATGGGCACGGCGGCTGCCACACGCCGCCCAGTCCCGCCCCCGTCACTCTGGTCTCTGTCACGGCAAGGTGTGAAGGAATGCCGCCCCCCATGCACCCCGTCTACAAGGTCCAGGGCTCAAGGTGATATTTTAGTGTTCAAGAAGAATTCCACACCAACACTAACACATTTGGCATCCATCTACCTTGATCGCTGTGACATCATACTGTATATTGCACTTTGCATTTTTATCGTAGATCCCTCCCTTTTTCTACAATACCTCCCTTGAGATCCCCCTCCCTTCCAAAGCAGATTGCATTGGTGCAGGTTGTCTTTCTTCTAATGCAGGTATTTGAATCTAAACTTATTTTTTTCCTCACACATCATATTTAATAGTATACTGATACTCATGCATGAGTTTTATGTCACTCTGGGTCAGCCTTTATTGTAATCCTTCTGCCACTCTCCTCTCCAATCACTCCGGTTGAAACTCCTGTCGCACGGGTGCCACCTGAGTTTCCTTAAAATCATGTAGTGGCCCAATTACCTTGTAATTAAACTAAGATACGCACATTAAAAAAGACAACCTGCAGCAATGCAAACCGCTTTGGACGGAGGGGAATCTCAGGGTGAAATGTAGAAAAGGGGCATCTATGACAAAAATCCAAGAGTGTTATGTACAGTAGCATGTAACAGTAACCAAGGTAGATAGTAGATGGATGCCCAATGTGTTTTGGTGTGGAATTCTCCTTCCTGTGTGTGCGGTAGCCTATACTTTAAGAGTTTTCTCTCCACAACACATTCTCATTCCTAATTCTCAACTCATCAACTGATGGCCACTCATCCCCAGGTGTAATAAGCAACAGTGTGGCTCCATACATGACTGTCGATTGTGTTGAATTCTGTAAAAACGTCCGCCATTGTCTTTGGCGTCCTACAGGACCCCAGAGGGCCAGACAACATCCGTGGACGACGGCGGCACTCGTAGCCCCGCCGCCCCTCTGATGATCGAGGCGGTCGATTACGACACTCGACGCTCGTCACCGCTCTACCCGGAGAGCGAGGCGTCGCTCAACCTGGTCAACAGCCTGCCGGACGACCTGGGCACGTCGGGACCCGTGACCATGATCTTCATGGGCTACCAGACGGCCGAGGACGAGGAGGACGACATCCAGGCCGAACTGGTGCTCATCGGTGAGGTTGAAGACGAGGAGGCCCACGACCAACTCTCCTACCACCCGGAGGGCTGCACCAGCAAGGTCTTCAGGCCTGCCGTGGGTGTAGCCAAGGTGGGCGGTTGCAGAGCCGCCGCCGTTGGCCAGACGGCGACAACGTACCCTCACTGTGGTGACGACTCGCTGCTGCCGGCCGTGAAGCCCACCTTCACCCACAAACCTGGCCAGCGTCAGCGCAGCCCCCTGCCCCCTTGTCCCACCGCACGGGTCCGGGACGAGCCCCCGAGCACAGGTATACCCACAGCCTGCTGGACAGAATGAGCCTGTGTTTCTTCAACTGCAAGAACTCACTGAGTTCTTTCTTTCTTTCTTGTTTTACTGTATATGCCTCAACAAATGTGCTGCAGGTGTCTTCAGGCACTGATACACCTAGCAATGTTTTGATCAATATCGAGAAGCAACGTCAATTATCAACGTTGACTTGTCACTTTTCTATACAAAATGATCAACTCCTGGTTGCTCAGAAAAGACAGATCATGAGCACCCTCTACTAGTCAACATTTTGGAATCATCACAATCAATCACAATCAATCAATCACCAATCACAGCCCTCCTTGGCGTCATGTGATCCTTTCTCACAGACTCCCACAGATGAACTTTTCTGAAAACATGGCTGCTGCCTCACTGCCGTGGACAGAAACAAGTATATGTTAGTTGGTATTGATCAAAATATTGCTAGTGTATCAGGGCCTTTACACGTGTGCTGTTAGCCAGATAGTGATGCACTGACTCACAAGCTGCTGTACTTGTGCCTTTCACGAAACAACGTTGCCACCTAGTGATGAGGTTGTTTCACTACTGCTTTCATGTGCCACAATTATGTACAAACCATCCCCAGGCACAGTGCCTCCTTGGTTTAATTTATACTAAAATGATGTACGTGTGTCAACTAACTTTGCATGTATGTTGTGATTAAAAGCCTTGTTGTCAATTGATAACGTCTGCTGTGTTATGTTTTGTTCGTTTGACTAACATTGGTTCTGCATAAGCAGATGGAAGAAGTATTCTCTGGGATTGCTTGAGGGGGGTTCCCAAAATAATGATGTAGTTCACTCTCCAAAAATAAGAACAAGAAAAACGAAAAAAACAAAAACAAAAAAAAAAACACCCCAGGATCCCTTGAAATAAGTGAGATCCAGTGCTGTAACACAACATATGAATGAATTCATGTACAAAAGCTGAGACATGGAAACACTCCAAGTAAAAGCATTTCAAATTTTGCAAGGTATGGTATGCCGGCGGCTTTTCGCACCACGGGCGATGAAGCCGCCCTCATGCCATTTTCACCTGCCCCCCCCAAATGGGAAATGTTACATGTGGGCCTGCAGCTCGGCAGGTAAATACACGCGCATGCACACACGCACGCGCATGCACACACACGCGCACACACACACACACACACACACACACACACACACACACACACACACACACACACACACACACACACACACACACACAGAAACCATAGTGAGCCTCGGTGCTGTTTATCCCTCCTGTGCTCTGCAGCCGTCCTTGAGTGCTTTGCTTCTCTATTCTCTCCACACAAGAGCGAGCACAAGAGAACACACAGACAAAAGCAATGCTTTTGAGATCCACTCATTCTTATACGGTCGGTGATTCAAAACAGCAAAAATAATGTATATACAAGCTTGAAGTTCATCGCAGTTCGAAACGTTTCAAGCGTATACTCACTATTTCTGATGCTTTTGTGCTTTCTTTCTCCGCACAAAAACCAACACCTCGAAAAGTTAACAAAAATACGAAGATAAGAGGTTTCGGTCCGACAGACAGCGACGTTATGTAAGTGTCATTTCTTACCTTACGTAAGACACAATTGAACCACTTCGGAGATAACTCCAAGGTCTTTCTTTATAATTGTATAGACAGAACGAACACAATTGCCTCCAGGTTGCCTGGGCTTCATGCCCTGTGTAAGAAAGGCACTACTTTTTAGACTACTGAAAAATGTAAAATGATGTTCCCTAAACCTCTGCAACGGGTCCCTTGAGGCTCTGTACCTAGTGTGTTTTCTGTTTTTACCCTACATTGAAAATATCTCTTTAAGCTTGCATTGAGTTTTTTTGTGAATGGATTCTTCCCACAAAATGGATGCTTAACTCTTTTTCTGCGACCTGGTGGCAGGAGAATGTACTTCACCACCACCCGGTATATTTATATTTCATTTCGTCTTTACCGGCATGGAGCCATTGAAACTATCAGATAATTATTAGCATTAGCTGACATACGCTGTTAACCTTTTGTGAGAAACGTTAACGTGATGTCAGGAGAAATTGGAATATGTTACTATGTAATTTTAATTCAGTCAAGGAAAGCTTGACCCTTGACCTGCATAGCAACAGTTATTGAACTATTTGGACTGGCATTGGACACTGACTAAACTCTGCCTCAAAGGCTGGGGTTTTAAGAAGGGCTTGTTACATTTTGATACCAATACTTTTTTACATTTAATCATTTAACATTCTACATTACGCATATTATGTCAGTAATACAAGTCCACCAGTGCTTGTTGTCAATTCCTAACATCAAAGCTAAAAATCCACCATGACAAATGGGTCTAAAATATTCAGCTTAGCACTCCAATTCGTTCCCCGCGAGATCTGCTGCAGAATGTTCCCTCCAACAGTGGGCAAGAATTTGATTCAGTAATTCCCATCAAGACACTAATATGGTCTGTTGCTAGGCAATATAAAGTGTGTGGTCTAGCGCACCTTTTTGGTGCCAAGGAAGCCCTGAGAAGAGGAGATTTGTGTTTAAAAAAACAGGCAAAATTCAATTACAAATGCTTTCAAAAGCAGCATGCTATGAGCTTGCATATCTTCTATTTTCAAATGGCTTTCAGACAAAAGCCTGTTCTCTCATGCAACTAATTAAAAAAGAATCTAAACAATACTAAACAGTAAACTGTGCGTGCGTGTGTGCGTGCGTGCGTGCACTCAAACTAATTAGCACTCAACTCAAACTATTACCCTTTCTGAAGTGTAGAATGTTAACTGCGGGTTGTTTGTTCATGTTCCTCACAAACAGGAGGACAGCCAAGCTACCGTAGGAAGGATGGGAGAATTACACTGTACCCTACCATACCCATACCCTGATGCATCTACTGTGTCCTAAAAACGGCTCTTCACAAACCCTGAGAACCCTAAAACTGTACCCTGAAGATCATACGTCTCGATGTCAAGGACCCACAAATGATGCCTCTGGCCGTGGCTGGGAGACTAAACATAGGGATGTTACCAGTGGTTGCAGGCCTACTCTAACCTTTATTTGGTCCTCTACCAATGTGTCTTTAGAAATAATTAACTCTTAATCTGAGCTGTTTTAGCATAATTATTCACAAAGGTCCAGAAAAGAGAGAAACCACTGAATATTCATTGATTGAGACCCTAAAACACAAAATGGACAATCAGGGTTTTTGACATCACTATTCCTTTAAAGTCACACTTTTTGCTACGTGGCTGTGTTGTCAATGGAACCAAGAGAGCGATTTTGTTTCAATGGTGTGAGCGGGGCCGAAGACGTTGCTAAGGCGTTGAGAGTGCAGGAATTGTTGATTGAGTGTTCTTGATTGCTTTTTTTAAATGGTGAAAGTAGCACAGTACACAGGCTAGCTGTGATGCATTGGGAACTTGAAGGATCAGCTCTGGACTCTATTTGAAATAGTGCTTATTATATATGTGGGTAATTCATAATATATTTTTGTAAGTGTGTCCCAAGAGCCTCTTCCTGGAAATGCATTTGAGTCAAAAGTACAATGTTTCTATTATGATGAAGAGCGGATTGAAAGTCATCGCATACAAAAGAAAATGCAACAAACAAATACTCAAAACATAGCACTTACATTAAGTAGACTTCAGTACTAATGCACTTTCCACCACTGAGGGGTATTGGGACACTATTGATAGTCTGGCGACTAGGGCTGCTACTAACACTTATTTTCATAATCGATTCATATCGGCCAATTATTTAACCCATTAAGGACGGGAATCCATATTTGGATCCTGTACAGTATGTACAGTATTCACATATCCAATATGTTTTTATGCTGATATGTAAATATTTACAGTTTTTCAAAAACCTTAGGTCAGGCCTAAATTTAACTGATTCATCGATTAATCGGATTATGACTCTTATTTAGCTATAACCTTAAAGCGGAATTCCGCCCATTTTCAAAAGTTTCAAAAGTCAAATAATCCATTAAATGGACTATTTGACTTTTGAAATTTTGGTTAACTTTTTCACACTTCCAGAAAAAGAGGTCCTAAAAGGAAAAACAATCCAAGTTGTGTTTCACCATGTTAGTGTTTTTTTTTTAGATCTCTATGTCTACGAAACACAGAATGTTTTTTTTTATCATGTCCAAACAACATATATTAAAGGGATATTCCACTTTCAAAAACTTTTGGTCATTTTATGGTCTACTCGGTCTCATGTGAACTCACCAGACAGTTTACGTTGTATAAGTTACTCCTTTCAGAATTTAGATATTTGATGTTCATTTTAGTGCCTCCAGCTCCTTCCTATACAAACCCATTATAACCTAAAACTATTTTAACCATGACAGATTATTTGAAAACAACCCATATTTTTTCTGGTGACTGATATTGTCCTCCTAATACGTGAGAGCGCTGTGGAATTTCATTTACAGTTTTCATTTATTTTTAAAATATTGTGTTATTCGTTTGGGTGGGTATACCCAATATGGAGGTGGCAACATTTTCCAAAACAATATTTTAAAAATACATGAAAACTGTAAATGAAATTCCATGGCCCTCTCACGTATTAGGAGGACAGTATCAGTCACCAGAAAAAAAGATGGGTTGTTTTCGAATAATCTGTCATGGTTAAAATGGAGTTTTAAGTTATAATGGGTTTGTATTGGAAGGAGGCGGATATGCTAAAAATGAACATGAAATACTGAATCTAAATACTGAATGGAGTAACTTGTAAACTGTCTGGGGTGTTCACATGAGACTGAGTATACCATAAAATGACCAAAAGTTTTTTTGGAAGTGGAATATCCCTTTAATTAACCCTTAGTGTACTGAACGCGTTTTGGTGTTTTTAAGCTGTTGAAAAATAGCAGATCTACAAGCTCAGAGCTTGTAGGTCTGCTATTTTTGAAAAATTGTGAAAATGTAGAATCTGATCAGGACACAATGGGTTTTAATGGCATAGCAAAATGTTGAAAATGGCTAGAAGTTGTTACACCTAACACAGAAAAAGCTATGGTTAAATGGGGAAATGGGTAAAAACCTCAGTGATTAGTTGATGAATCGATTAATCGATTACTAAAATGGTTGACAACTAATTGAATCGATTCATTTGCGATTAATCAATTAATCGTTCCATCCCTACTAGAGAGACCAACATGTTTTCAGCAAAGCAGTAGAGTCTCTAGGTTTAACTGCACACCAAAGAAAATCCTGACATCAATTCAACTTCTGGGAGGATTTTAAAAAATATATCACAACATAACTTTTTTTGTCGTTGTAAAGGTTGTAAAGTAGTTGTCAAAATTCATTCAAGTGACTTTAATATAGGTACACTTTTGCATTTGCTTTGGTTTCTAATTTGCTTTTTTGCTGTTGCCTTTCACTGCAGTGCGCTACAAAATAATAGGCTAAATCAATAAACAACTTTGAGAAAGACTTCTGCTCCTGGTGTTTCTGTGAGAACATAATATATGTGGGAGGCTGCTGAAGCTTTTACAGCATTTCAGAGAAACAAAATTATGTAACTATTTTTTTTAATATTTCTTTTTGGCTGTTTGCCTTTATTGACTGTAACAATGAAGATAGACTGGAAAGCGCGACTGGGAGAAGGGGAGAGGGATGCAGCAAAGGTCGTCATGAATGGGATTTGAACATGTGGCACGCTGTCAGGCGAGAGTCTATTATGCGGCATGCACCAGACCATTAGGCCAGCGGTTGCCCCTTAACCTTTTGTACGGAACGTGTTTTGGTGTTCAACGCATTATGTTACACTTTAGCTATTGAAAAATATCAGACCTACAAGCTCATATCGTGCCACCGAGTGGTGTGATATGAGCTATAGATCTGATATTTTTTGAAAAATTGTGAAAATGATGCGCAAATCTAAGAATATATTCTAATTTAAACCTGATTGTAGTTTCTGACACTAGATTCTAGTTTCTGATGCAAGATTCTGACGGATTCTAGTTTCTGATGAGTTTCTAGTGTTTGATAGATTCTGAAAGATTCTAGTTTCTCTGAAAAATCTATCCACCTGTGTCAGTGATGCTTAACATATTTCATGCCAAGGACCACCAGAATTATCTATTTGGCTGAGGACCTCCATCTGAAAACATGTTGTTGTAGGGATCCCCCAGATGCAATGATTTTAGTTCAAAATATTTGCTTCCGAAAGAATATACTGTATATTCAAAGATTTGCACCACATTTTCACAATGTTTCAAAAATATCAGAGCTACAAGCTCACAGCGCGCCACTCGGTGGGGGCTTTGACAGAGGAGGGCTTTGACAGTTCCCAATTTCCCAAATAATGAGATCGGGAATCCGAGCTGCTAGAAACTACAGGCTTTCTATTCCAGGAACATGCTGCTGCTCTTAGGTTAGTACAATAAATGTGGAGGAAAATGTGTGTGTACTGCAGTTGAAAATGGATTTAGTGATCCCTTGACCCCCCAGGGCTACTGTGTATGTGCGTGCGGTGGTAGTGCAATATGTACTGTATATACACATATATGGCAAAACTTGTCTACAAAGGTGTGTGCGCAGAGCACAATACGTGTGCTAGAAAAAGAGAGGGGACATATGGTGAAGGCATTGGATCAAAAATGTGCTTCTATTGGTTGCTTGCCATCCACCCCCCACAGACAGACAGACACACACACACACACACACACACACACACACACACACACACACACACACACACACACACACACACACACACACACACACACACACACACACACACGCATGCACCACACTGAGCCCCTCCATTCACACAGAGTGAGAAACAGAGAGAGACAGAGAGAATATCCATCCACTCTCAGCCTGTCTCCTCTCACATCCTCTGCAACTTCCACTCAGGTAGGACCACGGTCTGCACACACACACACACACACACACACACACACACACACACACACACACACACACACACACACACACACACACACACACACACACACACACACACACACACACGCATGCACCACACTGAGCCCCTCCATTCACACAGAGTGAGAAACAGAGAGAGACAGAGAGAATATCCATCCACTCTCAGCCTGTCTCCTCTCACATCCTCTGCAACTTCCACTCAGGTAGGACCACGGTCTGCACACACACACACACACACACACACACACACACACACACACACACACACACACACACACACACACACACACACACACACACACACACACACACACACACACACACACACACACACACACACACACACACACACACACACGCACGCGCGCACTACAGATGCTCGTGCTGCATGGGCACATACAATAGATGTAATGGTATCGATTTTGCTTTGTTAGTACAGTTAGTATAGATTTTGCTCTGTTGCAATGTTGCTGGCTCTGGATGCGATCTCTGTTCTCTCTCTCTCCCTGTTGGTTTGCAAGCACCGACTGACAGAGCTTTGTCGCTCCGCATGAAAAGCCCCTTGAGACAACTTGTTGTGATTTGACTTGTGGTGATTGAATAAAATTGGGTTGAGTGATAGCATTAGATTTGTGGCAATGTGATACTGTATCTGTTTGGTGCTGAGAGAGAGGGGGGGGGGGAAGGGGGGGTGCTTGAATTGCCATACTATTTGAGCCAGTAGTATATTGGAATTCAAAGTACTTTTTCATATTATAGGTGTATATTCAGGTTGTGATTCTGGCATCTAGGCTAATAGAGTTTCCTCTGTTATTGTTGTTGCTGGACACCGGTGCATTTTTCCGGGCAAAAACGGACTCACTTCATGTCAATCATGCTCGCACACCACTGTCACCACTATCATATTCGCATATTCATTTTGAGGGCTAGTGGCAATTTTATTTGGTATCCGGATTTCGGATAAGGTTTTCATCCCCAAAAAACCTTTACTGCCTATATTAAGTGATGTCCTACATGTCCTCGCAAACATAGTAATGCAGTACTGTGTGTGTGTGTTCTGAATGAGCAAATGGCCATGGTGTAAGGAAGTAAAAGAATAAATGACGCACCATAGAAAATACGAATGGAATTCAGGGAGAAAAGGGAAAATGTTCGGTGTATAGAATGTGCCGTTGAAAATAGCAGATTTACAAGCTCACAATGTTTCACATTGTGATGCATTATGAGCTTACAGATTGTGAAAGATTGGTATAGGGCAGATGCTCAAAATCAACTTTTAAAAGGGTACTCCAATACAGTGGTTTGCAACCAGTGGTCCTTGAGAGGGTTCCAGGTGGTCCCCAAATGGATTCGCACTCTCAAGAGTTAAAATATTCATCATGTGAATTAGCCCAAGTCTACACAACTAGAGCATGTAGAAGATAAATGGTCATCTTGATCTGTATGTTTGACTGTGTTGTTTCCCAAATCCAACCTGGTATTGTGGGCAAAATCAAAATAAATCTTTAGTTGTGGGAACTGTGGCGCTAAAATGTCCTCAAATGCTGTTCTGTGGCTCAAATTATGAATAAATAGTGGGCCCTGGTATCAAAATGGTTGAAAAGCACTGCTCCAATACACTACACTACCTGAACATTATAGTACCTCCATCACTGTAAACAACTACTGTTTGTAATTGACAAATTATATAAACTATTGTCTGCTTCTGTACTAGTGACACATTTAACTGCCGTGAGTGGCCGTTGAATACAGCGGGTGACATTTCACAAGTGAACAATGGCCCGTGTGGTAGAGAGAAATCTAAATATAAAGTACTCACACATGTTTCTACGGGTTTTAGACACTTGCAGCGTCTGAAATTACTATTGCAGTGTGCCACGTTGTTTAATGAAGTCCAGTACTTAGCATATATACCTGTTCGCAATTTTGCGTCATGGGAATTTCTCACTTGAATTGAGTCAAGGGGTCCCTAGACATGAAGAATCACCGAGGTGCTTGTCCGTCATAGTGGGACGAATGGCGCAATGGCCGAATCAAATATGGCCGCCATCGTATATGATGATAATCCAACTTTTGTGCACATACACATGCAATACCTCTATCCTGACTAATTTGGGGGTGGGGAATTCATTTCTGATGTTGTCATGACCATTTTGGGTGGTTTTGACCTTTAAAGGTCATGGTCAAGGTCATTTTGCTATTCCAAAGACCATAACTAACCAGTTAGGGGTAATAACAGGTGCAATGGGTCTATTTCAACTAATTCTGACATTTATTAATTATCATATCTGATATCTCTTGTTTTTTCATTAGTAGGCCAACATGTGCATAAGACATATGGCAATAGAATCAGTGTTAAACGGCAGTCATTATGACAGGCTCTAGGATGCTGATTGTAGCAGATGATTGTAGGAGATGTTTGGCACTACAAGAACAAAGCTGCATATCCAGTGATAGCACAGGATGGTTGCTGGCAGTGGCTGCAAATCAACTTTGCCTAGAACAGTTTGATGCCCCGATAGGACAAGTAGAGAAATTTAATGAGGAATTTCTGGAGTTTGAGAACGAATGTGACGCCAAGTCAGAACTCAAAACAGCCAATTCTTTGGAGTTTGGCTGGAGTTGGTAGCTGAAATAAAACTGCTGTAGTCTCTGAAAGGGAAGGAAACTGGAATTTACATGCGGCTAATGTTGAGACTATGGCGATATTTGCAAAATGTGAATGCAAAATGTGAATGCACTTCCTGCGTCATGCTTATGGTATCTTGTGCAAATCAAGGTGCTAGAGTTCACACACCCTGGGCTCTACTGGTCAGTGGGTTGTTCAGGATCGTCAAGGTGTTCTGTGCTGTAGGAGTGACATGAAGTTCAAGCAGACCATTCAGCGGGTGTTGAAGGGTCCTGGAGGTCACTATGTAGTAGGAGCCACATGCAATGCAAATGCTGTTGCACTAGTTTCAGCTCTTGTTTCATGAGATTGGGTTGATCACCAACATCCTCAACCTTCCATCTCCATCTCCAGCATGCACTGTGCACCACTCTGTGCCTTACATTCAGCAACACTGTGGTGAAGCTGTTGGACTTCATGTTAGAGTGCCAGAATCTATACTCCTCGTCAATGTACCTGTAGCACTGCACAATCTGCTCACAAAGCAGGCTGTAGACAGAGAAGACATACCAAAGAGGAAGCTACCCCACTTCAACAAGCAACCACTGAAGGCCCAACAACCATTTTGAAGAATAGTTGATGGTGACCTTCCAGCTTATGTCAACAACTCAACTCTTGTCAGTGAGATTGAGCCTGGACTTCATCTCACCCAATTGAGTGAAACATCTACTCTTGCAACTCATGTTGTGGTAGACCTCATGTCACCCCTCTACAAGTCTACATCATCCCTCAGTTCATTCACCTTGTACTTGATTCCTACATCTCCTACATCTTTCTAAAGGAAGTGGAGGACATGTGATGTACAGACTCAGCAGCAGCCTTTGACATCATTGGCATGGACAAACATACCCATTCCTCAGCAACTTGACAGGTTCAGGGACTCTGAGAACAAGTGGAATCTCCAGCTGTTCAGGATATGGTGTGCAGTCAAGCCTGTTGCAATACCATCAGTGTCAGCTCTGTCATCCACGACAATGAGGTTCTCCCAGCAGATTTGGCTGGTGGTGAGGACATCCCTGATCTCTTGAACTGAATTGAGGAGGCTGTCACCAGGCTGGTGGTGCATATGGAGTGGACAATTCATGTTAAACAGTGCAAGAGAGTTGTTATAGTTTCCAATGATGCGGACACCTTTCCCTTACTGTTAAATTACACCTACAGTACTGGGGGTGAAGGAAATCTGTCTGCAGTATGACACTAGGGAAAAGCGACGCATGCTGCCACAGAATCAAGTAGTCTCTTATCTTGGAAAACCCCTAGCCAAGATTGTGATCAAGGCACATATCCTGACTGGAGATGACTGCGTGAGCAAGGTGGGGCGGCTGTGGCTCAGGAGGTAGAGCAGGTCATCCAATGAACCGATTTCGAATCTCTGCTCCTCCTGTCTACATGTGTCCTTGGGCAAGACAATGAACCCCAAATTGCCTCCAATGAGTTGGTCGGAGCTTGTTACCACCATTGGTGTGTGAATGTGGGAAATGAGGACGCTGGCGTCGACTGTTCGCCGCTTTACCTCCGAATGTATGAATGAATGTAACATTCTTTTGAGCACTTGGACAGCATATAAAAACCTATAAAAATGCAATCCATTATACGTTGGGCACCAAATATGGTGCCATGGTTTCTGACCCAGTACAATATCTTGATGAACTTTGGTGAGACAGAAACCTTAACTGAACAAGACGCAGCATTGGCAGAGAAGGACTTCGTACGTGTCTGGACAGTGGCCAGGTCAATACAACAACTGAAACGTTTGATGACCATAGGTTGGAAAACTATTTCAGTGTCAGTACTGGAATTGATGCTATTGATGCTACTGGAATTGATGCTATCCCTCCCACGAGCAATGTAATCAGAGGTCACATCAAACGAGGTGCCTTTCTGGTGCATAGGGTTTGCAACCTGCTGGCTACATCCAAGGAAACAAGCAAAACTAGCACCAATGGAACATGGATGGGGGGAGAACTTTGGTACAGTTCTTCCATCAAAATACCTGAAGCCCTTACCACAAGTCAGCACTCAGCTCACAGTGTGCAACTGTGCAGGCAAGTGCACACAACGATGCGGCTGCTGTGCTGATGGACTTCCATGCATTACATCCTGCCATAAAAAAATAACAATGTAATAATCAATCACACTAGTGCGCATGTCCACATATATCCACTTTGAGAGGTAATACCTATATCACTTTAGCACTCTTATTAAATAATTTCAGCACCTACTTAAAGGTTAAATGAGAAATGTATGATTGCTATTATGTATTGCACATCTTCTGTTCTAAATAATAACAAAAGTAAGGGACAGAATTGCTATTCAGTCATTGAAAAAATATATTGACAGTTCAGTCAAAAGTCAATCAGTCAGTCATTGAATAAATAACAAAACAAAAATAAATAAATAAATAAAAATGGGGGAGGAGAAGACAGCCTCCACGTGGCCTCCCCCATACGTAGCTGAAGTAGTGGTTGCATGCCCTTTAAGCGAAACAAATGCCTCCAACGCCCACCGACCCATCAAAATACTTATTTACTTCTACTTATCAATATCAATATCACTCAGGAGTCATACATGTCAGAATTATTTGAATTAGACCCACTGCACCAGTTTTTATCATAACAATGGCCAAATTAGGTCTTCGGAATTGCAAAATGACCTTGACCATGACCTTTAAAGGTCAAAAACACCCAAAATGGTCATAACAACATCAGAAATGAATTCCCCACCCCCAAATTAGTCAGGATCGAGGTATTGCATGTGTATGTACACAGAAGTTGGATTATCATCATATACGATGGCGGCCATATTTGATTCAGCCGTTGCGCCATTCGTCCCACTATGACGGACAAGCACCTCGGTGATTTTTCATGTCTAGGGACCCCTTGACTCAATTCAAGTGAGAAATTCCCATGACGCAAAATTGCGAACAGGTATATATGCTAAGTACTGGACTTCCTCCTAATCGTCGTATTCTAGTTCCGCTCCAGTCCACCGCACCCAGGCGACATTCTAGCCAGGTCAACATTCTTGTCTCCCATCAGAAGGATCATCATTCTCGCCGGGCGACAATCACTCCTCATTCATCTTTCGATCATCATTCTTGCCAGGCGGCATTCTTGTCTCCCATCCGAAGGATCAAATTCAGGCAGCCTGTACCCCAATCTGGCAGTATGGCGCTCCCTCTGAGGCCCGCCGTTTTCCATTTCGGCCAGCCCGGCGGTATGGCGCCCCCTGTTGCCGGCCAGCCCGGTGCCGCTGCTCTGAGGCCCTCTGGGCCTCAATTTGGGCAGCAGCCCCGTGCCGCTGTGAGGCCCTCTGGGCCCCAACTTGGGCAGCAGCCCCGTGCTGCTGTGAGGCCCTCTGGGCCCCAATTTGGGCAGCATCCTAGTGCCGCTGTGAGGCCCTCTGGGCCCCAATTTGGGCAGCAGCCCTGTGCCGCTGTGAGGCCCTCTGGGCCCCAGTTTGGGCAGCAGCCCCGTGCCGCTGTGAGGCCCAGAGGGCCCCAATTTGGGCAGCATCCCAGTGCCGCTGTGAAGCCTTCTGGACCCCAATTTTGCCAGCAGCCCCGTGCCGCTGTGAGGCCCTCTGGGCCCCAATTTGGGCAGCATCCCAGTGCCGCTGTGAGGCCCTCTGGGCCCAAATTTGGACAGCAGCCCAGTGCCGCTGTGAGGCCCTCTGGGCCCCAATTTGGCCAGGCCGTCATTGCCATCGGCACACAGCAGCAGCTGCAAACGCTGCAGCAGAAAGTTCACCAATTGCAGCATCAGCAGCAGCTGCAGCAGCTAAGCCAGGAACTGCTGCAGGAAAGGCAGCAGTTCCAGCAGCAGCTGCAACAGAGTCACCAGCAGTGGCAACAACAGTTGCACCAGCAGCAACAACAGCAGTGGCTGCAACACCAGCAGCTGCGGCAGCATGAGCAGCAGCTGGAGCAGCACGAGCAGCAGCTGGAGCAGCACGAGCAGCAGCTGGAGCAGCACGAGCAGCAGCTGGAGCAGTGTGGCCAGCAGCAGAAAGTTCACCAATTGCAGCATCAGCAGCAGCTGCAGCAGCTAAGCCAGGAACTGCTGCAGGAAAGGCAGCAAAGGCAGCAGTTCCAGCAGCAGCTGCAACAGAGTCACCAGCAGTGGCAACAACAGTTGCACCAGCAGCAACAACAGCAGTGGCTGCAACACCAGCAGCTGCGGCAGCACGAGCAGCAAGTGGAGCAGCACGAGCAGCAGCTGGAGCAGCACGAGCAGCAGCTGGAGCAGCTGGAGCAGCACGAGCAGCAGCTGGAGCAGCACGAGCAGCAGCTGGAGCAGCACGAGCAGCAGCTGGAGCAGCAGCTGGAGCAGCACGAGCAGCAGCACGAGCAGCAGCTGGAGCAGCACGAGCAGCAGCACGAGCAGCAGCTGGAGCAGCACGAGCAGCAGCTGGAGCAGCAGCTGGAGCAGCACGAGCAGCAGCTGGAGCAGCAGCTGGAGCAGCACGAGCAGCAGCACGAGCAGCAGCTGGAGCAGCAGCTGGGGCAGCACGAGCAGCAGCTGGAGCAGCACGAGCAGCAGCTGGAGCAGCACGAGCAGCAGCTGGAGCAGCTGGAGCAGCACGAGCAGCAGCTGGAGCAGCACGAGCAGCAGCTGGAGCAGCTGGAGCAGCACGAGCAGCACGAGCAGCAGCACGAGCAGCACGAGCAGCAGCTGGAGCAGCAGCTGGAGCAGCACGAGCAGCAGCTGGAGCAGCACGAGCAGCAGCTGGAGCAGCACGAGCAGCAGCTGGAGCAGGACGAGCAGCAGCTGGAGCAGCACGAGCAGCAGCTGGAGCAGCACGAGCAGCAGCTGGAGCAGCAGCTGGAGCAGCACGAGCAGCAGCTGGAGCAGCACGAGCAGCAGCTGGAGCAGCACGAGCAGCAGCTGGAGCAGCACGAGCAGCACGAGCAGCAGCACGAGCAGCACGAGCAGCAGCTGGAGCAGCAGCTGGAGCAGCACGAGCAGCAGCTGGAGCAGCACGAGCAGCAGCTGGAGCAGCACGAGCAGCAGCTGGAGCAGGACGAGCAGCAGCTGGAGCAGCACGAGCAGCAGCTGGAGCAGCACGAGCAGCAGCTGGAGCAGCAGCTGGAGCAGCACGAGCAGCAGCTGGAGCAGCAGCTGGGGCAGCACGAGCAGCAGCTGGAGCAGCACGAGCAGCAGCTGGAGCAGCAGCTGGGGCAGCACGAGCAGCAGCTGGAGCAGCACGAGCAGCAGCTGGAGCAGCACGAGCAGCAGCTGGAGCAGGACGAGCAGCAGCTGGAGCAGCACCTGGAGCAGCTGGAGCAGGACGAGCAGCAGCTGGAGCAGCACGAGCAGCAGCTGGAGCAGCACGAGCAGCAGCTGGAGCAGCAGCTGGGGCAGCACGAGCAGCAGCTGGAGCAGCACGAGCAGCACCTGGAGCAGCTGGAGCAGCACCTGGAGCAGCTGGAGCAGGACGAGCAGCAGCTGGAGCAGCACGAGCAGCAGCTGGAGCAGCACAAGTTGCTGTGAGGCTCTCTGGGCCCCAATTTGGCCAGGCCATCATTGCCATCGGCACACAGCAGCAGCTCTAAACGCTGCAGCAGAAAGTTCACCAATTGCAGCATCAGCAGCAGCTGCAGCAGCTAAGCCAGGAACTGCTGCAGGAAAGGCAGCAAAGGCAGCAGTTCCAGCAGCAGCTGCAACAGAGTCACCCATACGTAGCTGAAGTAGTGGTTGCATGCCCTTTAAGCGAAACAAATGCCAGCTCCAACACCCACCGACCCATCAAAATACTTATCTACTTCTACTTATCAATATCAATATCACTCAGGAGTCATACATGTCAGAATTATTTGAATTAGACCCACTGCACCAGTTTTTATCATAACAATGGCCAAATTAGGTCTTCGGAATTGCAAAATGACCTTGACCATGACCTTTAAAGGTCAAAAACACCCAAAATGGTCATAACAACATCAGAAATGAATTCCCCACCCCCAAATTAGTCAGGATCGAGGTATTGCATGTGTATGTACACAGAAGTTGGATTATCATCATATACGATGGCGGCCATATTTGATTCAGCCATTGCGCCATTCGTCCCACTATGACGGACAAGCACCTCGGTGATTTTTCATGTCTAGGGACCCCTTGACTCAATTCAAGTGAGAAATTCCCATGACGCAAAATTGCGAACAGGTATATATGCTAAGTACTGGACTGCAAGCTTTTCTTCCGCTATTTGCTTTCAATTGTTTGCGCCCCCTATCTGTGGGGAGAAGCGTGGCACTCTAAACATTGGGTGTGTTCCATATAGTCACAATGACTGCACTGCCAATACAAACTAATAGGGGTGGTGTGCTCCCGGTGTGGACCTGTGTGTTTACCAAACTTACCGTCCTGCAATCTTAATTTTGGGTACTACAAGTGTCTAACACTCGTAGAAACATGGGTGCGTACTTTATATTTGAAATCGGAATGTTTATGTAGACATTGTTACGTAAATATAGCGACCCGCGTAAAACTATTGAGTCACTGCATGACTGTCATGATTATGACTTTTCTTTTCCCTTCGGGTTCCCATCACATTATTGTTATGTTTGCTTGTTGTCTCCGTTGTTGATTTTCCAAGCTTCACACCATAGCAATACTGGCAGCATTATTAGCGTCTTGTACAGTTTTTTTTTAACTATAGTTTTGTTGTCCTTGAGATGCCTGTGGAGCTCAAGGTGTTTATTTTACGATGAATGCAGTGGCTCACAATAAAGAGAAAATTAATATTGCGAGCATAGAAAACGTTTAACATTCAATCCTTATATTACAGACAAATAGACAACAGCATGAACTATTGCGAGTGTGCCAATGCTGAGCTGAAGTGTTTTTTCTCTCGTATTGACAGTTTTAACATGGTGAGCAGTGCTGGTAGATGTACACTGAAAATTACAGTAAAAATACTGTGAAATTATGTAATTTAGCCTACAAAATCTCTGTAAGGGAATATTATCAGAACATTTAAGGTCTCTAGTAAAACTTTTTAAAGAACCACAGCCCTCTTAGTTAAAAGCGATTTGCAATGTAAACAGAGAATCGATTTGCAATGTAAAGAATCGGTTTTGAGTCTGTATCTAATCACCAGCACTACTGTCCCAAGTAATTGTGCATTGTATTTAGCATTTTTTATAAGGAAACTCATGTGTTTAAATACAATGTCCACTTATCTGCCAGTGTTTACTTATTTACATCCATTATAATACATTCTTCAATTAAAAAAAACCTGCACTATCTACATGTCTGAATTAATTTCAAATTGTTGAATCATATCGCCATGATAAACCAATATTGTCCATATACAGTATGCTATTGTAAAACGTGTCATGATCTGTAACGAATCGCTGTTAACATTACACCCCAAAGCCGATGAGACGGCTTTGTAAACAAACGTTGTTTTGTAAACTCTGTAAACAAAGGTTGTTTAATGTTTACAGATTCCATAAACGTAGAGATGAACTTTATGTTTATTAATCAATGTTTACTCGTATTGATGAATCCACTTTAATCCTGGTCGATGCTAACTGAATTAGCATCTTTGGCTAATGTTGGGATCGCTCTCTCGTAAATAATGTCCAAAATGCGGGGGTGCACACGCACGGCATTTAGGTTCATATCTGAGCCTATTGTGGCAATCGGCAGCCAGATTGAAGCTGATTTCACTTCAATATGATTAATTTTGTCTTTGTAGTGTGTTACGAAACCCAAATATTAAAGTCTAGAGGCTAAGGTTTCATGAACATGAAAACATGGATGGGATCATATCAAGCATTGAGGTACAAATGAAGGAGGTCGAGGCAGTTTCAGAGTCGAAAGGTGAGGGTGCTTTTACTCTGAGGTTTAGATCATTTACAATATTTACATTTACGGCAAAAATGTAGGCAACGTGCCTACAATTAAACAATACAATTAAGCCACTACCAGGGGACGCGGGTGTTGCCAAAACAACAAACAAAGCAGCTAGGGAAAACAAAAGACAGACTAACTAACTACCTTGTATTTAGCAAACCCTGTCTACCTAACTACTCTAACCAAAAGCAAGTTCAAAAATACATGTGGCGGCAACCACCCCTTACCTAGTGTGCTTAACAAGGTTCAACCTACGTGGTGCCTATGTATAGAGGCCTCTGTCTTACCTGTCCCAAGGCAGGGCATATACTATAGAATTTACATTAGGTAGGTATGAACAATAAACAATAAGGCAGGGTACTCAGATGACTAACATAAAGGAGACAAACTAATGCAGGACAGGACTACAAACAGAAGGTATGGTATGGACTGGTTGAGAGAGTGCACACAGGTGGAGGTGAGCATTATATAGCCAGCAGGTGATGATGATTGGATGAGGGGTGGAGTCAGGTAATGAGCTGATTGGCAGGTGAGATGGCTGGGGACTGAAGACCTGTAGAGAGTGAAGAGTGGAGAGAAGGAGGGGGGGGGGGGGGGGGGGAGAAAAACAGAGCAACCCTACACTAAACTATACGTGGCACGTAACACGCCCACCAAAAAAAGAGCAAACTTACTCTAAGTTTGTGAAAAACATAGCTCAACAACCAAAACGAAAAAAGTCTCCAAGCACTGAGCAACCCCAAAAACCATTACAAAACTACAGGCCCAGCAGCTATAAAAAAAAAACAAGGTAGAACACAGTCAACTGGCCAAATTGACACCCTGTTTTGCTTACAAAAAGGGCAACCAATGCTCTTTAGTCTGCTGGCCTAAAATGTCATAAGACATGAATTAATTAGGCGCCACACAAAAAACAAAACTTAAACCTGAGAAGGATCAGGGCCCGATTGGGGTTTTCGTTTCAATATCAAGCAGTCAGCCATGACGTGGCCTTTTTTATGGCAGTAATAGCACTCCCTTTTGTCTTTAACGACGGCAGGTGAGGTGTTGTCAACTGGACACACCGACACAGAGCTTGGATCATAAGGTGCCACAAATACATCCTTATGAGTTAGCACATACTCATCAGCAAGCACAGCACCATCATTAAGTGAAGAAACCTTTTTCTCGTTCAAGTACATAACACAGCGCTCTGGGACACATTTCTTGAACTCTTCCAACAGAATTAACTCACGGAGTGATGCTACATCACTGACCTTGCTAGCAACACACCATTTGTCAAATAAGTCAGCCTTCTCCCTGGCAAACTCAACAAAAGTCTGGGTGGGAGCTTTCTGGTGTGATCTAAACTGCTGTCTATAGGCTGGTGTAGTGTGGGTGGCAGCAGCAGATGCGGGCGTGGTCGCAGCAGGTGGAGGAGAGGCGTAGGCAGGTACGGTGGACGGTGCCACAGCTTGAGGAGGGGCAGACTCGAGCTCTAACTGTCGCAGCCTGACGGCTGTCTCCAGCTCGTATTCCAACTCGAGCCTGCGGATAGCAAGTTGGTGCTCATGCTCACGTATTTGAGCTCTTTCAGCAGCTGCCCTACTCTCCCTTTTCTCTTCACGTTCGGTGTCGAGGCGGGCCAAACGCAACTTCAGTTTAGCAGTATCCAGTGTTGTGGACCCCGACGGGGTCGGTGAGAGTATCGTCGAACCATTCTCTGACTTTGGTGAGGTCGGTGGCGACCTCCCCGTACCAAGGTCATCGGGGGAGGGTACACCATCCAGCCTCACTTCAGCAGGAGCGCCCAGGACCCCCTTGTCCACTAACCCTGCCAACACCACCTGTTTAATCTCTGCTTTCAGGGACTCACTTTGAATAGTTATGCCGAAATGTTGGGCTACCAAAATCAGATCGGCCTTGCGACATGAATTAAAGGCTTTCAGGGAGGGGTTTGCAGCAAAATGGTCCAAATCAAAGCCTGAAGCCATAGTGCAAAACGCAGCTAACCAAAAATTTGAGAACTTAGAAACTGTCAGTACCACCCTACCACAGTGCAATACCAGACACGAGCTCACTTATTTGAGCAACCCTACACTAAACTATACGTGGCACGTAACAAGTGTCCCAGTGATGTCCCTACACTGTGTGAAATGACTGCTCCTCTGTTGTTGTGATTCATCTGCCGGAAGTGACACTATGGGGCCTGGAAATGATCGGCAGGGGTGTATACAACTGCTGTGATTTTTGTTTTTGAAGTGGGGGCGCTACAGGCTGGAAGTGGCAGCCAAGGAGTTAAAATGTATTTTTAAACCGGTAAGCGCTACCTGTCTTTGGAAAAGTAACCAGGTCCACTGTTCCTGCTCAGCAAAGAGCAGGAACAATTCATGGAAACATGGAAACAATTCAGGAGCAAGAGCAATTCATGGAAATTTAAAACAAACGAAAAAAAAAGCAGCTTACTTCATTTCACTCTCTCAATGTGATAATTCCAACCTGACTCCTGACGTTAAATGGTCAATGCCACTTTTCCAGCATACTGTAACACTACTTACCTCAGGATTCTGAGAAATAACGTGTGCGCACGCACGCACGCACGCACCCACACGCACACACAGTACAGAGCTATTACTCAGTCACATGCTGACATTTAAAAGCCGGTGGGATGCCATTTCTACCGCGTACTGTATAATAAAGACTAAGTGTGAATTCATGTGTGAAAGTGTGAATGTTGTGAATGATTTTTCCCTCCCCTGGTTGTCTAATTTCCTCAAATGGCTTGAGGACAATCGAGACAAAATGCTTCACAGTATTATTGCCATTATATGGGAAACAGGAGCTGTATGGGCATGAGAAAACGTTTGCCAAAGCAGGTGTCACAAAAACAATACAATGAAAACGGTTGAAAACAGGGAGAGTGTACAGTTGGAGGGGGTACGGCTTTTTGTAAAACACTGTTTTGTGAGTTAACGTCACATTGCAATGCATTGTTATCTGTCATAACGGGGTATAGACCTTATAACCAAATGAAACAAGTGGCAGCAATTGTTTGCCGTTTCTTTAGGACCACTGGCAGCATTCTTTCCTCAAGACTATACAGAAAAACTCAAGTCTGTTTAAATGTAGCAGCTTTGTAATACAAGAGTGTCACACTAAAGTATTGTGAGAATAGCTGATGTACATAGCCATGTACAAGCTCTTGAGCTTATTTGATTTGGTGGGGAAAAAGCAATGTTTGGGTTAAAAAGCAATGACGGACGACCTTCATTTGGTGTTGAGTATACTCTATAGTCTGTATAGTGCAGTGTTTTTCAACCTTTTTGACAACAGGGCCCACTATGTATTAATGCCACGGACCATCATGTGATGACATTTTAACCACACAGACCCCAGAACTAAATATTTCTTTTGCTTTTGTCCACAATACCAGTAGCCTATGGATTTGGAAAACAAAACCGTCAAACATAAAGATCAAAATGACCATTAATCTTCTACAATACATTATCTAGTTGTGTAGACTTGGGCTAATTCACATGATGAATATTTTAACTCTTACGCTCTCAAAGAGTTACATCTGGTTAACCAACATTCTGTCATTTACGCTGAGGACCACCTGGAATCCTCTCTTGGACCACTGGTGGTCCACGGACCACTGGTTGAAAACCAATAGAGTGTATACATTATGATGGGACATTTTCACACCACATGTCACCCTGTCATTATAGGACATGATTATGGCCCTGAGGTCCCACAAGTCAATACAGTGACATTTCTGTCAATACACACGCACGCACGCATGCACACACACAGATCAAAGTCAGGGTTTCACTAGTGTTTCATATACATCCATGGGGATGTACACCCAGTATACAGTATGTGTGTGTGGTTGTTGCTGTGCAACATTTGGAGACTGTATTCAAGATGATCTCAGTGTGGATGATTTACTGCAATCTGGCGGTGAGTAATGCCTTCACTCACTAGCATGATGCCAATCTGGCTGTATGTTTGTTTTAACCCGTTTATGACCAAATTCTGCCACATATTCTACAGATAGATGTCTTCTAAATCAGTGTTTTTCATCCTTTTTAGATACCAGGGACCACTATTTATTCATAATTTGAGCCGCAGACCACCATTTGAGAACATTTTAGCCCCACAGACCCCAAAACTTGCTTTTGCTTTTGTCCACAATTCCATCCTGGATTTCAGTCAAACATATAGAACAAAATGACCATTTTCATCTGCATTGTCTAGTTTTGTAGACTTGGTCTAATTCACATGATGAACCAAATGGACCCGCAATTGTCCATTTGGTTTCATGTTTACACTCTCACAGAGTTGCAACTTTCCATCATTTAGCCTGGGGACCACCTGGGACTCTCTCAATGGTCACTGGAGGTCCCCAGAACACTGGTTGAAAACCTCTGTTCTAAATTATGACAGTTTTCTGGAAAACCTATGCTTCTATGTTAGTGGCTCTCAAAAACTAGATAAAATTGGCAGTCGAGCCCCTTCTGAAAATGTGTTTTTCCGGGATTTGAGTTAAAACTCTTCGCACTGAGCTTATGTGTGTGCGTCTGTTTGCGTGCGTGTGCGTGTGCGTGTGTGTGTGTGTGTGTGTGTGTGTGTGTGTGTGTGTGTGTGTGTGTGTGTGTGTGTGTTTCATTATCAGGATGCTGAGGTTTTGGCTTTTTCATTAGAAATGTTCTTCCTCCATAAATATCTTAATAGGCTTTATTATCATAAAAGCATGACTAATGGGATACGGTAATGAATGTAGAAGCATGAATAATGACTGTAATGAATATGACGTTGTTATTGCTAATGTTGTTTATGACGGTAATGCTGTGCAACACTGCTATAACAGACAGGCAGACGGGAAAAAAATATCAGTGCATCTGAAATTTCAGCCATTTTCAGCCTTGCTTGTTTGTAATTGCAACCGTCCAGAATAGACTGATGGGCTTCCATTGTGCAGCTTCCAGCTTTTCACCAGAGGAGGAAAAAACTAAATTCATTTAATCCAAAATGAGTTTAATAGCACAGGCAGCCTCTTCACATATACTCTATGTGAAGTGGCTGCCTGGGCTTGCATGTTAAATTCAGCTCTTGCATTCAAAAAAGAGCATGTCTGAAATAAATGCCAGCTGAATTTGATAAAGCATGAAAAAAATATTCAGAAGTGAATCTTTCCAAGCTTGCTTTCCTGCAAGGTAGGCATCACTCTATAACAGAGGTTTTCAACAGGTGGTCCGGGGACCATCAGTGGTCCTTGAAAGGGTTCCAGGTGGTCCCCAGGCTGAATGATGTAAAGTTGGTGAACCAGATGTAACTCTTGAGAGTGTGAAAATGAAACCAAATGGACCCTTGCGGGTCCATTTGGTTTCATTTTCACACTCTCAAGAGTTAAAATATTCATCATCTGAATTAGCACCATTTAATTAAGAAGTCTACACTATTTTGTTTTCACACTCTCAAGAATTCTTTATTTTTAGGTCTTTGGGGCTAAAATGTCATCAAATGTTGGTCCGTGGCTCAAATGCTGAATAAATGGTGGTCCCTGGTGTCAAAAAGGTTGAAAGCCACTGCTCTATAACAGTGATTAATAGTGATATTTTTTGAAAATGTGGCGCAAATCTTCAGAATGGGATAAGTTGTGTTGGTTAATATCTACTAAAACAACAAGCCTCGTCTAACCTTCGCCCTCAACCGTGAACATGTCACAGTGTCGACAACAGGGCTCAAAATTGTGGATGTCCGGGTTTTTGTCTTACGAATGCCAATTGTGCCAGTTAATTCCCAGACTGCATGCAGTAGGTCGAGAGGTTTCGGCCTGATGAGTAACACAGCTGGGGGCCCTATTTTGATTGTCTTAATGATCAGGTCTTATGACTTGTTACTAACTTATTTAAGTCATAAGACATGATACTTAAGATAATCAAAATAGGGCCCTTGGAGTTATTGGGTTGATAACGGTTGAAGCGGGTGTTTCTTCATCAGATGAGGAAACAATTATATTATGAAGACAAAGTTGTAACTTGACTGAGCTCCTTAACATCAGTCCCTATAACTGTACTATACCCACATGCAGGGGTCCTATGGTTAACATAATCCCATGTTAACCATAAGACCATGTTAACCATAAGATAACCATAGGAACAATACTAATGGATGGTAGTCCCATGGTCCCTATACAGTATTGTTGACTTACCCGTAACTGAATAACTGTCTTAGAAACAGTGTCAAAAATTGCTGAGTATCTGTGTGTGTGTGTGTGTGTGTGTGCGTGTGTGCGTGTGTGCGTGTGTGCGTGCGTGCGTGCGTGCGAGCATTGTTCAATAAAATGTCAAAACTGTCCCCCAAAGAAATGACAGTATGCTCTTCTTGGAGAGTGAGATGAAACTTTATATCTTCCATAGAGACGGAGGAAAGTGAAACTTTTCCCCTCTCTATCTCCATAATAACGTGCTATCCTCACTGTGAGACTGACAAGTGCTCTGCAAATAATTCATGCAGAGTGAGAGGAAGAAGACTGGCTCGCGCACATTAATTTGCAGACTTTACAAGTTCTGTGCTAAAAAAAGAATGAAGTTCTATTTTTCAACATTACAGTCTTCTCCGCTGGCATGCTCGTGACTTGTCAAGACTTTGTCTTCCTCTTCAAGGATTAGAGTTTCTGTATTAGTTCTGTATTAGTCTAGTAAATATGGTAGTTTGTTAACACAATCTGAGACAGATTTGAGTTATTCAGTTATTACTCCTTTTCAGCTCCAAACAGGCCAAAACCCACTGTTTGGAAGCTATACAGTCCATGTACAGTGACACGCACAAACAAAACATCAGATTGTAGAGTTAACCGAAGATCCATAGTTTGTGTCAATGCATCACACTTGGTTTAGAGCAGTGGTTTTCAACCTTTTTCATGCCAGGGCCCACTGTTTATTCAGCATTTGAGCCACGGACCACCATTTGATGACGTTTTTTTCAATTTCGATTTCAAAAACAAAACTTGACTTGAACCCGCAAGGGCCCATTTGGTTTCATTTGACGTTACTGCGCGTCTGGGGATCTTCTTCCACTTTGGAAATTCATGAATTTGACTTGTTCTGGTGTCTTCCTTCTGTCTAACTTATACACATTGTGTTGCCTTTTGGCATTGCGTTGCCAAAAGGAAACCCAGTGCTTGCAAGTCGGTGTATAGTTGTAGAGAATACCAAACGAGTCACCCTAATGATGCTTAACCCTTTCAGGCCGGTAATCCATATTTGGATTCTGTACAGTATGTACAGTATTCTAGACTTAACTTGTTTTGATGCTGATACATAAATATTTAAAGTTTTTCAGAAACCTTAGGTCAGGCCTAAATGAGGTTGAACGGTTAAACCTAAGCGTGAATGGATAGTTCCAATTTTTCTTCCTTAAGTTAAGTTGTATGAAATGCTTGCCATTAATATAGTGGTTGCTACTGTATCAATTGATTGTCAGAATCCTGAGTTCTGCTCTGGTTTCACTAAAAATGTTGTTTTAGTAAAATATGTTTTTGTATCCATATCACTACGCCCAAAAAGTATGTGATAGATAGGAGGGATCAAAAATGAACTAAATATTTTAGAAATAATTCAACGATACAAATTGCATTAGTTTTGTGAATTAATGTGCTGCTGTTGCGTGGCCCCAGTGACCTCCACAAAACGACCAGAACTACTTGATATTTACCAAAACCAGAGCAGAACTCCCACCACGGGATACACCACTATATTAATGGGCAGTATTTTATGCAGCTTAAGTTCCAAAAAATCTAAACTATCCCTTTTAACCACAGTAAAACTAGTGCCTAAACCTTTCCCTAAATAAGCTCAGCAAAAACTGTTTTCCTGCCAGTGGTAAAAACTGAGGGCAAAAACAGATTATGAGCGAAGGTACATGATATCCTGTGGAGGCGTGTCCTGCCCCCTAGCCTATAGCATATCCCTGTGTTGATTATCTAGTTGAGTTCACCTGGTGCGTCTAGGAGTTTGTGTCCTATATTTGTTTGTGTGAGTATGTGCTTTGCTGGAATATTTCTGCTCAGCCTGTTACCTTCCTTTATATATTATTCAGCATTGTGTGCATGTCTGTCTGTCCAATTTTTTCCCCCTCATCGTGAGAGCCTTTGAAAACCAGACCTTTGCTCTTCCGAACGAATTAAGTTGAGCCATGGCTGCCTTCACTCATCTTAACATTCAACCCTCGTACGCATGGAGTTGTATTCGTCTAAGCTCAAGGCCATGCACTATTCAGGACACTGTGCAGTGCATTGCATTGCAGAAACTGAAGCACATTTTCTCGATTTGAAAGTACGAGACCATGTTTGTTATCGGACTTGGATAGCAAACAATAACTTGAGCTACAAGGTATTGCTATGGCGGAATCTTTTTATATGTGGATGACGAAGTTTCACAAGGATATTCTCTGTCTGTTTTGATTCTGTTGTCTCCAAGGCCTATATGTTTTGACAATGTTTCTGAGAGACATCAATGTGCCAATGTTGGAGTTCCTTATGCTTTTCACAGCACCTTCTGCTTTTCACAGCACTTGTAACTACTATGGCTTTAATATAGGGCCGTAGTAGTTACAAGTAATCCAGTCCTTTAAAGCATGCAGTGATTTTCAACCAGTGGTCCGGGGACCACCAGTGGCTAAATGACCCAGGCTAAATTATAGACAGTTGGTAGCCAAATGAACCCTTATAGATCGTAAAATAGAGAGTGTAAAATATAGAGCGTACAATGAAACTAAACGGACCCTCGCGGATCCGTTTAGTTTCATTTTACGCTCTCAAGAGTTAAATTATATTTAAACAACAAAATAGTTTAATTTTCAAGAATGTACAGATTTAAAATGTAGAGGAATTACTATTTTTTTGTCAATTGAGGTTGTTATTGAAGACACATTTCTTCTCTTTTTTATATATGCAAAAAAATTAATTAATAATAAAAAAAGAAAATAATAAAAAAAGAAATAAAGAAGAGTTACTCTTTTGAACAATGTATTGCCAGTCATTCTGAAAATCCTTAGTTTTGTGGACAGAGAGACTAAACTCAACATCAAATGGTGGACTGTGGCTCAAATTCTGAATAAATAGTGGGCACTGGTATCAAAAAGGTTGGAAAAACCCTGCTTTAAAGGGCTCCTCCACCATGAATTTTAAATCAAATGTATAATTTAAATGTTGCCATTTAATACCTTTTTTATACACTGTAGTCTAAACATCCACTCAAATAAATAGTTTTCATGTTTTCTTATTGTCCTATATGGCTGCAGTACCACAAATACCCCTGCCCCTCATCACTGCTTCCCCCCCCACCCACCTCTTTGTTAATCACTGTCTTATTAAAATATGCATGGTCTGCCTGGTTTCATTGGGCTTTTTTGAGAGGGGGTGTGGATTCAATGGATGCCAATGACTTACGTAAATGGTGGAGGTAAAGTTAAAGGTTAGGAGTAATAAAAATGGGTGATTTTAGTGACATCACTGAATCTGACACACACACAGATAATCACAGATATCTCTGCATACGTTTTGTGGTGTAAAAATCTTGTGAAATGTAAAATTCCTGTGGCATCCCTTTAACTCGAGTATAAATTTGACAGATCAGCTTCCACTCATACCATTTGACCATACTGTAAGTATCTGTACTATGACTCGTGTACTGAATGATGTTAAGTACATGATCCACCTCAGAGCTATAGCAGACACTATATGTCTCACTAGTAGCTCTCACACATACTCTTGTTTATCTAAAGCCTTAACCTTGTGTCCACCAGCAGGCTTTCCACCTCAGTGAAAAGGTCTGTGTTCCATCAGTATGGAGCAGATGGTAAAACAACGTCATGTTGCAGTCAATGGTTTGCAAGAAACCACAAGCCAGAATCAGAGGTATACCCAAAACAAGTCCCCACAATCGTATTCTGGTAATTGTTACTTACCACTTAAGGTAAAACTTCATTTAGGGCAGGGGTTTTCAACAGGTGGTCTCGGGACCACCAGTGGTACTTGAGAGGGTTCCAGGTGGTCCCCAGGCTAAATGGTGGAAAGTTGTTTAACCAGATGTAACTCTTGAGAATATAAAAATGAAACCAAATGGACCCTTGCGGGTCAATTTGGTTTAATTTTCACACTCAAGAGTTAAAATATTCATTTGAATTAGCACCATTTAATTAAGAAGTCTACACTGTTTTGTTTGCAAAATCCAGTCTGGAATTGTGAACAAAACCAAAATAATTCTTAAGTTTTAGGTCCTTGCGGCTAAAAGGTTGAGAAACACTGATTTAGGGAAGTCAGACAAAAATGCCACACAACATTGTTGGCTTCTAGGAGAATCACAGAAAGTATCAGAGCATCAGAAGAACGTGAAACCATCAGATACAACACATAGCACATACAAGTAACATTTTATGCACTTCTGGGCAACTAATCAGTTCAGTCCTAATGGTAACCCCTGTCTTGCATTTCCCCTACTTCCCCCTAAATGCCCAGACTGCCCAACCAAACAAGATTTCTTGCAAACAACCCACATTACAACGATATTTCACATTAAAGTGCCATTTAAAATGATTTGACACGTCATTCAAAACAGAAACCTTTCTGAGTCAGACCTTTAGCTGTATGCATGCTGCGTATCTTCAACAACAACTGATGTTATTATTGATGCTTACTTGCCTAATATAAGTGCTGTAACAGAAATGGTATGGGTGCGACTTCATCGTGCCATGGGCGATGAAGTCGCCCCCATACCATTTTCTCCTGTCCCCCCAATTGGGAAATGTTACATCCGGGCCTGGGTTGTACTGGTCAGTTCTCAGGTGTGTGTGTGTGTTTGTGAGTGTGCACAGGGCGTTGTTGAAAAAGAGAATTTCTTCCGAAGATAAAACGGAGAAGAGTATAATATTAGATTGTTGCCTGGCAGTGAAAGCCGAGAGGAATGTACCACGGGGGGTTTGGGGATGATAGCAGGACTATTAAGGCCTTGATGTGTTGTAGTTAGCAGCCAAGGATCCTGTTCGATACACACAGATTGGACAAGTATCAGTGCAGTGTAGGCAAGGCAACAATTGGAAAAATGGCCACCATTTAACAAAGATATATCTATTTTGTTTATTACGATATGTATTTATTCTATTTAGACAGACAAAGGACCAAATACGTCATATATTTCATATCATAAAAAAAAAATCAATCAGAGCAGGTTGCTCTGTCAAAATATGCTTCATCACTTCACAAAATATGTAAGTATTCAAACGCTCCTGCTAAAGAAATCATTCCTTTTCATATCAAGGCATTTATGCATGATCTTCCAGAAATATATTTCATAAATGTGTGTACAGGACAGTACAGTACTGAAAACAGGACTCGCATGCTATACTAAGTCGTATTTATGCATTTTGGTACTTTTACTTTCGTCCTGACTTTGTAGATTTTACAAAACATTCGATCTGAAAGAACATACTGAGAAATTTGTGCTGCATTCTCACATTCTCCCCCTAAAAACAGCGTGTGTTCACAACTATGATCCGTGAACGCCTGCTATTTTTCCAACGAAAGTTAAAACACCGCAAGTACAGTAGAGAATGTTTTTTATTAAAACAAAACAACCTGACCACCTCTCCCAACCACTGATCCTGCTAAATACCAGGAGATTTTGGGAGTGAAAGGACCCCGCGGTGAACAGGCTCACAGTGAACAGTGCCCACTTGGCAGACAGTGATGGAGTTGGATGTGGATGATGACATCATGGTGTGTTCTGCACACAGTCGGAGGGCTTTCTGTGGGCTATACAGAAGATAGCGCTGCGCTTGGATTTACTGCAAATCCCATGCCTCTGCTTTTGATATCCGCTCGTTTGTGTATGTATGCATGTCCGGTATGGGTATCAATCCCGTCTGCCTGACGAATAGAAAACAGTGGACCCTCCTGTTGTAAACAAGTGAAAAATGCTTTATCAGATTGTCGTCTGCAGTTAAAACATTCTGTGCTGTACTTGTGGTGTTTTAACTTTCATTGAAAAATAGCAGGCGTTCACGGCTCATAGCGCGCCACAGAGTGGCGCGCTATGAGTCGTGAACGCCTGCTATTTTTGGAAGAAATTGTGAGAATGCGGCACAGATCTTTCAGAGCAAACGTTTTGTAGAATCAACAGCTACTGTATATCCACCACGGTATACTGTACAGTGTATTGCAGCAGAGGTTTTCAACCAGTGGTCCAGGGACCACCAATGGTCCTTGAGAGGGTTCCTGGTGGTCCCCAGCTAGGTTGGTTAACCAGATGTAACTCTCGAGAACGTAAAAATGAGGTCCATTTGGTTTCATTTTTACACTCTCAAGAGTTAAAATATTCATCATCTCAAGTAGCCCAAGACTAGACAACTAGAGAATGTAGAAGATAATAGCTGCCTGTTTTGTTTCCCAAATCCATCCTGGTATTGCGGACAAAAGCAAAAGAAATCCTTAGTTTTGGGGTCTGTGGGGCTAAAATGTCCTCAAATGATGGTCTGTGGCTTAAATTCTGGATAAATGGTGGGCCCTGGTATCAAAAAGGTTGAAAACCACTGTATTGTAGTATGTGTACAACCTCAATTTGTTACCAGCAATTAGCTTGCAGGCAACAGCATAGAGATTCCATCCTTGTCTGAGTGATCATTGTTTGTGTTTTTGACAATCCTCCTCTTGAATTTCATTGAGCTTCACTAAGGTGCACTGCAGCGAGCTGTGTGTGTGCGTGTGTGCATGTCTGTGTGTGAGTGTGTGTGTGAGTGCGTGCGCCTGTGCGCACACACATGCACATGTTCAGTATTATGTGCTGGTAGCCTCAGGATTCAGGAACGGGGGACAGTTAATGAAGTGCAGTCACACACACACACACACACACACACACACACACACACACACACACACACACACACACACACACACACACACACACACACACACACACGCAGTGTGGGTGGCAGTATCTATCCATCCCCGCAGTATTATGTAACCATAAGGACTGCAGAGAGAGAGCTAGCATGATAACTTTGACGCACAGCACGGTAGAAATGGTCGCTGTTTTGGCCAGAAACCTCTTAAAGTGTATCCATATTTTAATTTATAATCCTCTTGCGTCTGGTATTTTTAGGTCACGGGTGAGATGGCCAACAAAATGATTATTTTTGAAAGGTTGTGAAGCCTCTCTGCAGCAGAAATGCTTCTCTCTGGGTGGGTGTGAAATATATTCAGCCTTGAAATATTAAATCATACAAACTGTGGATGTGGATTCTGTTTGTCATCGTTCAGTACCAGTTTGTTTGGCAATAGCGTCTCACCCTGAGTCTCACCCTCAGCTTGTCTTGGTCTTGTCACAATCTCAGAGCAAATGTCTGGGATGTCTTTCGCCACCAAGACCACTTGAGAAGAGGCATATATCCATTGTGCAGACTGAGGAGCACTCTCTATAGCTGTCTTATACAGAGTGCAGCGCTGGACTCTGTATAATGCTGGATGACGCGCATATCACTAGCAGTCCGCAAACTGACAGTTTCTATTGTACAGTGACAACTAAAGTCTCTGTAATGTGTTATGCTGTACTGTTATACTACAGAACAATAAAATTGGGTTTTTGGCCTCGACCCCTGTAGGCCTTGGTCTTGGTTTCGGCCTCTCTAGGTACTAGTCTCGGCTTGATCTCGACTTGACCAAGTCTGTGATTGACTGGCTTGTTTTAGTCTCGACCCCCCCAGGTATTGTCTTGGTCTCAATTTAGGTGCACAATGAATGATGCACCATAAACAAAATACATTAACAGTTACTTGTGGACACATTGTTTTCCAACGTAACTACATTGCTCTCTCTGTGAAAAAACAAAAACGTCCTATTCCTATGCTGGATTTTCCTCTACAACTCCCAAAGGTCACAAGGAACACCAATGATTTATGATGCAACCCCTTGAAACTGCTTTCAATCATTGGCTGGTATTCTCGAACAGCTATGGTGTAGCCAGGTATGGTGTAAGTCTTCTCATTGGCTGCATGGCAGAAAATCAGGTCTGAGGCCTTGTGTGTAGTCCATAAGCCTGTACCACCAGACCTGGGCCTGGGCTTACCAAATAATTACCATAATAAATAAAACCAGCCATCAAGAGCTTGAACTTGTGATGAACAAAAGAGGTTCAGGTGATTTCTGGACTTTTTGAATTGCAGGTTTAAATTATTCTGGGTAATTATTTGGTAAGCCCAGCCCTAGGTCTGGTGGTGCAGGCTTTTGGCCTACACACACTGGGCCCCAGACCAGCCAGTGAGAAGAGTTACAGTATACCCGGCTGCACAGTAGCGTTCGAGAATACCATCCAATATGCCAAATATCAGTTTCAAGGAGTTACATTCATGTGCTGTGTTGAATTGTCATGGACTTGTCTTAAAACAGTTTTGTTGCATGGCATTGCACCGGTGTAAAAAGAACAATTCGAGTTCAAAGCTATGTTTTTTTTTTCATAAACACACTCAGGTATTCATTTGTGTTTTACAGTGCCGCTATATCCAAACACACGGGATGTGCCATTGTGAGAATGCGGCTTGTTTGGTTGTTTGTTTTAGTTCGTTTTCATACAGATAGACATACTAACTGGCTGACTGGCAGGCATATGGATGCTGCACAGTAAAGTGTGCACAGGGCTATACTGTCACCAGGGATATAATGAAACAATATTAAAAAAAATACCCATAGGGCCCAGACGACAGTGTGCAGGGAAGATAGGAGAGGGTAGAGCACCACAGCAGTCAGATTTACATGTAGCTTCTGTACTGTACTGGTGGTGTTTTAACTTTCATTGAAAAATAGCAGGCGTTCACGGCTCATAGCGTGTGAGTGGCACACTATGAGCCATGAACACCTGCTATTTTTGGGGAGAATGTGAGAATGCAGCACAAATCTTTCAGCATGTTCTTTTCCGAGTGTATGTTTTGTAGAATCTACAATCAAGACGAAAAGGCAAGGGTTGCACATGTTTTTTAATATGCTCACGAAAATGCCCAACTCAGCTTTTTTTTCCCCTCATATATATATATATATATATATATATATATATATATATATATATATATATATATATATATTTTTTTTTTTTTTTTACCTCCTCCTCCTCTCCGAGGAAGAAATACATTTTCTCTCCTCTCCTGCTCATCTTCAGAACAGATCTCACCCAATGTCGCAGTAACTAGCTATATTCAGCTAGATTTTGCCTTACACAAATTCCCTTTTGGCAAAGAACGGGAGAATTTGCATGAGCATGTTGTTGGCAATTCTACTCAAAGATTAAAATGAATGAAGGGTTTACATCACATCCTATTATGTGTCTGAACAAATAGACAGGTTACATCATTCAGGATGATATAAAAGCACCGTTGCGCAACACCTTGGTTGCACCTTATGTTCATCCTCATGTACTGTGCATATGTATGTACAAACACCTCAGCACAGAGCATGCGGTTGCCCCGGGGGTTCGATCCCTGGCCGGGGTCATACCAGGGCCCACTATTTATTCAAAGTTTAGGCCTTCAGTCTGAATAATGAAGTGAAACGAAATGACAATTCAGACTGAGGTCAGGCTACTGACTAGGCACATTTATGAGCACATTTATGATGACTGGTATAATGCAGGCCCAACATTTCCCAATTGGGGGGACCCAATTTTGTCTTTTAGCCATCTTCTCAAAAGGGTTTCTTTCTAGTTTGTTGTGCAGAAGTTCTTGCGCATGTGGACATCGGCCGCTATTTTTGACAGCAGAGCAAAATATGTCAGACAGTGTCTGAGTCTACCTCACCTGCGTTGCCTATGCGATTTATAGATAGATTGGATACACAACAAGTGTATGTTTGACACTTTCCCACTGAAATTTCTATATAATTAAAGATTTGTCTGGGGGCCAGATGCAGCCATCAAAAGAGCCACATCTGGCTCCCGAGCCACAGGTTCCCTACCCCTGCCCCATACCATTCATGAAGTCGCTCCCATACCATTTTCAGTAACAGGACTTATATTGGGCAAGTAAAGCATCAATAGTAACATCAGTTGTTGTTGACGTTGCAACAGACATGCAGCATTCATAAAGCTAAAGGTCTGACTCAGACAATTTTTTTTTTTAATGATGAAATTGTGTTGTTTTAGTGTTGCGACAATTGTAGTTAGTTAGTAGCAGTAGTGTTTCAAATTATTTTAAGTATAAGCCATTTTAATTTGAAATAATAACTTTAAAATGTGGGTCGTTTCTGCATGCAATTGTGTTTGGTGGGGCAGTCCGGGCATTTAGGGGGGCAATGCCCAACCATTCCCATGCCTAGATCCGGCGCAGGGTACATTTTAGCCCGGGGGGAGGGAGAGAGAGAGAGAGAGAGGATTTCAACATTGGTGAGGACATTTCTTGGTAACAATTTGAGTTCCCTGATTTTCGTAATTAGCTCTAACTACAATGCCTCCCTGCTTGGCGCTCAGCATCAATGGGTTGGTTCGGGAGTGAAGTCAATGAATTATTCCCGAGCTCACAGTCAAACATGGAGAACTAATTGCACCATGGTAACATCTGTGACTAAATGTACGACTTTGACGTCGCAACATGTTGTACAGTAGTGGAATCAAGACCTATAGGTAGTTAGTGTCTCGTTAGTGTCCATCCACGGCTAGGACACTTTCCAGCCAGGCTCATTCATTCCAATGTAAATATCATGGACATTACACACATTAAATACTGGTTCATTTTTGTAACCACACCTTCAAAATATCTTCCAAATCCATCACCAAGGCATGACCTATGAAATGGAATTTTTTTTTTTTTTTTTTTTTTTAGGCTTGTCTATCACATGTTCTGCTTTGCTGTGATTGGACCATAGCAGTTTGGGGCGGGGCTTACTGAACGGTCTATTGTAGAAATGGGAGAAATGAGTGAAAGTGAGTGTATTCCGGAACACAGATACTCGAGTACTAAAGCAGTACAGCACTCAATTAAATGTGTACTAGCGGAGTGAATCCGCTGTCTGGGTCAGAACAGGCTGCACAGCCGTAATTACTGTTCCATTTAGATCCATTAGGAGCTACTATGATTGACACAAACAGAGACTCGGCGCTTCGTTTTGTTGCCTGTTCCTCCTCCTCTTCTTCCCAGGCATGTCACTGACCATTTGGTTGCCCTACTCATAGGATATTTGCGTTACCCAGGCCCGGATGTAACATTTCTCAATTGGGGGGGCAGCGAAAACGTTATGGGGGCAGCCCCCATCGTCCGTGGCGCGAAGCGACAAAGGCTTTCCATCATTTAGCTAGGGACCACCTGGAAACGTCTCAAGGACCACTGGTTGAAGCCCCCCCCCCCCCCCCCCCCCCCCATGTCCATGCCTAGATCCGGCCCTGGCCTTACCCTCTCCCATCATGATGAGAGTGCTGTGTTTTCCTCATACAGATGGGTTATTTTTCACCACTTGGGCGAACACACGGCGGCTCCCTATTACGCGGCCTTGGCGTGTTGCCCTACTCTTCTCACGGTGCTAACGTGCCTATACTGTACGTAGCGACGGAACTGCCTCCTACCCTTTCACTGGTGGATTAACCATGAATGAAAGAATACAAAACTACAGAAAATCTACTGACTCAAAATTTGTTGGTTGGTGATTCCTGGGAAAGTGATTTGTGCGTAGAGTTGATTGATTGATTGATTAAAGTGGAATTCCACCAATTTTCAACACTTTACTATGCCATTAATATACCTTAGAGAGGTTGTGTGGACATGATAAAATACCCCCCCCCCCCCCCCATTGTGTTTCACCACAAATACAGCCGATGAGCGTTACTAGCATGTGAACAAAAGCAGAAAAATATGTCTGATGTTTGTAAAACATAAACCGGCACCTACCTTGAATCACAGGGAAAAAAATAAGGTATTTTTTAAGGTGTTGATTCAGCACTGAGCCAGGCTATGTTTTAGTAGTTTTAGTGTTACTATAAAACTTATTCTCTAGAAAATGTGTTGTGTGTACAACACATGGCACAACAGTGCAAGGCTGTGAGCACAAAGGGAGAAAGAAAATGTTTCTGCGGCAGGGAATAACATTTTTGGGAACACCGCACCACGATTGGCTGAAAAAATGGCAACTTCCAAGTTCCAGCAGAGGTTTACACAGTGGAAGTCCTGCCTTTTGGTAGACTCTCTACCTTAGGTTATGCCAAGGTAATCCTGGAGACCGAGGCTACAGGCTATAGCACAGTTGTAGGTCAAGTCCGGTCATCTATGATTTATGGCAGTGGTTATAAACCAGCCGTCCGGGACCACCAGTGGTCCTTGAGATGGTTCCAGGTGGTCGGTCCCCACCCCGGCTAAGTTGGTTTACCAGGTTCGTTCCGTTGGTTAACCCCAATCTTTAGTTTTTGGGTCTGTGGGGCTAAAATGTCCTCAAATGGTGGACTGCGGCTCAAATTTTGAATAAATAGGCCCTGCTATTAAAAAAGGTTGAAAACCCCTGATTTATGGTTATAAAACAACAAACAACAGCAACAACAAATAAACGATTGTCTCCCTGTTATGTCTCCCTCTCTCTATCCCCCTTCACTCTCTCTCCCCTCACTCCCCCCTGTTCTCTCTGTCTCTCTCTCTCTCTCATCAGAAAGCCAACAGTGAGTCGGTGCAGCAGCAGGAGACAGATGGAACGGAGCTGAGCCGAGGCTGCAGCAGCAACAACCACGCCGACGAACACTCCACAGACCCTCTCCTCCTCGACGCCACAAGCGGCACCGTCACCATGGAAACATCCTCCTCCTCCGAGCCACCGGCGGACGGGAACACAGCTGTGGACACAGACTGCGAGGTGGCCGCCGCCGTGGTGGTGGCAGAGGAACCCACGGCCGCCGCCGCAGCTGACTCACCACTCGCTGCTGCTGGTGCAGCGGAGCCGGAGGAGAAGAGCGCGGAGGACACGGAGACACTTGACAATGCTGCGCACGGAGCACACCTGCAGCCTGACGAGGCGGACCGAGTGATGATGAGCAGCGACACTTCTGTGCCGGTAAGGACTTCTGTGGTGTGGTGGGGGTAAATAATAAGGCATACGCCTTGTGTCTGATGCTGATGCTTTTCACATTTTTTTTTCAAAAATAGCAGAACTACAAGCTCATATCGCGCCACTTGGTGGCGCGATATGAGCTTGTAGATCTGCTATTTTTCAACAGCTTAAAAACACCAAAACACATTCAGTACACAAAGGGTTAATAAGGCATACGCAAACTAATTACTAAAACTAATGTTTTGTTTGTTTTGTTGTTGTTTTTTTTGGGACACATGGGGCAGAGAGGCTGAATAACTTAATTATGAAGACTGAAGTGATGTGTTAAAAGGGGAACTCTACCCATTTTCAACATTTTAATGTGTCATTAATATACGTTAGAGATGTTGTGTGGACATGATAAAAAGTTTCCCCAATTCTGTATTTCCTAAAAATGGAGGTCTGAAAAAATCATTAGCATGGTGAGATGCATCTGATGACATCATCAATATGTATTTCACCATGTTAATGATGTTTCTTTCAGGTCCATTTTTCCGGAGAGGGCACATTTGTATCCTCTCAGAAAAACTTTGAAAATGGGTGGAATTCCCCTTTAATCATATTATACTTAAAATGATTAAGTATAAGTAGAATAATTGTGATTAGCGGTTTCTAGCTGCAAGTATTTAAAGCAGTGGTTTTCAACCTTTTTGATACCAGGGCCCACTATTTATTCAGAATCTGAGCCACGGACCACCATTTGATGACATTTTAGCTCCACACACCCCAAAACTAAAGATTTTTTTGTCCACAATTTCATCTTGGACTTTAGAAACAAAACAGTCAAACATACAGATCAAAAATGACCATTAATCTTCTACATTTTCTTGTTTGTTAGACTTGGGATAATTCACATGATGAATATTTTAACTCTTGAGAGTGGTTTCATTTTATGCTCTCAAAGAGTTACATTTGGTTAACCAACTTTCCATCATTTAACCACTGGTTGTAAACCCCTGATTTAAAGGGAGGGTACATGTTACATGACCTCTGGTCTGGGGGTGGTTTAAGGAAAGGAATTGTGTTCACTAACAATGCTTTAAATAAAAGTTTACAACTAGAGAAGAATAAAAATATCATCACAGAATCACGGAATAATATACAGTATATAGATACATCAATATATATCGACCCAGGGGCGTTTTTGCCATTAGGCAGACTAGGCAGTTGCCTGGGGCGTCATGAGGGGGGCGAGGGGCGCCGGGGCGACCACCAGACATGCTTTAATCCTATTGTGCCATTGTTTTAAAGACCAAGAGGTACGTTGCCAAATGGAGCCATAAGGCCAATTCGTTACACACCACACAACATGGTAGGGGGGGGGGGGCCTTCGGGGAAAATGTTGCCTGGGGCTCCAAATTGCTTAGAAACTAGGGATGTCCCGATACCGATAACAAAGTATCGGATCGGCTCTTTTTGTCCATTTTTATCATATCGGTATTGGCAAATACTGTGTGAGTATCGGAAAAGTATCAGTATTGGCCCTTATTTGTCATTATCGGGTCACATATTGGCAAATATGCCTGTCTAACCAGTGATCAGACACAGGGGTAAGGGGTTGACACCTTGGCAGTTAAGTAAAATGTTAGGTCATGTGGAGTTTGCTTTGGAGTTTCCCAAGTGCACATTTGAGAGGAGTATGTTACTCCCTGTTGGTATTTTTTTCTCTGGTATCGGTATTTGCTATTTGTATCGGCTTACACAAAAATTGTGGTATCGGGATCGGATCGCAAATGAAAAAGTGGCATCGGGACATCACTATTAAAACCGCCACTGTATCGACCAATGCTCTTCCCAACCAACCATGAGGGGTTTACATTTTTAGTGGTAGTTCAGGGTTTCCAAACCAAAGTAATTTAATGAACTAAATAGAGGGCTTATAACTGCTGTTCAAGCCCAGCTAGTTCTAACTTAATTATACCAAAGCTGGCCATAACCTCCTGTGCTTTTCCCGGCAAATTACACTGCAGCTACCGGTAAATGAACCAAACGTCCTTGGGCCCTGTGCGAAAGCAGTACAGCAACTCGCTCAAATGAATAAAGTATGAACCCACCTTTGGACTGAGGAAAAGTGGGTAGCAAGCCAGTCCTGATTACGTAACAGTACATGATGGTTTTTCTTCTTCTGTTCATCTCATTAATAAGGTTAAAGCCCTGTTCTGATTGCTATGCACTGCAGTGCTCTGTAACACAGGTCTCCATGCCCTGTCCCGCTGATTGGATCAATTTGATCCAATTAGCAGAGAGAACAGGATGAGGGCAATTGGAAATAATGACATAGAAAATGTATTTTTGGGTTTATTAAAGAGCTGGAGAGACAGGGGCGGATCTAGGCATAGGCATGGGGACAATGCCCCCCCCTTAAATGCCCTGACTGCCCTACCAAACATGATGACATTCACAGGATCGAACCGGCAACCTTTTGGTTGTCATCCGGTGACTCTACCCCTGAGCCACTGCCACCCCGACTGCAACCGGTGATGTGTACACAACTTGATAATATCATCAAGTTGTGTTAATGATCAGAACTACATTTCTAGGAAACGTTTTTATCATGTCCACACAACATCTCTAAGGTATATTAATGGCATAGTAAAATGTTAGAAATGTGTGTAATTCCACTTTAAGTAAAACAATCAAGTACACTTGAGTCCAGTATATCACTGTCGCTGGTACAGTATATAGTTCTGAGAGAAAGAGGGAGAGACTACTACTACTGCAGACTATTATATCATTCGACTGGCGTATAGTGAGGAAGACCTGGACTAACTGGACGTTGACGGAATGCATTAGAGTCTGTGGGTTTTTCTAGTGAACCACGTCAGCACCGGTGCTGTTTTCTGCCCCCGTCACCCTCATCTCAACAGCTCTGAGTCATACTGACTGCTTCAAGGACAAGCCCAACCAGAACAAGATAAACTAAGATAGACTGTAGTACCAGCAGGACAGCAGGCCTAGTTCATCTAGGGATTCATTTTTGTCACACACTAAACCCCTTGGGCTCCATTTTCGTTACCGCTAAACCCCTTATCCCTTAACTTCTTTACCCTTCTAAACTATTAAAAAAAGAACATTTTTCAATAGTTTAAATGGCCAGTCTACAAGCTCACAATGTGTCAATAGATTGGCGCGTTGAACTATTCCAAAAGGTTTTTCAAAATAGTGAAAAAAATGATAAGGGGCTTAGGATAAGGGGTTTAGATGGTAATGAAAATGGAGCCCCTAATCTCTATTCCTCTCTGCCTTTTTTACTATTTTGAAGAACATTTTTGAATAGTTAAAATCTCCAGTCTACAAGCTCACTACATGTCAATGTAGATAGGCTTGTCGAACTGTTCAAAATGGTTTTCAATATAGTGAAAAAAGGCAAGAACTTTGTGATAAAGGGTTTAGCGACCTACCAAATATGTCATTGCTGTTGAGAAAAAACAAACAAAGCTACTAACACCATTAGACCCTCAAACTGTCTGGAAAAAACAGCTAACTCCACCACCTCTCTCACAATCTCATGGAAGTCAATTACAATATAAAGTCACAACAAGAACTGATGATACATTACATATATGTAATTATATATGTAATTAAGTATTTATTTGATTTCAAAATATTGTTGTATATGTACTGTATATTTTTTTCTCATTTCCTTGGGAATTAGGTGGTTTCTTCTCGACAGCAGAGCTATGCCCATATGGAAGAAAACTTTATATGCAAACTCTTGAAAGTGACACCTTTCATACCATTTTTCAGCCATTTTACAAGAAAAATACTATGGATCATATATCTGTTTTGCATGTCATATTATTTTATAAAATACAAAATTATATATGTTTAGCTTTACAAAGAAATACTTTGGATCATTTTTGAATGTCACATAATTCTTATGAATCACAAAATTATATATGTTTATATACCATATGTTTCATTTTAATTTAAGAAATACTATGGATCTTATATTAACTTCTTTTATATGAAAGCTGCCACTTAAAAGAGTTCACATATAAAGGTTTGTCCATATGGGTGTATGATAAGTCATAAAATAAGTCATAAAAGGACAGACTGCAGTGAGCCCTAAATACAGAGCCAGAATAAATAATCTACAAAATAATTCTTGACAGACTTCAAATACGGGAACCCCTTTTTGTGTTTAAGCATTACCTAGCATTACCTTTTAGCTATTGAAAGCATTAGCATTACTGTTTTTAGCTTTAGCTATTGGAAAATAGTGAACCTATTAGCAGACCTATAAGCTGAGCTTATAAAGAAAATTAGAGCTGCCTTCTCTTCCTGTTTTCGCGTGTCTTACGTGCTAAGCATAATGAATAATTCTCTCATTTTTATATTGTTTCCAGGCCGACACGGCGACTCCCGCGGACTCGAAGGAAGCTCTGGTCCTGGAGGAAGTGCCACCGCCGCCGCGCTGCGACTCGGAGCAGCTCAACAGGAACGAGTCGGTGGCCTCGTCCTCCGCCTCGGACACGCCGTCCAGCGCCGACAGCGTCTACGAGAGCGAGGCCCACCGCCGCCGGCGGGAGCAGCTGGACCCCCCCGACCCCGAGACCCCCATGGAGGAGACCGCTGGAGCAGGCCCAGACGACCAGCACCCTCCTCCTCCTCCTCCGGAGCACAGTGAGATGGAGGAGGTCGACGTTGGACCTGAGCATCACGCGGCGGATCACACTTCTGACACCGAGCAGGAACCTGAGTCTCATCCTGACTGCGATGTGGAGACAGCCCACGGGTACGGGAGTTTAACAGTATGGCTGGTTTGCCTGGTGGGTGGTGATGGGTGGAGATCCACCTGAACTAAAGCCACACCCACAGCTTTAGTTGCATGATAAAGGGGAAGGAGTTAGGGGAGGGGCTGAACACGTGATGTCACTATATTGAATTTTTTTTTTCATTGGCACGTTTAACTGGAAAGGTTCAGCCTCCAGGAAGAAACCCTAAATACAAAGGGAAGACATCATTGCACATAAAAAAAACACACAAAGGGGTCTATTTACATACTGTCAACATGTACAAAATTGGAAAAAATAAAATCGAAAATTGAAATTGAAAATTGGAAAAAATACAAAAATCGGCACCGCCTCTTAAAGTCTCTGTAATATGTTATGTTGTACTATACAAAATTGGCTTTTTGGCCTTGACCACTCTAGTTCTCGGCCTCTGTCTCGACCCCTCTAGGTCTTGTTTTGTTCTCCACCTCTCTAGGTACTAGTCTCGTCTTGATCTCGTCTTGACCAAATCCGTGATTGTCTCGGTCTCGTTTTGGTCTCGACTCCTCTAGGTCTTGGGCTTGTCTTGGTCTCGATTTAGGTGGTCTTGACCACAACACTAGATGTGTTTTCATCGTTTGACCACAATATGGCAATATGGCACAATATGGCAATATGGTACCGGTATTTGTTGAAAAATGATTGCTATTTGACATTTCTATCCACCACCTCCTCAGTCGCCACCATGAGCCCGAGGCCGACACTAACAGACCCGACTCTGAGCCTGAACTCGACGGTGAGCTCGACGACACGCCCGAGGCCGCGGACAACAACAATGACCGGGAAGAAGTGGTGGAGAACGAAGAGGGGGAGGAGGAGGAGTACCCGGAGGTGGTGGACGGCGGAATCCCGTTTGAGCCGGAGCGGAACATGGAGACGGAGGAGCTGACGCCGGAGCAGTACTTCCTCAGAGAGGAGTCCATGTCGGACTTCTCCAACGAGTCCTGCCACGAGCTGGACAACGACCCCGACGACGAGGGGGGCGTGGACGGTGACGACGAGGAGTGCCTGCGGGTGGAGATCGCCGCCGTCTCGGAGTCGGAGGACGGCGACGAGAACGAGAAGTGGCGCTCCATCTTCTCCTCGTCCATCAACAAGGAGGACGACGACTCGTACCTGGACAGCCTGCAGCTGAGCGCGCAGGAGCTCTTTGTGCAGAAGGTGAGAGTGTGGAGCGTAACGATACCTCTTAACCATTTGACTGCATAACCTGTGTTTCCCCCGAATTGTTTTCCATTGGTTTAGCCTGGTGGTTTTGGCCTCTTAGACCAGGGGTTTTCAACCTTTTTCATAACCAGGGCCCACTATTTATTCAGAATTTGAGCCACGGACCACCATTTGATGACATTTTAGCCCTGCAGACCCCAAAACTAAGGATATCTTATGCTTTTTGTCCCCAATTCCAGGCTGGATTTGGGAAACAAAACAGGCAAACATACAGATCAAAATGACCATTAATCTTCTACATTCTCTTAGTTGTGTAGACTTGGGCTAATTCACATGATGAATATTTTAACTCTTGAGAGTGTAAAAATGAAACCAAATGGACCCTTACGGGTCCATTTGGTTTCATTTTTACGTTCTCAAGAGTTACATCTGGGTAACCAACGTAGCTGGGGACCACTTGGAATCCTCTCAGGGACCATATGTGGTCCCCGGACCACCTGTTGAAAACCCCTGTCTTAGTCTACACCATACTCTGTTTGGGGAGGGCTACACATCCGAAAATTCTTCTACTTTGGAATTTGCCTGGCATTGGCGCCACACGTTGGCCTCGGCTTGTGTTGGCCAATGTTAGAGTTAAAGATGGAGTGCTGTGATTTTTTGTGTGTTTTTCCCAAGTTTTCCTTGTGTTTAAGAGCTGAGAATACTTCATTAGACCCCTTGGTGTGGTCTTTATGTGCAAAGGGAAGGGAAGACCCTTTGTATTTAGAGTTTCTTCCTGGAGGTTGAAACCTTGACTGTCAAACATGCCAATGAAAAAAACTCCAATATAGTGACATCACACCCTCAGCCCCTCCCCTAACCCCTCGCCCATATCATACAACAACACAGGACAATGTTGAGTCCAAAGTGCCTAGGGACTCTGCAAGGCAGGGGCGTCCTACTCCCTGAGCCAGGCTTGCACTTGACCGCATACCTTAAAAAGTGGAAGAGAGCACGGTGATGCCGAAACAACTGGACAGACACTTCACAGGGGTTGTCAAGCGGGGACCTACTTTCACCAACGTTTCGCTGAATTAACCCCACGACGTCTCCAGTAGGCTCAGCAGTGCATTCCAGCGTCCCAGAAGCACCCCCCTCTGCATCTGCCCAGCCTACCTATTTGGAGACCAACTGGGGTCTTTCCTTTTCAGCCAAAGCCACTGGCTACTCCGCTCTGCCAGTCTGGAAAGCTCCCTGATGGCTTGCCGTAGGACTTGACCGCTGATGCCCAGGTCCTTCATCAGCCTCACAGTTGAAGTTGCCACAAAGCCCCGACAACCAACTTCTGCTGGGCAGACCTTTGCTCTCCATCCCCGCTGCTCTGCCTCTGCTGCAAGATCTGAGTATCGCAGTTTCTTCCTTTCAAAGGCTTCCTGCACCGCATCCTCCCAAGGGACTGTAAGCTCCACAAAGTAAACTGTGCGGAGTGAGTTGGACCACAGGACTAGGTCAGGCCTCAGGTTGGTGATGACAATTTCTGGTGGAACCGTGAGTCGTTGGTCGATGTCGACTCGCATCTGCCAGTCTCTGGCTGCCCCCAGCTCGCCTAACCTGGTCCTTGGTGGGAATTTCAGTCCTCCTTGTTGCCCCTCCCGCACAAACAAGACTGGGTTGCCTGAGTTGTTTGTTCTGGGTGGCAAGGCATTGATGGTGGTTCTCCTGCTTTCCAGAGTTGCTGCCAGGCCCTTGAGTACTTGGTTGTGTCTCCAAGTATACCGTCCTTGTGAGAGGCTCACTTTACACCCAACAAGGATGTGTCTGAGTGTTGCTGGTGTTGAGCACAGGGGGCATGATATCTTCGCCCAGCCATTGGTTGAGATTGGTAGGGGTGGGGAGGACATCGTAGGTGGATCGAATCAGGAAGCTTATCCTGCTTGTCTCCATCTCCCACATGTCCTTCCAGCTGATGTTTCGTTTTTCCACGCTCTCCCATCTCATCCACTGGCCCTGTTTCCCTTGCGACACGGCTTTGGCACACCTGCTAGCTTCCTCCTGCCGGCGGACTTCAGCCACAACCATCTTGCGCCTCTCCCGGGAAGCTGCTTTATTCCAGCAGGGTCTCTTTTCACCCAGTCCCAAGCCACCTCTCCCGTGTTGAACTTGGCCCACGATGTCACTGTGGTGGAGAGCAGCTTTTGCCTGCTGTACCGCATCCTTGACAGTCCACTTCCTTCCTGTTGCCAGGGTTGGAGCAGTAGCTCGGATAACAGTATCCTTTGACTCTGTCAGGGTCATCTCTAGTCTCACCTTTGTGCATTTGAATTCTTCAGTGAGGCTAGAGAGAGGCAGCTGGAGTAGCCCCTGACCATACAGGGCGACAACAACATAAAAATAACATTTTTACAAATACTGTACACTTTTTTGAAATAATTAATTTTCCGCATATAACAATAATACCCGACGATCATGTTTTAGAGTGGGGGGGGGATCAGAGCACCCGTGCGGCAGCACCCCAGCAGACGTAAGCGATTTTCAGTGCTTGATAAACGACATCTCTGCTAAAAAAAAAAAACGTTGTCTAATCACATAACTGTCATACTATGAAATACGTACGCAGGTGATCGACCCGGACGAGGCCGACAGCATTCAGATCGTGGAGCTTCCCCTGGAGGAGGAGGAGGTGGAGGATGAGGAGGAGGACAACGTGGTGCTGGAGCAACCCGACGACAACCTCTCGTTCCCCAGCCCTCCGCAGGAGGTCACGTACAACCCCCTGACGCTCCAGGTCCTGTCCCGGATCTCGGAGGACAGCGGGGAGAAGGACGAGTGCCAGCAGCAGCAGCATCATCACTCCTCGGACATCGCCAAGAAGCTGCCCAAGGACTTCTGCGTCATCCAGGAGACGCTGAGCGAGAACGTGAGCACGGAGCACGTGGACTTCAGGCTGGCGCGCAAGCAGTGGCGGGAGATGGAGGAGCAGACCAAGGGCCGCGGCGGAGGCACCGTGGTCCTGACACCTACCACCGCCAGGCCGCCGGCGCTGCACGGCAGCCACAGCTTCATGTACACGCCTGTACGCAACGTGGAGAGACCTCACAGGTATAGGCTGCATGGTATTAACTCCTAAATCGATTCTAGTTTCTGATGCTAGATTCTAGTTTCTGACAGTAAATTCCAGTTTCCAACAGTAAATTCTAGTTTCCAACAGTAAATTCTAGTTTCCGACAGTAGATTCTAGTTTCCGATGGTAGATTATTGTTTCCAACACTAGATTCTTGTTTCAGACACCAGATTCTGGTTTCGACACTAGATTCTAGTTTCAGGCACTATATTCTAGTGCAGTAATCCTGGGCTCTAAACTTCCTCCCCCCTGGCCAGCCGGCCACCCCCTGTCAGGTGAAAAGAAGGCAGCTTGGACTCCTCATGCATTGAAGGAAGCATGAGGCCAGTCCGCTGCCTCCCCAGGTTGGCGGAGGGTGTGTTGAGCCCAGGATCACATTAGGAATTGGCACTGGGTGAAAAATGGGTTACAAAATCGAGGGATAAAAATAAAAAAAAACAAACAAACAAAGAAATCTTTTCACCAAGAAATAGCAGAAGCTGACCATGTGTCCCATTGCTACACGTTATTTGTGAGCTTGGCAAAGGTATTTTCTGGGGGACCACTTTCGCCCTGCTACATTATTATTATATATTACAGAATGGTGGAAATATATCCATGCCAACAAGTCCCGCATATCAGAGTACCTAGTGGGTGAGGGACTCAACTGAGTCATTTTCAAGTGTTTATGAGGTGAGCATTTCATTATATACCGGTACACCAACATATTAAAAAATGGTGTTGTAAAAATTGAGTACCAGGAATTTTTCAAGTATACTTCATTAGTCTGGTGGTTATGTGCAATTACGTCTTCCACCACTCCCTTGTTTTAGTTTTGTTCTTGGAGGCTGAAAAACAAACAGACAGTGATACTGTGACAATCACAACAGAGGGTGTGCACATGACTAGTGAATATCACATCCAGTCCCAAAGCCTGCAGCCATAGTTAGTTTCATGCATACAGATAGGACTTTTCTGTTTGGATGCATGGGTTATCAAGACCAGAAAAGTTTTATTTCATTCCTCCCAGTAGTTATTCGATGATGACGATGACAGGAAGCCCTTTTGGGGTTCCGTACAGTACGGTAATACTGCTAAATATTCTAAGGTTTTTCAACAAACAGCTTTTTCTTCGAATTGGCCTCTGTCCAAAACTGCACACATCACAGAAAGCAAATATATATAACCATATGATCATTTTATATTTGGTGAAAAATATTGTGATAGTTGATATTATTTAAAGGTAATATAGGCATCTATAGTCTGTACAAAAAAGTGTTTTTGTAAACAGATTTGAATCTAACTCCACCTCACCCCCGCTCTATTGGCTCCTTATGAGACTGCTGCGCTACGATTGGCTTATATGCTGCCTCACCCTCCCACAACCCCCTGCCCTCACACACTAACACGAGCCAGACGAAAATGATTTGTTGACGACAACAAAACTCCTGGACCGTCTACAGGGCAAAGCAAGTGTCTGTCTGCAGGGAAACAGCTGCGACATCAAAGTCGAAACAACATAGGAGGAGAGGCAAAAATATAGCCTACAGTGGTGAGCGCTTGAGATCGTCACTGGTGGTACCACTGTGGTAGGTATCTGGTAGCACCAGAAAAAGTGGTACTGCAAATGGGGGTGGGGAAAAAATCGAATTGCCAGGTTCAATATCGATTTTTTAAAATATGTATCTATGCCTATTTATTAATTTGTTTATGTCAGAAAGACTGACTGACGTTATCAGGCTGCATTGATGCGTAAGACTGAACTTATACATTGATGTGTATGACTGAACTCTATATTGTTTTAAATTGCTTTAAATGTTGTAGTTGACTAAACTTGTGGTGAAACACAACTTGATGACATCATCAATTTGTGTTTGTGTTGTGTTTGTTAATGATCTTTTCTTTTATAGAGTATAGTATAATAAAAGTAGAGTTATTTGTGCAGAAAATATGTAATATATCAATATATCGAATCGCAGCATAATTAAGAATCACAACATAAGTCCATTCATAAGCCTAAATATCAATATTGTATTGTATTGTGAGGTAAGTGAACCGTCCCACCCCTAACCGCAAAGTTTCATGCTGCTACCAGGAGATGGCAGCAGAGCGCTAATGTACTGTATATATATTTTGATTTTAGGCTAAAAGGCCGCCTATAATACCTTTGTAATGTCACGTCCCCAGAAGGCGCCTCCAGGCTTGAAACAATGGCACAAGTGCCCGGAGAGCATGCATGCTGGTGTGCTTGTGAACGCGGACAGGGCAGTTTGTGTTTAAGTTGTTTTCTGGATGAACCACCGGTGTATTATATGGAAGATAATAGGCTCACCACAAATCCACAAGCTTGTTTTTTTATGCTGTTTACCGGTAGTTTTTTTTTCCTTTGCTCGTTCTCGACGGCGCTCATTCATGAATCCCTTCCCTTCCCATGACCCCTTGCTTCGGGGTCATGGGAAGGGAACTTCCACATTTGGACACCGAATTTTGGTGTCCAAATGCGGAAATAGACACACTTCCGGCGGTCTTCCGGGTGCTTCAAAGCACCACTGAGCAACTTGTATTGAAATGAACGGCAAGGGGGCGGGGCTATCGCTCCGGTTACGACTCTATATTTTATTACTCTATGTTTAATGTACTACCACAGGAAGGCCCACGAGCTAGAGAACCTGAACCTGCTGGGAGACTACCCTCACACCCAGTTCAGCCCCTGCTCCGAGGACTCGGGCCTGGACGACTCCAGCTACCGGTCCCCTTACGACGACCCGGAGACCCCCATCGAGAGGGAGATCCGCCTGGCCATGGAGAGGGAGAACGACTTCCGGAGAGAGCGGGGGCAGAGCGGCGGCATCCCCAGGTCCACCAGCACGCCCCTCACCCCATCCTTCATCATCACGTCCTCACCCACCAAGGGCCCGAACAACCACGACGCCAACAACGGGAGGGTCCTGGACCCCGCCGACGATCAGAGGTGGGCTTACTGTTGTACAGTGTATAGACCTGCACAGTGACATCATCGCCCCGGTTCCGGAAGTTTTTTCCCCATTCATTTTTCTCATAGACTTTTCGAAAAATAATTTATATAAAGACGATTTCGCCGCGGACAAAGCCAACTCGAGTCGTGACAAATCATGATGACACACACAATATCATCATATAATATCTAATTAGCAAGAAGTGGAAAACGGCAGGATACAACACTTTTTGTTTCATTTTTCATCTTAGAAATTATTTGATCGTCCCAAAAGATGGTGTGTGTCATCATGGTTTGTCACGTTCCGAGTTGGCTTTGTCCGAGTTGTAATCGTCTTTATATAAATTACTGTATTTTCGAAAGGTCTATGAGAAAAATGAATGGGGAAAACACTTCTGGAACCGGGGTGGTGACGTCACTGTGCAGGTCTATAGCCATGAACTGTTAATGATAATGGCATCCTCTAGTGCAATGGGTTTTCAAGCAGTGGTCCGGGGACCACCAGTGGTTCTTGAGAGAGTTCTTAGACTAAATGATGGAGACTAAATGATCTTAGACTAAATGATCTCAAATGGACCCTTGCGGGTCCATTTGGTTTCATTTTTACACTCTCAAGAGATAAAATATTCATCATCTGAAGTAGCACCACTTACAGTAATTACAGTAAGAAAATTAGATAATGTAGAAGAATGACCATTTTGATCTATGTTTGCGAAATCCGGCCTGGGATTGTGGACAAAAGCAAAAGCAATCTTTAGGTTTTGGGGGTCTGTGGGGCTAAAATGTCATCAAATGGTGGTCCGTGGCTCAAATTGCTGAATAAATACTGGGCCCTGGTATGAAAACCACTGCTCTGGTGTGTATAGTTTCAAGTTAAACAGAATATTTATTTTGCATTTGATGCATTATCTGGTGTTGCTTACTGTAAATGGACTCGAGGATGAAGAGTGTCTTCTAAATGTCTCTACATTGTAGCCTAAGAGATGCGGTGGCGGCTGGCGCTAACTCCACCCTCATCACTCTGGGCACCTCCAACCTGATAGTCAGGAGCAGCTCTGACTACTGCCTCAACAAGGTATGCAAGTCATGGCCAGTTGTTTTGGCGGCTCATTTTTCTACTAAAATCTCTCTCTCTCCTCCTCCATCCCAAACTAATGGGTAAAGAAGTGTTTAAATGCTATAAGTTGAACAGGCAAACCTACAACATCACTGTCCGTCCGTACGGGGACAATGCGCTGAGATTGTTAGGGGGCAGGGGCAATAGTCCTGTGAGAGGGCACTTTTGGAACAGTAACTACAAGCTGACAATGTGTAAGCGACACATTGAGAGCTTGTAGATATCAGCTATTATTTAGGTGCAACCCAGCACTCTTTTAGCTAGTGGAGATGCAGCGTAACGGCACAGCTTTCTAAACACAATTTGTTCAACACAAAATGCTGCTGTTCAAGTACGGGAGACTTTGGGAGGTAACAGGAAGGCTCAGCCCAAATAATACTCGGCCCTGAGTATGGACTGAGTTACGCTGTGGTACGCCGTTCACTTAATGCTCACTCTATCATCATCAAGTCGTGTTTCACCATGTTAATGATTTTTCTTTTAGGACCTTTTTTTCTGAGAGTGTACAAATGAAACCATTTGGTTCACATTTGTACTCTCTCAGGAAAAAAATGGAAATATCCCTCTTTGAGGCTGCAACGGACCTCCCCGACAGCTCAGTTTTCTGACCCATCAATGTCGCAACATTTCAGATGGTCCGAGTATTATTTGGGCCGAGCCTTCATGTATTCCTTTGGAAAGGGGCAATTCTCCTGAAGCTAGACTTGGGTTAGACTTAGGAAAGGGCCATAGTACAGTGGTTAGCACTTGAGATTGTCACTGGAGGCACCACTGTGGTATCTGGTAGCACCAGGTGGTGCTACCAAGGTGGTACCACAAAGTCCCATGCTGTCACCAGGAGATGACAGAGAGCACCAGAGAGCTAATTTTCCAACATAATGGTCACACAGTGGAGGCAACGGCTGCCATTCGTGGTCTGGAAAGGGGCAGTTTTTTTTTTTTTTAGACGTGGTAAAAGACCAGGGGCTGAAGAAGCCCTCCTTTGATGCCTATGTGTTTGTGCACGTCGTTGTACATCCCCTGGTATACTGTTCCAAACAGGCGTGCGAACAGCAGCCCCAGGAGAAGATCTTCCTCAGCAACCCGTTCTTCAAGCTGCGCTCGCGGAGCACGCAGTCCCTGGTGGACGAGGAGATCCGGATGGCCAGACAGAGGGAGGAGGAGCTGAGGAGAGAGAGGGCCGGCCTGTACGCCAAGGACCGGTTCAGCCCGCACCACATGGACCCCATGGCCTTCCACAGTCCAGGTGAGAATGATTGATTGATTGATTGATGGATGATCTTATTGTCATAAATGTAGCCTCGGATCCCGACTAAGTTATATTTTGTTTTGAGCTTTTGGCTTTTTTGGGGGCAAAAATGTGTGGGTGTGTCCATCTGTTACCAGCTAATCTCCCAAACCATTAACACGATTGATGCCACAATTTTTCACACACACTCCCTGGATGCCAACCTCAAATTTTCCACAATGGCCCGTTATAGCGCCACCAGGAGGCAGATTTTTGCCATTTATTTGCAAAAATCTGTGTGTGTCCATCAGTTACCAGCTTATCTCCCAAACTCTTAACCCGTATAGTACCCTGGTGGAGACCTGTGCCCGGAAGGGCACTTTTTTTTGTTTAATTCCGCTATTAACCACATTAAGTGATGGTGGCTGGTGCTGTCATCTGTCAAAAGATTAAAACCTGCACACACGCACGGCCACACACACACACACACACACACACACACACACACACACACACACACACACACACACACACACACACACACACACACACACACACACACACACACACACACACACACTGTACACTGTGTGTATTACCTATTACCTACAATGTATTACCTATTTCAATCATAGTCGGTTGCCCGGTGTTCACTTATTTTCCTTTAGAGCATGTTATTTTGTCCTCCTTCTGTCAGATGATGTGCCGGTGAAGTGCAAGTCATCGCCATCTTCACCCATGAAAACGGCTTTCAAGATGGACCGCTCTACTTTATCCTGTGATCACAGGGTGAGACCATGCTATTATGTTACCGTTGTTGTCGGAGGCAAACCTTTAATCTCCATTTTTCTTTTCTTTTTTTCATAAATGTATTGCCTATACATCTTACATTCCCCATGACCATGCCCTTCCTTGTCCACCACTGTTATACGACAATATATCAATCATAAAAAGTCGATAATGAAAGAATGAATGCATTGCCGCTGCTGCACTTCACATAATATCAACTGTCACCATTTGTTGCTCCAAACTTGAACCGATCAAGATCTATAAGGGAAGAGTTAGCTGATTTTGATGTGTGCACTGTGTTGTTTCAACAAATCAATGGTTTAAGAGATTGTATTCCATCATTCAGTCCAAATTCCTGACGGAGGAGGAGGTGGAGGTGGTGGAGGAGTTGGAGTTTGTGCTTTGAGCAGTTGGTGGAAGAAGTACTCCCATTTGAACTAAATTAAAGGTAGCAATACCACAACAGTCCCACCGAATACATAAAGGCTCGGCACAAATAATACTCGGACCAGCCGAAATGTTGTGACTTTGAGGGGTCAGAAAACTGAGCTTTCGGGAGGGCTGTTGCAGGGACAAAAGAGGGACATTTCCATTTTTTTTCTGAGACTGTACAAATGTGAACCAAATGGTTCCATTTGTACACTCTCAGGAAAAAGGGTCCTAAAAGAAAAATTGTTAACATAGCGAAACACAACTTGATAGAGCTGCCATTGGAGTGAACAGAGTTTGCGACAGCACTGAGTCCACACTCAGTGCCAAGTTTTATTTGGGGCCGAGCCTTCCTGTTACCGTCCCACCCACTTTCAGAACAACAACAGGAAATTCAGGCCAGTTCGTGGAGGTTATAGCGTAGTTACAGTAAGTAAAAGTGAAGTAGCCTCTGAAACGTAATGTAGGCCTAGTAGAAACTAGCTTATCAAGTTGTTAGAAACAACTCACCGGTTTGAAGGGTGTTATCCCGCTTATCACATGGCTTAATATATTAATTAATAAATAGTGATTGACATAGTGACATAGTCCATAACAAGGGTACTTTTATTTATCTGCAGTTCTGTAGGCTACATTCATCCGCTCTAGGAGGTCTAGTGACATAATTATGTGACCAGAATGCTGGCTTCTGATTGGAGCATTCATTCAAGCCATGTAATAATGTCAAATAGTATAGCCCCCGATCATAATATGATCCCATTCCTTAGGATATATTCAGGCCAGTAATTAAAATACGTCCAGTAACTGTACTCTCTTGTCTGTCTCAGTTCCCAGAGGTCTACACCGGCGGACGGCGGAAGAGTGCCCTGGCTCTGCGCTGGGAGGCGGGAGAGTTCATCGGCAACGACAGCGCGGCCAACTGAACGGTAGGCGGGAGGGACCAGGCAAGATGGCGGCTGAAAAGCATTCTGTGGTCAACTTTTCCGATGCGTGTTAGTTCCCACATCGATGTTGCGTTGCAAATTGTTTGTGTGTACGTGTGTGTACGCGTCGACGACACAATCTGACTGTCTGCTTCTGTGACGCATCGGTTAAAAAAAAACAAAACAGCTAAACTGTGTTTGTCTAACGCTGGATTTTCAAAGGAGACACCTTAATACACGTGCAGGAACATTGAAACCAGCCTTTAAAGCTGCAATATAGCGTTTCTTTTGTTTTGTGAATGCAACATTATAGTATGATATAGACAACATTCATCCCAAAGGATGTCGCGTTTCATATCCCAACCTCGCGCACAGATACTTTTTCGGGTCGAGGCACTTCAAAATAGGCCTATAAATGACACACAACCAAACGACAGTTCAGTAAGCCCCTCCGCAAACTGCTATGGTCCAATCACAGCTAAGCATAACATGTGATAGACAAACCTCTCCACCAATACACCAATAGGTTTCCTATATGATAAAACATTGTTTTAAAAAGTAAATGTCACTCATACATTTTTCCACTGCATAGGGCATGCCTTGTTGATGGATTTGGAAGGATTTTTGAAGGTCTGTTTCAAAAAAGGAACCAGTATTTAATGTGTAATGTACTTGATATTTACATTGGAATGTATGAGCCTGGCAGGAAGCCTTGGGGTGGACACTGGGGAGACAGGGAAACAGCCCACTACGGGCGGCCCCACCGTACATATGTTTAGTACATTGAGTGGCCAGTGTCCAAGCCTGTGAAAGATACGGATTGGAGCTTTAAACTCAAAAACATGTGGCTGGACAACTTGCGAACAGCCTCAGCACATTGAGATGGCTGCAGCAGGCTAGTGGGAAAGATGTTAGTCTTTGGTGGAAATGTCTTTATTGCCATATTTAGTATATATTGACTGTAATAGGTCAACCACTGGCATTGGGGTCATCTATGGGGTCTAAAAATGTAGACACTAAAAAACCCTATTTTATAATTCATGGTTTGAAATGCATGGTTTTGGACCTGCTGCATAAGTTTTCCAACTTACAGTGACAATAGTATTTACGACAATCACCGGCACGACGATAACCTTACCCCATTCTGTATGGGGTGATTAAAGTTTTATTCAAAAATAGCAGGTTTTTTGGGAAAGGTTTTTAACATTTTTAAACACAAATCTTCTATTTTCGAGGGCCCTAATCGCAAACACTTACATTTAGATGGCGTCTGCACAGCCAAAACACACACACATAATGTGTGGAATAGATCAATAAAGGAATTAAAATAATCAATTTTATGCACAGATTCCTGAATGTTAACATAAGTACCGCCACACTAATGTAGGGTCCGGTTTGATAAAGCTTTTCTTGACATTTTGACATGTAAATCAGATTTTAAAAAATGCTGTATTTTAATGTTCTTGTCTTGTTAACGCAAATGCTATATTGCTATTATATGCCTATATGTATATTTATTGTATTTTCATACTGTGCTTTAATTTTGTTTTCGAGAAAATGCTGGATTTGGTGCTTGAACTTTGACTTTTCCCGTGACTGGAGATGTTTTAGAAGGGTAATTTAGAAGAATATTCAATGACTTAAAAAAAATGCGTCAAAATCTTTCACAAATATAGCAGAACCACCAGTTTGCAACACGTCACTCACTTTTGCTGTTAAATTAGCCAAAGTATGAAAATAGGGCTTCAGTGGTTCATGTAAGTAAAAGGTACTGTATATATTGCTGCCTTGGCCAGTTTTCAAAAGTACCGATAGTATAAATACATGTACTCATTATGCAGAATGTCCCATTTCACAAGTCGTTTAAAAAGTGTCAATACCGTATCTCTCAAAATAGCAGATTTACGAGCTATTTGTGAGCTTGTAGATTGGCTATATTTGAACGGATTAGGTATAAAATAGGGCTTCAATTGTTTATGTATGTTTTGTAGTTATACTACGTCTACAAAGTAATTTTCACATAATTGCAATGGAGAAAAAATGAAACATAATATATTTGAAAAATGGATTTGCTAGGTACATGAGTAAATGTACTTTCACACCACTGGTAAGACATACTGTAGGAATGACTTTAAACAAAATATCAGGAATGTATTCCCTAATACAGTTGTGGACTTATTTTCATATGGAAATTCAAGCACAGATATTTTTTTGCTTTATGATATAAAAAGGGTATTATAGCCATAGAATGATGAAATGACTCTGGCACTTTTGTCTACTTCAGTTCCCTTTAATGATACAAAAACGCACAACAAAGCACATCCACTGCACTAGCTTAAAGCTAAGGCTTCGTGTTCACATGGGAAGCGTCTATTCAATGAGGTTTTGGTATGGGGCTGTGACTATCATACCCGTACTCGACTCACACAGTAAATACAGATTAAATTGGTTTACAGTTCATATTTTGCACCACTGGTCGCTCTGCAAGCCCTTTAGGCCTCAATAAGAGACACTGGTATGGCTATATAATTGTAAATGTGACTTCTAAAATCAGTGTTTGTTTTTTGTGAGTTGTCATTCACGACATAAATGTTCCAGGTGGTCGGAACTACGCAGCTTTGCACGTCAAGAGCGTGACAACTCTTTGATATAACGTTCATGATTTGTAATGTAAGTAACGCTTCCATTGTTTCAGTAAAAAATACTATAATGACCACACTTGCTTTGCTGACGTTATAAAATACAAAAAAGTCCCCTGCTATGGAAAAGGTCAACTCACCCCGCCTCCAAAAAAACAGGTGTTTCACTGGTACCTGCAGTATGTGGTGGTCCCGCCCCCTTATCTTATCTGCTGGGACCGCCCCTTTAGTGTTGGGACCGCCCCCTTATGTGCTGGGACCACCCCTTATGTGATGGGACCGACCCCTTATGTGCTGGGACCACCCCTTATGTGATGGGACCGCCCCCTTATGTGCTGGGACCGCCCCCTTATGTGCTGGGACTGCCCCTTATGTCCTGAATTACGCAGTGTTATGTGACTGATGTGTGTTCATTAGCTCACGCTTGCCTTGACAAGTTAAAGACTAAGTGAAAGTGAAAATACTGTTTTTTACACTTCTTGTGCATAATGAGGACATGCCATTAGTACATCATTGTGTATTTTTATGTAAAAAAAAGTCCCAAATAGTCTTTTTTTTTTTTTTTTTTTTTTTTTTTTTTGCTAAAGCACACTGTAGGTGAAACAACTGTTTTTTTGGAGGGTGAGTTCTCAATTACGGTATGCTGGTGGCGATTTTTGCCATTGTTTTCTTCATGGCGGTTGGTTCAACATAGGGTGGATTGTTGCCTTTGTTTTATTCATGTCAGTGTTCCAAGAGATTATTACAACAATAAATAATGTCTATCTTAATGAATGTGCCTATGCGTGGTTGGAAATGAATGCTTGTACTGAAATTTTGACCCATCGGTATGGTATGTTAAATACTACAATACACTAAAAGCCCCTTCAAACGTCTGAAAGGAATCTTCCCATTTCCGATAACCAAAGTTGATGTTGTGACTAGGGATGCACAGATATGGAAATTCTTGATACTGATGTTTAAAATAACAATTTAACCAAAAGCCAGTATCGACATCGAGAGTCAAGCCTGTATGTAACATTTCCCACTTGGGGGGGCAGGCGAAAATGGCATGAGGGCGGCTTCGTCACCCGTGTCGCTTGAAGCCACCCTCATACCATTTTCATTTAAATTCTTTAGTTCGGTGGCCCACGAGATTTATATCTTGTACAGGACTTATATTAGGCAAGTGTAAGCATCAATAATCAGTAGTTGTTGAAGTTGCAACAGACACACAGCATGCATAAAGCTAAAGATCTGACTCAAGAGTTTTCTGTTTACAATGATGAAATGCTGTTGGTTTAGTGGTGGCACAGCTGTAGTTAGTTAGTAGCAATAGTAGTCTTTCAAATCATTTTAAATATACAGTAAGCACTTTAATATGAAATATCTTGGAAAATTGGGTTGTTTTGCATGTCAGCATGTTTGGTGGGGCAGTCTGGGCATTTAGGGGGCATTGCCCCCCCATGCCCCCCCCCCCCCCCCCCCCCCCCCATGCCCATGCCTAGATCCGGCCCTGCTGAGAGTTCCTTCAGAAGCAAATGTACTTTTGACAAACTAATAGCTACTGTACTGTCAAAACTTTGTAATGTCAAAAGGAATAAATACATCCATATAATAACAGTCTACATTCCCCAAAATGAAATGCATGTATTTAATTGAGTCTGACCAGATGTCAGCGACACTGCCTGCCAGCTGATTCTAAAAACACACACTTACATTTAGCATACACAGCCAAAATCTGCTTTTAATGAGTTGCAGCATGAAAGTAAATGAATCCATAAATAAATAAAACGAACACAAGATAAAGTTAACACCACTGAGCAAAGTAGATAATGAGCAAATCGTGGACTGTCAGCATTAAAGAGTCATGGAGCCATAAACTAAAAAAAACTCAAATTTTAAAAGATTCAGTCTTAGAACAGTTTAATGTGTAAATTGAATATCTTTGCTGTCGGGCAGAAAACGTGGTCATATTTCAACTTGTCATATTGTTATGGTAGATTAATGTACTATACTTGTCATAGTTCTATACAATGTTGCAAAGAAATGTAGCAAAAACAGCTCTACAAGCTCATTGTTTAAAGGGGAATTCCACACATTTTCAACATTTTTTTCTGAGAGAGTACAAATGCAACCAAATGAACCCTAATGGGTTCATTTGGTTCCATTTGTACACTCTCCGAAAAAAGAAGTGTCTAAAAAATCCATTAACATGGTGGAAATACATCTTGATGATGTCATCAAAATGTTTCACCATGTTAGTGGTTTTCTTCATGTTAGTGGTTTTCTTCAACACCTATAGGGTATACTAATGACCAACCATTTTTGGCATGAGATTTGAACATGAAACTTCCACTGGTTATAGAGGACCACAGGGTCCAAATAGATTCATACCCGGTGAGCCAACGTCATCATATGCCAACGATATTCTGACTAAATGAACCAAATTGTACCCTGAGGTATGGGAAAATGGTATGGAAATATGGGTGGTTTTGCATGCCATCATGTTTCGTGGGACAGTCTGGGCATTTATGGGTTGTTTTGCATGCCATCATGTTTGGTGGGGCAGTCTGGGCATTTAGGGAGGCTTTGACCCCACCCCCATGCCTAGATCCGGCCCTGACGCAAGCTCTTCGATCTAACTGTACAGTAATTCCCTGGTGCTTATTGCTGTAGAACACAATGACTTAATGTGCAATTAAAGTTTGCCACGCTCAATATCTCCACCTCCCTGCTTTCTCCCCTAACTAATGGCGTGACCTTCTGCCATGGCCCATGGAGGATCCTCTCCTAGTGCAAATGAAAATAATTAACAAGAGCTTGTGACTTTATAACTACATTTGGTTCCATTGGAACAAAGGTTATTTGTTCCAATGTTTCTTTTGGACCTACAAGGATTCTACCCCAACAGCAAAGATTCAAAATAATACATCCTAACAAAGACTAAGGTTATAGATTGATTATAGCGTTCACCATCACACCCAGGAACGCTGCATGTCCAACCAGGAATACCACCAGCATCACAGTGTGAAACGGTACCTGACAAACAGACAGACAGACATACGGTCAATCCAACAAGAAGAGTTTAATAGCACTTAAAGGAGGGTCTAATAGTGTCACAGAGGTGGTTAATTTTTACTCCATTATATCTTTGTGGACATTCATGGTAATAACGCTACAGCCTGAACCTACAGTAGAGCTGCAGCTATTAATTAAGATACTTTTTTCCATTAATTGAATAATCGCATAAAAAAAGCAAAAACAAAATTGAGCTTGTTGCCAATTTCACTTAATTTGGTCATTATTTTATTGAGATGTCATCCACAATGATGTGGATTGATTATAAACTGATTACTTTATAATTGTATTATTTATCATTTGTTGTTATTTTTTAATTAAATAGATTAGTTTGATTCCGCATTCTGGAGAAAACAGATTGCAGATTGAGTCTTGTGAGTGTTGTAGATCTGCAATTAAATTTCAGCGATTCTTTTTTGTTTTGTTTTTTAAATTAACAGTGTACTGTTGCAGTCCTTGGGTGTTTGGGATGTGTGATGCTTGCTCACCCCTTGGTGTTTGGGACGCTCTGGACTGGATAACAAGCTCTCTTTGTCCCCACCACTTCCTATGAACAACAGACAACAACAATACATGAATAGTTCATTGAGACATGAACGTCAGAAGGCTTATGATATATACTGGTATAACCCTGCCCTCCTCATTCAATCTTGAACAGTAATTCATTTTGCTCCTTTAAAACCCATTTTGTCCTGGCATTGTAGATTCTACAAAACATTCGCTCTGAAAGAACATACTGAAAAAATTGCACTGCATTCTCACATTCTCCCCAAAAATAGCAGGTGTTCACGGCTCATAGCGCGCCACTCTGTGGCGCGCTATGAGCCGTGTACGCCTGCTATTTTTCAATGAAAGTTAATACACCACAAGTACAATACAGAAAGCAGCCTCAGCACACTGCTCTTCAAAACTGTACTGCAAGTACCACTGTGCTGAACTTGAATGTGTCGGTATACGTATGCCGTACCTGTCGTCCTGCCTATCCGAGAGTGTATGAAGAGGACCAGGTCTGTCAGAACGATCCACATCATCCATCCGGTCAGCACAGCGGTGCACCAGCCCCCCGCTAACAGCAAGGCCTGCTGCTTAACGCCCAAGAAGATACTGGTCACTGAGAGGAGAGGAGAGTGATGAGGATGACTCATTGTGATGACAAATCTATCCAGCCAGTTCCCTCCACCATTTTCTCTAAGACAGTCACGATCTGGACTAATTACTTCATCGCTATATTCATTAATAATGTAATGCAGCGGTTTCCAACCTTTTTGACACCAGGGCCCACTATTTATTCAGCATTTGAGCCACAGACCACCATTTGAGGACATTTTTAGGCCCACAGACCCCAAAAACTAAAGATTTCTTTTGTTTTTGTCCACAATTCCAGGCTGGATTTGGTAAACAAAACAGTCAACCATACAGAACAAAATTAATCTTCTACATGCTCTAGTTGTGTCGACTTGGGGATAAGATGATGAATATTTTAACTCTTGAGAGTGTAAAAAATGAAAGCAAATGGACCCGCAAGGGTCCATTTGCTTTCATTTTTACACTCTCAAAGAGTTACATCTGGTTAACCAGATGTAACTCTTGTTATATCTGGTTCCCAGGCTAAATGATGTCCATCATTTAGCCTGGGGACCACGTGGAACTCTCTCAAGGACCACTGGTGGTCCCCGGACCACTGGTTGAAAACCACTGATGTAATGAATGGATTACTCGTGGTGCTCACCAGCCAGGATCTGTGCTGCGCTGCCCGTCGCCAGATGGGCCCAGTTGAACAGGAAGCGTCTGTGGAGAGAGAACGAAAGAGGAATCAGGAGACCTCAAACAAACAGGCAAGACACCTTAACAAATAGGGTAACAGGAAGACTCGGCCCAAATAATACCCGGCCTGGCCCCTGAGTTACGCTGTCGCGAACTCTGTTCACTTCATGGGATTAGTCCAGTGGCGGCTCTATCATCATGTTGTGGTTCACCATGTTTTTTTTTCTTTCAGGACCTATTTTTCTGAGAGTGTACAAATGTGGACCCAACATTTGTACACTCTCAGGAATTTTTAGGGAAATGTCCCACTTTTGTCCCTCTTTCAGGCTCCCGGGGCCCCTCAATGTTGCAACATTGGTATTATTTGGGCCGAGCCTTGTGCATGTGCATGCTGCATGGAGGTTGTTGCGTTTTTCTTGCTACATTCCCTGGAGTGTAATAAAGCAGCCTTACCGGGGGGATTGTGGAGCGGGACGGAACACGGCCATCACCGGTTGGACGATGGACAGAACCATGACACTACATCCTGTGTAGGCATGAGCACCTGCACGCTAACCACATACACGCACGCACATGCAGGCGTTCACGCACGCACGCACGCGCGCGCACGCACACACACACACACACACACACACACACACACACACACACACACACACACTGTGAATATCTACACACATTGTGAATATCTATGTAAACACTCTGCAGCAAGTGTTTCCAACTCAAAAATAGGCCTTTAGCTGTTGATTGGTTCAAAAATGCACACACATACCCAGTGTTGGACAATATTACTTAGGAGAGTAATATCTTTACTTTACTTATAATCGGTTGTTTGGAATAATATCACATGACTTATTACTTGAATCAAAGAATAATATATTGTATATTACAATATTAGTTTCCCAAGCCCCACCCCCCACACATACACCCACAAAAGAATATAGATGTACAAAACAATCTGTTTAGTGACACCTATACACTAGGTCATGTGTGCAGAATGCTGTGGTGGATTAGGATCTACAAACTACACTGCATCTTTGTTGTTATCCTTTGATAGCTTGTACTGTAAATCTGTTCTACCGGTATTTTCACTTCATGCAACAAGCTCAAAAGTAAAGAGGCATGTTTCGGCAGAGTAACTTAAGACTACACATTTTGGAAAATGTAATATCTTTACTTTTGCTGGAAAAGGTAAGAACATTACAGTAATGAGTAACATTTAATTAGTTACTGCCCAACACTGCATGTAACTGTTGATTGAATTATTACCAAAACATGATGAAATGGTGCCATCTATTGGCCGCAATGAAACCACAAGTTCATCCTATGAGGGTGAGGGGTGTAATAAATATAAGCAGACATTCAGGGTTGGATTTGGGATGAGGTTTGGGGGGTGGTGGGTAAATGTTCATCCTCTCCTCTGCGTTACTGTTATAATAAGCATATTATGCTGCCTGTCCTTTCAGTTCTTGTGTGACCACAACGACGACTTGAGACTCAGACGGAACAGAAGTGAGTTCATTGCTGTTTTAATTCATGCTCTGTCATGCGTTGTTTTTTTACTGCTATTCATGTTGTGATGAATGTTACAAGACCCAGCCAGCCAGCCAGCAGGCCAGGGACAGACTTGCTTGCTATGTATAGGAGTGTCTAGCACCACTCAAAAAACCCACAGCAGCTAAATCCACGGTCGGCGTGTCAGCCTGCAGTGCACTGACTCACTCACAGCCAGCAATGACACCAGTCTGGCAGTGTGGACTGCAGTTAGCACTGTCACACACACACTCTACTGCCATCAGTGTCACCCACAGAGGTGTGCACAGCAGGACTAGATGTACTCACTGCTCACGGAAATACTCTGGTGTTGAAAAGTACAAATGAAAAAGTACTTTTTAAAAATAATATATAGAATGAAAAAGAGAGAGAAATGCCAGCACTCAATGAATGTCCTTTCTTTTTGTCTTTTATTTACCTCATCGTGCAGTCAACAACGAACGCGTTTCGACCCAAGTGGTCTTCCTCAGTGTTGTAAAAAATATATATTACTATTAGAAAATCTGATATTTTCCCAAAGGTATTTTTTGGTTATTAGTTTAGGACCCCAGAGTTCAAATCTAGTGGAGTCAAAAGTACAATATTTATGTTTGAATTGCAGCATAATTAAAATTATCAGCTTGAGACAAAAACACTGCAATGTACCAAATGTACTTGGTTACTGTCCACCATTCTCTCTCGCCGACAAACAGCATCTGACACTGACAGTGAGTCACCCATTCTTAGAGGCATGCACAGGTGCACGCACACACACACACACACACACACACACACACACACACACACACACACACACACACACACACACACACACACACACACACACACACAGGAAGCAAAGAACATGCAGAGCAGAAGAGAGGATTCTGGGATTGTTAAAGATGAGTTGAACGGCCTGACAGATGGGTGGACAGGTGGACACACGGCACACACACACACACACACACACACACACACACACACACACACACACACACACACACACACACACACACACACACACACACACACACAAGCAAGATGGCTTGCCGGTGAGGGTGAGTATAGACACAAGTCCCCCACAGTCCTAAAGAGTCGGTGAGGAGGGAACCTTGTGCCTCCAAAACCGTAGCATTTCAGGATGAAATGGAAGTGAAGAACACAGATAGCTTAAAAAACAAAAAAAAAACCTCAAAAACTCAAAATACCAAATTCAAACATTGATAATACTATAGTTACCTGACTCCATCCTCCTCTATAGATGAAAGGCAGGACGAACGCTGCAAAGGTCACACTCACAGCCAGCGCCATCAGCCCTCGATGCACCTAGAGCAACAATTAAATGTTTATTTAATCGTATTTATACATATGTTGTAAAAAGCCGTCATAATCTGTTATATAGTGTTTGTTCAGGTACTAGGGGTTGGAATTATTTTAAGGTAACAGCACATTTTCAGTAACAAGTGAAATTTGGAAGTTTTGACAGAAATGAGCAAAGAAAATTGGAATGGGACACTCTTTTTTTTTTTTTTTTTTTTTTTTTTACGGTAGATGTAATTGGAAAAAAAAACACCTGAAGATTTATTTTGTATTTCTACAAAACATTCGCTCTGAACATACTGAAAGATCTGTGCTGTGTTTTCACATTCTCCCCCAAAATAGCAGGTATTCATGTCTCATAGTGCGGCACTCTGTGGCGCTGCCAATGAAAGTTAAAACACATACAGTACAGTGCTGGTTTAATAAACTGGAGCAGATAAAAGCAGCCATCATTCTGACCTGGAACCAGGGCTTGTGTCCCAGCAGTGTGGTGTGTGTCCACTGCTCTCTGTAACGTCTGGCCACCATCACTCCTGTGCTGACCAGCACCATCCAAGCACCCAGCATCAGTACCCCTGTGAACACACTACATAGTCCATGGGATGCACAAAATTGTTCTTGCACCCTATGGGTGCTTAGAATGACACAAGGACACTTTTAGCGCCATTTGTTTGCTTGGACTTAGGTGGGAATAAGCACAAATTTTCAATATAGTCCACTCCCTGTGGTTAGACGAAAAGTTGCGACATTGAGGGGTCAGAAAACTGAGCTCTTGTGAGAGCTGTTGCAGCCTGAAAGATGGACAAAAGAAGGGACATTTCCATTTTTTTCCTGAGAGTGTACAAATGTGAACCAAATGGACCCTAGCCGGTCCATTTGGTTCCATTTGTACACTTGTACACACAGAAAAATCATCAACATGGTGAAACACAACTTGACAATAGAGCCGCCATTGGACTGATCCCATGAAGCGAACAGAGTTTGCGACAGCGTAACTCTGTCTATACTCATGGCCGGGTAAGCCTTCCTGTTACCGTCTAGAATGTGGATGCCATGATCAAGTGGCAAAATTTTACCCGTATTTGGCATGTGAACAAACCGTGCATTTTAATGAGCAGTGGCGAGCGGGACCCGGTCAGATCACGCGGCGGCCCAGTGATCAGGATTCGATCGCTGGAGATCAGAGGCTGGCGCTGGTGTCTGTAGATCAGACCTGTGGAAGACATTTTCGTTATAGCCATTGTCCGGGAGACACGTCATATCTTGATTTTTATTATTTATTTTATCTTTTATTTAAAAGAATGCAACACAGTTTCCGATAAAGGTAAAGAACACGTTGGAAGCCTGTATAGACCTTTCAGTAAGCCCCTCCCCAAACTGCTATGGTCCAATCACAGCTAAGCATAACATGTGGCAGACAAACCTCTCCACCAATAGCTTTTCTATATGATAAAACATTGTTTTAGAAAAAATAAATGTCACACATTTTTCCACTGCATAGGGCATGCCTTGCTGATGGATTTGGAAGAGATTTTGAAGGTCTGGTTCCAAAAATGAACCAGTATTTAATGTGTAATGTCCATGATATTTACATTAGCATGAATGAGTCCGGCTGGAAAGTGTCCTAGCCTTGGGCGGACACTGTGGAGAGGGCGGGACTTACCGAAAGGTCTATTGGCTATTTTTGTTGCCTTTGAAAATTTGGGAAAGTTAACAATGAAAATATATTGCGTCTAAATTATAACTGCTTTGACTCCATGGCATTGCATGCCATATTTGACATCCAGAAACCCAGAAAATCTGGGTTTTGTACCTGAATAGTCCCAAATACGGATCAGCAGAAACAACATAGTATATTTTAAGTTGGTATTTAAGGGTATTGCTTTAAAAAAATATATCAATCTCATATTATAATGTCAACCTCAGTGTTATCAAATCCAATTATTTGGGGACCCCACCCCACCTGCAATAACCTTACGACTCTCAGCAGGTTATATAAGCGTTCAGAGAGCCTCTCTGTAAATAACTCTCCAATCAGCCAAGGCTGTCAGCTCATAACAGACTAATATCCAAACAGCAACAGTGTAATCAATGTCTGCTTCAACCTGTCAAGTGGAAGGAGGAAGCAATCATTCCACTATGTCAAAACAACAAATCTTCCAGCAGCACTCACATGGTGTGTGTGTGTGTGTGTGTGTGTGTGTGTGTGTGTGTGTGTGTGTGTGTGTGTGTGTGTGTGTGTGTGTGTGTGTGTGTGTGTGTGTGTGTGTGTGTGTGTGTGGTGTGTGTGTGTGTGTGTGTGTGTGTGTGTGTGTGTGTGTGTGTGTGCGTGCGTGCGTGCGTGCGTGCGTGCGTGCGTGCGTGCGTGCGTGCGTGCGTGCGTGCGTGCGTGCGTGCGTGCGTGCGTGCGTGCGTGCGTGCGTGCGTGCGTGCGTGCGTGCGTGCGTGCGTGTGTGCGTGCGTGCGCGCGTGTGTGCAAGACTTTGTGGGAGCATGTGGTGATGATTCACTTTCACACACTCCCTCTCTCTCTCACACACACACATTCACACACACACACACACACAAACTGAGGCACATGCAAGGTGCACCCAGCCACCAAGCTGTATGTGTTCAAAACTATCATTAGTTCCCACAACCACAGCTAGTTTTGTAGCTATACTTTCTTTTAAGGTAACATTTATTTTGCTTGAATATTTAATAAAAACATATATTTACTTTACACTACTCCACTGGTTACCACCAGTGTTGAACTACAAGCACCAAACGTCTGATTCTATTCAGTTCTGGCTGTCCAAAAACAGATTGACATGTTGGTGAGCATGTGGAGTCACAGTGGAGTGGAGTCACATGGAGACTATAATAAAGAGGTGATTCATTGATTCTGTTGGTTAAAATACACCACTCTGGGGAGTCTTTTAATCCACAGTTTAAAGTGAAACACTCCATCAAATTAGAACAGTGGTTTTCAACCAGTGGTCCGGGGACCACCAACGGTCCCAGAGGATTCCAGGTGGTCCCCTGCTAAATGATGGACAGTTAGACCTGTAACTCTTGAGAGTGGTAAATGGCACTATCAAGAGTTAAATTATATTTAAACATCTGAATTACTTAATTTTCAAGAATACAATACAATTAGGAAATTTATTACAAATGTTATTTTGGTCTTAGTTTTGGGTCCGAGAGACTAAACTAAACATCAAATGCTGGTTTGCAGCTCAAATACAGAATAAATAGTGGGCCCTTCTAAGCATTATGTTTTAACTATTGAAAAATAGCAGATCTACAAGCTCATAGCGCGCCATGAGCTTGTATCTCTGCTATTTTTGAAAAAATCGTGAAATCTTTGAATATTATGTTATTCAGAAACTAGAAATCTAGACAGGACACAATATTGCTTAGTCACTTGTAGATTTTCATACTTGTAGATTCCCCCCCCCCCCACACACACACACACACGTACCCATACTCACGCACCGTGGTGAGATTTGCCGTGGGCCAGGAACAGGAAGTAGGTGTGGTTTAGGTGGAAGCGGGTCTCTTGCTGGGTGAGGATGTTTCTATGGAAACGACACTGGATGATGCCGTCAGACAGCCTCCAGGCTCGCCCCCACAGAGAGTCCTGACAAACACACAAACACAGTCCAGTTCACTGTTTGTCACAGTTGAGTTGATCACAGGTCAACACAGTTTAACCCTGTGTAAGAGCGATTCACTATGACCGAATGGTGTTGGCGTCTCAAACCAGTGTAGTATGTGACAGGTTTTCAGGGGGCCAATTACTTTTCAAGCTTTATTTGTGCACATAACATCCTTGGTTTACTCAACAAGTGCCCGGGTCCACAATGGAGCTATATGGGCTGGAAAGCAAACTAACTGTATCATAAAAATGTACCTAATGGCGCGTGTGTGTGTGTGTGTGTGTGTGTGTGTGTGTGTGTGTGTGTGTGTGTGTGTGTGTGTGCGTGTGTGTGTGCGCCACCTCAGGTTCCAGTACAGGGTGAGTGCGTCCAGTGACTTGTGCAGGACTGATGTCAACTGTGTCTCCGTCTCTCACACACAGATAGGCGTCGTCGTTTCCCTGCAAAACAAACCGATTTTACTGTGAATAATACAATATGCTGTTTTTTTGCCTTTATTTGACAGGAAAGGGGTAGAGAGATGGGGGTAATTACCAGGCCTAATTACCGGCCTGGTAATTACATGAACTATGAGTTCATGTATCCAGTGCTACGTTCCAGACCCTGCCTTGCCATTACCATCCACTTGTCCAGGGACAGGGCGAAGGACACGTATCCGTCGGCGGGTCCACTCAGCTCGAACATGACGCTGCCGGTCCCCACCGTCGGAGCGTCAACGCTGAACGACAGGAAGTGGCAGTCGTGATCTGAGTCCGGGTCACATCCCGGGGGGTCCCTGAGGCACGACTTCCTGGTGCCACACCCCTCTGATGAGAACTATGGAGGAGGAGGAGGAGGAGGAGGAGGAGAAAAGTACGAAATGAAGACAAACAGCCATACACACACACGTCCCTTCATTAGAGCGGCATGCACCGCTCCACAATAAGTAAGGGATAACACCCAACGAAGCGGTGAATTGTTTCCTCACACCAGACCGAGGCCCAGCCGAGGTCCATTGTGAGGAAACTAATCACCACTTCGTCAGGCGTTATCCTGCTTATTACATTACTTATTACATTAATACATAAGATGACTTAATACATAAAGGGTTAATTATAATACATAAACAATATTTAAATTATTTAAGTATTGTTTATGTATTATTATTAACCATTTAACATAGAGGAAGACGTTTATTTAAGTTAAATAAATGTCTTCCTCTATTTTGTTCAGTTCTCTGTCAGTGAGCTCCCTGTATCTTTTAACGTCTCTGTTGTCTGGCTTCGTCCGCACTGTTTTCTTCTTTCTCTTTTTATTTTTCTTTGCAGGTGACTAATCGCTGTGTTCCGCCTCTAACTACCGCATTGAAGGTTTCATATTCTCCAAATATATTGAAAATAATCTTGAGGTTGTCCATGTCTGTTCTTTCTGGAACACAGGCAATGGCATGTAAACAACACAGGGTGCTGGAACGAAATGTGGAAGTGCGTCGCAGATTAATATGAGCATAGCTGTTTTGGTTATGCAGAGGTCAGTTATAGAGCGGAGCAGTCTGTTATAGTGACATGTTACCGCTCACATGACCAGAACGCTGGATTCTGGATTGGAGCATTCATTCAAATAATTCAAATAATTAATCATTCAAATAATTCATGTAATAAATATACAGAAAAGATATTGCCTTACAGGAGTGGTCAGAGGAGGGGAGGAGGAGGTGGGGTCTTCGGGGGTACTGCTGCTGGTACCACCAGTCGTTGGACTGGCACTGGCAGTCGGGGCTCCTTTCAGAGAGACCACCGGACCTGGAATCCTCACCCAGTACGTCTTATAGCTGTGGACCACTGTTACACTGCAAAGGATGGCACAAAAAACATTATACTGTAGATTGTGAATTTGTGACATACGCCGGCGGTATTAAAGAGCTTTGCAGTCCCACCCCTTTTTATTCATTTAAAGACCTTCGAAGCCTCAGATACAAACCAACTGGGATCATGACAAATCATGACAATAAACACAATATTTTGGACCAAATAAATATTAGGTATGAATAACCCATCCATCCATCTTTATCTGCTTAACTGAGGTCGGGTCACGGGTGCAACAGCTCCACCAGAGAGCTCCAGACTTCCCTGTCCAGAGCAACATTAGTGACCTCCTCCTGGGGAATTTTGAGGTGATCCAAGGCCAGAGAGTCAATGTAGTCCCTCCATCTGGTCCTTGGTCTGCCCCGGGGTCTCCTCCCAGTTGGACGTGCCTCGAGGACTTCCCTAGGGAGAGAGACACTCGAGAGGCATCCTAACCAGAATACCAGATGCCTGAACCACCTCAGCTGGCTTCTTTCCAAGCGAAGGAGCATGGGCTCTACTCCAAGTCTCTCCCGAGTGGCTGAACTTATTTAGTTGTCAGTATTTGTCTGTCCCAAATCATCGTTTATTGTTATGATTTGTCACCATCCGAGTTGGCTTTGTCTGCGGCTTATAGGTCTTGAATATAGGCATGAAAGGGACTATGAAGCTCTATGGTAGATAACAATGTCATGAGAAAAGTCAGATAGCGACCAGACACATTGTCCAACCAGGCTCTAATAACTGATAGGTTCTTAATATAATGTATCCAACTATAAAATTTCATAAAGCACACTCACAAGAACTGTACCCTTTCTGGAGGGTTCTCTGCAGCCATCCAAACCGCTTGCACTGTGCTCTTTTTGGAACCGCTCGTGTGACTAACTCCAGTTGCCTTTAAAATGACAAGGTTTTCAATTCAGATCACCACAAACACCTGCAAGAACGACTTCTTAAAAATGACACAGAAAATGTATTTGGACAGTAATTTGTGGCTGTGTAATAACAACCCCACAGTGAGGGCTTTCAGTGTGGCTTCACAGCCATGGTGAAGTGTTTGGTTGCGTTTGGAACAGACGTATTTAGTGGTAAATGACGTCATTCATAATCATTACCCACTGTGGGTAGTGTGTGCAGCTCGACTCTCCTGCCGTTTGAAATTTTAAACTAATAGCTGTGTTTGTGTGTTTTCAGATGATCTGCCATGATCTCTAGCACTTTTGCGTTGATTTTGAATTATTCTTTTAAAGCAGTGGTTTTCAACCTTTTTCATACCAAGGCCCACTATTTATTCAGAATTTGAGCTACGGACCACTAGGATATTTTAGCCCAACCAGACTCCAAAACTAAAGATTTCTTTTGTCCACAATTCCAGGATGGATTTCGAAGAAAACAAAACAGTCAAACATACAGATCAAAATGACCATTAATCTTCTAGATTATCTAGTTGTGTAGACTTGGGCTCATTCAAAATGATGAATATTTTAATTCTTGAGAGTGTAAACATGAAACCAAATGGACCCGCACGGGTTGTTGTTTACGCTCTCAAAGAGAGTGTAACCAACTGTCCATCATTTACCCACCTGGAACCCTGCCAAGGACCACTGGTGTTTCCTGGACCACCGGTTGAAAACACCACTGTTTTAAAGTGTGTGTGTGTGTGTGTGTGTGTGTGTGTGTGTGTGTGTGTGTGTGTGTGTGTGTGTGTGTGTGTGTGTGTGTGTGTGTGTGTGTGTGTGTGTGTGTGTGTGTGTGTGTGTGTGTGTGTGTGTGTGTACCTGTGTTTGGCCACACATCAGCAGCTGGGTGGTGCTGGGGTCCACCAAGCTGAAGGAACCTACAGCAGGAGAACTACACCTCCCAGCATGCACTGCAGGAGCACTACACCACCCAGCATCCCTCGCCTCCATCAGGAAACCTCTGAAGTGTGTCGAGGCGGAAGTGGATAATGTCACTGGGTGACACAGAGAGAGAGAAAAAGTTAAAAATATCTTCCTAGGAAACCTTTTTGAGGTCTGGCACCAGCTTGACAACGGATCGCAGGTTCGAGTCCCGATCCTGACGACCTTTACTGCGTGTCGTCCCCATCTCTCTCCCCCACCTCTCAGATTGTTTAAAAAAAAATGTCCTGTCTAGTTTTGGACATACATCTCCACAATGACGACAATCATGATCAGGGTCATTTTTGCCATTAGGCAGACTAGACAGTTGCCTGGGGCATCATGAGGGGAGGGGAAGGGGGGGCACCGGGGCGACCACCAGACATGCTTTAAAAGGATCCCAGGCTAATAAGCCTCATATGGATAAATACATTATACTTGTCCTCTATAACTAGAATTGAACATTTAAAACACAGATATTATGTTTTTTAGTTTAAAAATAAATGGAGCGCCATTTTACTGTGCCTGTCATAGATATGACGTCTCAGGAGATTTTCCCTGGAGCCCCCCTTACCAGGGAAAATCTTGCCTGGGGCTCCAAATTGCTTAGAAACGCCACTGACCGGTGACGTTGGTGCGTGGACTGAACGTGGCAGTGTCTACCAGCACGTTGTACGGCGGTGGGTCAACCTGTGGCTCGTAGCCGTGCTGAGGGGTCATGTCTGCACAGGCCACGGACACACGGCCGTTGCTGAAAGCCAGCGCTGGATCTGTGCCTGCGCTCAATACCAACAAGATGACACAACCTGGAAGGTAGTACATGTTGGCACCTGTAAAAGAAACAGAAAAGGGCATTACAGTCAGTGGTGGATGTGGCATTGGTAAAACAGGAGGGAGGGGTTTACCCAGGGTATAGACTAACCCGCTGGCAGTTGTAGTGGTCGCACACAGATGTTTTATGTAAAATTATACTTGAGTAAAAATGTAAATTAGTATTAGACATAAAGAAAGACTGTACAACTGTACATAAACTCTACATAAAGAATGTACAACAACCCAGTATGTTTAACTCAAACTACTCAGGGTATTAAGGGGTAAGACCACTTTTTAGTCTTAGTTTGTGTGGTAAGCTTGCCATGATGCAACTTCAAATGTGTACAAGAAATGAATAAAATACTCTAGTGATTAGAGATTGAGCTCTGAGAAGTGACTCTTTTAATATGTAATATAGAGCATCACCAAAAATTGTGGTTCTATTTTTCTATAAAAAATGTTAGCATTCTGTTGTTGTTTTTTCCCCTTCTTTTTACTATTTTAATATCAGGAAAACACAAAAGTAAGTGGTCTAAGTAAGTAAATGGTCTTACCCATTAAGTACACTATAGAGTTGATATGGTCCCCGTCTAGGTTTTTGAACGAGAACGAGCACACACCCTAATCACCACCAGTACAGTGGTGATTAGGGTGTGTGCTCGTGCTGTGTGGCTCATTTCAGTAGAACACAATCAGTCACACACAGGTCGAGCTTCAGTCCAGTGTTTTGATGAGATAAGCAGCAGCAGCAGCAGCAGCAGCACCACATTGATGTAGTCGGCTGTTGGACAGTCATACTTGTTGCTGTCTCCATAGTATAACTTTGTTTATTCATAACTGAATGTACATACGTACTATACTACTTGATCATACAATTACAATTTATGCATTCAGCAATGTCCAGTGCTGTGAAACAGTGTAGCGCCTCAGTAAAACTAAAAAGAGTGATTCTGTAGTTATGGCTGCAGTCGAGGTTTCCATATTTTGTTTGGGAGCCTGGGGAAGAGTCTGGGACGTGTTTAGCCATGCTTCCTCACATGACAATCATGTTTCAGGGCTAGGATTTGTTGTTGTGCATTGTCCCTGAGTGTCCCTTGTGTTTTATGGAAGGGATGGATTGAAGGTTTTGCAGGTGACATGTCTATCGTCAGCATCAGTGTTTTGTAGGCTACTTGGTGCGGGCTGCAACTGGGAGCCAATTCATGGGTGTCACCCATGAATTGGCTCCCAGTTGTGAAAGGGCACATCTGCAAGCTCACAACCTGATGTGTAATTGTATAACATCTATTTTCCCCTATTTTATAATGTTTGGAAATAATAACTTAAGAAAGGGAATGATTATACAATATTTCCAATGCGTAACATTTACAAATACTATTATTATTATTACATACTATTATTATAATATATTGTGTAGGCCTCTATTTTGGGCAAATTTAAATTTGTACATTTTCTTCTTCTTCTTCTTAATCCACCCACACAAGCTTGTGGGTGGATTAAGAAGAAACTTGTCACAATGAAACAGAAAGTGTATGTGCTTTCTCTCTCACATACACACGCATACGCGCGCACGCACATACACACACATGATCACTATCTTGATTATGGCTGAAAATGTTGACCATTGGCCTATACAATAAATAAGTGTAGTTATAATGTGTTTAGGTTCGTATTTTATTTCTTCCATAAACTTAAATCTATAAACACAATATAGGGAATTATAAACATAGCTTCCCACTTTGTATCCTGGTTTCTTTAAACATAAACACAAAGTTAAAAGGTCATTTAAGTTTAAAAGGTTGATAAAGTCTTACTTTGTGGCAAGAAGCTGCAACTTCCTTGTGAACCTGTCGTGTCGTGGTGTTGAATGGGTTGATAGTGAACCTCTGCTCTACACCTGTAGAGGGCAGCATTCCTCCTCCACCTCCACGGTGAGCACCACTACTCACACTCACTACTCTCACAGCCATAGAGTAAAGACAAAGTTGCGCCAACTCCGTGCACCCTTATGGGGTCTGCCCAATCGCGGCTCTTCTACCTAGACTTCTATCGAGAATAGGGACGACAAATAGGGACAACCCGAAGTTCTGGAATGCAGTCTATGAGCTGAGCTCGAGTACATGAACCACATGACCAGGCTTTTTTTCTGCCCCCACAATATCGAAACTCTTCTCTGGCTTCTCCTCCAACAAGCCTGGGTATTAATTAAAGAAGGAGAGGTCACACGGGCAGAGGACATCTTTTCTTCTTCGGAGCTAGAGCAAGCAAATATCTTAGGTATTATTTTGTTACTACCATATGTTTTATTTGACACTTTCTTTGGAACGGTTATTCATGACAACAACTAGTATAGTATAATATAGTATAGTATAGTACGTTATTTCGCTTAATTATTGTGATTGCCATAGGCAACCAGACTACTATTGTGCCACTATTATTTATAACCTATTTTTCCACCTCCAGGAGATAATGTTTTTAATTACGCCGCCATTACAAAATCACCTTAATTCGAAACCAAAAGTCTGATTTTGCAAAGTGTGGTTGCCCCTATGGCAATCCTATTGGCTAGCCAATAGGATTGCCATAGGGCAACCACACTTTGCAATTTTCCCAAAATTGCATCGCTCATGTTATTGGGTTGCCTGAAGGGCAACCACACTATTGTTGTTGTGATGCAAGGGACGTGATGATAATACATAAAAACCCCTAGTTTCAGTTTTGGGGTCTGGGCCTTGGTGTCTGTGCTGTTTGCTTGTTGCATCTCCCCCACTGAAGAGTGTGTGCATGTGCACATATTGTTTTCCCAAATCACCCAAATCATAGAATGCAAACGTGGCCGTTCCTTTTTGTTGTATACTCCTTCCTCTCAGCCAGCAAGGGGGCGTGTGCGGGGGGCGTGGTGTTGTTGTGCACTACTGACTGACTGGGAGGCAGGAACGAGGAAAACAAGGTAAACGCTGCTGTTCATTGATATATAAACGTCCAAAAATATCCAACAGGAATAAATAAAATGTAACAACGACAATAACAGTGACACAAGTGCCAACGTGTGCGTGTAGGCTACTGTGGGGATGGACAACTAATTTAAATCCTATTTGATATACTGTCGCCGTGTTTCTGTCTATGTATCCTGCGTGTTGATGGATTCGTTATTATTTACACGTGCGGCATTGCCTTGAATGGTGTTTTGCTTTTTCTTCATTGTGATTCGGATTTCCAATTTAGCAGAGTTTTGCCATATTTGCATGCACGGTCCGTCGTGCAGTACGTGCTCTTAATATTTATGCACGCCGCCGCTTTACTCATGGTTCACATGACGCTCGTACGGGAACAGTCCGTTCCAGCGGGTAGTTACGAGTTTGTGAACCCAAAAGCTGCGGGTTTAGTTGGGCAGTAACACCGTCGGCGTCCTTTATTGGAATGATAATGGTGAACTTTGTGCGTATCGTTAAGCAAACCAAAGTGAAATTCATATTCACCAGTATTCACTAGTATGTCTCCCTGGTGGTCTAGTGGTTAGGATTCGGCGCTCTCACCGCCGCGGCCCGGGTTCGATTCCCGGTCAGGGAACTCCGTTTTTGATTTTGAATGAAGATAATTGCTGTGATTTATGCGGATCTTTTCACAAAAGTGAAAGTCGTATTCACTAGTATGCCTCTCTAGTGGTTATGCTTCGGCACTCTCACCGCTGTGGCCTGGGTTTGATTCCTGGTCAGGGTACTCCGTTATTGATTTTCAATGAAGATATTTGCTGCGATTTGTGCATCTTTAAACAAAAGTGCAAGTCATATTCACAAGTATTCACTATTATGTCTCCCTGGTGGTCTAGTGGTTAGGATTCGGCGCGCAAGCTGGGGGCCATTCGTCCACCTTAGCGAGGGGGGGAGAAAGATTGAGGGGGGAAAAGAAGGAAGAAAGAAAAAGAGAGAGAAAGAGAGAAAAGAGAGGAAAAAGAGAAAGAGAGAGAAAAAGGAGGAAAATACAGTTTCACTGCAGCAGTATATGCCTGTTGTGTGCACGATTTGGTCACGTTTGACATTTTGGACGTGCAACAGACGGGATTCGAACCAGCGGCCCCATGTTCCTAGTGACATAGTGACGTACATGCCCTTATTAGGATAGAGCCAGGCGCAGTTTGGGAATGGGGTTCCCCATGCTCTGTGCATTCATTCATTCATTCATTCATTCATTCATTCATGATATTTGCTATAAGATAGCAAAATGAGTCTATTTACAGTAGACCATGTTTAGTCAGAGCTAGTGTTCTTTGTATGAAATTCATGGGCTACAGGCTGAAATTGTGAATTTGGCATTTGATGTAAACACGCATCATGACAAGTGATGTAGGAGAATTAAGACCACAGAGATTTGCACTCTGTACTGTAGGCTATAAACAGCAGAAGCTGGCTATGTTTTGAGACAATTTGACCATACTTGCACATGGATAACCCTACAGTTTATTACAGTTATTGCCATGTACATTCAGGATAGTTTGCACATATCCAGCCACTTTCCCCTCTTTGTATATTTCTCTTTTTCCTGCTTTTTGCTGCTTCTGGCTTTATAGAAGTAAATATTTTGTACATCTCTAAATGAAATGAACAAGGTGGCCTTAAGTATAATGCTTAGTGTGTATATTTAGTATTTCAGTTGTAGTTGTATTTGACTTGTACAGTACTGCATGCATGCATTAATGCATTCATTCATTCATGACATTCTCATATCAAAATAATTATAATAACCCCAGCTATAGCCTATTCTTTAACGCTAAAATATTTTTATCTCATTCAAGTCATCTTTAAAAAGCAAGTATTTGGCTGGAACACACTATTGCACACATTTCACACCCCAAATTGATGGAAACATGAATCCATTGTAGTGACTACATTGCCCATGATAGTAGCAAACGTTGCATTGTAATGCACATTGCTGAAACGATTATGCTAAATAGCACATTGAAGAGGTGTAAATAAGGTATAGCTCTGTGTGACCACATTACTCCTATTTCTTTATCAGAGGAACACGTATACATTAAACATACTATATGCATGATGGCTGTTATGTTGCATTATAAGGTGCCTGCATGCCTCTGTGGCTACGTGCTCCACGTTGATGCACATATAAAATCCGAACGTGCACGTCGCCGTTCGCGTTCGTTTTTTATATTTACAGCAACGGTTCCAGTCGAGTATCCGACCAGAACGAACCTTTATAAGCAGACCCATTGCATAAATAAAATCGCGAATCCGACAGTACAAGAAGAGACTGCGAGGAAAGATGTGAAACGACAACAAAGCATCCACTTCCTCAATCCTATAGATCAGGGGAACCCCGCGCCACGCGATTGGTCGGGGGGCGTAGACAATTCTCCCCCTCGCTCGCCCATTGGTCTAGATTGTTTCTAATGTTTCGGGGGCGGCGGCCCATTGGTCTAGAATGTTTCTAATGTTTCGGAGGGGGGGACCGCACCGAGACGCTATTGGCCGATCTCCCCCCAATGTTTCAATGTTTCGCATTTTTTAGGGGGACGAACGGCCGGCACTGGGCGCGCTCACCGCCGCGGCCCGGGTTCGATTCCCGGTCAGGGAACTCCGTTTTTGATTTTGAATGAAGATAATTGCTGTGATTTATGCGGATCTTTTCACAAAAGTGAAAGTCGTATTCACTAGTATGCCTCTCTAGTGATTCGGCACTCTCACCGCTGTGGCCTGGGTTTGATTCCTGGTCAGGGTACTCCGTTATTGATTTTCAATGAAGATATTTGCTGCGATTTGTGTGCATCTTTAAACAAAAGTGCAAGTCATATTCACAAGTATTCACTAGTATGTCTCCCTGGTGGTCTAGTGGTTAGGATTCGGCGCTCTCACCGCCGCGGCCCGGGTTCGATTCCCGGTCAGGGAACTCCGCTTTTGATTTTGAATGAAGATAATTGCAAACATACAGATCAAAGCATTGTTCTAGACTCTATTTGTGTACAGTTGTGGTAAATTTTACCAAATAGTAATACCCAATATTTGTTTTTACCCAAATACTAAGACATTTGGAGTTTTTGGGTCTTTATGTGCAAGAGTGGCAATATGTTCGGACATGAAGGTATAATACGTGTATGATGTGTAAACAGAGAGTTGTCACAGATTGCAATGGAAAATAGGTAGCTCTGCTCTGCTCTGCTCTCTCTCTCTCTCTCTCTCTCTCTCTCTCTCTCTCTCTCTCTGTGTCTCTGTCTCTCTCTCTGCCCTGCGTCTCCCTGCCCCCGAACCTCCCCCCAATGGTGCGTAATGACGCACGGTGGTGGTGGCCTGTTCGGGGGTGGTGGTGGGACCGTAGGGTTAACCCCCCTGGGTTGTGATGTGACCCATTCATTCCCCCTCCTCCTCCTCTCCCTCTCTCTCCCTCTCTATTTCCAGCCAGTGCCAGTCGGAGGGGGTCGTGTGGCGGAGGCTTGGAATCCTGACAGCCGTGCTGGCTCATCTCTCTCTCTCTCCCTGTGCATGTAAAGGGCAGCTTAAAAAAGCAACGCCAAAATGGTCCTTGCCGGCAGACAGACACGGATACTGGTCCTCAACGACATGGAGCGCCTGGAACGAACGCTGTTCCGCCTGGAGCAAGGTACGGATCCGCACGACCAATTATATACCATATACTGTACAACGTGGTCTGCATGTAGAATACAGGCAAATGCATAGTATATATGCCACTTTACAGCTTGCATACAAGTAGTCTTCTAGATCTACAGTATATTGTTAGATTATATCACACGTTGAGTGTGATATTAACTCTTTATTAACTTTGTCACTTTACAAAAGTTATTGGACGTCCAAGGTTTTCCACCCAACTACATTACATGGACTGTAGATATAGATTTGAATACATAATGTACAATATATGCTATATCTGCCTTTTTTACAGCAAGTTGTAGCCTTCTACTACTGCTTCTGTTACTACTGACTGCCGCCAATGCAGTCTTGCCTTGTCATTGTATATATCAACTTATAATAATATTAATAATAATTACCCATCCCAATTATCCAAGTGTTAAGTGGCACATTATAGGGACTATTAGTATTATTTGTAACTGGAGAATTATTGTGACAGGCACATCATTCCAAGTCAATGTCAAAATTTCCAGTTAAATCTGAATTTGCTCTCCAATCTGATATTTAGGACCGACTGGCAGTGACAAGTGTTCAGATCAGATTAGTATATTCAGACATTGTTAACCCGTATGCATTGGTTTGTTGTTAAAAATTCTTAAGAAAAACAGACATGTGTGACCACTGTTCTGCAAGCTCACAACACACAAACAACAATGTGACAAATTAGAAATCATGTGTCATTTCGGGACTGTCACCAAATCAGATTTTCAAACTTCAGTTTCCTGTTGTTTTTCTAATTGCCGTAGAGACTTAATGAAACAAATCTAATGTGATTTGAGCTGCCGCTCTGCCCCAAGAGCTAGACTCGCAATTATATAACCCAAGTGCTCTGTCGGAACAGGATTATGCAATGATGGTGCCACCGGAGTAACTCTCAGAGCCCGTTAACTTTTACGTCGCATAGCTTCCATTCTTGATTTCAGGGTGTGAAATCCACGTTCAGTTAAAACGCTGATTTGTTCGAGTGTATGGTACACTTTAGCTACAAGTCTTTGTCTCCTGCATGTGAATAGTGGTTGCTTTAACTTTGAATGTGTGTACAACAGGGGTTTTTAACCTTTTTGATACCAGGGCCCACTATTTATTCAGCATTTGAGTCACGGACCACCATTTGAGGACATTGTAGCCCCACAGACCCCCATAACTAAAGATTTATTTTGCTTTTGTCCACAATAGCAGGCTGGATTTGGGGAAACAAAAAACATACAGATCAAAATGGCCATTAATCTTCTAGTTGTGTTAACTCTTGAGAGTGTAAACATGAAACCAAATGGACCCCTTTCATTTTTACACTCTCAAGAGTTACATATCTGATTAACCAACTTAGCTGGGGACCACCTGGAACCCTCTCAAGGACCACTGGTGGTCCCCGGACCACTGGTTGAAAACCACTGGTGTACAGCAACTATTACACTGACAGTGTTCACATTAGCAGTGGGAGAAGCTGACATTGCTGTCAAGTCACCACTAAACTGTTGTTGGAAAAGGATAGTGGATAATGAAAAAGGATAGTGTGTAAAGACAGTAAACCGGATAAGAGCCAGAGATACGCATCCTTTTACAGAACAGAGCATGGCTTGTATGGAGACGGGAAACGGCAGAACATAAACATTTGACTGATTGATGCGTTACTGTCATTCGAGAACTAAAAAACTCATGTCACTCAAGTGTCGGTAGTTAGTAGCTTCATGTTGATGAGTTTCCATTGAAAATGACTTGTTAACTTTCTGACCTGTAGCTGGCAGCTGCTTGTGTGAAGTTACAAAGCATTATCATAATATATGTAGCACAGTAATGCTAGTGTGTGTGTGTGTGTGTGTGTGTGTGTGTGTGTGTGTGTGTCCAGTCGTGTAATTGTGGAGGCAGGGGAGTCAGTTTTCTAATGGTTGGCAGCATAACAAACGTGATTAGAAACTGACATGACGGTGCACCACATTTGTCAGTACAAGCACCACTATCTTTGTTGTAGTTCTCATATTAACACATGATTAACATAGAGCCTTGATAATCTAAAAGCCTATTAATCGCAAAACAACCAGTCAGACTCCCTGCTGTCTTTGGTCTGCATGCCAGGCTTGTACACACTCATTCGCATGCATTAAAAATAAGAGAGGAGACTGTATCAAGAGTATGAAAATGTTGTTTCTAATCTAATGTGGGAAAACATGTTTTGTCCATTTGGTTCCATTTGTACACAGATACAAACTAAAACTAAAAAAATGCACTATAACATTGAGTACTATTACAACATACAGTACTGTAGAGCAGTGGTTTTCAACCGCTGGTCTGGGCACCATCCGTGATCCCTGAGAGGATTCCAGGCGGTCCCCAAGCTAAATGATGGACAGTTGGTTAACCAAATGTAACTCTTTGAGAGCGTAAAAAGGTTTCATGTTTACACTCTCAAGAGTTAAAATATGCATCATCTGAATCATCCCAAGTCTACACAACTAGAGAATGTAGAAGATGGGCGTTTTGATCTGTGTGTTTGCCTGTTTTGGTTTCCAAAATCCACCTGGTATGTGGACAAAAAAAAAAAAATCCTTAATTTTGTGTTCTGTGGGCCAAAGTGTCCTCAAATGGTGGTCTGTGGCTCAAATGATGAATAAATAGTGGTAATTGAGATCAAAAATTTGAAAACCACTGTTCTAGTCTATTGCTTGTCTTTAATAGTGTACTGAACGTGTTTTGGTGTTCTAAGCATTATGTTTTAACTATTGAAAAATAGCAGATCTACAAGCTCTTAGCGCGACACCGAGTGGCGCGCTATGAGCTTGTATCTCTGCTATTTTTGAAAAATCGTGAAAACGTGGTGCAAATCTTTGAATATTATGTTATTCAGAAACTAGAAATCTAGACAGGACACAATGGTTTAATGGTGCATTTCCCTCTTTGCAGGCTACGAGTTGCAGTTTCGCCTGGGTCCCACGCTGCAGGGTAAACAGGTGCGCGTTCACACAAACTACCCTGCCGAGGGAGAGAGGTTTGACCGCAACAAGTTCCGTCCTCTGGACTGGGTCAACACGGCCCCCAATGGCAGGGACGACGACAGCGACAAGTTCTGCAAACTGGAGCTGCGGGTGGCCGGCTCATACCAGTACTACTTTGGAACAGGGTAAGGTGGAACGTGTACCGATGTTATATGACTGCTAGAGATGAAACAGTTCATGGTTTAACCAACTTAGCTGGAGACCACCTGGAACACTCTCAAGGACCACTGGTGGTCCCAGGACCTCTGGTTAAAAACCACTGGTCTGCAATAATCAAACACTGTTATTTTTATATATATTTTTTATGTTTGTTGCTGGCTGCAGAAATAGCCATTCAACTGACAGATGATGAATGTGTCATCAATTAGCTAATGTATTTTTGACATGTGTTTACAGAGACAATGAAAAGGCAGGCAGTGGGTACATAGTGGTGGACCCAGTGTTGAGGGTGGGTGCAGACAACCACATTCTGCCTCTGGACTGCATCACCATCCAGACATACCTGGCCAAGTGTCTGGGACCTCTGGACCAATGGATGGACAGGCTCCGAGTGGCCAAGGAGGCTGGTGAGTAGCTGAGGTCACATTAACTCTCTCAGTGCCAGCCCTTTTTCATATTTTTGGAGGTCGCCAGTGCCAGCTATTTTCATCTAAAAGTCATATTTCATATTTCGGTCCATGTTTCCTGACGGACAAGTTAGTTGACGGACACACACTTTTGGTTCCGGGTTGGTCCGTCCCTTGTTATGGTCTAGCAATGGTCGCTGCGGTCGCTGCTAGCTGCTGTTAGCATGGGGATCGTATTAAACCGGCGCCGGTAAGTAACGTCACGTCAAGTAGCGTTAACGTCAGCGGCATCAGTTGTTACTCTAAATACTAGTGTTGTAGTTCTCGAGACATTGTCTCGTCTCGAGACCAGTCTCAAGACAAATTTTCATTGTCTCGGTCTTGTTTTTGTCTTGCTTTGTTTTGTCTTGGTCTTGTCTCGACCTTGCGGCTCTCCACTTCATTTGTCTTGTGGTCTCGTCTTGTTCTCGTATAATTTTGTCTAGGTCTTGTCTCGACCTCGGAGCCATTGTCTCGGGTCTTGATCGACAACAAGACCTCTCGAGACAAGACAATGCAAAGGAAAGGTTCTATTCATTGTGCGGAGCGAGGACGCATTCATAAAGACAGCTGCAGGCACAAATAGCAATATACTTTTTTTCTTCTGTAAATATTGAAAAGAAAGAAGACAGACACTGGGATGTGTCTGATTAGGGATTTTTTATATTCTTATCAACCATATCGCCCCAGCCCTATAGTATTATTAGTAGTTTTGTTTAAAAATGTAATGGTGGACGGGGCAAAACAATCAAATTCAGTGTTACTATGATAGAAGATTGAAAATCATTAAGAACGTTATTATATGTTAAAATGGGCATGACAAGACCAGGTCTTGGTCTCGGTCTTGACCAGTCTTGGTCTTGTCTTGTTCTCGGCCCCTCTAGGTCTTGGTCTTGTCTTGTTCTCGGCCCCGCTAGGTCTTGGTCTTGTCTTGACCTCGACCCTCTAGGTCAGGGGTGGCCAACCTGTGGCTCGCGAGCCACATGCGGCTCTTCAGCTGGTTACATGCGGCTCTTAAGAGGCTTCCACACGGAACCGTCAAAAACGCTCGGCCTGGCGCACTCATGCATTCCCTATACCAGTGATTTTCAACCATTTATTCAGAATTTGAGCCCCGGAGAACCACCATTTGATGACATTTTAGCTCCACAGACCCCAAAGCTAAAGATTCTGTTTACGTTTGTCAACAATTCCAGGCTGGATTTCAAAGAAAACAAAACAGTCAAACATACAGATCAAAATTACCATTAATCTTCTACATTCTCTAGTTGTGTAGACTTCTGTCTACAACTTTACATCATTTAGCCTGGGGACCACCTGGAATCCTCTCAGGGATCACTGGTGGTCCCCGAACCACCTGTTGAAACCCCCTGCCCTATACAGTGGTGCCCAGCCACTCGACCAAGGACTGATTCCTAGTCCACCGTGGAGGTGTAGGTGTATGGGTATGTTTTTTGACTTGTCAAATACTTTTTTGGATTGTAAACCCTGTTTCTAAATATATGTCTATATGTTTTAATAGTGTGTTTTTGCATTGCGCACCTGCACACAAACGCACATGTCTTATGGCAATCCAGTTGCGACCGTGACGGCCGTCGCGGCGGTTTTATAACCGTTGTGACCGTTTGATGTGGCTCTTTGCAGTAACACAGTGAAAAACGTGGCTCTTAGTCTGTGACCGGTTGGCCACCCCTGCTCTAGGTGCTAGTCTCGTCTCGATCTCGTCTCGATCAAGTCCGTGGTTGTCTTGGTCTCGTCTTGTTCTTGACTCTCTAGGTGCTAGTCTCGTCTCGATCTCGTCTCGATCAAGTCCGTGGTTGTCTTGGTCTCGTCTTGGTCTCGATTTAAGTGGTCTCGACTACAACACTACTTAGTATATCATAATGATAATGGGTGACGTAGATTCATTTCCACGGCACGAAAACTGTTAATAAAGCACTTTGGACAAAGGCTTGAATACAGTTGTAAGGAACATTTACCGGTACTCTTGCTGATGCTGAGTGCCAAGCAGGGATGCATTGATTCCCATTCATTGAACTCATTTTGTAGGACTAAAATTTGTCCCTAGAACTAAAATATTGTCTCTGGAACTGAAGTTTTGTCCCTGAAACTAAAATATAGGTCCCTGGAACTAAAATGTTGTTTCTGGAACTAAGGTTTTGTCCCTGAAACTAAAATATAGGTCCCTGGAACTAAAATGTTGTTTCTGGAACTAAGGTGTTGTCCCTGAAACAAAATGTGTTTCCCTGGAACAAAATGTGTTTCTCTGGGACTACAATTTAGTCTCTGGGATTAAGAAATTGTCCCTGAACTGAAATGTTGTTCCTCAAACTAAAACAAAATGTCCCTGTAACTAAATTTTCGTTCCTGGAAGTAACATTTTTGTCTCTGTAAAATGTTCACGATATTTCAAAAATATCAGACCTACAAGTTCAGTGGCGCGCTATGAACTTGTAGGTCTGATATTTGCAATAGCCAAAACACCTAAAGGCAGACCCCTTCAGAATGTCTTAAGATTACCGGGTACCGTGGAGTGCAGAATATTCACACAATATTCACACATTATTTGCCCAAACCAACTTGCAGTTGTGCATAATCATCAGAGAGGACAACAAGAACAAGACAAATGCTGAAGTAACGTGAATGTGCATTGCAAGCAGTAGCAAGATCAAAGAGTGTCTCATAACGTTCTTGGGTCTGGAATGGAGTCTGATGAGCAAAATAATATAACTTCGATTTAGGCAGATATTTTTAAATTGCATTAATCAAGGGAGGAATCAAACCTGTTAGTGGCACTGTTGCCAAAATTAAATCCACTGTACATTGCAGGCATTCCAACCACAGTGGTCTTTAAGATAAGCATGTCCACGGGGCTTTTGTTTGTTCATGTCACCATTTCATATGTCCATAGTACAAGGTCTGCAGTCTGGGCAGTTGGATCTATAGCCACTGTTGTACCTGCAGCTCTAATGAGAATGAAAACCACACTAGAAAAAAAAACAGACCATAACTAAGACGGAGATGAAAGAGGCTATTTATTTTTCTTGACTCTTTTTAAGTCAATTAAACCTATACACTTTGTTGCATGTCAACTAGTGAATAGTTAGAAGGGGGGGGGGCTGTGTGCAGGTGTGTGTTAGGCCTAGTTTCAAACAGTACTGTGGATATACACGTGTGGTCACTGAACTGTTATGAAATATTAAGGAACACAGACATGGCCTAGTGTGCTGTATGAAGACTTTGCTTTTATGTTGCATTGGCTAAACAATGCAATCGATCATTTGATCACATCTTTTAACTCTTATGGAGTAATATAAAGGTTTTGTGTCTTTTTAAATATGTTATTTTAGGCACTTGGTTAAGAAAAGGTGTTTTTCAGGCCAATTTGAAAAGGGTGGGATCTCTTCTTCAGCCTAGTTGAACAGTGTGCGATTTTTTTCACATGAATTGCACATTGCTCTCATTTGAGGCTCTGTGTTCAAAATGGGACAAATTTTCAATCTTTACAACTAATGTGAGCAAAATTGTGTGGGAAAAGCAGACTCTCCCCATGCCTCCAGCCTGGTGGAGACTAGCCTCGATTGTATATTTGTGTGTGTGTTTTTCTGGAACAACAAGTCAAGACGCTAGTGAGGACTGAACAGGGTTGTTTCGCTGGGGACTGTAAATACAGTAACTCAAAATGTCCAGTCGTATAAATTACACTGACAGTCACTAATACAGAGTCACAGACAAGTTTGAATGGATGTAGAATTACAAATTATGCAGGATGCAAATTACATACAGATGTGAGTAATTTAAATGTACACCTTTTTTGTATGTATTTAAATCAAAATAAATATCATCTCTCACACTTGTGCAAGTGTGCCAGGTAGTGCCGATTCTGGCCTCCAAGGGGCCCTAAGCAGGTTTTTTTACTAGGGGCCCTGCTTCTCAGGCCATTTTTTGCGGAGAAATAAATTATAGATAACTTAATTGTTATAAAACTATGGACACACACACACACACACTCACTCTCTCTCTCTCTCTCTCTCTTATGTAGAGATGTAGCAGGTCTAGAATAGGGACAAATAAGAGTTGAAAATATTTGTTCACCGTCAAAGTATTGTAGGCTACAGTAACCAACACATTCTGTGTAGTAGCATAATAGTGCCACATAAACATCAGTCACAGAGACTCTGTGATGGGACTGGCTTCATGAAGTGAACGGAGTTGACATAACTGTCTATATCCATAATACTCTAAGCTTTGGGCATGCCGCATGATAGGAGATATTATTATTGACAAAATACAACAAGCTTGTATCTCTGCCACCAAACAAAACATTTTGTACAACACAACAACACACTACCGACAACCCAGCATTTAACAGCACAACCGAAAACTGCAGTCATTCATAGCGTTAGCCTGCCAGCCTACCTGACTGCTGCTGCTCCTTTTTTCATATCCTGAAGTAATGATGTTGTTGACCAAACATGCTAAGCAAAAAGGGGGGGCGTTTCTGCGTGGTGTAAAAAAACGCGACAGCGGGCATGATTCAAGTAACGCTGTTTACGGAAGAAGATTTCCCGACTACGAGTACGAGCATGCACTAGAGTGGTTACGTTCGCCCGCTGTACGTTATTTGCGTAATGCTCCGCGATTCAATAAACGTACATGCGCCCACTCTACGTTATTTGCGTAAATAACAGTTCTTTCAATTAGTTATTTACTCAGAGCTGGCGCGGGGGGGGGCTTTGGGGAATCGGGGGCCCTACGCAGAGTGCGTAGTCTGCCTATAGGAAGAATCGGCGCTGGTGCCAGGGATCACACTTTGAAGTGCCAATGTTGCCATCCGTGCCCAAGGTTGCTTACCCCTGTGCTAAATGGCTAAATTGTAATTCCTGACTCAAATTGAACTCACAACATGATCCCTGTCTGTTTGTCTCTCTCTCTCTCTCTCTCTCTCTCTCATCCCCAGGCTACAACATGATCCACTTCACTCCTCTCCAGAAGCTGGGCGGCTCACGGTCCTGCTACTCCCTGGCCGACCAGCTGGAGCTGAACCCAGACTTCTCCCCGGAGGGCAAGCACGTCTCCTGGATGGACGTGGGCAACCTGGTGGACAAGCTGAAGAAGGACTGGAACATGGTGTGCATCACAGACGTGGTCTACAACCACACCGGTACTACTGCCTAACACATGGATGTTGTTTAAACCCATTGTGTCCTGTCTAGACTTCTAGTTTCTGAATAACATAATATTCAAAGATTTGCACCACGTTTTCACGATTTTTCAAAAATAGCAGAGATACAAGCTCATAGCGCGCCACTCGGTGGCGCGCTATGAGCGTGTAGATCTGCTATTTTTCAATAGTTAAAACATAATGCTTAGAATGCTTCAGTGCACTAAGGGTTACCTTACATGTAGCCTGGGAAGCAATCCTTTTTCGTTTCATGATTTGGTCAGGAGTAGCCTCAACACCTAGGCTTTCATCTCGTCTGTGTTGCGTGAAAACGGAAAGCCTTAACTAATTTGTTTAAACATAATGCTTAGAATGCTTCAGTGCACTAAGGGTTACCTTACATGTAGCCTGGGAAGCAATCCTTTTTCGTTTCATGATTTGGTCAGGAGTAGCCTCAACACCTAGGCTTTCATCTTGTCTGCGTTGCGTGAAAACGGAGAGCCTGAACTAATTTGTTACCCACAGTGGCCTAGAAGTGGGAGTCAACCATTCAGGGTGGGCGTCGTTCAAAATGATGTGATGACGACACGTTGGTGAGATCAAATCAGATCAGCTCACCTGCCATCTAAAAACAGACGGCACCTCGCCCCCCCCACTAGGCCAAAATCATTTCAGGTTAGGCCAGGCTAGGTCAGGAGCGGATGTTAACCCGATTTCTCAGGTTTAATTCAAACCCACAAAATCCGAGGGATCCTTTACCTAATTGAATGTAATTTAATTTAGCTTTAGAAAAAAAATATATACAGTATATGCTGTATATATTTTTTCTGTGACTGGTCCCCATAGCACTTCCAACGTAGAAGCAGAATACAATCGGTTAATTTAGGCCATGTTGTAGTCACTGGTTTGCAGTCATCAGGCAAAATTTTAGGGCCTAACAAATAAAAGCCTTCATGCGGAAAATTAATATGACACATTTTGGAAAAGTTTGTTTGTGATGGTGAAGGTCAGACTAATGTTTCCTGTTTGTCCTGGCAAAAGAGGTGAAGGTGGCATTTAAAAGAGTGCCAAGAGGTGGACAGTCCCATTTAAATGTCAGAACATTCAATACGCAGGGCGTGACTTCACGTGGTGAGCATGAGCGGGTCCGCTATGGACCAGAAAGAGTGCCAGCTCTACGTTGTTGTGAGAGTGCTGTCCGGGCATGGCAAAACTGTGTTGGACAGAATAGTTTATAAAACTGGTCATTTTTACGCTCTTAAAGAGTTACATCTGGTTAACCAACTTTTCATCATTTAGCCTGGGGACCATCTGGTACCCTCTCAAGGACCACTGGTTGAAAACGCCCTGGTCTAAAGCCAGGTTAGGAAGGGATGGTGGAAGGTACAGTACTTTGACGATACTTAACTAAATGTTCAGCTAACAGTTCCGCACCGGTTGTCAGAGTATGGAAATAGAACAGTCACTTTGGCCTTGTGCAATCTCTTCATTCATACAACTGCCAAGACTGGAAAGTGATACTTCCTCTGTCACTCTGCTCATGTCTACATGGCTTTGAACTAGTAAATAATATCTGTTTTCTCCACTCTGAACGGGATTAGAGTCAAACTGAGTGCAGTATTGGCTTAGTCATCAAAAAAAAAAAAAAAAAAGCATAGGGTCAATAGACCTTTAGGTAAGCCCCGCCCTCTGTCCACTCATTCCGGGCTCATTAATTCCAATGTAAATATGGACATTACACAATAAATACTGGTTCATTTTTGTAACCAGACCTTCAAAATCTCTTCCAAATCCATCAACAAGGCATTCCCTATGCAGTGGAAAAGTGTGTGTGTGTGTGTGTGTGTGTGTGTGTATGTGTGTGTGTGTGTGTGTGTGTGTGTGTGTGTGTGTGTGTGTGTGTGTGTGATTTATTTATTTTTTAAAACAATGTTTTATCATATAGGCAAGCTATTGGTAGAGATGTTTGCCTATCACATGTTATGCTTAGCTGTGATTGGACCATAGCAGTTTGGGGAGGGGCTTACTGAACGGTCTATTGTGCATACACACTGGAGTTGTGACTGTGACAGAGTAGGCATCAAAGCACCACTATTGGCCTTTCGGCCAGTTGATCCTTATAACAGCAGCTGTGTGCCTCTTACACTCTCCACCACCGAATTTAAACACTGTTGCCTTTGAAGGTCACAAAGAGAGACAGAGACAGAGAGAGAGAGAGACGCCGACTCTACTGTCATCAAACTGATGATGACAGCTGCCGTTTGCAACTTTCGGGAGGTGCTCTAGTCTGCAGCGTTTGAAGGTTCTAGAAGAATTGCCAGCATGAGAGACTGAGCCAAGTATCCTGCACCTTGTTTTGTTTTTGACACCCTGCCAACAACAGCAGGGATGACTTTTACACAATCCTGATTAGGGCTGCAACTACAGTATCGATAATCTCTAAAATAGGGATTATAACTTCATTATAAAAATGGTCAATTATTAGTTATTTTCCAAGCATGTTTGTTACCATTGTAACTTCATGTGCTTTCCATCTAAAGTATTGAATTACTGTTGTCACGTTATTGTATGACACAGTGTTGTTGAGATTGCATAATGGCTCGCAGGCCTCATGCTCAGTAGTCAGTAAACCAGTTGTTCTCAAAGCGGATTCTAGGGATTCTCTGGGTTCCTCCTCCCATAATACACATACAGGCTTACACTTTCACCTGGGACTACCTACTGTAGGAATGAAAAAAGTGTATCCCTTTCCCAACTATTTAAAATAGCACTTATACTCACCAAGAAAAACATCTTCCAAGTGCATTGTGAGCTTGTAGATCTGCTGCTCCCTCTATTGTTTTAACAGGGCGTATGTGTGTTTTTATGGCTAGAGCGTCCTACAGGTCTTTTGTCATGTTATCATGTATGCGTCTTTCTGCACAGTCACTGTGTGTGTGTGTGTGTGTGTGTGTGTGTGTGTGTGTGTGTGTGTGTGTGTGTGTGTGTGTGTGTGTGTGTGTGTGTGTGTGTGTGTGTGTGTGTGTGTGTGTGTGTGTGTGTGTTTGTGTGTGTGTTGTGTCAGCTCTGGCTCCTTGGCAGTGTGACATTATGGTGTTGCAGTGTGACCAGAAGGTCACTGTCTGTCACACATTCCCCACATGAAACATTATCCGCACGCACACACACACACACACACACACACACACACACACACACACACACACACACACACACACACACACACACACACACACACACACACACACACACACACACAAAGACAGACGCTTAGAGGAGACCCCCTGCTGATATTTATATGTGTGTGTGTGTGTGGGAATGTGTGTGGGTGCGTGCGTACACACAAACACGTGTGTGTACATGAGCGTGTATTTTGCATGATATCTAATACCTGTGCAGTGTTTCTGCACAGATATTATGGCCCCCATGACACCCATGGCCCCAAGTCCCCTTTTTCCCCATTCCTGACTACATTTTTTTTAAATAGCGTAAGTGGAATTACAGTAGATTAGATAGATACATACATACATGAAATGGCTACTCTCTCTTAATTGGCCGAAATGCTGTTGCCTACCTAAAACGTATTTTCTGTTTATTAAATACCTGGAGAGTCAGGCAGAGCTGTATTGTTGACCAATGACTATTGCTATTAGAACAGTGATTTTAACTATTACTCATACATGAGGGGCCTCTCTAGCAGCTACACTTCATCCATAGGGGGCGCCATTGATGCTACAAATGTCACTGTTTGCTGTTGAGGTAACAGAAAGTGTCGCAAACTCTGTTCACTTCATGGGATCAGTCAAATGGCGGCACTACCATCAAGTTGTGTTTCAATAATGTTTCTTCTTTGAGGACCTATTTTTCTGAGTGTGTACAAATGTGAACCATTGAACCCGCTAGCGTTCATTTGGTTCACATTTTACACTCTCGGGAAAATATTGGAAATGTCCCTCTTTTTGTCCCTCTTTCAGGCTGCAACAGCCTTCCCGAGAGCTCAGTTTTCTGACCCCTCAATGTCACAACATTTCGGCTGGTCCGAGTACTATCTGGGCTGAGCCTTCATGTATTCATTGTTGATTATATTACCCTGGGATGAATGAGGTGAACCAAATGTCTATACCTGTTCCTGTGGTGTCCTCCCCAGCGTCCAACAGCAAGTGGATCCGTCTGCATCCAGAGTGCGGCTACAACCTGGTGAATTCCCCCCACCTGAAACCGGCCTGGGTCCTGGACAGAGCCCTGTGGCATCTCAGCTGCCAGGTGGCCGAGGGCCAGTATGAAGAGCGGGGCCTGCCGGCACTCATCCAGACAGAACAACATATCAACGTGAGTCTACCGTGTCACCTAGCTTAAAACTCTGGGTTCAAAGTTCAAGGCTGAAAGGATTTTTATTTGTCACACCAGTGTACCCATACTGTATGTTGAGACTTATTAAGCGATGAAATATTGTTTCCCACTCATCCATAGTGCAATATAAACCAACAAGTAACCGTAGTGCAACCAGACAACGGCGAAAAAGTGCTGGATAACCCTGTGAAAAACCTAAATTAATATACTGTTTAAAGTGAATGGTATTTTACATGTGCAAGGAAGAGATAGCTGCAGTGGCTGCTGCGTCTGCACACACACCGCCATCTTGGATGTCTGTGTTAATGGTTTTCACGACATTCATGGTCATTTATTCTTAATTATTCTGTCTCTCTCTCTCTCTCTCTCTCTCTCTCTCTCTCTCTCTCTCTCTCTCTCTCTGTCTCTCTCTCTCTCTCTCTCTCTCTCTCTCTCTCTCTCTCTCTCTCTCTCTCTCTCTCTCACCAGGCTCTGCGGGGGATATTGTTGGAGGAAGTGTACCCTAAGCTCAAATTGTGGGAGTTCTTTCAGGTGAAAGTAGAGAAAGCTTTGGACCTCTTCAGAAAGATGCTGCAAGCAGGTACACACACACACACACACACACACACACACACACACACACACACACACACACACACACACACACACACACACACACACACACACACATACATACATACATACATACATACATACAGGCACATGAGGTAATTATAAAGAATTTACTCATGTGTGTGTGTGTGTGTGTGTGTGCGTTCCTGTCCAGGCTCGCCGCCTACGAGGTCCAGTCCTCCCCGCCACGAGGGGGCGCCACAGCTGAAGGTGATCCAGGACCCTCACTACCGTCGCTTTGGAAACACCGTGGACATCACCTCTGCCCTGGAAATGTTTAGGCCACACAGGTGAAGATCACTCACTTTCACACACTGCTGTACTTTCCATCGGGCAATTTGTACTGCAGTCATGCAGTACATATTAGCGTTATCAACAAGTCTCGTCCAAAAATTGTCCGTACTACTATTCATTGATTGTGTGTGTGTGTGTGTGTGTGTGTGTGTGTGTGTGTGTGCGTGTGCGCACGCGCGCACGATACCAACAGCAACAGTCCATCAGGCATGGAGGAGTGCTGCAATCGGTTCAAGAGGACACTGGAAGAGTTGAACGCAGAGCGACACAGAGAGATGAACTACCATGCTGAAAAGGTGTGTGCGCATGTGTGTGTGCTTACTATTATTCAAAGGTTTAATTTTATGAAGCATGACAATTTTATCTGTACATCGCATTTCAGCATCATACTCACACAATCTGTTTCTCAGTTTTTGCAATGTGTTGTTCCACAGTCCAATGCTTTTGATTGAGTGAATATCCCAACATGTCTCCTCTCCTCATCTCAGGCCATCAGTTGCATTGTGGGAACTGTAGTTTATGAACGCACTGCAGAACACGGGCCTAAGCTAGGGGCTGTTACCAAGGAGGACCCTATAGTCACAAGGTATGTAGCACACTCTTCTAAAGCAGTGGTTTTCAACCAGTGGTCCAGGGACCACCAGTGGTCCTTGAGAGGGTTCCAGGTGGTCCCC
>CM076982.1:28847527-29109752 GCA_039105355.1 Benthosema pterotum
CAGGTAAACACAGGAGAGAGAATAGCAGACAATGCAACCAACCAGACACTAGAGATTCTACAAAATCTATCGCTATTTTTCAAAGAACGTTAAAACACCACAAGTACAGTACAGAATGGTTTAAGCCAGGGGTTTTTCGACCTTTTTGACACCAGGGACCACCATTTATTCAGCATTTGAGCCACGGACCACCATTTGATGACATTTTAGCCCCAAAGACCTAAAAACTCAAGAATTCTTTCGGTTTTGTTCACAATTCCAGGCTGGATTTTGCAAACAAAACAGTATAGACTTCTTAATTAAATAGTGCTAATTCAGATGAATATTTTAACTCTTGAGTGTGTGAAAATGAAACCAAATGGTCCCGCAAGGGTCCATTTGGTTTCATTTTTACATTCTCAAGAGTTACATCTGGTTGGCCAACTTTCCATCATTTAGCCTGGGTACCACTCGGAACCCTCTCAAGGACCACTGGTGGTCCCCGGACCACCTGTTTAAAACCCCTGGTTTAAGCGCTCACTAGAGGATGTTTTTTTTTCTCTCCTTCTTTTTTTTAACCTCTCATCCCTCTCTTTCTCTCAGATCTCAGTAGTGAGTGAGGAGCGCATGTACCCGTGTTGGAACCCGGAGGCCAAGCCCTGCTGCCCGGGAGAGGTGAGCCTGCAGACGGGCATCATCGCCGCCAAGCGCGCCCTCAACAAGTTGCACCAGGAGCTGGCGGTCAACGGCTTCTCACAGGTGAGGAAAAGGACATCAAGTCAGAAGCAGCGGTGAAAGAACTTACCCTAGAGTTGAGGGTGGCTGGCATCTCCCCTCAAGGGACCAGCACACACAGCACAACTTCACTTCACATGGGTGTGATTTCTCCTATTCACTTGGTCATTAAACGTCCACAGAATGAGAGGTCTGCTCTTCCAGAAACATTGTGAACAAAATGAGACATTTTTTTCATATACCTACACCATAGACCAGTGGTTTTCAATCTTTTTGGTACAAAGGATTACTATTTATTCAGCATTTGAGCCATGGACCACTATTTGGTGACATTTTAGCCACACAGACTCCAAAACTAAAGATTTCTTTGGTTTTTTTGTGTCCACAATTCCAGGCAGTATTTCCGCAAACAAAACAGGCAAACATCAAAATGCCCATTAGTCTTCTACATTTTCTAATTGTGTACAGTTCTTAATTAATTCAGTTGATTCATTGATAGTTTAAACATGAAATGTTTAAACATTTTCATGTTTAAACATGAAAAATGGACCCTTACACAAAATGTCAATGCACACAGCTTGAATAAAGGACCACTTGTGGTCTCCGGACCACTGGTTGAAAACCTCTGCCATGGACAACCAATATAAGTCATATTTTTATCATCCATTCCAAGCATTAGTTTTGTACATAAACACCCCTTGGGCCTAAATTTAGCCATATCCACTTGGTCAAAATTAATGTGTTGACATAATGTGGTGATGGCTGCAGGCTATTTGTCTAACAATGGGAAGGCACAAAAGACTCCCCCCTGACAAAGGGCCAGTGGCGCAATGGATAACGCGTCTGCCTACGGAGCAGAAGATTCCAGGTTCGAGTCCTGGCTGGCTCGTGGTTTTCTCTCATTTGAAAAGAGTTATGCATATGACTATGGTTCTATGAATATACGGAATGACCGCCAGAGCCACGGCTTATGTAAAAGTCAGCAAGCACGTAAAGACAACCTGAAGGCGTTTACATTGTTTAATATGAGTAACATCCAGGCAACCAGTCGCTAACCTTTAAGAGCTGGACGTACATAAGGCTATTGCTTGACCCCGTGACCGGAATCAAGGGAGTTGCGCTCGCAGTCAACTGACCAGTATGCCCCGATATTCAGTATTTATTCCAACGTTATTTTGTAGTCATATGTTAGTCCATGTCTAAGTGGCATCAGCTCCTGTCTGCTTCTCTTTGTGGCAATATCTACACTTGTGAATCTCTACAATAACATCTTATTTTTCCATAAAGGAAGCCAATGAGGGTTAAAATGGGTCTTAATGCTTCCAACTCGAGTAGAATTAATACTGACGATATTGTGATTCACTATATCACTTTTTTTCCAATGGCACATTTGACTGTCAAGGTTTCAGAACGAATTTTATTCATGAAATGAACGATTTTTATTTAATGAAATAATAGGATTCAAAAGATTAATTTGCCAGTCGAATGTAGCCTTTAATTAATTAATTCTATATTACAGTATGTTTTGTTTATATATTTCCCCTGTTAAATGTAACAAATCTGCCGCTGTGAATGTGTGGTCACGTGAGTGAGACTAGCAAGCATAACGACGGCAGCCCACCTCCATGAGTAGTCAGTGACAACGAGCTACCTAGCATAACAGTAGCCCACCTCTATGGGTGTAGTGCAGTCAGTGACCAGCTAATTAACATAACAAGCACTGGGGGTCAGTGACTCCGAGTGAACAGTAAAACGCACACAATGACAGCAACTCAACTGAAATCCCAACAGATATCACCACTCACAACTGAATACATGAAGGCTCTGCTCCAACACAAGTGACACAATGGCTGCATTTGCATGTGAATGGGGCCATCTAGTGGACAGGATATGCATAGTTAAGTAAAGTTGTATCATTACAGAGAGTATCTTATGGGCTATATTATAATGGACTATAATGAGCTAAAATTAAACATGTAAATATTCAAATAAAATATTTGATTATTAAAAATTGTAAAGAAATGCATTTTGAATGGGATTTTAGAGGTAAAATGGCAGCCCTAGAAGAAACCCTAAACACAAAGGGAAGACACAACATTGTTGCACATAACAACCACACCACATGGTCTATACTGTCCCCTCATAAACACATGGAAGAATATCACGGCACTCCCGTCTTAAAGCCGAATTCAAAACCTCGGATCCCACAGGATGAAGTGGGCCAATGTCACGCTGTCTTAATAGTGTACTGAACGCGTTTTGGTGTTCTAAGCATTATGTTTTAACTATTGAAAAATAGCAGATCGACAAGCTCATAGCGCGCCACCGAGTGGCGCGCTATGAGCTTGTTTCTCTGCTATTTTTGAAAAATCGTGAAAACGTGGTGCAAATCTTTGAATATTATGTTCAGAAACTAGAAATCTAGACAGGACACGCTGTCCTAAAAAGTACCGTATGTGGTGTGTGTGTCTCTGTCTCTCTTCCTCTCAGGTGTACGTGGATCAGGTGGACGAGGACATTGTGGCGGTGACCAGACACTGCCCCAGCAGCCACCAGTCTGTGGTGGCCGTGTGTCGCACCGCCTTCAAAGACCCCAAAACACACACCTACAGAGACAGCGTGCCCCCCATGTTTATACCAGGTAATACACTTTTCGGAAATGCCATTCTTAACTCTTTGACCGATTAGCAGGAAAGCTAGGCTCACTCCCATTAGGCTCAATAGTAACAAAATAATTTATAAAATATCCTCTCTTGTGAATCTGTACACATGAAGGATATCCAAAGACAACTTAAGGTATTTACCTTAAGGGAAAAAATAATTTGACAAAAACATAATTTGACAAAACAGCCTGTATTTTCACATTGCAATGTCTCCAGGGCTCATTTAAAGTTACATCATTTATCATTTATCAATTATAGTTGTAAAGTTTGTGAGGTGTTTTCTGGGTTTTGTAGTGCAATCACCACTTGTGTGTGTGTGTGTGTGTGCGCGCGCGTGCGTGCATGCCATATTCCCAGGTAAGATCGAGGAGGTGGTGTTAGAAGCTCGCACGGTGGAGAGGATCGTCGATCCCTACGTGAAAGACGAGAAGAACATCAACGGCCTCCCTCAGTACACTGTGGAGATCACTGAACACCTCCAGGTACACACACACACACACACACACACACACACACACACACGATGGACAATCACTGTGCCTGTTGACCTCTGTTGTGGTCATTGTGTTTGCAGCTGAAGGACAGTAACATGGTGAAGCGTGCTGACGTCACCTCTCAGGGCTCCAGTGAGTTTGTCCAGGAGATTGTGTTCGAGCGTCTCACTCCAGGCAGTGTCATCGTCTTCAGGTGAGCACCCCCAACTAAATTATTCTTTAGTAAAGAAAACCTGAGGCACCGAGACTGGCTGATGGACTTCATGGCTAACCGAGGTTTGGTACCCAGGCTTTTATTTTAGGTTGCACCAGCTACATTCCATTTGTCGGTAAACTAATATTTCTCCAGTGCTTGCTCCGTGCACGCCCTGATGCATGTTGACTTTGACATAAGCCGTGGCTCTGGCAAAAGAAAGGGTATAAAACTATCCTGTAACAATGCCTTCAAATAAGGGAAAACTACGAGCCAGCCAGGACTCGAACCTGGAATCTTCTGCTCCGTAGGCAGACGCGTTATCCATTGCGCCACTGGCCCTGTGTCCTGTTGGGTTTGTCAGGTGTTGTTGGGTTTGTCTTTTGTACCTTCCCATTGTTAGACAAATATCCTGTAGCTGTCACCACAAGCATGATGAGGTCAGCACATGAATTCTGGCCAAGTGAATTTGACTGAATTTAGGCCAAGGAGTGTTTATGTGCAAAACTAATGCCTGAAATGGATTCAGAATCATGAAAAAAAACCCTAGTTTGACATGTCACATGCTATGATGAAAAGTTCCCCAACTCAATTATGGAGAGTCCTTTAGTAAAGAAAAGTGAGGGTCCCTCTTATATATAATTATACATGATCATATTCTGTGCTTGTGCCGTCTAACACTTGTGTCTTGGTCACAAAAAGGTTGCAAACCTTTTACACCGAAATCTGAGTTGTTTGTAAAGTTTCAGCATCATAGAATGGAAGTGAATGGTTTGCGGCGGAGCCGAGTGGTTACCTAGAGGTACTACATGCAAAGAAAAGGAATTAGGAGATGATGTGGTGTCTAATTCCCTTATGTCATGGGTTTTCAACAGGTGGTCCCGGGACCACCAGTTGTCCCTGAGAGGATTCCAGGTGGTCCCCAGGCTAAATGATGGAAAGTTGGTTGAGCAGATGTAACTCTGTGAGAGCGTAAACATGAAACCAAATGGACCCTTGCGGGTCCATTTGGTTTCATGTTTACACTCTCAAGAGTTAAAATATTCATCACCTGAATTACTACACAATTAGGGAATGTAGATAAATCATGGTTATTTTTGATCTACTGTTGTCTGTTTTGTTAGCCTGGTATTGTGGACAAAAGAGACCTTTAGTTTGGGGGTCTGCGGGGCTAAAATGTCATCAAATGGTGGTCTGTGGCTTAAATGCTGAATAAATAGTGGGCCCTGGTGTCAAAAAGTTTGAAAACCTCTGCCGTCCGTTCTGTGTGGTGTGTTTACGTCCTGTAGGGTGAGTTTGGACCCACGCTCTCAGGAGCTGGTGGGGACCCTGAGACGTCACCTGATCCAGTTCAGTCCTCACTACCGAGCAGGAAGCATAGCTGACAACAACGTCCCCGCCATCCTGTCCATGCCACTAGAAACGTAAGTAACTTTACCCTCTACTACTACCACGCAGGATGCATTCATTCATGCAGTTTGTTCAATTCATCCCACTATTTGCAGACCTGGATTGAAATTAACAAAAAGTTTGTTCTGAAAGAAAATATTGAAAGATTTGTGCTGCAATCTCACAATTTCCCCCCAAAATAGCGGCGCGCTATGAGCCGTGAACGCCTGCTATTTTTCAATGAAAGTTAAAACACTACAAGTACATTACAGAATGGTTTACAACTAAATGGGAAAAGGAATTGGAGATTAATATTACCGGTACTACAGAAGAATGGAAGTATATGTGTAAAATTCAATGTACTTCCACCAGTTCGAGAGGGAATTCTGTTGGAAGAATCTAATGAGATTCTTTATGACACCTAAAATCAAATCAACTAAAAACAGTCCAGCCATGCTGGAGACGGTGAGTCCACTCTAAGTCGGACCACACTCATATATTCTGGACTTGTCCTAACATGCAGAAATATTGACAGGATAACCATACCACCATGGAGATCATCTTGGGATTTGAGCTATGGCAAACTTGTTCCTTTTTACTGTTAGGAAACGGTCCATCAGCCTATTGTTTATACTTCAAGTGAGATTCTGAAACTTTTGATGAATATTGTGACGTATGAATTATACCTTCAAATAAGGGAAAACTACGAGCCAGCCAGGACTCGAACCTGGAATCTTCTGCTCCGTAGGCAGACGCGTTATCCATTGCGCCACTGGCCCTGTGTCCTGTTGGGTTTGTCAGGGGGGAGTCTTTTGTGCCTTCCCATTGTTAAGCAAATAGCCTGCAGCCGTCACCACAAACATGATGAGGTCAGCACATTCATTTTGGCCAAGTGGATATGACTGAATTTAGGCCAAGGAGTGTTTATGTGCAAAACTAATGCTTAGAGTGGATTCGGAATCATTGAACCCCCCTAGTTTGACATGTCACATGCTGTGATGAAAATATGACTTATATTGGTGGTCTATGGTGTGGGTATGTAAAAATGTCCGTAACATTGTTCACAATGTTTCTGGCAAAGTACACCTCTCATTCTGTGGACTTTAATGGCCAAGTGAATAATGAATACACAACATGGAAAAACTCACTTTTATTCTTAAAATACAAGATGAAAAGTTCTATAAAAATGTTTTTTTTTTTTTCACTTCAGCCTATTGTTTATATTTTAAGAGATATTCTAAAATCTTTGAATGTTGTGACGTATGAATAATGCAGCCCTTTCTGTGTTTTTTACTTCTTTTTGTTTCTCTCTCTCTCTGTCTCTGTCTCCTCCTGCCCAGCATCATGTCCAATCTGTCTCTAGCCGACATGAACATGTTGCTGTATCGCTGTAACGCTGAAGAACAGGAGGACGGAGGAGGATGCTACGACATACCGTCATGGCAGCCGCTCAAATACGGAGGCCTGCAAGGTACAAAACAAACTCTGGACCTGTAGTCCAGTTGATTAGTAACCTCCATTGTTGTTTTTTCAGTATTTAGAACAGCTAGGCCTGACCTTCGATCATGATTTCCGTGATCAAAGCATAGCGGAAAAAAAACGATTGAAGATCGACGCTTCGACACGCCATAATTGTGCTGTTCCCACTTCCCCCTGTTCCGTTCACCAAGGTGTCATTTCGGTGATGGCCGACATTCGACCCAAGAACGACCTGGGCCATCCGTTCTGTGACAACCTGAGGCAGGGAGACTGGCTGATGGACTTCATGGCTAACCGACTGGTCGCCAAAGGAGGGGCTCTAGGAGAGGTGAGGAAAAACTGTCATTTCTGTCACAACCCTAGCGGGTCCATTTGGTTTGTCCATTTGTCCACTCTCAGGGGTCCCTCTTTTTTCCCTCTTCCAGGCTGCAACATCCCTCACGAGAGCTCAGTTTTCTGACCCCTCAATGTTGCAACTTTTCAGTCTGCTCCGAGTATTATTTGGGTCGAGCCTTCATGTTAGCTTATGGTAGCTGCTACCCAGGCTTGTATTTTTGGTTGCACCGGCTACATTTCCTTTTCTGGGTAAACTAATATTTCTCCAGCGCTTGCTCTGTGCACGCCCTGATGCATGCATGCATTTTACATAAAACCATTTCGTAACAATGCCGTCAAATAAGGGAAAACTACGAGCCAGCCAGGACTCGAACCTGGAATCTTCTGCTCCGTAGGCAGACGCGTTATCCATTGCGCCACTGGCCCTGTGTCCTGTTAGGTTTGTCAGGTGTTGTTGGGTTTGTCTTTTGCACCTTCCTATTGTTAACAAAGCCTGCAGCGGTCACCACAAACATGATGAGGTCAGCACATTCATTTTGGCCAAGTGGATATAACTGAATTTAGGCCAAGGAGTGTTTATGTGCAAAACTAATGCTTAGAATGGATTCAGAATAATGAAAAAACCCTAGTTTGATGCCTAGTATGCTATTCAATAAGAGTGACACATCACTCACTTGGTTTTCCTTTTTAAAAGAACCAATATTACATTACATAATTTGGTAACAAAAGTGTATTACATTAGTAAAAAGGACAAAGATGGGTGCATATAAAACTGCTCTTGTTTTTTGACATTTATTTCAGAAAAAATGCTGTAAAGTCCTTGTTTGTGTGTGTGCGTGTGTGTGTGTGTGTGTGTGTGTGTGTGTGTGTGTGTTTTATTTTATTTTATTTTATTTTGAGGGCTGTTGAATGATTAAACATTTTAATCAGACTAATCACAGCTTCAAAATTATTTTAATCATGATTAATCACCATTCAAACTGTGTTCAAAATTCTTTTTTTAATGTTCAAATCCTGTACAGAAAAAACATGGTATATGTTTTCCTATACAGGATTTGAACATTTAAAAAAATAAAATCTGGGAAAAAAAATCTCTTTATCTAAATATTTATCAAAATAGGCGATCTACAAGCCCCCAATTCTTGTAGATCCCTCAAGCTATACTCTATGGCTCTGGTTACAGGGAGACACAAAGCTACATTTTCAATGAGAAAATACTTAGTGAGTTGAGTCAGTGTGCACATGAGTTAATTGCATTAAAACCTTGAATCAGATTAATCAACAAACTGAATTTAATCCCATTAACTCATTATTTTCAACAGCCTTAATCATTTTATTTATTTATTTCATTATTATTTTATTTTATTTCACATACAACATATTGCTTTTTCTGGTAAACTGCCAGAAAGAAAAGGCTGGCTTCAAAAGGCAGCACTGCAATGTCCACAATGACCACTAGGTGTCAGTCAAAGTGTTGTAACAGAGTAACTGCTGGTTGTTGTGTATAGGTGGGCCAGTGGTTCCAGTGTTGTAACAGTGTAACTGCTGGTTGTTGCTGTATAGGTGGGCCAGTGGTTCCAGTGTTGTAACAGTGTAACTGCTGGTTGTTGCTGTATAGGTGGGCCAGTGGTTCCAGTGTTGTAATAGTGTAACTGCTGGTTGTTGCTGTATAGGTGGGCCAGTGGTTCCAGTGTTATAAATTGTAACAGTGTTAACTGCTGGTTGTTGCTGTATAGGTGGGCCAGTGGTTCCAGGCCATGTTTGGCCTCCTGAAGCACATCCCTCGCTACCTGGTGCCGTGCTACTTCGACGCCGTCGTCCTGGGCGCGTACACCACCGCTCTGGACCACGTCTTCAAGCACATGTCCAGGTCAGTAGTGGGGTTCATGACGTATTTGTGGGGAATAAGTTGAAAAGCTGCTAAAAGTGTAAACCCAATAAATCAGTAGTTTTCAACCAGTGGTCCGGGAACCACCAGTGGTCCCTGAGAGGATTCCAGGTGGTGTTCGGCTAAATCAGGGGTCGGCAAGCCAAGATGTTGAAAGAGCCATTTTCGAACCAAAGTTAAATTCAAAATCTGTCTGGAGCCGCATTTTATTATTTTTTTTCCTGAGAGTGTGCAAATGTGAACCAAATGGACCCTGGCGGGTCCATTTGGTTCCATTTGCACACTTTCAGAAAAAAAAGGTCCTCAAAAAAATCATTAACATGGTGAAACACAACCTTTCTTCAGAAATGGAGTTTCTAAAAAAATAAAGGAGTTTTACAGAACTCCATTTCTAGTCCACACAACATCTCTAAAGGTATAATAATGACATAGTAAACTGAGTAAACCTTTGAAAATGCGTTTTGGGTGACTGAAATGTTTATATTATTTTGGTGTGGATCACCCCAGTGTGTGTATGTAATAATGCTACAGCCACTGAGCCACTAGGGCTGTGTTCTGGAGCCGCATGCGGCTCCTGAGCCGCAGGTTGCTGACCCCTGGGCTAAATGATGTACAGTTGGTAACCCAATGGGCATTTATAGATCTGTAACTCTTGAGATTGTAAAATGAAACCAAATGGATGCTTACGGGTCCATTTGGTTTCATTTTATACTCTTAAGAGTTAAATTATATTTAAACATCTGCATGACTTAATTTTCAAGAATCTACACAATTAGAAAATGTAGAAAAATTGTTATTTTGACCAATGTTTTGCCAGTTCTCTCCTAAATTGTGGACACACACTTGAAAATCTCTAGTTTTGTGTCCCAGAGACTACGGGGCGGTGGTGGCTCAGGGGTAGAGTCACTGGATGGTAACCACAAGGTTTCCGGTTCAAATCCAGGCTCCCCAGAGTTAGTGTCGATGTGTCCCTGAGCAAGGCACTTAACTCCTAATTGCTCCTGATGTGCTGGTTGTGCCTTGCATGGTTTCTTTCGCCACAAGTGTGTGAATGTAATGCACAATCTATGTAAAGCACTATTTACTACATCAAATGGTGGTCTGTGGCTCAAATGCTGAATAAATAATGGGCCCTGGAGTCAAAACGGTTGAGAACCACTGCAATAAATCAATAAGTCATAATGAAAAGAATAATAAGAGATACCTTTTGTGTTTGCTGTGTACTACACGTCCTACAGCTTCGTGCGTAACGGCTCGACGCTGGTCAAACAGCTGGCGCTGGGCTCGGTGCAGATGTGTGGCGTGGGCCGTCACCCGGCGCTGCCCCCCCTCTCCCCCCGCCTCAAGGATGTCCCCTACCGCCTAAGTGACGTCACAGGACAGGAGGAGCAGTGCTGCGTGTCCCTGGCTGCAGGTATGTCTGTGTCTGTCTGTCTGTCTCGTCTGATGATGATAATGATGGTTATGGTGGTGATGGTGATACTGGTGTTATGGCGGTGTTTCTAGGTCTTCCACACTTCTCGTCTGGTATTTTCCGCTGCTGGGGTCGTGACACCTTCATCGCCCTGCGAGGCCTCATGCTGGTGACGGGAAGACACCTGGAGGCCAGGTCTGTTGGTCTGTCTTTCTCTCTCGTTGTCTGTCACCGAAAGGCCATGCCAGTCCTATTATTATTATTATTATTAGTGCCAGCACTTTTTCATATTTTTTTAGGTAGCTAGTGCCAGCGATTTTCATCTAAAAGTCATATTTCATATTTCGGTCCATGTTTCCCGTCGGACAAGTTAGTTGGCGACACACTTCCGGTTCCGGGTTGATCAGTCTCTTGTTTTGGTCCGTTCTGAATGGAATATGCGATCGCTGCTCGCTGCTGTTATCATTGAGATCGTATCAAACCAGCGACGGTAAGAGAGACGTAGATCAACCTAAGCGGCATCGGTCATAACTATTATTTGATAATGATAAGCCTGACGTAGCTCTACTTCAAGGGCACGAAAACTGTTAATAATATTAACCCATTCTGAACTGAATAAATAAATAATAATTTCTGTCACAGCTGGAGTAGCTTTGGTATGCAGGCTTTTTTGTGCCGGCTACATTTCCTTTATAAACTAATAATTCTCCAGCTTTCTCCTGATGCATGATGACTTTTACATAAGCCGTGGCTGTGGCACCATCAAAGGAAAGGGTTTAAAACCATTCCGTGACACTGCCTTCATATTAGGGAAAACTACGAGCCAGCCAGGACTCGAACCTGGAATCTTCTGCTCCGTAGGCAGACGCGTTATCCATTGCGCCACTGGCCCTCTGTCCTGGTAGATTTGTCAGGTGTTTGTCTTTTGCACCTTCCCATTGTTAGACAAATAGCCCACAGCCACCACAAACATGATGAGGTCAGCGCATTCTTTCCAAGCATTGGGCCAAACTAATGCTTGGAATGAATTCGGAATCATTAAAAAAAAAAAAAAAAGTTTGACTTCCTCCTGGGGTATCCCAAGACGTTCCAAGGCCAGTCGATGAGTCGATATGAAATCTACATCTGAGCCTTGGGTTTGCCCTGGGGGGTCTCCTCCCAGTGGGATGTGCATGGAGGACCTCCCTATGGAGACAGACGCTCAAGAGGCATCCTAACCAAACGCCCTGAACCACTTAAACTCTATCCTTTCCAGGCGAAAATGCAGCTTCTCTACTCCCGATTCTCTCCTGCATGACTGAAATTCTCACCCTATCTTTAAACCATTCTGTATTGTACTAGTGGTGTTTTAACTTTCATTGGAAAATAGCAGGCATTCATGGCGCAGTCGTGCGCTATGAGCGATGAACGCCTGCTATTTTGGTGGAGATTGTGAGAATGCAGCACAAATCTACTGTATACTTGCAAGTTTATTCTTTCAGCCATGATCAAACATGCTATTTCCCTTGCAAATCATCAAATAAGACCAGTATAAGTAATTTCTATCTCCAACAGGAACATCATCCTGGCGTTCGCCGGCACGCTGCGCTACGGTCTGATCCCCAACCTGCTGGGGCAGGGCGTGGGGGCGCGCTACAACTGCCGCGACGCCGTGTGGTGGTGGCTGCAGTGTGTGCAGGACTACTGCAGCCTGGTGCCCCACGGCACCGACATCCTGATGTGCCCCGTGTCCCGCATGTACGTCACCAACGGCTCCCAGCCACAGCCTGCCGGACAGTGGGTAAGGACACTACAAGAGGGACGTCCCAAACACTTGTTTTTGTCCCTGCATTTCTCAGTATTTGCATTTAATAATCACAGCCGAATTCAGTTCAAATGCCCGCTAAGATAACATTTGCCATTGACAATGAAAGGAGAAATTAAGTAAAATTTCAGCCAAATATGAATTATGAATGCTCTGAATCCAACCTGACATCCTACCCAGCCTGCCCATATGGAACATATTTTATATGCGAACTCTTGAAAGTGGCACCTTTCATATAAAAGAACAAAGTTAATATAAGATCCATATTATTGCCTTGTAAAGTAAAACATATATCATTTTCTAATATATAAGAATAATATATGACATGCAAAACAGATATAAGATCCATGGTAGATTTCTTGTAAAGTGGCTTGTATGAAAGGTGCGGCTTTCAAGAGTTCCCATATAAATATTTGTCCATATGGGTGCTGGGATGAGGTTTCTTTCTTCTGATTATTATTCTTTTAATTTATTTCATTTTAATTGGGGAAACTCAGGTTTGGCAGGCTAAACCATTGGAGGAAAAAAGAAACTCAGCACAAGGCACCTTTTTTCCACTTGGACGCCTGCCCCTCAAAATGTCACTGCACTGACAAATTGCGCAACTGGACTAGACTTCACCACATTAATATCGTCTTACTCTTTAATCCCCCACGTTGCTCATGATGCATCATACCATCACCATGTGTGTTTGCAGGAGCAGCCTCTGTACGACGTCATCCAGGAAGCCATGCAGAGACACATGCAGGGAATCAACTTCAGAGAGGACAAGGCCGGACCAGAGATAGACCGCAACATGACCCATGAAGGCACGCACGCACGCACGCACGCACGCACGCACACACACACACACACACACACACACACACACACACACACACACACACACACACACACACACACACACACACACACACACAGGAAAGCGAAATCTAAACATGCCCATGGTGACGATGCGTGCCTCTGTTTGTGGCCATGTGCAGGCTTCAACGTGCAGGCCGGGGTGGATGATGACACCGGCTTCGTGTTCGGGGGAAACGCCTTCAACTGCGGGACCTGGATGGATAAGATGGGAGAGAGTGACAAGGCACGCAACAAGGGCGTCCCTGCCACCCCCAGGTATAGCCAGTGATGGGTATCGTTACTTTATAAACTAACGACGTTAGGTTATTGGACTACTGCCCCCTAAAACTAATCTCGTTAAGTTACAAATTACTTTCTATAAAAAGTAACATAATAGGTTATTTTCCGTTATTTTCCGTTCCTGAACACAATTAAAATACTCCTCTTCTCTTTGTTTTTAACGTATGCACAATTTAGTTGCATTGTATTACCAGTGCATGAGTCGCACTCCACGTTGCGCACCAAACCACCACCACCACCACCACCAACAACAACAACAACAACGACAACAACAACCCAGCCTATGAACTACACAGTAATTAGAAAAGGCACGGCGGCCAAACAATGAATTAAACATTACTCACCTAATAACGCAGCCAGAGGATGTACTATGTTTTGTGTTAAATCCAAAAGTGTACAGCGTCATTGTTTACAACTTTCAGCAAGTCGCACATACAGTAGCTGTGTCACTACCCAACCTAGCAGCGGACTTCCTCTTCCTCTTCCTTTTCAAAATAAAAGATTCATACTAGAGTATAACTAGACACTAGCTAGACAGTAGGTTTACTTTTATTTCTTAGGCGGACTTACAGGATGTGCAGACAGAAAATGTAAACTACGCACTACACTAACAAAAGGAGGAATATACAACACCGGGCAGTCTCAAGAAAATGAATTGGGACGAACTATAGTAACGAGTTACTTTTTTGGAAATGTAACTAAGTAACTAACTACTAAATTGCAAAAATAACTCGTTAGGTTACTCCGTTACTAATAAAAGTAATCTGATTACGTAACGCCGTTATTGATAACGCCGTTATCCTCATCACTGGGTATAGCCATAGCTATAGTCACATCACAGCCCAATGCTGTGCAAGACCACAGAGTGGCATGCTATGAGATGTGAACACCTGCTATTTTTGGGAATGCAGCACAAAACTTTCACTATGTTCTTTCAGAGCGAATGTGTTGTAGAATCTACAATGTCAGGATTGAATGTGTTAAAGCGAAAACGCGTGTGTGCGTGTGCGTGTGTGCGTGTGTGCGTGCGTGTGTGTGTGTGTGTGTGCATTCTCAGGGACGGCTCGGCAGTGGAGATCGTGGGCCTCTGTAAGTCCACGCTGCGTTGGCTGGTGGAACTTCACAAGAGCGGCCTGTTCCCCTATAGCACTGTCACCATCCGCAGAGAAGGTATGCACTGTGACCGTTTGGGTGGACAATACAGCTGCGTTCTTCAGAACAGTTAGAATTCCCCCCAAAAATATTTTAAGTCAGGGGTTTTCAAGCTTTTTGACACCAGGGCCCACTATTTATTCAGCATTTGAGCCACGGACCATGATGTTGAGCGTAGTCTCTTGGACCCTAGCCTCGACACCCAGGCTTTCATTTTCGTTCGCCTTGCGCGAAAACGGAAAGCCTGGACTAACGCACGTTGGAAAGTGGCCTTCAAGTGGGAGTGAACCTTCCGGGGTGGGCGTCGCTCTAAATAATGTGACGTAGAACAGCAGTGGACGGGCGGGGGAGGGGCCGGAGATGACGACACGTTAGTGAGATCAAATCAGAGCGCAGCACTTCCGCCGTGTGGATCCCACGACACCCCCGCCCCCCAAGGCCAAAATCATTGAGGGCTAGACCAGGCTACTTGGACCCCAAACTAGATATTTTCAAGTTTGTGTCCACAATTTAGTAGAGATAATTAGTCAAAATAACAATTCTTCTACATCTTCTAATTATGTAGAGTCTTGACATTTAAGTCAGATGTTTAAATATAATTTAACTCTTGAGAAAATGTGTGTCATTTTACACTCTCTAGAGTTACAGATCTGTAAGGTTCCCTGGGGTTACCAACTGTCCATCATTTAGCTGGGGACCACCTGGAATCCTCTCAAGGACCACTGGTGGTCCCCGGGCCACTGGTTGAAAACTAGTGGTTTTAAGTAAGTAGGCTCTATGCAGACAGAATAAGTCTAGGACACTTCTTTGCTTTATTCACGGATGTTACCGATGATTAAACTAAACTTGTTTAAGTTGCAAAGACCCTCATATATCATCAAATAAACTATGTGACCGCAGACCGTAACCTCTCCGTGCCGTACGCCGACTGGGAGCGGAAGGTCCAGGAGAACTTTGAGAAGATGTTCTACGTCTCCCACGACCCCCACGACCCTGACGAGAAACACCCAAACCTGGTGCACAAGAGAGGCATCTACAAGGACAGCTACGGAGCCTCCAGTCCCTGGTGTGACTACCAGCTGAGGCCAAACTTCACCATAGCCATGGTGGTGGTAGGTGACAACTCACTAGTCTTACCAAAACTTCACCATAGCCATGATGGTGGTAGGTGACTGACAACTAACTAGTCTTACCAAAACTTCACCATAGCCATGGTGGTCGTAGGTGACTGACAACTAACTAGTCTTACCAAAACTTCACCATAGCCATGGTGGTCGTAGGTGACTGACAACTAACTAGTCTTACCAAAACTTCACCATAGCCATGGTGGTCGTAGGTGACTGACAACTAACTAGTCTTACCAAAACTTCACCATAGCCATGGTGGTCGTAGGTGGCAACTAACTAGTATAACTGTTTTCATGTCAAGGCCCATTATTTATTCAGCATTTGAGCCACCGACAGCCATGACATTTAGCCTGCTAGGGCTAAATCTAAAGGTACGGCATACAGCATGTCGCTATTGTTCCATGCTGTATTGGCGTTGTGCCATAGGAGAGATGTTGCTCAAGGCACTGTTGGACTTTGTGTAAATGACTGAAGTAATGCAGATGTTTAACTCTTGAGAGTTAAACCCATTTAGGCCTGACATACGTGTGCGTGCACAGGCTCCTGAGCTGTTCACAGTGGAGAGGGCGTGGGAGGCTCTGGATGTAGCTGAGAAGAAGCTGCTGGGACCTCTGGGGATGAAGACCCTGGACCCTGAGTGAGTACCCCCTGTCCTCTCCCCAGGTTGTTACATACAGTAGATGCTACAGGACGTTTCATGCTTACCTGTTAGTCTAGTTCCTTTGAGGCGCTACAGTACGTTGTTCTCTTACTTCATTTTGTAGACCAGATGTTTACTCTGATCCCACACCACTAAGTGTCTTTGAATGAGTGCATCTAGATCAGTGATTGTCAACCTTTGTCATACCAGGGCCCACTATTTATTCAGAATTTGAGCCATGGACCACCATTTGATCACATTTTAGCCCCACCGACCCCCAAAACTAAAGATTTCTTGTGCTTTTGCCCACAATTCTAGGCAGGACTTGGGAAACAAAACAGTCAAACATACAGATCAAAATGACCATGAATCTTCTACATTCTCTAATTGTGTAGACTTGGGCTGATTCAAATGATGAATATTTTAACTCTTGAGAGCGTTGCGGGTCCATTTCGTTTCATGTTTACGCTCTCAAAGAGTTACATCTGGTTAACCAACTTTACATGATTTAGCCTCGGGGCCACCTGGAATCCTCTCAGGGACCATTGGTGGTCCCCGGACCACTGGTTGAAAACCACTGATCTAGATCACCGTTTCCCAAACACTGGGTTAGACGTCTAAATTGCCTTTACATTGTAATTAGTGTTACATAGCAGGTCTTTTGTTGGTGACATAGCGGTACTGTATGTGTGCTGAGTTGTCGCTGACATAATGTTGCTCTGTGTGTTGCCAGTGACATGGTGTACTGTGGCGTCTATGACAACAACCTGGACAATGACAACTCTGCTCTGGCCAAAGGCTTCAACTATCATCAAGGGCCGGTGAGTTGGATGTTAAGCCACCCTGACCTCTGTTTCCACTTAGAAGTAGTCTTTTAAGCCCAAACCATACCAAAGGATAGGTTTGGGACAAAACGTCATTCGGTCTTTAGGTTTAAGAAGTTGAAACTGGAATGGTGTTGACGTCTGGTATAAATGCATTTCTCAAGAGGTTGGAATAAATATATTTATTGAACATAAATTAGCAATATTTTTATCAGGCGTGCAAACTTGTAGTTTGCACTTGTAGTTTTTTTTTTTTTTTTTTTGGCAGAAAAAAGGGAGGGAGAGAGAAGGGGACTCAGGGGAAAGACATGTAGTAAAAGACATCATTAACAGTACTTGATTCCTTTTCATGAACAGTACTTGGTTCCGTTTCTACACCGTTCAGAATTATGACAACAGTAAGTAGTAAGTAGCCTTGCCAGGCCATGATGTCAGGAGGCCCAGCTGAGCCATTGAGGCCCATATAGGTCAGGAGCCTATCTCCTGTAGCGTGAGGCAGCTTGACGTACAAGTACACCCCCTGGACATGACGCTAGTATATTGCAGGAACTTACCCCCAATCCATCCCTTGATGCTGAGTGCCAAGCAGGGAGGCATTGGGTACCATTTTTTAGAGTCTTTGGTATGACCCGGCCGGGAATCGAACCCCGACCTCCCAGTCTCAGGGCGGACACTCTAACCACAAGGCCATTGAGCTGCTGACAACAGTAAACTGGAAATAATAATTAAAAAAAAAAGAAATGTGAGAATCATTGCTTTAAAAATATTTTGAAAACAGACACTATTTCACCCTGGTTTCTGTTATTTAGACACAATCTAAAAAAAAAAAAAAAAATAGCCAACAATAGGCCGATGACCTTCCCTGGTTTAAAACTGGATTGCAGACGTGATTACACACGCACACGCACACACGCACACACACACACACACACACACACACACACACACACACACACACACACACACACACACACACACACACACACACACACACACACACCCACACTGCTGCTTGGTAATAAAGGTTTTTAATGTGTTATCGTGACCTATTATAAAGTCATCATAATAAACTGCGCGTGTCCTGCACACGCATGACTGACTTTGACTTTGTGATGTTGTGTTCATGAATACGTAATACCTATGCTTCAAAAACCAAAACATAGAACATGTTTTTATATATTATATTGGATTTCTGTTTTTTTTTTCTTTTTTTTAATTTTTGAAAATGCTTGTAAATGAAAAACTAAATACAATGTACAATGTAAGTTATGAATCAACATAAAGGCGCTATAGAAATGCAATCAATTTGCAATATTTCTGATCTCTAGTCTTGCAAAGAAAATCTTTGCATATCCACTTGTTCAGAATCAGATGCGTTCGACAGTGACAAATGAAGCGATAATGAAGTTTGAACAGATATCTCACCATATCTTTTCTTGCTCAGGCGCATCAGTTTTATTCAAATTTACATGCCGTTTCTGTTCCTCTTCATCGAGAGTGCCTCTTATTCTAAATGAAAAGTGCATTTGTTTCTGTTTGTGTAACCTTTTTGGTAAATCATAGTTACTGTAAGTACTTAAAGCTCTTTGGTGATAGTTACTTGGCAGCAACAATAACAATTGAAGTTGTGAAGAGAATAGCAGACTTTGTACACTACACTGTAGGGCATTAACGAAAAATCAATACATAGATGTATCGAGCGCGAGTCGACTCCCACCTGCCCCAGTCGAAAGTTGTTGTTTTTTTCCCTTCTTCCTTGGGAAAGGAGGAAGGGGTGAAAATTAACCATTTACCTTTGTTTTCCCTTTTTTACGCTCTATGTTAGTGTACACAATTCAGCTGTAATATTGGTCAGTGTCACAGACAGAAGTCATTCTTTCTTATGCAACTGTATCGAAGTTTAGCCTTAATTAACAAACAATCTTACTTGAGGTGGCCATGAAACACAGAACGTTTGTTCTTCATGTATGTATGGGGCCTGAAGATCCACCACAGCATTCAACCAAACAGACTCGCTTCGGTACGCATGACACTGACGAAAGGGCCTGCATGCTGAAGCGCATCTGTTTGGTTGACTGATGTTGTTGTGGATCTTAAGCGTGCGTCCTCTCTATGCTCAAAAATATGCTCCCGCATTGTGCCATTCTGCTTGTTTTTACCCCTCACCAAACACCCCACCCCCACCTTACAGGAGTGGTTGTGGCCTGTGGGATACTTCCTCCGTGCCAAACTCTGCTTCGCCAAGAAAATGGGACAGGAGACATATGACAAAACTGTCTATCTGGTGAAAAATGTCTTGTCCCGCCACTACGTTCACTTAGAAAGGTAAGGCTTTGTTTTGTTTTTGTCTCACTGAAGGCATTGATCGAGGCTCTACTTTTTCCCTTTTTCAATAATAGGTTGAGTTTTGGTCATTGCTGCCCATTTTTCTAACCCTAATAACATGAGCTAGGAAGGTCAGACCGCAACAAACCATATACCAAGCCCGACTAAATACTAATTACATTTTGGGCCCAGCCAGAGTATAAAACACTCAATATATGGGGTCGGGTTTGGGGGCAGAATTTGAGAACACTAGTGGAAAAGACCTATACCTATGGACATATACTCCGATGAGCAACTTTTTGTAATTACCTGGGCAGGGGGCAAGTTGGGATACCAGTGTTATCAGGAGAGATCTCACATACAAATGGCTATTATACACAATAAACAAGTCAGATTTACATAAAATACAAAGCGCACCTAGTATCATAATAAATCTATACACTTTGACCAAGATTCATAAATACATTTTTCTTGTTAAACACTCAATAGCTTTGCAGTTTTGGTGACAGGGGCACTCGCAAATATTAACTAACTTCGTTCCACACAGTCCAGATGTTACTTTGTGCATTTCCACCTGTACACAAGACACGTAACATCTCTCTCACACTCACACACAAACACAGAGCACACCACACACCCCAAAACTCTCTTCCAGGTTGTACCGTGTGTTTACATTTCAGAATGTTCATATTCATTTATACAGTATATAAGCTTGTTCAATGGTCTTTGTGGGGGCCGTTCTATGAGACCTTTGCGAATCTCACGCCATCACGTGTGTTTGTGTGAACGCAGGTCGTCATGGAAGGGCCTTCCTGAGCTGACCAATGAAAACGGACAATACTGCCCCTTCAGCTGTGAGAGCCAAGCGTGGTCCATCGCCACTGTGCTAGAGGTCCTCCATGACCTGTGACCACACACACACACACACACACACACACACACACACACACACACACACACACACACACACACTACAATTTTACTTACGTGTTTGAAATTCTGAAAAAAAAAATGGCTTGACTGCCAAGAAATGCTGGCCAGTTATTGTCAACATGTTGTTTACTATTGTTATTATTGTTAATATTATTATTAGTTCAAATACAACTGTTAGACCTCCTTACACTGTTACATGTTCAATACAGTTCCCCCTGACCGCTAAAATGTGAGCATTTTGTTACACAAAACCTCTACAAGCTGAACGCACGCATCAGAATGGCTTGACCCAAGACCTACCTGCTTGACTGTCTGAATCAGTGGTTTTCAACCAGTTGTCCAGGGACCACCAGTGGTCCTTGAGAGGGTTCCAGGTGGTCCCCCAGGTTAAACGATGGAAAGTTGGTTAACCAGGTGTAACTCTTTGAGAGCGTAAATTTTTTATGCTCTCAAGAGTTAAAATATTCACCATCTGAATTAGCCCCAAGTCTACACAACTAGAGAATGTAGAAGATTAATGGTCATTTTGATCTGTATGTTTGACTGTTTTGTTTCCCAAATCCAGCCTGGAATTGTGGACAAAAGCAAAAGAAATCTTTAGTTTTTGCGTCTGTGGAGCTAAAATGTCATCAAATGATGGTCGGAGGCTCAAATTTTGAATAAATAGTGGGCCCTGTTATCAAAAAGGTTGAAAACCACTGGTCTAAACGGATATATCGGAACTTAGCAAAAGTACTGCACAAGGCTCTGCAAGTCTGTTTGTGACTGTGTCTGTTTGTGATTGGTCAAAATGGTTGTTTTTTGGGGGAAAGAACATACTGAAGAACATATGCCTCCATAGACCCTCTGTGTTACGTTGATATGAGAAAGGGCTGAGGGATGAGGCTATGCAACACTAGCTTGAAAGTATTACAGTGCGATGCGAGACGATGCAATGTTAGCTTAAAAATCATGTTTCACGCTAAATTAAGCAAAGTGATATTAAAAGGCAATGTTAGCTTGAAATAACTGCATTTCAATCTAACAACGCATCACATTATTTTGTTTATTATTATTGTTGTTCCAATACTGCTGTAAGACAAGGTCAGTACAGAGTTTATCCACTAAACATTCATATTTTTTAATACAACGTACAATCCCTAATAAGCTTTGTGGTCATGGTTACTGTTACTTCACTGTCATGCTCTTCATCGTAACCTGACTGTATCTGCATCAGTTGTAATTCCATATGACGAGAATATGACCAGAATAAATCTTAACCTTTAAATCTTTCCCATGTCTAGTGAAATTGTTTGCATTGTTTCTCTCTCTCTCTCTCTCTCTCTCTCTCTCTCTCTCTCTCTCTCTCTCTCTCTCTCTCTCTCTCTCTCTCTCTCTCTGTGCGTGCGTGCGTGCATATGATCTTGCGCTTGTAACAAAGTGGGAGAGGCCACAATATCACAGGTCAACCGTGACTGTGAATTAGGTGTGCTTATTGTGCTTAGCCTTTTATACTTTTGTGTGTTGCATATTATCTTATTATGTCAACACTTCATTGCATGCATTGTTTAACAACAGCAAATGGGTGCTGTCTGGTTCCCTGCCACAGTTCTAGGTTACTGTTGCTATACCGGTTTCAAACGACATTGACACATTGAAATGGACCCTTATGGGTCCATTTGGTATAGGTGGCTCCCATTATAAACTATTTTTAAACTAAAGAAAATTATGTGTTTTAAATGTTTAATTCTAGTTGTAGAGGACAAGTATAATGTATTTATCCCTTGTTTCTGAGGCAGGTGTTGTCAAATGCCTGGATTCATGTTGTTAACGGTCGGTTTCTGGTCCATGCACTGGATTGAAATTCTCAGCTGCCACTATGGAATCATGTCGCCCAGCAACAATAGCCTTTTTACAAGGTCTCAATGCATCTGCTAATTGGGAGCATGTAACTCGTATAACTGGTCTAACTAACTATTATTTTCAGATTAGAGAAAACATGTTCAGAAGCATCTCCTACAAAATACTAATAGTCTCAGAGCACCAAAGCACCATAAACATATTCTGTCTATCTGACATCCGCAGATACAATATTAATCATCCAATTTTCATTACTTAGTGCCTGCCATGTTTCTGTACTGTACTTGAGGTGTTTTAACTTCCATTGAAAATTAGCCGGTTGTTCACGGCTCATAGCACGCCACAGTGATGGGCTGAGCCGTGAAGACTTGCTATTTTTGGAGAGAATGTGAGAATCCACTCTGACAAAGGTACAATGGCTATTGCACCGACTTTGTTCTACAGCCAGGCACCTGGTCTAATATATAAAATCCAAGGATGTTGATATTAATACAGTATGACTTCATTAGTTTTAAACTCATGAAACAAACGAACAAAGCATTGTCTCATGAGGAGGCTCTGCACGGATGTTGCCATGTCATGGTCTATTCATCGCAAGCTACATGCACGGACGTGCGCGCACGCGCACACACACAGGTGGACACGAGGACTCACATTCCTGTCAACACTAAACTGTAAGATGATGCTGAAAACAGGCAAATGTATTTAGTTAATGCATTTTTAACAGTACATTATATATCAAAGGTGTGAAATTCAAATGACTTTTAATAATTATGATACAATCGCTCTGGAGTCTGAATTGATAATTTCAGGCTCTGGGATGTTTTTTGCTGTGTCATGGTCTATTCATCTCCAGCATCCTGCCTTCCCTTCAACAAGTATACCGGTAAAACGCGCACGCACACACACGCGCACGCACACACACACACACACGGTACTGTGATTTAGCCAATCACAGCGCAGCAGTCTACAGCAGTTTCATAATGAGCCAATAGAGTGGAGGTGGGGTGGAGTTGGATTAAAATCTGTTTACAATCAGTGTTTGTACACACTAAACTTGTCTAGCCTATAATACCTTTAAACCATTCTCTACTGTACTGAACACAGGTGTTTTGGGGGGAAAATGTGAGAATACAGCACAAATCTTTCAGTATGTTCTTTCAGAGCATTTGCTCCCACCAGAAAAAAAATGCACTTCCTTGTGTAAATTCTATATTTGCAGAGACATTTGGCCCTGGCATACATGTCACTACACAAATATGTGTGTGACACGCACGAGTGCTAGCGCGCACAGGATGCTTCCAGGAATTAATTAGTGGTGTTGTTATTTCCACTAGATTTCCTCTAAATTCCAAAACACATCCCATGTGACTTTCAGCCACTGGGAAAAGTGCTGACTCACCGTTTGTTATTGAGTGAATACAAAAATGCATGGTCATGTTTGGCAACTTGGCATGTTAGTCATTTCAGAGTCGGAGCTCCAAGTTACAATGCTCGGAAATCATGTCTGAAATCCAGCGAATCTACTCAAGTAGCTACTGCAGGCTACTTAAAAGTAAAAAATGGGAGGTACTTTTTAGGTTTCAAGACAAGGATAGTGTATGTTTTTTTAGGCCTAAGTTGGCTAAGTACACATTATTAGGCTAATACAGATAGTTGTTTAATAATGCCTTCAGTATAGATCAGTGGTTTTCAACCTTTTTGATCCCAGGGCCCACTTTTTATTCAGCATTTGAGCCATGGACCGCCATTTGACAACATTTTTTACCCCCAGACCCAAAACTGAAGATTTGCGAATAGGCCAACAGCATGTGCACCAAGGACTGTCTCCAGTTGGATCATCCAGAGTAGATAAAGGCTTTCTCACCCCCACCAAAACCTAAAGTAGTTATTTTATTTCATTTATTTATTTATGTATTTATTTATTTTTGCCCAAGGGGTTCACTGGGGACAAGGGGAACTCCTATATGATCAGTTGCACACTCTATAGTAGAAAGGATTATCCAAAAATAAAGAAAAAATAAGTGATGAATTAAGTGAAAGTGATACTACTTTAAAGTGATGGTTTAAAATTTAAATAGGCTGCTACAACATTAACCTACTTCTGCTCCAAACTGCTGCTTTAATCTGTCTTAATTATCCAAAATATCTTTCACACAGGAAATCTCCAATCACCCTAGGCCCAGGATTTACATCTCTTCTTTTGCTGGAAAGGGTAATACTATTACAGGAATATGTAATATTTAGTTATTACCCAAAACTGTCTAATAGTAAGGGAAAGTTATATAAAAAAAAAACTGGGAAGTCGTTATGAAGAAATGTCTTCACCTGAATGAATGAATGAAAAAAAGAAACAAACAAACAAAAACAGAAGTTGAGAATTACAGTAGGGCTACAAGTCAACAACAAAACCGACAGCAGCTTGGAGGTTTACAGTAAAATTCATGTACAACTACAACATAAATGAACAAACTGTGTAGACAAGTTAGACATGTTTAGGTCTACAATAGTGGCCACCTTGTTCATTTCATCAAGACATTTAGAGACTTGCAGAGTATTTTCACGGTACTTTTGTAAAGCCAGAAGCAACAAATCATTGTCGAGGTAAGAGGGAAAAAGAGAAATATACAAAGAGTGCAGGCCCTCTGAAGGGATTCACATGTCTCATGACTGTTGGTAAGGTGTTCCACATTTTGGTGGCATAGCAGCAAAAGGAATTAGAATATTTCTGTAGAGAGGATTAGCCAAAAACAAAGAAAAAAAATAAGTGACAATTTTGAATTAAGTGAAAGTGATACTACTTTAATGAGATAGTTTAAAATTTAACTATAGGCTGCTACTAGCCCACAGTAGCCTACTTCTGCTCCAAACTGCTGCTTTGATCTGTCTCAATATCCGACCTAAATAGTACTTTTCACACAGGAAATCTCCAATCACCCTAGTAGGCGCAGGGTTTACATCTTTTTTTCTCAAGTAGCCTAATCCACCCACCCATCATAAGAATATAAACAGAGCAGCAGCAGGTTTCAGTCCTCCCCTCTAAAGATCTCAACGGGCCTGAAAATTAAGGCCCGGCCCTACCCGGCCCTAACAGTTCAGGCCCTAGGCCCTACCCGGCCCTACTAAAATGGAATAGATTTTAGGCCCTACCCGGCCCTAAACTGTCGGGTTTGGGCAAAATTTGAGAATTCACCACAGATTAAAAATGAAATGGCAATCAGCACCATCTTCATAATGGGTAAATACAGAAAATAACTATTATTCTTACTATAGTAAAATAACTCAATATATATTCTTTTTTCATGGGGCCCTAGGCCCTACCCGGCCCTATTGATTAGGATAGATTTTCGGCCCTACCCGGCCCTAAATGTCGGGTCGGGCCTCTTCGGGTTCGGGCCTGGTCGGGTTCGGGCAGAGTTTGAGAACTCTACTCCCCTCCCCTCCAATCTCTCTCTCTCTCTCTCTCTCTCTCTCTCTCTCTCTCTCTCTCTCTCTCTCTCTCTCTCTCTCTCTCTCTCTCTCTCTCTCTCTCTCTCTCTCTCTCTCTCTCTCTCTCTCTCTCTCTCTCTCTCTCTCTCTCTCAATCAATCAATCAATCAATCAATCAATCTCATAATTAAAACTCCTCCTATCAGCCGTGACTGAGCACAGTGCGGGTCACTTTTCCTGGTTGCGCGTCACGCGCGCTCTGTCGCCTCCAGTTCAAAACACAATTTGTTTCCACTACGCTCCACTGCGCCGCTCAGACAAGGAAACACAGTGTTTGATTCCAACCTTCCAACGGACTGATTGCGAGATGGAGCGCGTTGCTGCTGCTTCTTCTTCCCTGTTCGTAGGAGCGGCTGCTGTCCTGTTGGCTGTCCCCGCAGTGTGGGGCTACTCCTCGGGTTTAGTCACCGGGAGCTGCGGGGATCTCACCCCGCAGCACACCGGCGACGGTCCGCAGAGCAGCCGCGCTCCTTTCACCGTCACCGCAGACAGGCTGAGCTATGCAGAGGGAGACCGCATCACAGGTACTGGACTAGGCATAGTATGTCCGCATATGACCCCATAGAAATGCCACTACTGTAGGCGAATGGGACTGCATCTAATATAATAGTAAGGGAAAGTTGTAACAATCTGAAATGTCTGGAATGAAATCAAGAAATGTCTTCACCTGAATGAATGAACAATGTTGGGCAATATTCCTTAGGAGAGTAATGTCTTTACTTATGTCAACTTAGAAAAAGTGATAATAGTAGCCTACATTACTTATTAGAATCAAATAATAATATATTGCATATTACAATATTAGGCCTACTTTCCCAATCCCCCTGTCTCACGTAGCCGTAATGGAATAGAGGTGTAGGCCTACAACACAATCTGTTTAGCGACAACTGTGATAACTAACTTGTAGTGTAGCCTATGTCATGTGTGCTGGGTTATACATGCACAAAAGTCCATCTCTGTTGTTACCTGTTGATAGCTTGTAAATCTGTTCTATTTCCACAAGCAACAACAATCTCAAAAGTAATAAGTGAAAGGGCATGTTTTTATTATTCTTTTCCAGAGTAACATATTACTTACACATTTTGGCAGTAATAATATTACAGTAATGTGTAATAGTTAGTTACTGCCCAACACTCTCTAATAGTAAGGAAAAGTTATAAAAACCTGGAAACTAAGTTGTTAACAAAACTGTCCTCATCTGAATGAATGGATGAATACGAAAAAACACAAAAGAGAAATTGAGAATTACAGTACAAGTCTACACAACACTAAAACTGATAACAGCTTGGTGATTTACAGTAAAATCCATGTACAACCACAACGTAAGCAATACACTGTGAATGGACAGTGGACACACTAGTTTACAATAGTGGCCACCTTGTTCATTTCATCAAGACATTTAGAGACTTAAAAGTATTTTTTACGATACTTCTGTAAAGCCAGAAGCAGCAAATCATAGACGAGGGACAAGAGAAATATGAGTGGAGGCCCTCCGAAGGGATTGACATGTCTCAATGACTGTGGTAGGGTGTTCCACATTTTGTTGGCGTAGGAGCAAAAGGAATTATAATATTTCTGTAGCCTTGTTTTCAGGGGCTTTGAGGTGCTGTGGTACCAAGAGGTACATTATAGGTATAGTCGAAGAAACCTTGTAAGAGGGTCCTTTTAGGCTCTTTTTTTGGTTTATCTTTTTGATTACGTTGGTAGACATTTAATCGCTAGGCAAATATTTGCCTCCAGGATGGAACCTATAGGTAGGTAGCTTCATTTTACTCTAACCATGAAGCCATAATGCCTTGCTGAGCAAAGAGAATGGATGCAGTTTTTTCCCAGGTGCAAAGATCGTTTGTTATCAGCACGTCAGGTGCAGAGTATAGCCAGTTCAGAGCTAAGGGTCTTTTCAACCTGCAGTTTGACCAGCGAGTCACAGGCTGATGCCATGTCTTCTATAGGTTGTGACTAGTACTCCGACTTTTTGTAGGTTTCCCATGAGGCTTGAATTCCATGTTACGTTAGATACCTTTAGAAAAACATTAGTGAAGACATTTCCTAACGATAACGATTTAGATCCCCAATTGCTCCCCTTACGTTTCATATTAGAGACACTATTCAGGACCATTTGTTCATTTGACCATTTATTCCTTCCTTCTTTCTTTCGTTGCTCATTCTTCTCATTTGAGCTGTTTGTCTTTCTTTGATTTGCTAACCGAACGTTGATTGTCAAATTGTCTGTTTCTCTAGGAAATACTTCCTCACAGTTTGTATGTGTTGTTCCCCCAGTTGAGCTGCAGGCTCAGGATGCATCGTCTCCATTCATGGGGTTCATGTTACAAGCCCGGGAGGAGGGAGGAGACGGCATTCCTCTGGGGTCCTTCACTGTTCTGGACAACCTGGCACAACCTCTCACCTGTAACGGAGCACCTGTGAGTCATTGTCTGCACTTCATCATTACAATGTAGGGTTGATCCGCATTGTAACAATCTTAATTGTGTTCAAGTCCTCAAGAGTAACCTGACTCAGCCAAATGGCGGCTTTATTGAGAACCGGGAGCAGCGGAACAAAAATCAGATCGCTCCATAATAATCTTGAGTTGTAGTCTGGTTTGCTTGTGTGTTTACATTGGCCCTGTTGCAGAACTACAATACGTCACCAGTCTCACATGGATCTTGCCTCTAGCAGACATTCTATTCATATTCCCTGAGTTTTCTGCTGGACAACTGTTTTGAGTAGCAAAGCAAAATAGGTTATCAGCTTTTAAAGTTGTGGACCTATTCTCTCCTTTGTCTGTTAAAATAAAGCTACATTGAATGTGTCTTGTTTTGCACACAGGAGACGCAAGGAGCAGAGTAGGTTACTAAATCACAAATGGCGGTAATAAAGAGTGTATGAATGCCTGTAGACATTTTGGTCACATCATATGGAGCTGTGTCCAACACTTCTTGCAGAATTCAGCAGCATCGCACACATCAAAGGCTGAGAAGACGTCGGTCCGAGTGAATTGGACAGCACCAGCCTCAAACTCAATACAACCCAAACCCGTTCAGTTCCGGTAATTACAAAACAAACTGTACAATGCCATGCTTTTTCTGTTTTTTCTGGAAAATGTTTCTTTCTGTCTGATAAGTATTGTGATTTGAGTGAGTTGAGTGAATCGCTACCTGCCTATAATATAAATAAAATGCCTTATGGACGAGAAGCGACCGCAGGATTTGATTTGATTTGATTTGATTTGATTTGATTTGATTTGATTTGATTTGATTTGATTTGATTTGATTTGATTTGATTTTATTTTATTTTATTTTATTTTATTTTATTTTATTTTATTTTATTTTATTTTATTCTTTATAAAAAGGGCAGTTGTTATACAGACAGGTAAATAGGCTGGGTCTGAAGCCCCGTTGATGCATGCATGCACATCCCTGGATATACTAGCAGCGCTGCCCCTTTTATGTACAGTATATGTGTGCATTTCACTGTGATATAGTTGGCGGCTGTGTGTGTGTGTGTGTGTGTGTGTGTGTGTGTGTGTGTGTGTGTGTGTGTGTGTGTGTGTGTGTGTGTGTGTGTGTGTGTGTGTGTGTGTGTGTGTGTGTGTGTGTGTGTGTGTGTGTGTACATACTGTATCAACACAGTAGCAGTAAGTGTGCAATAAGCGTCACAGTGTGTGCTTTCAACGCATGTTTACAGCGTAGCGCCACAGCCAGACGGTCACAACTAGCAGTACTACAATATTCCATATCATTCTGTGCCTTCTTCCTTGCAGTGCGACGTTTGTGCAGCGCTACAGCACATACTGGGTAGGAGTCAGAAGCTCTTCACTGTCGTACAACGGTAGCATCATCGTGACTACACCGTCTTACAACAACGACAGTGCACTTAATGACTCCTCAACCACAGCTGTGTCCACCGTAAATCCCAACACCAGCTCCTCTCTGCCCACCAATAGGACGGCAGACGCAGTAAGTCATGTGACGCAGTGTTTCCCAAACGTTTGACTTTTCTTTCCCCGAGACTGAGAGTGTACAAATGTAAACCAAATGGACCCTAAATGGATTCTAGCGGGTCCATGTGGTTCACATTTGTACACTCTCAGGAAAATGTTTTCATTTGTGTTAGTTTGCTCTTTGTTTTGCTGTTGTTTTTTGAGGTGTGATAGATTTTTAGCATACGAGGTCCCAACTTGCATCAATCCTAACCAAGTAGGCTGCTGGCAAATGGCCACAGGTCTGGTTGTTTAAACAGCGCACTTCAGTGCCCTCGTTGAACTCAGTGCCCACTTACTTGACTAATTACCTAAAAATAGTGAGCGACACCCACAGCCTCAAAACTAGAGGGAGCGTGGACAAAGAATCCGGTGACACCCACTTATAAAACAAATATGGGTGAACAAGAAGAGCCCAAGCTCACTAGTCTTGCGTATAGCCAGACTTATGATGAGTCTGCTGATGTTGTAACTCTGTGGGCTAGAGGTGTGTGGTGTGAGAACATAAAAAAGATTGTATTGCGGAACGCACTCGTGCGCACGCACGCACGCACGCACGCACGCACACACACACACACACACACACACACACACACACACAGTGTCTCTGTTCTCATTGTACAGTATCTGCTCCCTCAGAACCTCATCTCCAGTGCAGGCTGTGGTGTCAGTAAGGTGTGCTTCAGCCAGCCTTTGGACTGTGACCCGGCAGCGAGCAGCAGCTGTTACTTCATGTCGGCTCTGGTGAGGTCTGATGGCCAGCCTGCCGTCCAGTTTGAGATGACCGGTCCCTCAATAGGATATGTGGCCTTTGGGTTCTCCGACGACCAGATAATGGTATGACCCACAATGTCATCAAGTATGACATATGTACGATAGATTCCCAATGTACAATACAGTAATGTTCAAGGAGACAGACAACAAATATTTTACTGTACTGTAGCATGTACACTAGATATACTGCAAAACCAAAGATCACCTTGGATTTATTCACCTACCTTTTCTGGCGTAGAATTACAGCATGTCAAACCCGTAGGCCCTCGACTTGTACCAACTATTTTGGCCCACTGTGTAATTTGAGTTTGACTTCTCTGATCTACTGTACTGTATATGTGTGGGCATACAGTGAGCATGAAGTATGTATTCATTCACAGACATCGAGGGGTCTATCCTGTCTCCTCTCTCTCTCTCTGTCTCTCCCAGGGTAATGATGACATCTATATCTGTGTTGTGAACAGCAGTGTGGTCCAGGTGCAACATGCCTTCTCAACAGGAAGACAGAGACCGCATACTCTTCCTCTGGTATGCCAAACCTTCACACACTCATGTTAAATAGTCAGGGGATATTAATAAAATATGGAAATGTTTTACATGTCTTACCAAGAATTTTCTCCACCAATGCGTTTGTGGACGTGTCTACTAAAATATCCCATATAAGGGAAAGTTGTCAGAGCCAGCAAAATCATTTTGCGTCCACAGTAGCGGTCGCGGCCGTTCCCGAATGGACGCGACCGTTTTGAATGGTAGTGGCAAAATTATTTCTCTCCTCCTGAAAGTTGGGCTACCACTCAATCATTATAACACAGCATGTTCAAAATTTCATTATGCTAAGTAGCATGTGACATGTCAATCCAGGTTGTTTTCATGGCTCTGAATCCATTCCAATCTTTTTTTTTTCACCAAAAACACTCCTTGGCCTTAAAATGGTTATAGACATTATCCCAAATCTGACAAGGTAAGCATATACTTTTCATTTGGGCGGGCAAGTTAAGCCTGAGGAGTGTTTTTCGTGGAAAACAAGTGCTAGGAATAGGTTCAGAATAATGATTGATAAGTTAGACCCCTAGTTGGCCATAGTCACTTGCCCAAATGTGCAGACCTCATCACATTTATAATGACCGTTATGCACTTTTTTCTGTGCAAATGTCACATGCTACGTTGTACTTAAAGCATAATGAAATTTAGAACATGTTGCTTTGTAACGGTTGTGTGGTACCCCTGACTTTCAGCAGCTGTGAAATTCCCCTAGGGTTGTTGAATAGAGTCCATGATATGTGGGATATGTATTGTAGACACCTTTACAGATGCATTGGTGAATGAAATTCCTGGTGAGAGATTTGTTCCCAAGAATTCCCAGAGTTCACTAGCTCTCATATCAATATCAAATGTTTGATATTGATATGAGAGTGAGCCTTTGTTTCCATGTGACAAAACTCACAAAAGTATTATTTTCCCACGTCCCACCAGGGGAACGTTGTGGACGTGAGAGGCTGGGTGAAAGATGGCGTGATTGGCTGCTCCTTCACCTCCATGAACCCCATCTCCACCCAGAGGACCAGCGGCTTCGACAAGCCCTACTACCTCATGATGGTCCACGGGCCCAGCATGGACGGTCGGTAGTATACAGAGTTTTATTGGCATTTTTTTCTTCTTTATCTTAGACTATTTCATTATTAGATCACTTTCTGAAAATATCTAGTATCTATGACAACCATATGAGCCGCAGTAGCCCTTTAAAAATCGTAGTCCTCCACCACTTCCACACGTGACTCCATCAGCCCTCCCCTTTTTCCTTAATCATAGGCAGCTCAGCGAAGCTCTTCCTGATTGGCTAAGAAATACTCCCGCCGGAACTATTTATTAGCCAATGACAAAGCTACTTAAAGGAAGAATTCATGAAAAGCATAAAAACAAAAGGAAAAAAAGTCATTATTATTTTAACTATATAATGACATTTAGGAGCTTTAACTACAGGTATTGGCAGTGTTCTTGGTGCTAGGAAGAGCAGTAAAATTTGTTTTAATCATCTCTTTCCTTGTTGGCCTTCACGGGACAGGTCAGATCCACATCCACAGCAGCACCTTCGTCAGTGACACCAAGGTGGACATCTCGCATCCTCAGCGTGTGGACAGAGCTGCATGGCCACCACAGATTATCAAAGCACACGGTGAGCTATTCCCACACACGCATTACGCTGACATGTAAATGGTGCATTTATACACCCATTAACGGAGGGGGGGGGCTAAATGCCCTGACTGCCCCACCGAACATGATGGCATGCAAAACAACCCACATTTCAAATTAAAGTGCTTACAGTATATTTAAAATGATTTGAAACACTACTACTGCTACTAACTACAATTGTGATTAACTACTAACTACAATTGCGTCACCACTAAACCAACAGCATTTGGAAATTAACCCACCCCCTGCTGTCCACGTGGACTCGTGATCTTCTCTGTCCGTCCCCCCCGCCAATCACGACGATCAGCCCAATCACGACGATAACCATTTCCCCCATTATACATTAGATTAAACCCTTGTGCATCCACCCTGTGGATATCAAACGTCTACATCAAAGGACAACACCACAGCAGACGATCACAGCACACCATGCACAGACAGAGTAGCCAATTGTATCTAAAAATCAACTGAATATAACTTGCTGTGCCCACCGCATGGCAGCAGCAGAGAGAGAGAGAGAGAGAGAGAGAGAGAGAGAGAGCAGACGGCTGCACACACACGCACACACACACACACACACACACACACACACACACACACACACACACACACACACACACACACACACACACACACACACACACACACACACACACACACACACCAGTAGTCCGGGGACCACCAGTGGTCCCTGAGAGCATGAGGTCCATTTGGTTTCATTTTTCTGATCTCAAGAGTTACAGACCCATAAGGGTCCGTTTGGTTACAAAGGATCCATCATTTAGCTGGATCTAACTAGCTCAAACAATCAGTGCCGCCATTACAAAAAAAAAAACCCAAAAAAAACAGCAACCAAGGCTTTTTTTAAACCTTACCTTGTCTCCAAATAACAGGTCAACCACCAAAGATCAGGGAAAAGATCGCTATTAGATCCAAAAGTCAATAAATCCAAGCTCCTTCAGTGTACAGATCCATAAGGCTCCCTCTACTACACTCTCTCGTCTCTCTGTTTGTTGTGTGGTTGCTATGGAAACCCGTAGCTGACACATGTGGCTCTCCTGCCACGTGGCCCACGTGGGTGAGGATGAGAACCCTGTAGACTCAACTACATGCAACACATGCTCTCTCTCTCTCTCTCTCTCTCTCTCTCTCTCTTCCTACAGTGTTGCCAGGTTGTCGAGAGAAATAAGTAACCAGGTCTCAAAATAATACTACTTTACACATGAAATAGTTCAAATCCATCAGGCATTGAACATGGCAGTTCTTCAAGCTCGTTGTGATGTGTTGTGGAAGTAAATGAAAAAAAAAGTTGTTTGAGGTTGGCATGATTTTATTTATAATATTATTTTGATGTATTTATATGGTTATGGGTATTGTATAGTACATTTTGGTATGGTGCCGTTCAAGTTTAGTACAGTACATCACAGTGTGTGATGTGGATGTGAGTGTGGTATATTTCCCTAACTGTGCTATATCATAAACTGATTTCTGCAAGAAAATGCAGCCACAGAACATCATCTGTGGGGACTACATGAACATGCCATATCTCTAATGAAAGGTTATGATGTCCTCTTGAATACAAAAGAAAAAGCGAGTTTCTAGCATGTACCATTTTGGAGTTATCAGTGATCAAAAACAGATTGATGTCACATAATTCAGTCACTATTGAGTAACAATGCTGCTTTCCAAGGCTGATATTTACATAACGGTAGATGCTATTTTATTATTTATTTTTTTAGATTCAAGCAGGCATCATGAGGTTTAATTTGATATATGGCATGGATGTGTAGCAGTAATATTACCTAATGTTAAATGCTAAATAAAACTTTGAATTGAGTTATTGAAAATGGCCTCTGGCCTGCTGCATCATCTGCCATTATAACGCACTGTATTCAATTGCTAATATCTACAAAACAGAACATGTTATCAACTCACTTATTTTTTTTTCCATGAAAGCAAAGAGATGGAGGATTTTTTAAGGTATTCCGTGTCTCGAACGGCCCACCATAGATTTTTCCATAATTGTCTAAAAGTCAGGTATTTCTGGCAGTGACACTTACTGTCCCCCTTTCTTGCAGCAGCGGGTGGGTTAAAAACAGAAAACTCTCTGAGTAAGACCTTTAGCTTTATGCATGCTGCGTGTCTGTCGTAACTTCAACAGCAACTGATGTTATTATTGATGCTTTACTTGCCTAATATAAGTCCTGTACAAGATATAAATCCTGTTGGTCACAGAACTAAAGAATTCAAATGAATCCCCCCCCCCCTCTCAATTGGGAAATGTTCCGGGCCTGTGTTTTACATACATTGTGCATTACATTCACCCACTCTCTCACACACACATTTCACATCAGTTCCCGGAGGAAACCATGCAAGGCACCAACCTGCGCGTGGGGAGCAATTAGTGGTTCAGTGTCTCATTATAATGTCTACACTCTGAGTTACAGGTACATGCATGAACACAGAGGGTGTGTAGCACTAGTGTAAACACTCTATACAAAGCCTGAATGGTGATAATGAATCACCATGGGAGCGATGAGGGTGTGCATGTGTTATTAATCCTATGCCACGTGCTTCATGTTGTTGTGATGTGTGTCACGATCCTCTGGCCACAGTCCAGTATGTATCAACATGCCCAACTATGACATAAACATTGTTCTCATGATCTTTATTCATTCTGGAAGATATTATGATCATTAATCATACTGTAGTGAAACATATGCTGTAGAGTTTTTGGCCCCAGATAAATGATGAGACAGTTGGTAACCGGAAGAGCCCTAACAGATCTGTAACTCTTGTGATTGTAAAATTGGGTCAATTTGGTATCATTTTACGCTCTCAAGAGTTACATTACATTAATCATCCAGATTACTTAATTATCAAGAATGTACACATTTAGAAATGTAGAAAATTGTTATTTGGACCGTTTGAACGTTTTGCCAGTTATCTCCTAGATTGTGGAGACAAACTTGAAAATCAGTTAGTTTTGTGTCAAAGAGACTAAACTCAACATCCTGGCTAAAATGCACAAAAAAATACTGGCCCCTGGTATGAAAAAGGTTGAAAACCACTGCTCTTATAACAAGTGATTTAAACATAAATACACTACATTGGGGAAACTAAATACAACAATAATATTCTGTAATCCAGTGTAATGTGGCATAATCTGGTGTAGTCCAATATAATCGGGTCTAATGCAGTTTAATCAGTGTGATCTGATGTAATGCGGTGTGGTCCAGTTGGTTGTTGTAATGCATTTATATTTATGAGTGGTGTAATCCACCTCGATGTCTTGTTTGTACCATGTGTTGTCGTGCAGGAGCGTTGATGCTGATAGCGTGGATGACCACGGGGACACTGGGCATGCTGATTGCCAGGTATCTGAAGAGCGTGGGCAAGGGACAGGGATGCTGCGACAAAGATGTCTGGTTCCTGGTGAGAACATCAGCGTTTTTCACTGTCACGTATTTACGCGGGGCCTGAGGAATGTGGCATTTCAAATGTAATTTGTACCCATTCGGGTAGAAACCTTATAGCTAGTACAACGTACTGTAGATGTGGTACAAACTGTTAAAAATCTTGGAGTAATTTTCGATTCATCCCTATCTTTCATTCTTCACATTAAAAACATTACTAAATCTGCTTTTTTCCCACTGCAAAACATTGCTAGAATCCGCACAATCCTATCACTTCCGATGCAGTGACCCAAGTAGTTCACACTTTCATCACCTCTTGAATTGACTACGGTAATGCACTTTTCTCCAATTTACTCTCAACAGACGCAACAGACGCATACAGAACTCTACAGCCAGAGTATTAAGCACGAAAAAGAAATTTGACCACATAACATCCACACTCATTGCACTACACTGGCTACCAATACAGGCCAAAGCTGATTTCAAAGTACTTCTCCTAACATATAGATCTCTTCATGAATTGGCTCCATCCTACATGTCCAGCCTAATCGCACCCTACACTCCCCCACGACCCCTACGGTCTCGTTGCTGGAAAAGTCATAGTCACACACCATAATAAAATACCGGTTGGGGACAGGGCTTTCACACATCACACCCCCCCTCCCACCTCTGGAATGATCTCCCACAAACTGCCAGAGATGCCACTTCACTGGACATTTTCAAATGTAGACTCAAAACTCTACTTTTTCCCCTGCACTATGGCTCCCTCTAGTGGCAGCCATGGGTGCTGGCACATATTTAAGTTGTTATTGCTGTTCATTACATTATTGTTTGTTTCTTTGGTATTTTGTGCTACAATATTGTTGTTGTTTTTTAATATGTGATGTTTGTTGTTTCTGCCACTGTGTGTGTGTGTGTGGGTGTTCAGGTTCATGTAGGTTTGATGATATTGACCGTGGTAGCCACCGCCATCGCCTTCATCATTGTGTTCGCTCATGTCCGGGTCTGGAGTGGGGTTAGTGTTGCTGAACTTTCACAAGAGTACACACGGGCCGGATCTATGCATGGGCAAGGGGGGGCAATGCCCCCCTAAATGCCCAGACTGTCCCACCAAACACGATGACATGCAAAACAACCCAAATTTCAAAGATATTTCAAATTAAAGTGCTTAATATTTAAAATAATTTGAAACACTACTACTGCTACTAACTAACTACAGCTGTGTCACCACTAAACCAAAAAACTCCTTTAGCTTTATGCATGCTGCATATCTGTTGCAACTTCAACAACAACTCATTTTATTATTGATGCTTAGTTGACTAATGAAAGTCCTGTAACCGGCTTCAAAAAGTGCCACAGGCGATGAAGCCGCACCCATACCATTTTCTCTTGCCCCCAATTGAAAAATGTTACATCCGGCCCTGAGTACACAACACGTACACACACCACCATGCCTTTCAGAGTGATAATATGCACATAAATGCTTATCACAAGCATAATTAGGCTGAAGGTTCATACACACCCATTTTGGAGTGTTTATTTTATGCCATTTATTTGAGCTATTGTTCGTGTCGACATCCACACAGTCCACGGATATGATTGGCCGATGAAGTGATATTATTTTACATAACAAGGTTCATCTTTCACCCGAGTTCCACCAAATTTTTCTGCGAGGTCCATGTTTCACCGTGAATACAGGATTCAGCCTGCCATGGACCGAATTAATAGCTGCATGCAAAATATTCAGATATCCACAGTTTTCATTTACAGATTGTTCATTGTACTGCTATTTGTTTGTCTATAGATACAGTACTCTCACATTCTATCAATATATTAATTGTGTTTGTTGCATTAAATGCTAAAATAATGGGAAAAAAACACAAATAAGTTGTGCTACTGTTTGCAGGGCGCTCACCCAGTCTTAGGGTGTCTAGTGATGATTCTTAGTTTGATCCAGCCTGCTGTGGCTGTGTTCCGCTGCTCACCTAGCCATCACCTGTAAGTATGGATTCTTATGATATTCCTTCAGTTAATCAGTTAATCAATCAACCAAATACTGGAACTGGAACAGTATAATTTAAGATGATACATTATATTTCTTAATTTTGTTTTCTTCACCAGGAGGTTTCTGTTTAACTGGTGTCATTCTCTGAATGCATTGGCAATCAAAGCCTTGGCTGGTAGGTAACCCGTTCATATGACATCTCTATTCCATTAACCCATTAAGGACTGGAATCCATATTTGGATCCTGTACAGTATGTACAGTATTCAAATATTCAATTTGTTTTTATGCTGATATATAAATATTTAAAGTTTTTCAAAAACCTTAGGTCAGGCCTAAATGGGTGTACTTTACCATACATACCAGAGAGTTAGAACCAGTGAGTATAGGCAAGCCTTATGATCCCTCCACCCAAACATTTATTTTATTAATGCCAATGACACATTGGATGTATGAACTGACATGTTAAAGGCTCACTTCACTTGTTTTCAACCTATTTGTCTCCGAAGAGGGCTGTTGGCATTTCAGAAACTTGCGAAATCTAAGCTTCTGTACTTGCAGATATTACTCTAATTCTATGTTTGTTGCAAAAAAAAGAGTAAGTGCCTAATGATGATCTCATAACCTAGGTGGATTTCTGACTATTTTTAACTTATTTATTTATACTAGAATTTTATCATAGCTATTCATGAGAATCAGTTACATGAAGGTAGTTTGTAATTGCTGTGCAATGGTGTAAATGCATATCTATTACAGGCTTTTAATCATGCTACAATGGCCATTATGGCCCAAAACTCTCTCTCTCTCTCTCTCTTGCACACAGTGGCAGCCATATTCACAGGCCTCAAGATGATTGACAGCACAGGGAACCAATGGCTGATGAAGGTGATGGGAGGGTTCGTGGCCTGGGAGGCTCTCTTCTACATCCTGTTTGACCTTCACAACAGGTGGCTGAACAGAGGTAATTTAAATGTAACACATTCTGTAAGTCAGTAATAACACTACAGAGGAAGAGAGAAACATGAATCATAACCGCTTACTTTTTATCCAGTTTGATTGTTTTTGTGTAATTTAGAAATAATGTGTAACATATTCATTCAAACCTTGTCTCACCACAAAAGACTTGTGGTGTTTTGATTTTCATTGAAACATATTTGGGGGAGAATGTGATAATGCAGCACAAATCTTTCATTATCTATTTTTGGTGAATAAATTGAAAGGAAAAAATATAGTGGACCAAATATGATCATGTTTAGGTGACTGAAACGTCAATTTGAGAAACAGCATATCATGTTTAACTCTCCTGTTTCCTCTCTAGATACGGAAGAAAGTGACTCTGGGAAGGTAAGACCAAAATGCAACAACAAGGCCTGACTGAGCAGGGCTAGAATGTTTTATTATATCAAGGTTTCTACACACGCACCCACCTGTCGCCAACAGAGTTTTACAGGTCTCTCATTGGATAGATATGAGAATGTCATGCATTTAATCATGTGGGGCATTTTGTATTCCATCTGTGTCTTGCAAAAACAGCGAAAATAGACGATCGACAAGCTTTTAGATTGACTACTATCATAGGTTTTTTGAAAGTACTGGAACCCAAAATAGTGATGGAGTTTCTAAACCAATGTTTGTTTTAATGCATTTCCGATTACCAATTATCTAAATATCTAAAACCACATACTGTATACCACTATTTTTGGGGAGAATGTGAGAATGCAGCACAAATCTTTCTATATGTTCTTTCAGAGCAAATGTTTTGTACGAAATGGGTTGTGTTGCACCTCTAATAAGCTAACTTTGTGCTCTTTGCAGGACAGCATATATTTGATTGTGTTGGGACTGTTCTTTCTCGGGAACCTCGCCTTCCTCGTTGCACTGCTGGTCGGAATCGGAATGTCCTGAAAACAAAAACAAAGAAGGGGAAAAAAGTGTCAACTACAAAAACCTTCCGTTAAAGGCAATAGAGGCAGCTTTTTAGCCAAAAATCAGAATAGATATATAGGTATATATTTTTTTTTTGCCTTTTTCCCCTCTATGTTGCTTCTACTTTAATGCTGCAGCTGTTTCCCTGCAGACAGACACTTGCTTTGTCCTGCAGATGGTCCAGAACTTTGTTGTCAACAAATCATTAAAACAAAAACATTCTTCAGGGTTCAGGGAAGGTGGTGCTAATTAGTTAGATTCTGTTTTTGAACATATCTGTTTACAAACACAGTGTTTGTACACACTAAAGTTGCCTCTATTGCCTTTAAAGTGTACATTTTCTGTTTTGCCTATGAATAGAGCACTTTGTTTGGCGTTTCAAAAATAGCAGATATATGGTACAAGGTCATAACATGTGACTGTGTGCCATGATATGAGCTTGTAGCCCTGCTGCTTTTGAAGAGCTGTGAAATGTGTTAAAATCTTTCAATATATACAGTATATATTTTTAAGTCCTTAAAATCAAAACATTTCAGAACCACTGAGCAACATGGTTTTCAGAAAACATTTTTTTTTTTTTTTAGAATCAACCTTGATTGGGTTAAAAATATACATATCCATGTGCCAGAGCTGTGTTATTTGCACCTTGTTTTGTATGTATTTAAATATATTTAGCTGTCATACCACAAATGTATTTACTACTATTTATATAGTATCATTAAATGCCTAGTGTAAAAACTCATCAAACTATGCAATACGCTTGCCAAGGTGTACTGTATTATAATGGTTGTTTATTATCACTAAGTACTTGTAGATACTTGCAGATTTTTACTGTACATTGTTGAACTTTGATATGTTTTATTAAAGATAACAAGCTATTTAATGTGAATTTGTGTGTGTGGGTGCAGGTGCAATTTCCCTTTGATTCTCATCTATTCGTTCACATATCTGATTTTTGAGAGAGGAAGCTTTTTTGCAATCTGTTTTCAGTGGCTTTGAGACTGCAAAACTGTTTTCCTTGTGGCAGCAGCTCAAACAGTCTGTTGTTTGGATGGCGGCTTCTGTCCTTCATAATTCCATTCCATTATGTTTGTCTTCTGTCTGGTGGGTGTCTTTGTATTAGTTCCAGAGCTAACTGGCTGAGGGGACATCTTTCCTGGGATCCACTCTACACATCTCTGGTTCCAACAGTTTCCTATTTATGTGCATTTAACAGAGTCAAAAATTGTTAATAAAGCTACACTAATTGGCAAGGTGTGTACGACAACAGTTTGTGTCGTGTATGATCTCACACGGAAGATATTCGATGATGCATCATTTTTTATATAATGGGATTAATCTATAGTTGCAGCACCCTCCCTTGACCCTCTTTCTATCTGCAAAGATAGAAAGTCTTGTTTTACTAGAGTTACAATTGCAGATACTGCTACTCAACAGTGTGAATGTCAAGTAGTGGTTGAGCAGGAGCTCCCTCTAGTGACTAAAGGTGGCCATTACAAATAATATAATAATGGCTTAGCATGGCTGTGGCGGAAGCATGGAATAGACGCCGGATATAGAAAGTACCGGTATGCTATGGGCCTCTGGGGCCTGGGCCACCCTATGGGGCCACCACTAGCCAAGGGTCTTTTTTCCCTTCCCATGATCGTGGCACATAATGGATACACACACACACACACACATCAACGTGAACAGAACGTGAACACATCACTGCAGTTTCGTGTGCATGCTATGATGCTAAACTGCCCTTTTCTGTTGTGCTGGGATTGAACCAGTTAATTAACTGCTTATAAGCTCTGTAAAATTCCATTTTTTTGTGATATAAACGTACTGCCAATTCGCCAAAGTATTAATTGAAGACGTCTGAAACCATTAAAGGATGCTTGAAGCGACCAACAAGGTAAGCCTATGATAATATGTCGCTGGTGTTTGTGGACAGCTTGAGCCTTGAGCTGTGCTTTGCATGTACATGTTTTGCATTTATGCATGTTTAAACACTATGTAACCGCGTGTATCATTGTTGGATACTTGATACTTTAATTCTTCAGGTGGGTCATGTGTCAGTATAACTAATACTCAGTTCATAAACTTCTTGACACATTCTCTGCCCCACCTGGACCATAACCATTTGCACTGCAAGTAGACACAGGGCCTCAGGCTATGGCCTCAGGTGGTACGACCGAAAATGGCTGCCTTCGTCCCATATATCAGGGGTTTTCAATCTTTTTCATCCCAGGGACCACCATGTATTCAGGATTTGAACCACGGACCACCATTTGAGGATATTTTAGCCCCACAGACGCAGTATCTAAAGATTTATTTTGCTTTTGTCCACAATTCCAGGCTGGATTTGGGGAGAAAACAAGCAAAACATACATTCCAAAATGGCTAATTCAGGTGATGAATAACGTAAAAATGAAACCAATTTTTACACTCTCAAGAGTTACATGTGGTTAACCAACTTAGCTGGGGACCACCTGGAACCCTCTCAGGGACCACTGGTGGTCCCCGGACCACCTGTTGAAAACCCCTGCCACATATGATGCTACTACTACTACTACTACTAAAGTGAGTACAGTGTACTCTATGGATACTACATTGAGTACAGAGTCCCTATGTATATTTTGTGATACAAAAATAACGTGTGTGTGTGTGTGTGTGTGTGTGTGTGTGTGTGTGTGTGTGTGTGTGTGTGTGTGTGTGTGTTGCATAAATGTAGTCGTTAACGTTGTGAAAGGAGCTTGAATATTCTATTGACAATATGTATGGCCAGCCCAGAGTAGATGGTCGATAGAACAATGCTTTGATCCTAAAGCCAGAAAAAAAGCACTATAATGACATGGTTTACATCAGGTTCCAACATACAACCAGCCAACATTGTGTTTCTGACTTCAGGTAATATTGCACTGGCAAAGAACAGCCACTAGATGGAAGTATAGTTTCAAATCAGTCTCAGCCAAGTACAGTTGAAATTCAAAACAGTCTACTAGAGCAGTGGTTTTCAACCTTTTTCATGCCATGGCCCACTATTTATTCAGCATTTGAGCAACGGACCACCATTTGATGACATTTGAACCCCACAGACCCCAAAACTAAAGAGTTCGTTTGCTTTTGTACACAATACCATTAATCTTCTACATGCTCTAGTTGTGTAGGCTTGAGCTAATTCAGATGATGAATATTTTAACTCTTGAGCATAAATATGAAACGAATGGACCCATGCAGGTCCATTTGGTTTCATTTTTACGTTCTCAAAGAGTTACATGCGGTTAACCAACTTTCCATCATTTAGCTGGGGACCATCTGGAACCCTCTCAAAGACCCCAGACAAGTGGTTGAAAACCACTGTACTAGAGGATTTTTAACTCAAGGAAGCCCTATGGACTGCAATTCAAATAATGGGCTTCAATACATTTTTTGAACGTATTGTATTGAACTGCAGAGTAAACATTCCATGTGGTCTCATTCAAATGCCAGTTAAAATACCATGCCGATGCTTTAAAAAACTCATTCTAATATCAAGTGGAATTATTAACCTTAAATGAGAATTCCACACCAAAACACATTGGGCATCAATCTACCTTGATTCGTGTGACATGATTAATAATGTCCTTGATTTTTGTCACAGATGCCCCATTTTCTACATTTCACCCTGAGGTCAGTTGCAGTTGCAGCAGCTGTTGCGCCAGTGCAGTTAACATGGCCGCAGGTTGGCTTTATTCTAATGCGGGTATTTCTGTAACTCCAAACTTTTTTTTCCCCACACATCACATTTTAATTGTATACTGAGTTTTATGTCACTCTGGAGCAGACTCCTCCCCTCCCTTTTGGTACTCTCCTCTCCAATCACTCTTGTCGCACTGGTGCCGGCTGACTTTTTAAAAATCATGTAGTGGTCCAATTATCTACTACTACTACTACTACTACTACAATAATAATGTATTAGTGTGGCTGCCCAAAGGGTCTAGAGTAGGGGGCAACCACACTTTGTACTTTTGCCATAGACAACCAAACCATTGTTATTGTGCCACTTTATTATTGTTTCTAGGGTAACCTTTTTTTCGTTTCTCAATTTCTCCCACAGTTTTTGCAGCATGCACCTGAGCCATGGCTTCCTCTGCACCATCCGTCGTTTCTAGGAGTCTGAGGGAACGATTTCTTGACACCTCCAGGTGAGAATAGTCATACCTTTAAAGGGGAACTCCACCTATTTACAACATTCTAACATGTCATTAGTATACCCTAGAGGTGTTGGGTGGACATGATAAAAAAGTCCCCCCATTCTGTGTTCCCAAGAAATGGAGGTCTGAAGAAAACCACTAACATGGTGAAACATCTTGATGACATCATCAAGATGTATTTTCACCATGTAAATGGATTTCTTTAGATGCTTCTTTTTTTCTGAGAGCGTACAAATGGAACCAAATGAACCCGTGAGGGTTAATTCGGTTGCATTTGTACGCTCTCAGAAAAAAATGTTAAATGGGTGGAATTATGCCACCATTACATCATCATCTAAACCGAAAAAGTGACTAGATAATAACAGAGCTGAGCAGTCCTGCCCACTCGTGACGTTGCCCCTGTTCCAGAAACAGATCCCACATACAATCTTTTGGGACAATCAAATCATTTCTAATATGAAAAACAAAACAAAAAGTGTATCTTGCAGTTTTTACTTACTTCTTACTAATTAGATATTGCATGATAATATTTGGGATCGTTGTCATGATTTGTCATGAGCTGAGTTGGCTTTGTCCGTGGCGTAATCGTGTTTATATTAACCATTTTTCGAAAAGTCTATTATGAAAGTGAAGTATTCCATTTCCGGAACACATGCGCCTTCATGAAAGGGGCGGGACTGCCCAGCTCTATAGTCTTGTTGCCAGTCTGGTTGGAAGGACATATGTGTCAAGTTGCAAAAAAGTTTCAAAATACAGTATTCAGAAAAAATTGAAGTGCGGGATATCTGAAAAAGTTGGGGAAAAGTAGACATACGTGAACATGCGCGATTATGTGCCCCCTTTTGATTTTGATTTTATTATTTTTTTCCCCCTGCATAATCTGCACATTCTGCGGGATTATGTGCTAAAACGATGCGATGAATGATGCACATTTTTCTTTAGGGTTTACTTAGGTCCATACGTGACCAGAATCCCGCTCAGGGTTACTTGTTCAGTCACCAGCAAATTGCTACATATACACGCTATACATGCCATTCTGGCCAACATGTTCACCCCGAGAAACGGCGATGGTGTAGAGGGTTAATGGATAAAGTAACGGCAGAGCATTCTTCATACCAAAAGGTCAGAGCTGAAAAGAGCCGTTAGAATGCTCAGGGGAAATCCATCAAGTGATGGAAAAGATATTGAGAGGCTGCATGTCATTGATCTGAGCGTATAGCTGACACGTCTGCTGGTGTGCGTGCGTGAGCGCACGTGGGTGTGTGTGTGAAGCAACGTCGGCATAATATTCTCATTTGTGATAACATTTTGTTGTTGTGCTCAAGTATGAAATATTTCCATCATTGACTCTCACATTCCTGTGTGTTTCCGTGGACAAATCAAGTGCTGTTGCCAGTTTAATTAGGTTTGGGCCCCAACACGCGCTGCAAAGAATGTCATTGATTGATGCTAGCTCCTAGGTGAATGCTTTTTTTCTTTTTTTTGCTTGCTCGCATGAACACACACACACACACACACGCACACACACACACACACACACACACACACACACACACACACACACTACACGTGTGAGAACGTTTCAAGACAGTAATTTTAAGAATGCCAACAGCTGATCTTTGTGAGCTTGTAGCTCAGTTATTGTTCACTACACAATGGCACGAATGGGGGAAAAAAAAACTTTATATTCGAACTTTGAATGTTGCACCTTTCATATAAGCCACTTTACAAGAAAAATACTATGGATGTTATATCTGTTTTGCATGTCATGTTGTTATAAATTACAAAACTATATATGTTTTTTACAAATATACTATGAATCATATCTTTTTTGAATGTCATATACGATTCTTATAAATCACAAAATTGTGTTTATGTGTTTATATATGTTTTATTTTACAAAGAAATACTATTGATCTTATTAACTTTATTCTCTTATATGAAAGGTGCCAAGTACTCACATTAAAAGTAAAAAGTAAAGTAAAAGTATCAATAGATCATTGGTATTAGCTAACAAAGTATAAAGTTGCCTATAGTCATTATGCAGAATATGCCACTTCGCAACTTTTCAAACATATTAAATGAATAGAAATCACACCTGTGTGAAGTGAGTGGTGTAACTTTGTATCAGGGTTTTCTGGAACTTCCAGACCCAGAGATACTGCACGTGCCCAGTGTGCCGTTCTTGTCCCACCCAGCGTGTGTGTGCGTGAGTGTTTTAGGCTGCACATCATAAAGCTCTGTGAGAGCTTTCTGTCTCGGTAAATTGAGTAATGCTCAAAACAATCGTCATCCATGGGTACTAGTCTATTAATTATTAGAAGGATCCTCATACAGTATTGTGCTCTTCTGGGTTGGATAGACGCCCTCAGGCTAGCAGTGATGGTTGCTGGGATATGTGTGTTTGAGGACAGCCCCCCAGTTGCATGGAAGGTTAAACACAGCCACTGGAAAAATCATTAACCATCCGCTTTCACCCTTTTCTTTTTCTCACTCCCACTCTTCCTCCCCCGCGTACGTCGATGAGATCACAAGTGACAAGGACAAGAAGTTAGATGTTTTTGAATCTCGTTTTGAAACTATTCTCTCTTTTTTTTCCACCCTCTCCCCTACTGGGAGAGAGAGCGAGAGAGAGGGGGAGAAATTGAATTGCAGATGTCAATATAGTCACATAACCCCTGCTGCATCTCCACCACGCACCCCAGACAAGGTTAAAGCTGCATTTTGCCGGCTGAAAAATGAAAGGCTGCCATATGAAACAGCGTGTTTATTAACATTTTAGAGGCGGTTGTCCATCAGCGCTCTTCCCAACGCGGACCCGTTGAATCATGTAATTCCTGTCACGGATGAGGGATGAGGGAGTTAGCAAGGCGCGACGAGACGGAGGCGTGTGGCGTTTGTACCTCCCTATGTACCTTCACACAAGGTAGCGGAGCAGCCAGGGGTTGCCAGATAAGGGTTGTTTTGGCGAGAGAAATAAGCGACCGCATCTAGGGGAAGTTCTTTCCAGTGTTAAGTGTACATTAACATGGTGAAACATAACTTGATGACATCGTCAAGTTTTGTTTCACCATGTTAATGATTTTTTTAGGACCTTTTTTTCTGACAGTGTACAAATTTTAAGGTAAATTCATTGATGAATCAGTTAAATAATCGGTCAATAATTTCATGTCAAGAATCCCCAAAATGACACTAATTTGCCCACAGGACCCCATTTGAAAGGGTATGCCAGGGACCCCCATAAGCAGATTTTGACTGCTGTAGCGGCAATTCCCAGCCACTTTAATTCCAAGGACTCCCAGTTTGCATTTTTATGGTACAGACCTCCATTTAATGGATGAATGAATTAATTGATGAACGAATGGGGTATGGATACCCATTTCATAACGTTTCTATTCATCTCTGGGACCGCAATGTTTATTGTAAAATCTACATTAAGTTAAAGCTGATAATGTACTATATACAAATGGAACCGTTTGTAGTAAACTCTTTGTCTAATGAGCCAATGTAAGAGCCATTGTTTACAGTACCAAAATACCAACTGAACCTGTTAGGGTTCATTTGGTTGCTTTTGTACGCTCTCAGAAAAAATGTTGAAAACGGGTGGAATTCCCCTTTAAGCATTTGATGTACAGCACTTATTCGGCAGATGACAGTAAACAGTAAATCCTAATGTCTGTCATGTTATAGTGGACAATTCATTTTTCAGCCAAATGGGTACAACCTTTGGGCATGTAGAACAGCGGTTTTCAACCTTTTTGATACCAGGGCCCACCGTTTATTCAGCATTTGAGCCACGGACCACCATTTGATGACATTTCACCCCCACAGACCCCAAAACTAAAGAGTTCTTCTTGTCCACAATTCCAGGTTGGATTTGGGAAACGAAACAGCCAAACATGGATATCAAAATGACCATTCATCTTTTACATTCTCTTGTTGTGTAGACTTGGGATAATTCACATGATGAATGATTTTACTCTTGAGAGTGTAAACATTAGGTTTCATGTAAGGCTGTTGAAAATAGTTAATTAATGGGATTAAATTAATTTTGTTGATTAATCTGATTAAAATTTTTAACTCAATTAACTCATGTGCACACTGACTCAACCCACTGAGTATTTTCTCATTGAAAGAAATGGGTAGAGCACGGTTTTACCGAGACGTATAGCTGTGTGTCTCCCTGTAACCAGAGCCATAGAGTATAGCTGGAGGATCTACAAGCATTGAGGGCTTGTCGATCACCTATTTTGATAAATATTTGAAAGATAAATAGTTATTTTTTTCACAGATTATTTTTCTTTTTTAAATGTTGAAATCCTGTCGAGGAAAACATGCATATTTTAGACATAGTTCGAGTGGTGATTAATCATGATTAAATTAATTTTGAAGCTGTGATTAATTTGATTAAAGATTTTAATCATTCAACAGCCCTAGTTTCATGTTAATGCTCTGAAAGAGTTACACCTGGTTAACTAGCTTTTCCATCATTTAGCCTGGGGACCTCTTGGAACCCTCTCAAGAACCACTGGGTTGAAAACCACTGATGTAGAACATGGCCTGCACTTGCCCACCTGGCTAAAGCCTCCTGAGACCTTAGGCCTGACATACTGTACACTGGCAACCAAATCCAGCATGAATATCAGATCTAAGCCGCATTGAGCTTGGACTATGATTACCCTATTTTCCGCCCTATAAGGCACTATAAGGCGCACCTTTTAGAACTGTTTTCATAGATAAGGCACACCGGATTATAAGGCGCAGAGAATAGAAGCTACTGCAGTCAAACAATCCATATATAAGGCACACTGGATTATAAGGCACAGTGTGTATTTTTGAGAAAATTAACGGATTTTAGGTGCGCCTTATAGTCCGGAAAATACGGTAATTTAAACAAATCAGATTTCTATCTTGAAGTAACACAGATCTGATTTAGGCTACAAGGGACTGTCGGTGTAAATTCGACCCTCGTACCAAAACGTTGCATTGTGAGCTTTGTAGATCTGCTTAGTGCTGTTTTCACAACTATTCATCTGTGGTAGTCGTAGTGCGTCAGCTCCCTGGCATAGGCCATGCAAGCCCACTGCACTGTAGTGAACTGTAGTTTCAGTGTGATTACAGCCAGGTGGTGGGATCAACTATAATTCATTTGGGGGGTTCCGCAGCCTTAAAAGTTTGAGAATACCTGACTTAATAACTTCAGGGCATGTCAAGCTGACATGGATTCAGATCAGGACAGAAGGCATCCATGTATTGTACATCCATGGCCTCCATAGTGACTATAGCGGTGCTCCATAATAACCTCCCAGTCAATAACGCGATCGAGCCACAGCGTGTAAAGCGTCTGTTTTGCATGATTACTTATGGACATCATTTACTGTATATGGTCCATAAGTGGGTTGCATTTATATAGCTTTTCTCTCTAAGCGCTTTACAATGTACATTCATAATCCATTTAACTGCATTTACCACTTGCCCTATAGCCTCGATGACCTTACTTACAGGCTTATTCAAAGGCTTAACTTAAGTGACTCACGGTGTATATATACCATTTTATGTAGCCCTCTGCATACAGTATATATAGCATTTTATGTAGCCCTATGTACCGGTGTATATGTGTAGTTTGATTATGTAGATCAGTGGTTTTCAACCAGTGGTCCGGGGGCCACCAGTGGTCCCTAAGAGGATTCCAGGTGGTCCCCAGCTAAATGATGGGACCGTTGGTAACCAAATGGACCCTTAGATCTGTAACTCTTGAGAGCGTTAAATTGAAACCAAATGGTCCCTTACGGGTCCATGGAATCATTGTTATTTTGACCAGCGCAAGTTATCCCTCCTAAATTATGGACAAAAGCTTAAAAATCCTTAGTTTTGGGCTTGAGAGACTAAACTCAATATGAAATGGTGGTCTGTGGCTAAAATGCAGAATAAATAGTGGGCCCTGGTATGAAAAGGGTTGAAAACCACTGCTATACTGTAGATAATCCAGTTAGATAATTTATGATTCTTGAATTGCATTTTAAGTATTGTAGTGTTTTCTTCCCGTTTGCTGTAAATCGCTCACATCTGCATTCATTAATTTACAAGAAGTCAATTAGAGAATGTAGTCATTGTTTTTTTTTTCAATCAAGGTTGGAAGAAACACTGTTCGACATGATCTGACCAAACGTAGGCTTACATGGTTCATTAGCTACTGTACTGTACTAGCAATTCACACAATCATAACGCGATTATCGGAAATGTAATGCGTACAGTATTGACTCATATGAAGTGGCAAGAAGATGCACATTAGCTAATCCCATCACACAAAGGCTTATACAGGCCAACATCACATTACAATATGAAGTGAGGCACACAAGGGCTGTGGCTGAAGGGTGAACGGTGTGTGTGTGTGTGTAGGCCGACGCATGAAATGATTTAGATCTCAATACGATCAATACTTGCCCTTGGTCTGTCTGTCCCTCCACCCACACACACACAGCACAGGGCAAACAAACTTGATTTGTTCGCAGCACTAAATAATAATAACGATAATAATAATGATACATAATGCATCAGTGGTGCGTGCGGTGCCACATGGATGATGCCAAGTGTACGTCCCCCTTCATTAATTCACCCATAATGAGTTGTGCAGTGCCGCCGCGCTGCACGCATGCAGGATGGAGCCTCGGCACCACTACCTTAGAGGCGGGCCCCGAGAGTCGAAGCTAATTAAATCAGTATCCTAAATGCCAATCGACGCACATCTGCCTTTGTTTGTGCGCTTATGAAAAATGTGCGTCATGTGAACCCCCCTCGCCCCCCTCTCTTTCCCTCGCTCTCTCTACGTGTCTCACACACTTAATGGTATGGACTGTCACAATACATGATTTAGCACCCTGACAGTATGTAATCTTGGGCATGTGTCAGTCTCAGACAGTGCCTTCACTGTTGCACTATTAGAAAGAGACAAATAAAGCAGTATCCACACCAGTAGGTGTCTCTCTAGCACTAAACAAAATGTTTCTCACACACTTAGACCCACCGTTTCCCCCTCAAAAGTTGCACTTATAAAAAAAAAGAAAAAGAAAAGAATGAGATAAATGCATCCTTAACAGGTGAGAGAGGTGTTTTTATTTTCTTACCAGTTTAATTGGTTGTTAGAAGAACTGTGACCAGCACAGCTTTGCAGGATCTGAAAACAGATATTCCGGATATTCTCATCACAGATGTTGTTCTGATGTTCTCAAACCTTTTTTATTTTTTGCTCGGGTCAGCTTCTGTCTAAATAACGTTTTCACCGACTGAACCCCCGGAATGTCACTGTCCAGGTCCACGGAATGTACTGAACCTTGAGTTTATGTCCTATTGCTACATTGTATAAATATGTTAAGATATGTTAAGAGAAGTATGGCATGTGGGAAAACTATGGGAAGAGAGGCTCTTAGCATGTATGGTTCATCACCCAGGCGATCAGTCTGTCGCCGCTGTACCAAAGGGCCCTCAAGGACGTTTGCTGTAACTGAAGGACCCCTGATATTATATGTAGCCATATAGCAGAATCTAGTTTAGTGAACGTTTCATGAAGATTTTTATGAACAATGTTTTTCCTGTTCTATGAACACAGAAAAAGCGGTTTACTTTTTTTTTTGCCCAAACAATATTTACCCATAACATCCCATATAAGGCAATAATTAAAAATGTAATCATTCTTAGCATATGTGGCATGTCAAACTAGGGGTTTTTCATGGTTCTGAATCCATTTCAAGCATTATTTTTGCACAAAAAAACACTCCTTGGGCTAAAAACAGCCATGGACATCATGGCAAATGTGATGAGGTCAGCACATTTGGGCAAGTATCTATGGACTAGCTGACTAAGGAGGAATCACACACTTGTGAAGTGAGCAGTGCTCTTGATCATCTCGTTCCAGCCAATTAAGTATTTGCGTCTTCACCTTCGTGTTTGCTAAAACTGGCCGTTATCATGTGTGTTTTGGGACAAAGTTTGTGGTTTCGTGCTCACTATAAGCTCACTAAAAGGACATATAGGAGCCAGTGTGCCCCCTCAAATTTAACACAAAAATTCCATTTTACAAATCACAACTAATACCACACCAACAGCGCATGGCTATTATTTTTATTATTCTACTAAGAATGATTTTTTTAGGAAACATTTTAATTTCTATATAGCAATTCAATGTACTTTACCCAGAACATCAAGCAAAGGAAATATCCAATGACATTAGGATGCAATGAAACAAAAGAAGTAACAATAACAATGAATAGATACAGTTACAGTGCGGAATAGAGAAGAAAAGACAGGGGAGAGAAGAAGAATAACTCAAAGGCAAAGGCAAAACGAAAGGTCTTTTTTGTCGTGTTTTTAAAAGAAATGAGTGGCAGCAGACCGACAGTTTCCTGGGAGTTTGTTCCAGCATTTCATTTCTAAAACATTCTATTTACCAGTGCTTTAGTATGCATAGGCTACCCGTGGGCAAAGTGAAATGTCCCCGCTCTTTTGATTGACTTAATTCATGCTGAGAATATATCAAAACATTGGCTCCATACATGCAATATGTATGCAAATGTTTATTGAATGATTGAACTAGGCGTGTCGTGCAGAGAAATGTAACAATAGTTTATCAGCAGGCAGTAGTAGTAGTCGTCACTGTCTAGTGCAGGAAGAGTGAAATCATTTCGCGACCTCGTCCTAGGTCACTACCCCCAGGGGCGTTTTTGCCATTAGGCAGACTAGGCAGTTGCCTAGGGCGCCATGAGGGGAAGAGGCGGCATGAGGGTAGGGGGTGAGGGTAGGGGGCGACCGCCAGACATGCTCTAAAAGGATCCCAGGCTAATAAAACTAGGATAAATACATTACACTTGTCCTCTTTAACTAGAATTGAACATTAAAAACACATATAATATGTTATAAGATTTTCCCTGGAGCCCCCCTTACCAAATGGACCCGTAAGGGTCCATTTGGTAAGGGGGGCTCCAGGGAAAAACTTTCCTAGGGCTCCAAATTGATTAGAAACGCCACTGACTACCCCCTTTTGTAAAAAGGTTGCGCCCCTTTTCTAAAACTGTCGACCGTCGCCAACCATGGTTGCAACCTTTTTTTGCCAACATGGTTGCAACCTCCCAATGACCATTTTTTTCTAAATGAGTTGCAACATTTCTAAAACGGTTGTGAACCTTTTTTAAAGCCGTTGTGTTTACAATGTTCGTGTTTACCCAAACGCTCACTGCATGCTAGGAGGGGCTAGCATGTGGCTCCAACTGAATTAACACTTCTGAACACGATGAAAGGTTCACTTTGAGCCGTTAAACTCTCTCCTCCTCTCTCTCTCAGACGGTTTCTCCTCATCAGTCATCTCTATGACAGCTGGAGACAATCATGTCTCTTTTTGTCCTCCTATCCTATTTATCAGCATGCGTTCCTAATACGGTCGCGAATACATTATCTGAAATTCCGATACGTCTCAGAAAGTCGTTCCAGCTGCTACGTCCACCTAAAATAAAAGAAATCTAATGGCCTTAATGGCGTCATGTTTCATTGTAATGCCCTGCTCATGCGGTGGAGATTTTTTTTGTGCTCATTTATAGCGCATAATAATAACACAGGCCCCCGTGTTCACAAAATGTAGAGGGTAGCAAATGGAGTTAAACTGAAAAGATCTTTGTTGTATGCAGCACATTAATGCATCTCTGCAAATGGTCCACGTGATGTAAATGGCAAAAGGCAAAACAAAATATTAGGCACTGTTTTCAAATGTCAACAACAACTTAAAGCGTAATTGTTTCATAATAATAATAATATGAAACTATCATCGTGTCTATCATAATCATTTTTGTTCTCCCATATGCCTGTGTTTTTATTTGCTATAAAGTACAGGTAATGTGCAAATGTGCAATACATTTAGTATTGCACATTGATGTATTTTGCTCTGGACTCCTTTAATAGGGAATTCCACCCATTTTCAACATTGAGTGTACAATTGAGTGTACAATTGTGTACACTCTCGGGGGGGGGGGGAGGTCCTAAAAGGAAAATCATTAACATGGTGAAACACAACTTGATGATGTCATCAAGTTGTGTTTTTTTCAGACCTCCATTTCTAGGAAACACAGAATGGAGGGAACTTTTTTTTTAAATCTGTCCACACAGCATACACATCTCTTAAGGTATCTTAATGACATAATAGAATGTTGAAAATGGGTGGAATTCCCCTCTAAAACCCTTTAAAAATGTTTTTTTCTTTATAGCTTTCCTGCCTTTGTTATTGATAGTATCAAGTCAAGATGGACAAGAAAGAGGGAGAGAGAGAAGGGGAGAGACGCAGCAAAGGAACGGGACTTGAACACCGACACGCTGTCAGGCCGCCGCTGCTGCTGCTTTATCCTCATCCTCCTCATCTTCTTCTGGATGTCCCTGGCACAGACATTTTCAGGTGGGTGGATGTCCACGACCAAACACACCAATTTGGTGTTGTGATCTCATCAACATGTTCCAGTTTAAACAAAAAATTACGCTGTTGCGAATTCCGTTCACTTCATGGGGTCAGTCCAGTGGCGGCTCTACCATCAAGTCAAGATGTTAATGATTTTTTTGTTTAGGACCTTTTCTTTCAGCCCTCCCAAGAGCTCAGTTTTCTGACCCCTCAATGTTGCAACATTTCGGCTGGTCAGAGTATTATTTGGGTCGAGCCTTTCATGTATTCTACCAGCTGACAGTGCGGCACGAAGTGACTGAGCGACGTGAGCCTTTTTTGAACGGCCGTCGTGTAAAGTGATCAACATTATTTTGATGCTAAATTAACAGATTTCGCTGCCAAGCGTCCCTTTGTGAGCCACTTGTTTAAATTATTGCAGTAATAACATTTTTGAGTTAGTTCCAACCGTCCTCATCACACTATTTCATTTTTTTTGGCTGCACACCAACGACCTTGAAATCGAGCAGGGGATCACAGCTTTTCATTTAGAGCAGCATTTTCAAGGGTCCTTTAGTAGACGGGAACCCCTAGTGGTAGTTTTACCCTAGTTGACGGGAACCCCAACAGTATGTACAGTATCAAAAAATGTCAAAAAATTGATGGTGTTACACAATAATTTGAAGTTTTTCAATACACTTAGGTTAGTATTTCAAAGACATTTTTAGAATCGGGATAGTCTACAATGGGATAAAGTATGCCGCGAATGCCTAGCATGCTATTTTGCCTGTTTCGTAAAAAAAAACAACAACACATTTGTTTGTACTTGTTTCCTATCTTCTCAGTTAGACTTAATTTTCAAGAATCTACACAATTAGATGTATAGTGGTGTATAGAATTGTTGTTTTTGACCAAAGTTATCTCTCCTAAATTGGGGACGCAAACATGAAAATCACATAGTTTTGGGGTCCAAGAGACTACGCTCAACTTCAAATGGTGGTCTGTGGCTAAAATGCAGAATAAATATTGGGGCCCTGAAAACCACCGCTTTGTGTCCAGATGATGTTTACACACAAACAATGTCCTACTGTTACTACACAGCGACAGACGGGGGTGGGGGGGCTGTTGAAAACCCAGAGAGTGTAAACACCGATTATGCACCCCCCCCCCCTCTCCCCAACACCTGCACATCTGCACAATCAGGTGTCATCACTAGTGTGATGCATCCTTTAACACAGGGGCTTCTCAAAGAAGCACAATGCTCCTATTATCCTATCTCCTATGATACCAGGGCCCACTATTTATTCAACATTTGAGCCGCGGACCACCATTTGATGACAGACCCCAAAAACTAAAGATTTCGGTAACGCTTCCTTTTACGGTATTGTAATTACCATGTATTTACATGGCAATTACAAGGTAAGTACCATGTAATAAGGGAGTAATAACTGATAATAAAATTACCTAATAATAACAAAATTACCATGTAATTACAAGGTAAGTATATAGGTAATTACCTTGTACTTTTAAAGTAATTACCAAGTCAATTCCAGGCAAATACCAAGTAACTACCTGGTAATAAGTATTAATTACTGGATAATTTGTAATTATATACCAGTTATTTTGTTAATTGCCAAGTACTTACTAGGTAATTGCCAAGTAATTCCTTAAAAAGTACCTGGTAACAGCCAGATAATAAGAAGTAATTCCTCAGTATATATAAAGTATTTATATTAGTATTTATATATTATCTGGTAATTACTCATTTGTTACCCAGGAACTACAGAACTACCTACCTAGAAAGTACCTAGTTATTAAAATGGATTTGTACTGTAAAAGGAAGTGAGGTCTGTTTTCATGTTATTAACTGGTAATTACTCATTTGTTACCCAGTAAATAGAAAAATATCTACCTGGAAAGTACCTAGTTATTAAAGTGGATTTGTACTGTAAAAGGAAGTGAGGTCTGTTTTCATGTTATTAACTGGTAATTATGGACAAAAAAGAGAGAATCAGATGCCTGATGAAGACCTGAACAGGTCGAAACGTCGCTGCCGTAACCCTTGTCGCTGAATAAAGTTTGGAGCACTTTAAAGTGAGTTGCGAGCCCCTTCTCTCTTTTTTGTTCTCTTTTTTGTCCACGTTTACTGTGTTTTTGCAGTTTTTTGGGGCTCAGCACCAGTTAGGGATGTGCGTTACTTTTTTAAACTTTTCATTAACTGGTAATTACTCATTTGTTACCCAGTAAATAGAAAAATATCTACCTGGAAAGTACCTAGTTATTAAAGTGGATTTGTACTGTAAAAGGAAGTGAGGCCTGTTTCCATTTTATTACCTGGGAATTACTCAGTAATTACAGTACCGTAAAAGGAAGCGTTACCTAGATTTCTTTTGGTTTTGTCCACAATTCCATGCTGGATTTCGGAAAGTAAACAGGCAAAGCAGATCAAGGGTCCATTCAAGAGACCATTCTTCTACATTCTCTAGTGGTGTAGACTTGGGCTAATTCAGATGATGAATATTTCAACTATTTGAGAGTGTAAAATGAAACCAAACATCTGGTTAAAACCAGTTACATCTGGTTAAAAAAACCTTACAACTTTCATTTAGCCTGGGGACCACCTGGAATCCTTTCAAGGACCACTGGTGGTCCCCAGAGCACTGGTTGAAAACCACTATCCTATCCTATGATCTGGAGTTGGAACATGTGATCAATGTAACTTCACATTTCTAGTTTAGGGCTCCAATATAAGGCCTTTTCTGGATCCTAAATACATCCGCCCTGATAAAGAAGGAGAGGGGTTTGAGGAAAGTCGAGCTATCTCACTTGACCCTAGAAGAAATACTATCTGCTGTACACTCAACCTACTGTATTACAGGTAACGATCGGCCCAAATAATACTCGGCCCTGACTATAGACAGAGTTGTGCTTTCACTAGCCTCGACACCCAGGCTTTCATTTTCGTTCGCCTTGCGCGAAAACGGAAAGCCCGGAAAGTAGGGCTGTACGATTTTGGGAAAAAATCTAATTGCGATTATTTTAAACAATATTGCGATTGCGATTAATTTGCGATTATTTTTTTTAAAAGAGTCCAGTTTCGGTTTAAATCTTTACCATGTCCATTAAAAACGTATTTTAACATTACCAATACCAAAAGACAGTCATTTACTTCTCTGAATAAGGATAAAAGATATGAATTGCTTACAACAGGCATCATATTTATTTTCCAAGTACATTCTTCACAACACACTGTCTGGAATTGGAAATCAACAGGTGCATGTTCTGTTTCTGAACAACCTGTGGAAGTACAACTTATTTTCTTACTGAACAAAATATTTTGAAATTTATCAAGAAATATCAGAATAGCCAGGTAGATACTGCAGATCTTCTAAACTCAATAAGACCTGAGGCCGATTCTTTAAGTGTCTTTAAACTGTTTTCTGAAAAACTATTTAGCTTGCCAACATCAACATCCGTATAATAAAAGTATTTCTAGATCAGGGGTTTTCAACAGGTGGTCCGGGGACCACCAGTGGTCCTTGAGAGGGTTCCAGGTGGTCCCCAGGCTAAATGATGGAAAGTTAGTTAACCAGATGTAACTCTTGAGAACGTAAAAATGAAACCAAATGGACCCTTGCGGGTCCATTTGGTTTCATTTTCACACTCTCAAGAGTTAAAATATTCATCATCTGAATTAGCACTATTTAATTAAGAAGTCTACACTGATTTGTTTGCAAAATCCGGCCTGGAATTGTGGATAAAACCAAAAGAATTCTTTAGTTTTAGGTCTTTGGGGTGGAAAAAGTAATCAAATGGTGGTCCGTGGCTCAAATGCTGAATAAATGGTGGTCCCTGGTGTCAAAAAGGTTGAAAACCCCTGTTCTAGATGCTCTGTCTGGATTCGCCCATTTATGGACAGGCACCATAAACGGGCGCCTATAGTGGAAAGGACCCCGCAGCGTGGTTATGAATCCCACCGCAGTTGTTAGCCATTACTGGCAATCACAGCGTGGGGAGCGTTCCTAGAACTGCGGTGGGGTTCATAATGTCGCTCCCGCAGCCTTTAGCGCTAGTAAAGTTTAAAACAAAGCTGAAAGAAAATAGAAACATTAAAAATCGCGGCCCTTGCGATTCACAAATCGCATTTTTTCAAATCGCGATTTCGGTTTAAAAATGATTAATCGTTCAGCCTTACCGGAAAGACACGTTGGAAAGTGGCCTTCAAGTGGGAGTGAACCTTCCGGGGTGGGCGTCGCTCTAAATAATGTGACGTAGAACAGCAGTGGACGGGCGCGGGAGGGGCGACACGTTAGTGAGATCAAATCAGAGCGCAGCACTTCCGCCGTGTGGATCCCACGACACCCCCGCCCCCCAAGGCCAAAATCATTGAGGGCTAGACCAGGCTATGCTTTCACAAACTCCATTGACTTCGTGGGATCAGTCCAATGGCTATCAAGTTGTTTCATGATTTTTCTCTTTTTTTCCCCCTTTTTTCGGAGAGTGTTGTAATGGGTCCATTTGGTTCACATTTGTACATTCTCAGGAAAAAAATTGGAAATGTCCCGTTTTCTGACCCCTCAATGTCACAACTTTTCGGCTGGTCCGAGTATTATTTGGACAGAGCCTTCATGTATTCTTTAGGGGTGCCTATTGTCCGTCGGGACAATGCCCCGGCCGCCGGGATACCGTCCTGGACCCGTGCGTCCAATTCTCAAAAGGCAACTGAATGGGTGAACGGTCAATTTGTATTGGTGGTGGCGGGAGGGCAGGGCGTGGGTAAGAAACTCTCCCCACCACCAATGCAAATTGACCGTTCAGCCATTCCGTTGCCTTTTGAGAATTGGACACAGATATTGGCTTGTTCAAATCCCATTCATGGCCAATCTTGATCTTCCATCTTGATTCTTTCATACCGACCTATTGGACCGATAACTCTCCTCAACTTTCCTTTTTCCTCCACGCTTTTATTTCCAGAAATTGTACCGTCGTCATAATTATTCACTTCGCACCATATGGCGTATAGATCAGAGATAATCAAAGGTACACAATGGCGCCAACTCCCACGCGATCCGACTTGACACGGCTTGCCTCCGTGCATTATTATGAGCGCTTGTGATGAATTACCGGAACACCGCACGCGTTATGGAAATCATTATCTGACTGATTACGCCACTGAAAAAACATGACTGAAATATTGAATTGTGACAAGAAAACTTTACATAGATCAGATTAGATTAGCGGGATCCGACAAGTCGTATACTCAGGGCTACGGCGGAGCAATAAGTCAGCAAGTAGGCTGGCTGCCGCACAATGTCGTTCTTCAATCCCAGAAAAAAGGGAGGCCTTTGATTTTTCCCACTCTGCAGTGGAACAAATAATGGCATTATTGTTATTGCACTGTTGCAACCCCATGCTGGGTTGCCATATTCCCTCATTATAGGCGACTGTAAGCATCGAAGTCAAAAAAAACCTGCCATTATGACCAACAAGCCCGGGAAAAATAATTTTGCTCGTTAATGTCTGCTATAGATTCAGTTGACTAAAATCTTATATATAATCTTATATTTATTCGACTAAAACTATACTTAACACTAAAACATTTTACTAAAGGCAGGATAGTTGTATTTTTAGAGGAGCTTGTTTTCTAGTGCAGTTGCTCATTTTGGTATTGCCTCATAAATGTCCCCACCTGCAAATATGTTTTCTTCTCTTGGTCAATAGCTTCTAAACATTTTCAAATTGCTGATGTATAATGGTTTTGGGTAATAGAGGCAACTTTAGTGTGTACAAACACAAAACAAAAACGCAAATAGAAAAACGGGAACTAACTCCACCTCACCTCCTCTCTATTGGCTCATTACAAATCTTCTTCTCGCTTCTTTTCTGGCTGTAATGCTTACATTATACGTGCAATCTTCTGGCAACCCAGCAGTCAGTGGATGTTTCATTCTCTCCCGACACAGACGATGATGATGCTGGCGATCCATCCTGACAGAAAGCCAGAGGGGGGGGCTGAGCGCCACAACACTCCACCACACAGGGAACCCCAAGGTAATCATTTGCATTTTCCTTTTCCTCCCTTTCTGCTGTGTTTTTATTGCGATCATTAGGGCTCCCCTGCCGGGGCCTTCTGTGACAGACCCCATGTTTTATCTGGGAGTCGCGTGGGAGCCCCAGTGTATACGTACGTCGTACGCGCTTGTCGCCGGGAGTGATGGTGAGCTCTGGCGCCTGATTCATACGTCGCGTCGTAACGTACCGCGGTGTCGTCCATGGAAACATGGATGCATGGATTTTATTTCGTCATTGAACACAAGTGTACAACAATCCAGTGCAATACAAAAAGGTCATACAAAGCAAGAATAAAAACAGTACAGAAAATGCAGACAGTTAGAGTTCGTAAGTGTCCGACAGGTAGACTAGAGTTCAGGAGGATAATGACTGAGGGGAAAAATTATTCCTGGATCTGGTGGTAGATTCTTGAGGCATCTGTAGCCCTTCCTCCTCTGTGAATGGGAGGGCTGGAACATTTTGTTGTTGGGGTGGGAGGCTTCCTTAATGATGTTTAGGGCCTTAGACTGGCAGCACCACTTGTAGGTGGACTCAATTGTTGGCAGTGAGGAACCTGTGATGCACTGCAGTTTTCACCACCCTCTGCAATAGGTTAGGCTCCACCACAGTACAGTTCCCATACCAAGCTGTAATACAGTGAGTGTACTTTCAATGGTACTCAGAGTCTGGTGGGCAGTGGCGTGCACAGAGAGTTTCAAGGGCAGGTGCTCAAATGTAACCAGGAGGGCACTCTAAAATTGAGTTTTAGGGGGTTAAAAACGCATAGAAAACAGCATTTCAGCATCTTTTTGCTCTTTTAAAAAAGGCATGTTGGTCCAGAGAGGGCCACTAGGGGGTGCTCAAACCCCCCTTGACGTCTATGCACGCCTATGCTGGTGGGATAGTCTCACTCAAGTCTCCTCAAGAGACGCAAACACTGTACACTTTTCTTACCTTTCATATAACATTAATACCTGATGATCATGTTTTAGGGTACAAAAAATTCATGGCACTTCTTCTTTAATTCGAAATATGGGACAAAACCATGGCCTTGGATGAGGTGGTCGATGGTGTCCGGATCCGGAGCCTATAGCTACAAAATAACATTGTTTTAGAGCCCACAGACTTGTTCTCAGGAATGGGTTAAGCCCTACGAGGGCTCCTTTCTGGGCGCGACATGTTTGGGTCATCATCTAAACACGATATCAACTGCCAATAAAGGGGCAAACAAACCCAGTACAGCAGCGCCCAGGGACCCCTCGGGCCTCGGCCCCAACTGGCCTGATCGGTGGATAATTTGGCCCTGCTTGTTCTGTGTTAAGGGATTGGTTTAGCAACCAGACTTGCCCGCCCACATTAGGCCATACCTAGGAGACATCACTGGCATTTTAAAGGCTGTCAACCATCTGAAAGAGCACAGATTGCCTTCTAGCAAGACGTTTCCTGCCTGACGGCAACACTGTGACACTTCACAGACACGAACCCGCAGAGAGCATCAATAGTGATATCTTCAAAGTACAATATTGAGGTATTATTTTTTTCCTCCAATTTCCAATTATGTTTGCTTCGACTCCATTACATCCCGGATCCAAATATTGTACTTAACTGCATTTATTTGAAAACTTTAGTTCCTAGTTACAAAACAGAGCAATGACTTCAGCCCTATCTATGTATACATTTTGGCCAATTGAAAAAAAAACAACCTGCAAACTCACAATGTGTTGCAATGTTGTTCGCAAAGTATGTGCGATGCATTTGCAAACTTGAAAAGTCGACATTCTGCACGATTAGTGCTATGATTTTTGGCACTTTGAATACAATTCCAAGTCAATACCTTTTTGTGCTTGATTTCATAACGATGTATTTTTATTGATTGTAACCGTGTGTATGTCACCAAGAGTCAGGCTAGTGGTGCCATAAATGCCAGCCAGCCCATTTACTGTAACTACAGTGTTGTGATGGCTGTGGTCTCTTTTTAAGCATCAACCTAGGTTATACATCTCACTTATCTCGTATCCCTTTTTGAATTAAAAACGTTCGTTCTCCTTTACACCAGAATATGTCTTTCCCTCATTGTTCTTAAAGGTGTGCACAAAATCTTTGTAAAAATTGTGTAAGCAGATTAGAATTTAACTCCACTTCACCTCCGCCCTATTACTCTATTGGCTCATTGTGAAACTGCTCGAGACTACTGCGCTGTGATTGGCTAAAATGCCACCCCACCCCCCACAACCCCCTCCCCCACACTAGCATCGCCTTGTCATGACTCTGTCGAAAAGCATTTGTTGACAACACCAAAAGTTCTGGACCGTCTGCAAGGCAAAGCAATTGTCTCTCTGCAGAGAAACAGCCGCAGCATCAAAGTAGAAGCGACATAGAGGGGATCTTTTAAAAAGTTGCTTATACCTTTTTAAGTTCTGCTCAAGCCACACAAATGGCTAGAATGGGTATATTATTAAGGGATATTTTGGCACACTTGATAGTGCAGTATTTACACTTTTACTTAAGTAAAAAGTTGAGCAGTTTTTTTCCCACGACTGACATATATATAGCGGATCCTCGAGAGATCCTAAGCGGATGGTAGAGGAGGCACAGGGAGAGTGTGCGTGCGTACGTGTGTGTCTGCACGCGTGTGTGTGCGTGTGCATGCATGCGTGAAGATCTACAGGCCTCCCGAGGCTGCCCCTCTCTCTCTGCAATTATCTCAGGGTCTGCGGGTTGAGCGCGAGGGGGGCGGGGGGTGGGGGGTGCAGCGCAGCACTGTGTTCCACATTAAAAGTGCATCTCACGTGGCACAAGGAGAGGAACAAATAAACACTCTCCAGATCACTTACCAGGATACCTGAGGGGGTTGTAGGAGTAAACGTACTGGGATTACAAATACTAATCAAAACGGACAGTAGCTTTATGGATTTTGATTATTATTACAAAACATACATTAACCTCTTAAGCTTCAGTGTGGTTGTTTTGGATATTAAAATAGCAGGCGTACAAGCCTTAGCTCACAGTGAGTTTTGCTCCACAAGCCAGATCTGCTATTTGCAAAAGATTATACATTTGAAAAAAAGTATGATGGGATATTTTATAATTAGTACTTTGACTTTTTGGTGCCTTAAGTCAGATGGTTTTCAACCTTTTTCATACCAGGGCCCACTATTTATTCAGAATTTGAGCCACGGCCACACAGACCCCAAAACTAAAGATTCTTCTTTTGCTTTTGTCTACAATACCAGGCTTGATTTCGGAGAATACAAAACAGTCAATCCTACAGATCAAAATGACCATTCATCTTCTACATTCTCTAGTTGTGTAGACTTGGGCTGATTCAGATGGTGAATATTTTAACTTTTGAAAGCCCCTGTTTTAAGTACATGCTGTATTATTATTATTATTATTTTTAAAATATTTGCTTTTGGTTTCTGTGCCTTTTTATTGATATAGTTACAGTGAATACAGACAGAAAAGAGGGACAGAGAGAAGGGGATAGAGATGCAGCAGAGGTCGTCACGAACGGGGGACTCAAACACGCGGCACGCCGTCAGGGCAGGGCCTGTATTAAGTGGCATGCACCCGGAAGATTAGTGCCAGATGTATTTTCTACAATGCAGTACTGCTACTTTTACTTAAGTAAAAAAAGAAAACAGAAAGGCACTCCATTTTCCCACCCCGCTAAGGAGAGCATTATTTTGGTATAGGATTCGTGTCCCATTTCTCCCCCTGCTCCTCCTCTAGTGGCTCCAATTGGGACGGTGAGGTGTCAGCCTCCCCCACATCACGACGACCTGACCGCGCGAAGGGGTCCAGTGGCACTACAGCGGAACATTTACCCAACTCATTACGCAGGGAGCCGGGCAATTTATTTTACTTGCTTGCTTGGCTTGCTCCCGGGGCCCCTTATTCTGCACGCACGCACACACAGCCTCGGTGTTATGCTATGTTTGCGAGGACGGCGTGTCATTACTTTTGCGTTGGCCATTTTTTTTGTCCTTTTAGATCAAAACAGTATCCGATAAACAAGTCACCAACTTAAGGCAAGCGTAAATCAGTCCATGACTCTATCTCTATAATCCCTACCAAAACCTAGTACTTTTATATGTCCAATTCTATAACCCATATAACCCTGAATCCTTTTTCTATAATCACATAAGTGTATCTTTTAACAAATCTGTTTTGACCGCAAGCATTTCCTTCAGAGGATAAAGAACGGTCCTTCTCGCCCATGTCTATATTTCTCTAATTCTTCTATACTTGTAAGACAGGCAAATGCGTGCGTGCGGAATGCACATGCAAGTGCGCCGCACACCCCTCTCTGATGCCCGTGGTGCATGGTTTCTCACTGTCTTTTTTTTTTTTTTTTTTTTTTTGCATTTTGCGGTGTTGTTGTATAGCCCTTATCTGTGCTCTCCCACGGAGGCAGAGCATCCCCACACACCCCCCGTCTCCTCTCTGCTGCCGCTTCTCACTCAACGAGGCTCTGACCTCCAAGAAAGACTCATTCCAATCTGGTCCTACCCCCCCGTCCCACTCCCTCCTCCTCCTTCCTCCTCCTCCTCCGATACGGAGCAATTACCCCAGCTCTGGACATTTACATCCTCCTGCCAGGCTCCCCCGTGTGGTTCTTGTCACTGAGCTGCCGAATTAAAAGAAGAAGAAAAAAAGCTCTGGCAATGAAATAGTAATGGAAAAGTCCCAGGTGGCATATGGAAATAATACTACTGCCCCTTCTATCCAGAAATATCCTGCAATGTATACGACACGTTAAAGGTTTCTTCTACAGCAGGAAAGCATTTATGTCGTTTTTACTGTACTGTACAGTATGTACTGTTAATGTACATAGTATGTTTTTTTTTTCTTTTTTCTTTTTGTTTTGTTTTTTCAGAAAAAATGAATAAATAAAAAATTGTAAATTTAAATTAATACCCTACTTCAGGATATAGACCCGTGCTTTTCAACCTTTTTGACACCAGGGCCCACTATTTATTCAGAATTTTACCCACAGGCAACCATTTGATGACATTTTAGCACCATTTTTTTTGCTTTTGTCCACAATACCAGGCTGGATTTCAGAAACAAAGAATACAGATCAAAATGACCATTAATCTTCTACATTCTCTCATTGTGTAAACTTGGGCTAATTCAGATATTGAATATTTTAACTCTTTGAGAGTGTCAACATGAAACCAAATGGACCTGCAACGGTCCATTTGGTTTCATGTTTACAAAATACATACATACATAATAACCAATGTTGGAGGAGTTTGCTGACCATAAGGCTTTGCTCTCTTTATCTCTCTCTCTCTCTCTCTCTCTCGTGAGTAGAACTCTGTAGTTTAGTAGTCAGCCATGTGCATCATGGTCAAAAACTTTGACCACAGTGACCGACCTGCACCTGCAAACATGCCCTGTATGCATGCATGCCTGTGTGTGTGTTTGTGTGAGTGTGTGCATGTGTTCACAAGGGGGGAAAAATGACAATTTTAATTCCGTTGCACAATATTGACCCCTCCATCAAAAGTCACTCACTAAGCTATGCTGTGGGCATCAATGCTCTCCGCACGCACGCACGCACGCACACAGGCACACACACACACACACGCACACACGCACGCACGCGCGCACAGCCGCACCCACACACTGTTCTGCATACGTACACAACACAGCATACATCCTCTATCTGACCTTGTCCAAACTAAAGTCCCTCTCCCTCTCTCTGTCTCTCTCACGTGTCTGCATGGCTCATATAAAATGCGGCGAGAGAGGCTGTTAACCGCCGATAAGAGGGCGGGAATTATTCAAAGATTATTGCTGACCCCCGTCCAATCCTTGTGCACAACATATTGTTAAAAAAAATCCCTTCTGACTCGAAGGCGAAGGCGAAATCTAAAACCTAAATCCGCTGCGGAAAGTTCTTTCCCGCTGCAGCATTCTTGCACATCGTTGTCACCCTTTTTTTTCCAAGGAGAGGGTTGTTCTTGCTGTTTCGACAGGAAAAGTGCAGAAGGAAAGGTCATAGAAGGTCATGGCAGAGGGCTACCACCACGTTGCACTCGTCGTGTTTTTGGGCCCCGATCCTAAACTAGAAATTGAAATCCATTGTATTTTAATTCATTAGCCGTTCAAGCTGTTTTTAATTGCCTCTGGCTGGCGAACGGCCATGAGCCCAGAGGCATTGTTATGTTTAAAGGTTGATCCAGCCTGCCTGTCTGTCCATTTCAGTTTTACTGTTCTAAAGCGATGTGTTCCGTGCTGTTTCAGGGCCTTGCCCTCGGCGTGTCTCTCTGCAGAGAGTGTGCGGTCCATGCAAACCGTTCGGACAAGTGGAGATATTTGACTAAATGCACGTTTTGTGCTTTTGGAAATGGATAGGGCGCTGAGGTGACCACCGCCGACTACCAAGTTGCAGGAATTAATTAACAGGGCACTGCGGAAGAGAATGAGAGTGTAGTGCTGCAGAGAAGAAACTCCTAGGAAAAGTAAAAACTATGCCAGTTGCTATCCGAACTTTTTCATGTCAAGGAGGACCCCCAAAATGATACTCATTAGCCTGTGCTGAACCTGAATTACCCTACAGTCCTCCCATTTTAATGGCATTTCTATCTCAGGTAACCCTGTTTATATGGTATTGTACAATCAGTGTTAATTCTCTTGAGTGTGTGCAAACTGCCTCACTCTTGGGGTATCTATCATTTATCTGGGGACCCCCTGGAGCCCCTTCAAGTACCCCTGAGGATCCCCAGACTCCGCTTTGGGAACCACTGTGCTGTATACGGCAGTGGTTTTCAACAGGTGGTCCGGGGACCACCAGTGGTGCCTGAGAGGATTCCAGGTGGTCTCCAGGCTAAATGATGGAAAGTTGGTTAACCAGATGTAACTCTTTGAGAGTGTTCAAATCAAACCAAATGGTGCTTCCATGTTTACGCTCTCAAAAGTTAAAATATTCATCATCTGAATTAGCCCAAGTCTACACAACTAGAGAATGTAGAAGATTAATGGTCATTTTTTTTTTATCTATGTCTGACTGTTTTTTTTCTCAGAAATCCAAACTGGTATATTGTGGGCAAAAGCAAAAGAAATCTTTAGTTTTGGGGATCTGTGGGGCTAAAATGTCATCAAAGGGTGGTCTGTGGCTCAAATTCTGAATAAATAGTGGGCCCTGGTATGAAAAAGGTTGAAAACCACTGCTTTATACGGTATGGCTGTGCTATGTATGTAATACATGCAATGGCAAAATCATCCACGCTATAGGGCTAGACTCGTAAGTCAGAGAGAGAGAGGGAGAGGGAGAGAGAATGATGAATTCTCATGGCCTGTCTTCTTATTAAAAAGCCAAAGCCTGCACGTCTCTTAGAATAGAACAACAGCCAAGTTAATTCACCAGGGTGCAGAACTTGGACGGTGCTGAATCGTGTGGGTTTAGTGAAAGAAAGTCATGGTGCCTGTCTGTGGTGCGCTATTTTTTTCCCCTGGTGTCCTGCGTAATTACAAATTATCAAAGGATTTAAAAAAAGAAGGAAAAAAAACTTCTGAACTGGCATAACGCTCTTTCGTTGCTGCTGGGCAGAAACCTCTCGTATTTATTTAACTATTTATTTATTTAGTCCCTGTGTATATCTAGTATGTGTCTAGGCGAGGGTCATTTTTCAGTCCAGGGATCCCATTTATTTAGCTGAGAAAGAGAGACGAAACAAGGTCCACCATCTGAATTGTCAGAAGGAGTATTAATGTGACTTGGGCTTTATTTATGTGATTTAGTCTGTTTTTTTTGTCCAAATAAACAGAGAGAAATATACTTAGGGAGACCTCTCTCCTCCTACTTTGGAATTTTGCAAATGTGACTGGCACCGGCACTGGTGTCACACTTTGGCTGGAGGTCGCCGGCAAAGGCAAAGAAAAAAGTTAACTCAGTCTTTTTTCTTTTGATTCCAAGAAAACAAAAGTCAATACCAAAGGTATATACTGTATGTCATCAGAAAGCAAAAACAAGGCAGGCAAGGGCAAGGCAAAATAAATAAAAAAATAAAATCCCCCCTCCCAAAACAGGCGGGGGGTGGGTGTGTGTGTGTGTGTGTGTGTGTGTGTGTGTGTGTGTGTGTGTGTGTGTGTGTGTGTGTGTGTGTGTGTGTGTGTGTGTGTGTGTGTGTGTGTGTGTGTGTGTGTGTGTGTGTGTGTGTGTGTGTGTGTGTGTGTGTGTGTGTGTGTGTGTGTGTGTGTGTGTGTGTGTGTGTGTGTGTGTGTGTGTGTGTGTGTGTGTGTGTGTGTGTGTGTGTGTGTGTGTGTGTGTGCGTGCGTGCGTGCGTGCGTGCGTGCGTGCGTGCGTGCGTGCGTGCGTGCGTGCGCGCGTGCGCGCGTGCGCGTGTGCGTGCGAAATTGCTGAGTAGCCCATTCTGAACTGAAAAAATTTGGCCACATTTTCACCATTTTCAAAAATACCAGACCTGGCGCGCTATGAGCCTGTAGGTCTGATATTTTTCAATGACTAAAGTAATGCCAATGATGCTAAGTAATGCTAGAAAGTACTGTTAATAATGCTAAGTATTATTAGTAATGCTAAAAATGCTGGATGCTACCCAAATGGACCCTTGCGGGTCCATTTGGTTTCATTTTTACACTCTCAAGAGTTAAAATATTCATCATCTGAATTAGCCATTTTGGAATGTATGTTTGACTGTTTTGTTTCCCAAATACAGCCTGGAATTGTGGACAAAAGCAAAATAAATCTTTAGATTTGGGGTCTGTGGGGCTAAAATATCCTCAAATGGTGGTCCATGGCTCAAATCCTGAATAAATGGTGGTCCCTGGGATGAAAAAGGTTGAAAACCACTGTCATAGAACACCAAAAGGTGTTCCCGCCTAAAGTGCGGTAGAGGAACAGAAACAGACAGAAGAAACGGACTGTCAAAAGTTCCCCTCAGCAGAAAGTGACTGAGTATTGTAGTGTGTTCTCAGCTGGGTGCTTCTACAGCTGTCAGGAAATGAAAATTGCCTCCGACCTTTTTTTTTTTTCTTTCCTTCCTTTTCCGACTTTTTCTTTCTTTTTTATGATTTTTATTTTTTTTTATATTTGTGTCTTGAGGATGAAAGTCTCACATCCTGCACTCTGTTCTGCAGTCTGCCACCACAGTTCCGTTGCCAAACGTGATTCATCAGAGGTGGAAATCAATCAAGGAAAAAAGATGAACCGTCCCTCTGTTGCCTTTAAGATTCACGTGTTTTGGCGCGTCTGTACACCGCGGCGGCTGTGTCAACCGTCGTGACGTCGTGTGTGCTCTTCGGAAGTGTCTCTATCCTGCATGCCAACGAACAACAGGTGTTGTTCGTCTAATGGCTTAATTCATGGTCTCCACGGGGGAGAGGGAGAAGCCGCCAGGCGAAACTACCGAATTATCATAATTAAGTGGTCGTTATTTTTTTGTTCAACTGATACAGGATGTGTATCCAAGGCCGTGTGTGTCGCTACCTGTAGGCGTGTATAATATGATGCGGGCACGGGCGTTTTTTTTCCATTAGACAGATTAGGCAGGGGGGGGGGGGGGGGGGGGGCACCAGACATGCTTTAAAAGGATACCAGGCGAATAAGCCTAACATAGTGGGGTTTCGTCTCCATGTTAAATGTGGATGTCATTTACAACTCTTGTAAAAGTTTCACTTTCAGTCCTAATTTGTTGGTGAGGGTCTATAGAACCATTTTGGTTCGAGTGGCCTGCACACAAATTAATTATTTGGCCTGTAGGGGGCGTAACAAGGTGCCAACCCGACCAAAACATGTAAACTGTTGTAACTTTTGATCAAATTGTCCAATCTGTACATATGGGATATCTATGGATTCACAATCAGGAGTAGCATTTGCTACCTAAACCTAATTACACATAAAATATATTTTTTCATCGATTATTGGTGTATATCGACAAAAATAGCAAGCAAAACAAGCTAAAATTAGCTAAAACCGAAGTGAGTTTCCATCTCCATGTTAAATTTAGTTGTCATTTACAACTTTAAAAGTTTAACTTTCAATACTAAATTCTAGGTGAGGTAACCATTTTGGTTAGAGTGGCCAGCACGCAGATAAATATTATTAGGGGGGGCTTCCAAAATATGATATATGACTGTCGTAACTTATCCAATCTGAACATATGACATATTCACATTCAGAAGTAGTATTTAGTCATTTAGACCATATTACCCCAGCCCCCCTGGTGTGTGTATCCACAAGAATAGCACATAGTCCAGCCTCTATGTGCAGTATTTTGATGATAACCGCATGAATTTTGGAACACAGTTGGAGCATGTCATTAGGAGCATTGTTGGCTATGGCACCATCACAGATTTGTCCCTTGGTAATCCTGACAGCTATTTTCTAAAATATTAATTCTAGTAAATAGTCCCGCATTGTCAATGATGAGGAATTCAGTGGTACTATTTACATTTGTCCTGTGACCATGGTAGATATTTCTCATAATGGCCACCACCTGCTGATATTTTAACAGTAATTAAAATTCTCTGATCCTGATTCTGGTAACTAATCCTACGTTTTCAAGGACGAGGTCTAAAGGATGACGTGGGGTGAAGGCTCCCAGCCAGAGTTTCTCCTCACTTCTTATGGCCTCAGTGTTCTGGGGCTATGTCAACTATGTCAATGCCATTGTCTTTGCTGAAGGTTTCTTTCCAAGTCTCTAGCTCAGCCCTGCAAGGTCTAACCCAGACTTGTGTTAGACCTTGCAGGGACTTGTGCAGATGGCTGCTGGCTCATCTGGAGGCCCCAGTTTGTGTGATTAGGTGGGGTTGACTGCCGCAATCAGGATTAGGGGCTTGACCCTTTCAAACTGTGGCAGTCTAGCCAAGTGTCTGCATTTGTTTTGGAGGCTATATACAGGAGACAGTTTCTCACCAGCACCAGGTATCATGAGGTGAAGGCTCCTTCAATTGACATTGTTGTTGAGTCTTCATGGGGAGAAGCATTATGCATTCCGAACCATCTTCAAGAAGGACATGAGAGTCGAAAAGAATGGTCACCATGGTGCAATATAACTACTTTGAGTATGACTATTTTCCTGTCAACTAGCTTGTGTGTGAAGGTACAGCACTTCAGCAGTGGTTTTCTGGATGGGATCTGGCTAGAAGTACACAGACTGGTGTTGGATCTGGATGGGGATCTGGCTAGAAGTACACAGACTGGTGTTGCATCTGGGTGGGGATCTGGTTAGAAGTACACAGACTGGTGTTGGATCTGGGTGGGGATCTGGCTAGAAGTACACAGACTAGTCTTGGGCGGTATTGATTTTTTAATATCGGTATTGATAATGTCTTAATTAGCTCGATATTTGATATTACCAGTATTGACGGCAATCAGAGTTGGAACGCTCCACCAGTTCTCAGAATTTGCGACTTTGAGGGGTCAGAAACTGAGCGCTCTGCTGTTAAAGCAGCCTAAATAGGGAAAAACTGGAGTTGGAAATACATTATTTCCAAAAAGCCTAGCCCAAATAAGGGCTAGTTTAGGCATGTGTGTAACATGAAAATTGTTTGTATAGTTACAATTAAGTCTCATTGCTCATATTTCAAAAGAATACAGTATAATGTCGGTATTTAACGATATTCGGTATTCGATATTTTTCACAGACCCAACGATATTACTCGGTATTGATTTCCAATATCGCGATAAACGGTAATACCGGTATATTGCCCAAGACTAACACAGACTGGTGTTGGATCTGGGTGGGGATCTGGCTAGAAGTACACAGACTGGTGTTGGATCTGGATGGGGATCTGGCTAGAAGTACACAGACTGGTGTTGGATCTGGATGGGGATCTGGCTAGAAGTACACAGACTGGTGTTGGATCTGGGTGGGGATCTGGGTAGAAGTACACTGACTGGTGTTGGATCTGGATGGGGATCTGGTTAGAAGTACACAGACTGGTGTTGGATCTGGATGGGGATCTGGTTAGAAGTACACAGACTGGTGTTGGATCTGGGTGGGGATCTGGCTAGAAGTACACAGACTGGTGTTGGATCTGGGTGGGGATCTGGTTAGAAGTACACAGACTGGTGTTCTGACCTCACTGGGTACTGGTCAATCGGGTAGAGCTGGTTTGAGTTGGAGTGAGTACTAAGAATATGTCAGCTGATTTCATGGGCTCACTTGATTTTCACATATAAAACATAAAACGTTTTGTCATCAGAATCAAGATTGTATGTTGTATGAGCTGAATTGGTAAAATAACAGCAGATGATGGCCACCATAGCTGTCATCACAGACCCATAGCCAAAACAATTCCTTGTGGCAGGCTTTAACTTTGTGCCAAATGTCATGCTTTCATTGAAAAGTGCACAATTTTCACACATAGAGGCTGGGCTATAAGTGGGTATGCCTAACTTTAATCCCCCCAATACTGTATTGTTTCTATTTATTTACAATTTATACCATTACTCATTCATGATAGGTAGGCACTAACTTCATCCTTCTAGGTTCAACAGAATTTAAATTAGGTGCCATTTGAAGTAATTTGATGTACATGGGCGTCCATTTTTTCCATATCATATTCCAAACATTAATATTTGAAATCCAGTTAATTCCTGGGTTAGTATTGACTTGATATAGCAAAAGAAAACAAAGAAAAAACAGCAATTGTGAGAAAATAAAGACTTTTAAGAAAAACAAAAATCCGATTTTGGTCAATTTTGAAATTAGGCAAAAACTGCATATTTTTTTCATCTACAGATGGGCCACTCGAACTAAAATTGTTCTATAGGTCATCATCTACAAATTAGAAGCGAAAGTCAAACTTTTACAAGAGTTGTAAATGACGGTGTGTCGTGGGACCCCACTAAACAAGGATAAATACATTATACTTGTCCTCTGTAGCTTTTTGAACATTTAATACACATAATATTATAAACACAATATAATATGTTATTTAGTTTAAAAATAGTTCATAATTGTATCTCTTGGAGTTACCTTACCAAGGTAACTCCCGTAAGATGGATACCTTGGTAAGGAGATACCTTACCAAAGGGACCCGCAACCAAAGGGGGGACTCCAGGGAAAATCCTTCCTAGGGCTCCAAATTGCTTAGAAACGCCACTGGATGCGGGCCCAAAGATGCTTGGAAAGCTCATGGGAAGAAGAAGCCGAAAGCCTTCCTTCTGCTTTGGTTCACCCACAGGCAATGCAGTCACTTTGTGCCACGTTATGATCTTTTAAATCTACTATTTAATATACAGTATGTTGTATAAATCTTTTAATTATATCAGTGGTTTTCAAGCAGTTGTCCGGGGACCGCCAGTGGTCCCTGAGAGGATTCCAGTTGGCCCCCGGGCTAAATGATGGACAGTTGGTAACTAAATAACTGATCGTAAATCGTACGCTCTCTTCTTCTTCCCATGAGCTTTCCAAGCACCTTTGGAGCCGCATTCCTTAATTTTCAAGAATCTACAGAATTGTTATTTTAACCAATTTTTTTAACCAACTTTTCTCTACTACATTGTGAACACAAACTTGATTCTTAGTTATGGGTCCAAGAGACTAAACGCAACATCAAATGGTGGTCCATGGCTAAAATACAGAATAAATAGTGGGCTAGGTATGAAAAAGCTTCACTTAAATAATCACTCGTGGAAATGAATTATGTAGCATCATCACCCACACTGTCAGACTTTACCCTTTCTCATCTATAATTACACCCAAGTAAGTTCAGAGTTCAGAGCCCTGCTTATTATAATTACTAACTATTATAATGAGGATTAATGTTACCTTCCTGGTGAGGTGTTTGAGAACTAACCTCGCGTTTGTGTTCCAAAATGGTCTGGAGTGGATGGTAATTTGTATCATGTTCTATAGTCACTGAATCGTAGTCATCAGGTAGGAAACCAACAAGGTGGAATAAGAAGTATCCATTCATAGTACTGATTTCCACTCCTGCTGGAATGACTACAATCCGGATCTGAAACCAAGAAACCTGGAATACTGCCCAGGCTATCTGAGGACACTTTGCATAGGACTGTTTCTCCAGAGGCCAGACTATTCTAATGGTATTAAAGTGTATTCACTATATATTATCTATCTCAATATATCGATCGATCACCTGTGCGGTAGATATATCGATTGAGAAACTTAATTTAAAGATCCCTGTGAGACTGAGAGTATTTCATTGTGTTTGTGCAACATGGTCATTATTTTTTAATAAATATATAATCAATATATTTATATCAATATATTGATATACCTGTCTATATCAGGGGTTTTCAACCAGTGGTCCGGGGAGCACTAGTTGTCCTTGAGAGGTTGGTTGAGACAGTTAGTTAACCGGATGTAACTCTTTGAGGGTTAAAATATGCATTATCTGAACTAGCCCAAGTCTACACAACTAGAGAATCCTGATCTGTATGATCTGCAAGCAAAAATAAATCTTTAGTTTTGGGGTCTGTGCGGTGTAAATGTCATCTATTGGTGGCCTGTGGCTCAAATGCTGAATAAATAGTGGGCCCTGGTATGAAAAAGGTTGAAAAACACTACTACAGTATATGAGATGATTCTGACCCCAAAGTTATTCTCCATAGATAAGAGACCCCCACAACCGATGGGATGAACAGAGTGACGCCAGGACTTTGGTGAAATAATCTGTTAGTGGCAAAAAAGCCTTGAGAGTATGCAAGGTGTCATCTTTCTCCCTCACAAAGGTGCTGTCAGAGGCTCTGTAATGTTTCCTCATTGAAGAGCGAAAACTCGAACAAAGTGAGTTTATAGCACACTCGCGCACACACACACACACACACACACCAGCTGTTCCCTCGGGGCCTCTCCGAGCACAATAGGTGCTTCGACAGCGACGATTCTGTTCCGTGTATAGCTCTTCTGACAACTCCCAACACTTGTCTGATCTGTTGAACACACCTCAAAACAGTCTGAGTAGAAGCAGTGACTTCTCACTTCATCTTCCTCTGTCTGGCTTTTGTCTTTCTATGGCAGGGAATTATGGGCACGCACGAACGAACGCACGCAGGCACTTTGGTGTTATACTTCATGCTGCAGATGTCAACATGTTTAACTCCTGCCTGCTCTTTTCATTGTGCAACACGGGTCAGAAATAACTCCAGGGTGCGCAGTGGCACTGTCGCCTCACAGCTAGAAGTTCCTGAGTTCGATTCCCGCTAGGGACGCCGCTGTGGGTGTTGGCGGCGTGTCTCCTCCTCCGCGTCATCAGTGCCCATACCCGAGGCGGGGTTGGTGAAGGGGCCTTTCTGTGTGGTTTGCATGTCCTCCACCATGTCCCCTATAGGGTACATACCCTCACAAAACATCCATTGAAGGAAGCATGAGGCCAGTCTGCTGCCTCCCCAGGTTGGTGTAGGGTGTGTAGAGCCCAGGATCACATTAGGAATTGGCACTGGGTGAAAAAATCAGTTACAAAAAAGAAAGAAATAACTCCAAATCTAACCCCATGCTATCTACTGTATCACCTCTAGGACCCAAATGGACCCTAGCGGGTCCATTTGGTTCCATTTGTACCCCCTCAGGATTTTTTTTTTAAATGGGTGGCTTTGACGTAACATGTCTTGCAGTGTATTTTTGAGGTCCCTATGTACTGTATGTCTTTATGTTTTGGGTACCAACAGGGGGCACTGTTGCATCAGCACTCATTTCAGACTGAGGTCTGATTTGCAGATAAAAAGAGGATAATTCAAGCTGTAATTTTGGGTGAGTTTGACATTGTTTAATACCATCAGACAGGACTTTTGTGTTTGGGAAAAATGGTGCCGTAAATGAGCCCTAGTTATAGCAGCTTGCTGGCGAGATGGATGCAGTCTGCATATGGTCAATTGCAGACCATTCCCTCTATATGTACATAATATATACTGCTGTAACATTACAGATCGTTGTTTAAACTCTGCTTTATGGCCATATACGCTTGCTGAACTGCGGGGCCTTTCAATCCCATGAGAAATTGTTTCTAACAATTCTTCTCGGTGCCTTTTTAATACAAGTGTTAATGGCATGAAACTAATAGGCTGCGACGTTCTACAGAGTTGAATTTTATGGAGTGCTAATTAGATTGTAGTCTCCATAATGCCCACTGGTGCTAATAGAGAATGGATTGAGGATCAATGTAGTTCGAGTGGCGCTGTGCATTAACTGTGTTTTATTATTACCGTTAACACTAACTAGCCCATGGAGATTATAGCATCTATATCCCCTTGATAACCGTTGATTGCTCACAGCTTTGTCTTTTAGTCCGCGGTGGCGACCCTTATTATTTACAATGATGTCTGTTCAATAGATTATCTATATTATATTACACACAGCCACCCACCCAGTCAGGGGCGGATCTAGGCATGGGCATGGGGGGGCAATGCCCCCCATCTAAATGCCCTGACTGCCCCACCAAACATTATGGCATGCAAAACAACCCAGTATATTTCAAATTAAAGTGCTTATATTTAAAATGATTTGAAACACTACTACTGCTACCAACTAACTACAGCTGTGTCACCACTAAACCAACAGCATTTCATCATTGAAAACAGAAAACTCTCTGAGTCAGACCTTGAGCTTTATGCATGCTGCGTGTCTGTTGCAACTTCAACAACAACCGATGTTATTATTGATGCTTTACTTGACTAATAAAAGTCCTGTAACTGAAAATGGTATGGGTGCGGCTTCATCGGCGATGAAGCCGCACCCATACCATTTTCTCTTGCCCCTCCAACATGTTCTCTTGCCCCCCCCAATGGGACATGTTACATCCGCCCCTGCACCCAGTGGAATACTGTGCCTGTGGAAATTGAGTCCCTCTGGTGGAAACGGGACATGGAATGTCTTATTTAATTAAGTCAAAGTGTCAATACCGCAAATGTACTAGCAATGGAACATGATGTGACACGTTTAAACTTTCAAACTGAAACGCCAGTGTGTAATGATTAAATGCCAGACAGTTCCCAGTTCTGTCTACTAATTTTAAATGCGTACCGTATATGACTGACTTTGTATTGGATGACTAAACATGAATAAATGTTTAGTGTTACCCTCAGATTTATTTACTGTGTATATAGGACCGCAATGGAAACAACTTCCCAGGACTGCTTATGACAGTGGCTTTCAACACTGCTCCAGGGACCACCAGTGGTCCTTGAGAGGGTTTCAGGTGGTCCTCTGGCTGAATGATGGAATGTTGGTAACTCTTTGAGAACGTAAAAATGAAACCAAATGGACCCTTGTGGGTCTATTTTTCATTTTTATGTTAAGTTAAAATATTGATCATCTGAATTACCTCAAGTCTACACAACTAGAGAATGTAGAATTTTGATCTATGTTTGACTGTTTTGTTTCCCAAATCCTTGCTGGTATTGTGGTCAAAAGTGAAATATCTTTAGTTTTGGGGTCTTTGGGGCTAAAATGTGACCAAATGGTGGTCCGTGACTCAAATTCTGAATAAATAGTGGGCCCTGGCATCAAAAAGGTTGAAAACCCCTGCTTAGTACAAACCTCAATGGCAATTAGTTTGTGGGGCTTTCTTGTGTGTGTTGTTCATTGTGTCACTGTTGTGCAGCCGCAAGTACACACACAGCGTGTGCACACACACACACGCATGCACGTGTGTGCGCGCGCACACACACACACACACACACACACACACACACACACACACAACACACACACACACACACACACACACACAAACACACAAATGCCAGAGAGGAGAGTTTTAGCAGTCCATTATATGTACAGCAGAAGCTCACCTTTTTATTGTTGCGTTTCTTAATGCCGATACATTGTGTCTCTTCTATCTGGAGACCTTGTTGTGCAATAGCGAAACAATAAGCACAGCAATATCAAAACAAGCTGAACCGAAATGAATACTGTAAACAGTTTAACATTAGTCAAACATTGGCTTCAATTCTCCACGGAGCCGTTTAGCCGAATGTACTGCATCTATTCTCCCACACAGAATTGACTGTGCAGTGCACACGCAGCCCAACTGAAACCTATAACAATGTTACACCATAAACAACCCAATAAGACGCTGTGGGGGCGTCTAAATAACATTCACGAGTTCACTCACGAGTTCTAAATAACACTCACATGCACCTGGGTGACGTCAGACTGCTGGGTGAGCGCTGGCGCTTTGGCATGGAGTTGGCAGACCAGCAAATAGAATTAATGCTTTACTGGCCATGTGTGGAACGTGTCTTGAGTGTACAGCATTGGTTTTCAACCTTTATTCATACCAGGGCCCACTATTTATTCTGCATTTTAGCCACAAACCACCATTTGATGTTGAGTTTAGTCTCTCGGACCCCAATACTAAGGATTTTCAAGTTTGTGTCCACTGTTTAGGAGAGATAACTAGCAAAACGTTGAATGAAACGGACCACTGTTTGAAAACCCCTAGTGTACAGGATTTTATGAAATCAGATCAACGTATGGCTACACCCGAACAAGTCAGTTCCATATATAGAAATCTAAGGGTGGCATCGGTGGCAATGTCTTAATTGTACAGGGTTGCATGCAGTCAGGTCAACATAACAGGTGCAGCTATATACAGCATAGAGGTCTACAGTATCGGTGACATTGCACAAACATTGGGTGTTTGAGTGGACAGGTATCATCATTGAAGAGGAAGGACGGGGTGGGGATCGATCAGCATCATGGAATGTTGGAACGCCAGCTTCATATATTGAGATATTTTTTTGAGGTCAGATGTAAATACATACATAATTAAGCAAGTTCTATAGAAAATAGTTATTGTTTTAATTGTAAGAAAAAATGTGAGGCAAAATTTAGTGATGGTATAAGTTGTTTACTCTACTGGAGTTGGTTAACCAACTCAGCTGGGGACCACCTGGAACCATCTCAAGGACCACTGGTGGTCCCCAGACCACTGGTTGAAAACCTCTTTACTGGACTATTTCCACAGGCGGTAGCTCAGCCGCCTCAGCCAGCCTGGGTTCGATTCCCGACCCCGACAGCCTTTGCCCATCTCATCTGTCACCCCCATCTCTCTCCCCCTTTCCTGTGTACTCACTGTTCTATCAATAAAGGCATAAAAAGCCCAAAAAACAAATCTAAGGCATTCAAGTAGTAAACTTAAATGCAAAATGTACAATACTAGAACATTTTGCATTATATTTTTGTGGGGCAACTTAAGTGACTATGAGCTCAGGGCAAATAGAACCTGACTTGCACTTGCCCCATGGCGAACGAAAATGAAAGCCTGGGTGTCGAGGCTAGGAGTATAGTAACAATGTTTTTACATTGTGATATTAAAGTATGTGAGTAAAAAAATGCATACTTCTTCCCAGTCCCCACAGGCAAAACAAGGTCTCCAGAGTGACTCGGTGAGGTGTAATAATGTGTCAGGAGACATATTACATGGGGAACCGACCGCCGTCACCCTCAGTATCAGGGGGCGCAGGGCAGGCGCAATAAATAATTCAGAAAAAGATCATACATCATGATATTTCTCTTCATGCAACATGTGTTTGCTGTCAACGTTGATCAATAAGAACACACTACTGCAGGCGACGCAATGTAAACAAATGACACAGGGGCTTCATATTTCATACCCCCCCCCCCCCCCCCCCCCCCCCCCCCCCGAGGAAAAAAGAACGTAAACACTGTATTTAGATGCCAAACATTTCTGGCCTTCAGGACCGAAATAATCGCAAAAAAACCCCCAACCCATTCCGTCGTGTGGTTGACCTAGAGTTTATTGTGCTCAGAAAGCACTGGGAACAATACTTTCTATGACAGCTGTGTGTGTGTGTGTGTGTGTGTGTGTGTGTGTGTGTGTGTGTGTGTGTGTGTGTGTGTGTGTGTGTGTGTGTGTGTGTGTGTGTGTGTGTGTGTGTGTGTGTGTGTGTGTGTGTGTGTGTGTGTGTGTGTGTGTGTGTGGGTGGGTGGGGGGGGGGGGGGGGGGGGTGTTGTGTGCGCGGCAGCATGCAGTATAAGGGTCACTGCCGCAAAATGATGCTTCCCTGTGAAAATTACTCCAGACTGATGCTTTTAAAAAAAAAGGCAATTGTGACTAAAGCACTGCACTCGGCGGTGTATTACCATGCGGCATCTCGACACTGTCGAGCGCTGTTTGGCATGATAAGCTTCCACCAGACGTAGGGTTATACGTGATTTGAAATTCAAATTACCTTTTTTGTTTTCTCACTGTCACCGTTCAAACGCCGCCGCTGTATTGAACAAAGACTGTGGGCCACCTTTGTCGAATTACCCCGCTTCCCCCGATTAGCATCTCATAATACAGGTATGGATTTTCCCCCCATCGCCGGCGACCAGTTATGATGGAGATCCTTTCTCACTGCTATAGGAGTTCAGGTCCACTATCCCACGTGTCTCCAGGGTACCATGAGCCTTGGTGGTGGTGTTCAAATCATGTAAAGGAAAACGGGCATATTTTGGACATACAGTAGTTCAAGTGGTGATTAAATGGTGATTCATGATTAAAGGTAGGGGAAGTGATTTCTATTTTGTCTGATATCACCCTTTTTTTCTGTTAAAATGCTCAATTATAATGTGTGCAGACCATATATGTAGTTTCCCCCTCCCCCACGTTAGCAGAGGAGCTAATAAAAGTTCCCCAGGTGGAGGGTGAATTCTCATCCAATCAGGATCGAGCAGCAGGTTCACATAGTGTAGCTACTCTTGGGCGCCCCTAGTGCACCAGGCTGGTATACACAATGAATTTCAAATCACTTGCCCTACCTTTAACCCATTGTAACTATCCGATTTAAAAATGTCTTTGAAATACTAACCTAAGTGTATTGAAAAACTTCAATTATTGTTAACACCATCAAATTTTTGACATTTTTTGATACTGTACATATGTACACCCCTATAGGGGTTTCAACTAGGGTAAAACTACCACTAGGGGTTCCCGTCTACTATGGGTTAAATTAATGTTTAAGCTGTGATTAACTTGATTCTTTTTTTTAATCATTCAACAGCCCTATTTTTCCGGATGAACAAGTCGATCACATTAAAGGGGAATTCCACCGTGTACAAATCCACTTGTACGCGCTCATAAAAAAAGAAGTGTCTAAAGAAATCCATGAACATGGTGAGAATACATCTTGATGATGTCATCAAGATGTTTCACCATGTTAGTGGCTTTCTTCAGACCTCCGGTTCTTGGGAACAAAATGGGGGAACTTTTTTATCATGTCCACCCAACACCTCTAGGGTATACTAACGACATTAGAATGTTTAAAATGGGTGGAGTTCCCCTTAAATTTGGAGTTGTCATTAGTACTACAGTATATTATGCCCAATATGGGCATCCTGTTATGAGTGTATGCAACTGAGCTCTCTGTATCTGTCAGTCCTGGTGTCTTTTTATGCACATACTGTATATGGAGCTGACTGATTTGTTTGCCAATATTATATAACACCACTCCATATTTGTACATAGCTGCACTGGGAACTCCTTATATGGTTATGGCTGCCCGCCTGCCAGTTCTCACTTTTAATATAGGAAGTTATACTGTACTGTCCTTAGTTGAAAAACCTAAGAAAGAGTCCTTCCCATCGAGGGGAGGAAAATAAGGCAACACATTTAAAAAGTCAGTACAGCTGTGGCAGGTCAATTTCCCTCGTGAAAACTATAAGTCAACACAAATCAAGAAGCAACCATTTTTGCCCTGCAATACCACACCAGTCTCAGACTGGTTCAACATTGCACACATGCATCTTCATAAAACCGATAATTCTCTCTTGTCAGTGGAAACATAATTAAAAGTGTGTTTAAAAAAGAAAAAAATATATAAAATAAATGTCTATGTTACTTATCGCGAGCTACTTAAAACGGAGCCAGGTTTGATTAGCGTCAGTTGAATTACAGCAGCACGTAGGCTGCTCTCTTTAACCAGCAAATAGAATCCTGCTGTATTAATTAATGTAGAGAGACCAGGGAGATGTGAGAGACGAAACCACAGGGAGGAAAGACTCTTCTGTACTCAACGCTACTGCAATGCTTTACTTTACAAGCACAATTTACAAAATACTCTCTGTTGCAGTAGAGCAGGGGTTTTCAACCTTTTTCATCCCAGGGCCCACCATTTATTCAGAATTTGAGCCATGGACCACCATTTCATTACAGTGGTCCATTACACCATTTTCATTACAAACCAAATGGACCCGCAAGGGTCCATTTGGTTTCATTTTTACATTCTCAAGAGTTACATCTGGTTAACCAACTTTCCATCATTTAGCCTGGGGACCACCTGGAACCCTCTCAAGGACCACCGGTGGTCCCCGGACCACCTGTTGAAAGCCCCTGCAGTAGAGTAGTGCAGTGGTTTTCAATTGGTCCCTGAGAGGATTCCAGGTGGTCCCCAGGCTAAATGATGGAAAGTGAGTTAACCAGGTTTTAACTCGTACGAATGAAACGCATACGAATGAAACGAAATGGGACCCTTGCGGGTCCATTTGGTTTCATGTTTACACTCTCAAGAGTTAAAATATTCACAATTATTACATTATTATCCAGCCTGGAATTGTGGACAAAAGCAAAAGAAGAATCTTTAGTTCTGGGGTCTGTGGGGCTAATAGGTCATCAAATGTTTGTCTGTGGCTCAAATGCTGAATCAATAGTGAGCCCTCTTATGAAAAAGATTGAAAATCACTGGAGTAGGGAATAAAAGCACAATATTTTGCGTAGGAGATGTAGTGCTGCTGAGTAAAAGACTGCAAGCACAGTACTTATGTACTCGGTTACTTCCCAACTCAACATGTAGGCGAGCCCCACCCCCGGCGCGTTGACTGCCCAGGCGTCCGCTCCACTCTACTGGACGTGTTGTCCAGGAAGGACCCCCAGAGGACCCCCAGTCAGCAGAGTTTCTTTTCTCTGAGCCTCTGCCTGCGTCTTCTTTTTTTTTCCTTTTTAATGACGTGAAGTCGAGACGACCGCACTGCACCCTGTTGATGTTGTTGCCATGTCCGCATGTTATAAGCGATGTTGATGATAAATGTTGGGTTGTTGTTGCTTATTTCGGTCTTATTTCTAAAGTGTAGTAGCTTGTGGTTGCTTAATTTGGTGTTGTTTCTAAAGTGTGGTTGCTTAATTTGGTCCTGTTTCTAAAGTATGGTTGCTTAAATTGGTCTTGTTTCTAAAGTGCAGTTGCTTATATTGCGCTTGTTTCTGAAGTATAGTTAGTAGTTACATATTTTTCGTCTTGTTGCAGTAGTAGTCATGTATTAAGTGTAGTTTCTTATTGTGGGGTCATTTCCTTACTATTGTTGAGGAAAACCCCAGATTAAAATACATTTGTCTGTTGTTGTGGTATATCACCCCTACCCCCCCCCCCCCCCCGTTTTTTTTCCTCCGTGTTTTCCTTTGAAAATAGCACAACTACAAGCTCACAACACGCTGTCGAATACACACAGCACATACAGTCATGGAAAAAAATATTAGACCACCCTTGTTTTCTTCAATTGCAGCCATGCCAAGGCGCATGGCTGCAGTCATCAAAAACAATGGTTATGCAATCAAGTATTAACTCTTGTGTGTATCATGTGTTTAAAGCAAACAGAAAAGAAAACATGGGATGCTTAAAAGTAGTGTTTTTGGCGGTACAATGCTATAGCTATTGAGAATTTAAGTAATTTTGGTTATCAAGAAAACCATGGAAAATGAATAGTTCTTAGTTCTTGAATGAAACTCTCATGAGCTATTTTTGTTTTTATCATTATAATTGCCAAAGAAATGTACCTTTAGTTGAGCCAGGCATTAAAATTAACAAGAAATTGAAATTGAAAATTGAAATTGATTTATTTTTTCCATGACTGTACATTCAAAGTGCTCCTGCCGCCTAGCATAGTGCTTGTATTCACAGTTAAAAACCTGGCAACGTTGCTCAGTATTCCTTGCACAGCCTGGCGGCTGACAGGCCGGGTGTAATAGCTCCATGATCAGAGGCCTGTATTACTCACGTCTCCTCAAACAGGCTCATTCCCTGTTTCATTAGAAAACCCACCGCTGCATTTTGGGGCTCCTTTTTCCTTGATAGCGTCTCTCAATTTAAATGTACGCTCCACGGAAGCACCGGGTTGAAAACCTGTGCAAAACGTACAAATGTAATATATGCATGGTGCAATCTGTGAGTAACTGTTAACTCCTGTCATGTGCGTTGAAGACGTTGTCACTACAGATTACAACGAGATTAATGTTTGACCGTACTTTTAACAGTCAGAACATGTTCGTGCTAAAAGGATGCTACATGGCCCATAGAGCTGTTAGATTTGCCATTTTGCGTTTTATTATTTCCTGTTTTGTGATCACATCGTCTGTGATTGTGTGCGATTGCTGCACCGTACTTATTTTGCTTTCTGTAATGCAGTCAAAACAGGATTGAACGCGTTATTTATTTCACAGGTCTGGAGTGTAAACCAGGCCTTAGATCAACGGTGGCTAGATCACACCATCATGACACTTTACGAAAATCCAATCTATGGAAATGCGACAACCAGGGATTGATATGAACGATATTTCCTTGGTATAAATGTTCGTAACTAATGTGATGTTGTTCAGAGCGACATTGATACCCTGTGGACTTATCTCTTTTCAACTGTAATGCTGTCTTATCTCTTAAGATAAAATGCACTTGTATTGGATGGTCTGCTTCAGAACTTAACTTTGTTACCCGGCGTCACTTTTTTCAGGTTTTTGCGACCGCAGGTTGCAGTCAGTTTGTAAACCGGGAGGAAGATGGTCACACTGTCACACTGCACTGTAAATGTACACCGTAACACTTGTTACTGTTACTGTTCTTTCACTTTATTTATCCAACACCGCCTACACACGCACACAGTCACACACACACACGCACACAGTCACACACACACATGCGCATTCCACATGTTTTCTTTATAAACCGTTGTTGATTCATGATCCATTGTTTTGCCACCACTTACACACATGCCTTATTACTTTATCCACCACCACTCAGTGTTGCTGGTGTGTGTGAATTTACAAGGGGTTTGGTTTCTATTTCATAGCCACTTTGTCATATTTGCATCACTAGCCATACATTTTTCCTTGCTTAACGGACAGTGGCTGCAGGCATTTCTTTTTTTCCCTTCTGACTATATTTATAATGCATTCAGAATTCCCTTAGAAGAAGAAGGTTCGTTCCGAGACGGAAGTCTCCCTTTTTCTGAACCAATTGGAGCATTGCATTGCTTCAGGGCTATGGGACGTTAATTAATTAATCTGTGTCAGAAATGTCACATGGACATGGAGTAGGAGGAGAGTGTGGAGGATCTATAATCCAACGATGCGTCAAAGTAGAGACGGGGTCCCATGGGACAGCTCTAGTGCTCCTGATCCACCAGGGGCTGTGCATGGTGGTGGGGGCTGCCTGGCTGGCCTGGCCGCCCTGCCTGGCTCTCTCCCAGTTGTTTCCCCACATCACGGCCAAACGTTTTTGGCATCATCCGCCGGCATGTGCGCGGCCCTCATGCCTCGCCTGCCGGGGCCAATAATTCAAGGGGGGATGGGGGGGAGTTTGTTTTCAGAATACATTGTGGGGCCGGGGTGGAGGTTACAAATTAAATTAGTCGATTTATCCGCTGGCTCTTTCCCTCCTCTGCTCTCTCTCTCTCTCCCCCTCAGTTCCTCCATCCTCCGCTGTGTTCTCAGCAGGAAGCCGTGGCTGTGTCATCCCTGTCTACCCCCCCCCCCTTCCCCCCCACCCATACATTTGCTCAAATACTGTACTTAATGGGCCATTTGACCACTGGAAGGCACTGCGACCACGTCAAGTGTTAGCCGCCATGCAGGTTAATAGCACAATACAACGCCAGGGGTTTTCAACAGGTGGTCCCTGAGGGACCGTCAGTGGTCCCTGAGAGGATTTCAGGTGGTCCCCAGCTAAATAGAAAGTTGGTTAACCAGAGAGTTAACCAACTCTCTGGTTAACCAACTTTAGTCTCTCCATAGTTAAAATATTCAGCTGAATTCATCTGAATTAGCCCAAGTCTACACAACTAGAGAATGTAGATTAATGGTCATTTTGGTATTTATGTTTTGCTGTTTTGCTTGCCAAACCCAGCCTGGGTTTTGGGATCTGTGGGGCTGTCTCAGATGGTGGTCCGTGGCTCAAATGCTGAATATATAGTGGGCCCTGGTATGAAAAACGTTGAGAACCACCACTGATCTAAGGCATCATTAGCTAAAGAAATATGGATATAACCAGTGGTGGTATAATTTACTTTTTACTCAACTACTTTTTCACTGTAGTTGAATATTTCCTGATTTTCAGTCCTATCTTTCTATACTTTGCTTAAGTCAGAGGTTTTCAACCAGTGATCCGGGGGCCATCGGTGATCCTTGAGAGGGCTCCAGGTGGTCCCCAGGCCAGGGAGTGTAAACATAAACCAAATGGACGCTTGCGGGTCATGTTCATGTTTACACTCTCAAGAACACTTAGAGAATGTAGAAGATTAATGGTCATTTTGATCTGTATATTTGACTGTTTTGTTTCTCAATTCCAACCTGGTATTGTGGACAAAAACAAAACAAATCTTTAGTTTTGGGGTCTGTGAGGCCTAAAATGTCCTCACATGGTGGTCCGTGGCTAAATAGTGGGCCCTGGTATCGAAAAGGTTGAAAACCACTAACTTAAGTAAAAGAAAAACAATTTTAAAAGTGCATTATTTTTTCCTGACACTGGATATAACAGGTTTTCGCACACCGTATAGCAACCGATCCGGCGTGGCAAGCAGAGAGCACGGCGGGCGCGACCCCAGCTGGTATATTTGTCTTTCCATCTTAACACCCACGATTGCAATAATTGTGTGAATGGAAGCGATGTATATTGCAGTTTTCCTTCACATACACTCAGGCAGGCAGCTGTGGCACTTGGACTTTTATTTGACTGAGGCTTAAGAATCATTGCAATAATCAGAGGCCGTGCTGCATAAAGATAATGTCCTCACCGTGCGTCGGTGATCTCTGCGGGCACATGAGCAGCCGCACTGCACCAGGTGCGCTGGCGTGCGCACAATCACATCTCACTTTGTCACGCGGTCTTTCTCTCGCAGCACGGATGTGGAGCGTGCGCCTGTGTGTGTGCGGCGACTCCGCATCCGTGCATGCAGTCACCCACGCATGCACAAACGCATCCATCTGGGCAGGGCGGATGTAACCTTTCCCAATTGGGGGGGCAGGAGAAATGGAGATGAAGTATAGGAGGAGAGTATGGGGCTTCGCACCACAGGCGATGAAGTCACCCCAAACCATTTTCGGTTACAGGACTTATATTAGGCAAGTAAAGCATCAATAATAATATCAGTTGTTGAAGCTGCAACAGGCACGCAGCATGCATAAAGCTTAAGGTCTGACTTTTCTGAGTTTTCTGTTTTAATGATGAAATGCTGTTGGTTTAGTGGTGCCACAATAGCAGCTAGTAGCATGTGTAGTGTTTCATATCATTTTAAATATAAGCAGTTTAATTTGAAATATCTTGAGTTGTTTTGCATGTTTGGAGGCGCTACTGGCAGACTGGGCATTTGGGTTGGGGGGGGACATTTCCCCCCCATACCCATGCCTAGATCTGCCCCTGCATCTGGGCAGCATGTAGTGCTTCGGTGCCTGCAAGGAGTGCAGTCACCGGCTGCAGAACGCTGCTCCAGTGGCTCCGGTCCGACAGGGCGTTACACGCGGTGTGTTGTTTGCTGGGACGTTTCATTGAGCAGAAAGAATACTGGACTGTCATGCATCTATCCTGAGGGTTCATCGGTTTGGCCATCCAGAAAAAAAAGTATTGTTATTATTATATTGTTATTATTATTCGTTTGAACTCTATCTTCATGTAGCAGCGATGTTATTTAAGTATGACCATTCACTCACTCATTGGGCGATAAAGGTCTATGGCATCTTTACGGTATTTGAAGACACATTACGGGAAGGGTGAACATGCCATGCTTGGCCTACTACTTGACTGCAAAATAACAGAAGAGTTAGGTGGCAGCATATGTTGACATTTGTGTCCGAAGTTTATTTGATACAGTAGTAGGACCTGTGAAGTATATACACACTGTAGGGGCCTTTAGAGTAATTTACTAACTATTGCATGATTGGCTACTTCAACATGTGACTGTGTTGGTGCTTTTAGCACGCTGGTGAAAAGAAATGAATGATGCCGGCATGCAGTGCATTAAAACCACCACTTCCATTGCTGGCTGCACTCGTTGCTCTATTGGCTTCATTCAGTGTTGTCGCTGGTCGCCGATTCCTTAAGCAGAATACTAAGGACGGGGTCTGGTGTTCAGATCAGAGAACACCACAGTGTAGTGGCAGTATGTTTAGCGTGCCGCAGTCCTGCCCCCGACACCTGGCCACGAAGTGAATAATCATTCATTTTTCATAGATGTTTCAAAAGATATTCATATAAAGACGATTACACCACAGACATAGTCAACTGGGTCGTGACAAAGCATACTGTATAACAAACAAAATTATTTGGGGGGCAAAATTACACAACACTTTTTCTTTAGTTTTTCTTCTTACATGTGGCCAAGTGAAAAAATGGTATCCTCCCAAAAGAAGCCAGTAGATGGCGCTAAAAAACTTATAGGTCTTTAGCTAGGAATGCCTCAGAGGAAGATGACTAGAGGAAGCAGGAAGTGCATTGTCTTCCATCTTGCTGCCACTGTCCATGATGCAGATTTGCACATGCACTCCCATGCAACAGTAGTCAGCAGAGGAGAGGCGTCACTTGTTGTGTTGTAAGCATATTAAGTTTCTTTCTAGAATTACTACTGTTTACTTTACTGGTGTAGTTTAAAGAATGTAATTTAAGAAGGAATTTGTGCATTATAGTGATACAAATCAGTATGGCAAAAACTGTTTCATGTGCTGCTGTGAGCACCAAGGATTTCATGTAGTTAGTACTGTACATGTGTTGAGTTATTTATTTCAATGCAAATGCAGTGAGGCAATAAATCACAAGCTCTGAAAAAAATATTATTTGGGCACGGGCATGGCAGACTTGGTGTCTCTATGTAGACACCACACTGTGGACACGCTGCGCTCAATATTTGAGCATCTAGGTTAGGTTTAGGCATAGTTTTACTGAGGTTAGCTAAAGGGTTAATGTTAGGTTTAGGCATAGTTTTACTGAGGTTAGCTAAAGGGTTAATGTTGGGTTTGGGCATAGTTTTACTGAGGTTAGCTAAAGGGTTAATGTTGGGTTTAGGCATAGTTTTTCTGAGGTTAGCTAAATGGTTTAGTCATAGTTTGACTGAGGTTAGGTTTAGTTTTAGTCATTGGTTTACTGAGGTTATGTATAGGTTTTGATTTAAGGCCCGTTCAGTGTTTTGTATCCTACAACTATTTATGAATACAATACAAAGAAGTCCTCTATAGAAGAGTCCCCCTATAGGAGTCACCTAGAAACTTTAGAAACCCCAAAACAAAGAAACATTCTGAGTCTAAACAAGCTGATGACCCAAAAATGTGTATCTATCTGAGAAAACTAATCATACTTATCTTTCATATTGGTTTAAACCCTGTGCAATGTTGTATTCGTTCTTACAGTAGAATCCATTGTTTTTCTGCAAACTTCCTTTCCCCCTCTGTCCACGTTTTGTTGGATATTAGTCCACACACTTCCATTACACTAATCTAATGTACCATACTATTGGCGACATTTCTTTTGCATTATTTGTTATGTCTATGCTGGTTCAGCCAGTCTGTCTGCTATTGTGTTTCTGGTTTTTCACTTATATTTTATATATTTTATATTGTGTATATATATATATATATATATATATATATATATATATATATATATATATATATATATATATATATATATATATATATATATATATATATATATATATATATATTTTATGGTCGCTGTTATGTTTTGCTTTATTCCTATCATTGTGTTTGTTGATCTATTTTTCACTAGCAGTTTGGGGTTAAAGTAGTCTGTTTTTTAAGTTTGCTGTGGACTAGGTAATCTTTTAAGTTGTTAAAAGTTAAGTTAATGTTGGATTTAGGCATAGTTTGACTGAGGTTAGGTATAGGTTTAGGCATAGTTTTACTGAGGTTAGGTATAGGGTTAATGTTGGCATAGGGTTAGAGTTAGGGCACTTGTTGTTGTTGCAATTTAGGAATGGCTTACTGAGCCACAGTCGCGTTCTGATAATAAACAACCCCAGAAGCCAATGTCCAATGTCATTCATATCACCAGGTCACATGATCAACATCAAACCCAAATGGCGTATTGGCGATGGACTGGATGCCTGAAGGTGGAAAGAGGAAGAGAGGGAGGCCAAAGAACACGTGGAGACAGACAGCCAAGGAGGACCTCAGAGAGATGGGTGTCAGCTGGCATGGAGCAAGAAGGATCGCCAGAGACCGGAGCAAATGGAGGAGACTGATCGCCCAACTAACTAAGTCTAAGTAAGTCCAAAGTATTGTGTTCACTGTCATGTTTCTCACAACCCGGATTGGCTTGGTCTGTGGCATGATCATCTTTATATAAATCTATATATTTTTTAAAAAGTCTATGAGGAAAATGAAGGGGCATCTACGGATAGCTGCAATTTGAAACTCGCCTCGGTAAAATGTGATTCCCCCAGGAAAAGGCCCTCATGTAGGTGTACTGTATATTGTCCTTTGTCCTAATTTAATCACACACTTCAATACAGCCAGACGACGTGATTCAGTCTTACTTACTGACAAGTACCTGTACTTACTACGCACAGCCGTGCACTCACACACCCACAGATGAGATTCCTTTGTTTATTTGAAACCTTGAGAGGCATCAGGCCTTTTTTCTCTCCTTTCTTTGTTTCCCCTGTACGTCTGTTTTTCCCATCACCGCAATTATAGTAGTTCTATTGTCATAGCAGCGCAGTAGGACCACTCTAGCACTAGTATTTATAGAAGAAAACATCTCATTGTAGGGAGGGAGGGGTGGTGGGGGGTGGGCTGGGTTGTCACACAGTCGCAGCTGGGGGGTTCAGCTCTGGGCTTCTAATTGCATTTCATCGCATATAGGCAGACAAGCGCAAACAAACAAGCCTCACATTATCAGCGATGATTAGCAGCCCTGGCTTTGTGGCGTGTTGTAATTGTAATAGTGGAAGTTTTTTAAAAAGTTGAGAGGTTTCTCAAAGTCGAGTCACTTTGCGAGAGAGAAAGTCATTAAGAAGCATAATGACGGATGATTGAGAGATATTGAAAGACGAGTCTCAGGTACAGAGAAGCACGTAGGAGGTATATAAGTAAAGTCGGCGGATGGAATGAGGGTTCCAACGAGAGCAGCTATGTATTATTGGCTATATTATACTTCTTATTTTAGCCGTGCAGGTGCAGACACTCGTCTGCTATGCTGAGGAAAGTCAATGAACTCACGGCTCGTGTTGGCAATGAAAACCATATAACAACAGCTATAATACATCAAAAACACGTTTTTGTTTGTCCTTGAATTGCACCGTAAAGACCATTGTTTTATGTGTCTGGGTTAGCGCACTTAGAGATTACCTTTCAACCACAAATCAGTGTTTGACTTATTAAGCACAGCGTGGGTGGGTGTGCAAATCATTCAGTGATTCTGGTGATTTTTTTTTTCTTTTTTTTTAACGAAAGGCTTTTCTCCCAATGACCGAACTGATGTAAGGTTTTTCTTTCTTTTTTTTACCCCAGGGGCTCACTGGTGACGGTGAGGAACTCCTTATATGGTCACCGTGCTCTATAGTAGGGAGGATTAGCCAAAAAAGAAGAAAAATAGCAATATTATTATAAACAATAATAATAATATTTTAGTCAAGTGAAATCCCTTACTATACCTTTAAGTACTACGAGCTGATGGTAGGTGTTTGGCTCCACATCAGTGTTGTGATAATGGTGTTGTAGTTCTCGAGACATTGTCTCGTCTCGAGGCCAGTCTCAAGACAAATTTTTGCTGTCTTTGTTTTGTTTTTGTCTCGCCCTCAATTGTCTTGGTCTTGTCTCGGTCTCGCTAGTCTGCACTTAATTTGTCTCGTGGTCATGTCCAGGTCTCGCCCTCATTTGTCCTGGTCTTGTCATGATCTCGGAGCAAATGGCTCACGTCTCTGAGAGGACACTCGAGACAAGGCAATGCAAAGGAAATGTGCTATATCCATTGTGTGGGCCAAAGAGCCATTCATAAAGACAGCTGTCTTACACAGAGCACAGTGCTGGATGACGTGTCACTATCAGTCCGCAAACCAACAGTATTGTGCAGTCTCTGTAATGTGTTATGTTGTACTAGTACTACAGAACAATCAAAAAATGTCTTTTTGACCTCAATCTCTCCAGGTCTTGGCCTCAGTCTCGACTCCTCTAGGTCTTGGTCTTGTTCTCGACCCCTCTAGGTGCTAGTCTCGTCTTGACCAAGTCTGTGATCGTCTCGGTCTTGTTTTTCTCTCGACCCCTCTAGGTCTTGGTCTTGGTCTTGTCTTGGTCTCGATTTCGGTCTCGGTCTTGACTACAACACCTATGTGATAATATTATCTCAGTAGCCTGACTTATTTGCATAAGGATATTGATAACCATGACGTGATGACTGTCTACTAACTCCTGTATCAGTGGGACTGACTGCACATGTATGATATGAGATCCATGCATGCTCCTGCTCGTTATATAAGCTTATAATGGTTTCCATGAATATACTATGGACATCACAGATCCTCTGTCCTATACTCTAGAATGTACTGTATGTACGTACAGTACATTGTTGTGCTGTGTTGGCATGTTCTTAGTTGGGCCACAGTCCACTTGCAGGCTCTACCTCTAGCAGGTTTTCCAATGAAATTCCAAAGAATCCCATTCTTTGGAAAAGGTCTTGTAGATCAGTGGTTTTCAAACAGTGGTCCAGGGACCACTGGTGGTCCTTGAGAGGGTTCCAGGTGGTCCCCAGCTAAATGATGGACAGTTGGTTAACCAAATGTAACTCTTTGAGAGTGTAAAAATGAAACCGAATGGACCGTTTCATGTTTACACTCTCAAGAGTTAAAATATTCATATTCATTCATATTCATAATCTGAATTAGCCCAAGTCTACACAACTAGAGAATGTAGAAGATTAATGGTCATTTTTTTAATCTGTTTGCCTGTCTTGTTTACCAAATCCATCCTGGTATTGTGGACAAAAGCAAAAGAAATCTTTAGTTTTGGGGTCTGTGCGGCTAAAATGTAATCAAATGGTGGTCCGCGACTCAAATGCTGAATATGTGGTGGTCCCTAGCGCATTGTGAAGCAGAGAGTAAAATATGAGCCTTGTTTTATCAGAACCTAGAATCTAGTGTCAGAAACTATAATCTTGTGTCAAAAACTAGAATCTAGTGTCAGGAACTAGAATCTAGTGTCTAGAGTCTAGTATCAGAAACTAGAATCTAACATTAAAAACTAGAATGTACTGCCGCGAACTAGAATCTAGCGTCAGAAACTAGAATCTTGCCTCAGAAAGTAAAATCTAGTGTCAGAAACTCAAACCTATAGTGCCAGGAACTAGAATCTAGCGTTGATAACTAGAATGTAGTCTCAGAAATCCAATAATCCAGGGCTTTTCAACAGGTGGTCCGGGGACCACCAGTGGTCCCTGAGAGGGTTCCAGGTGGTCCCCAGCTAAGTTGGTTAACCAGATGTAACTCATTTTTACGCTCTCAAGAGTTAAAGTACACACCATCTGAATTAGCCATTTTGGAATGTATGTTTTGCTTGTTTTGTTTCCCAAATCCAGCCTGGAATTGTGGACAAAAGCGAAAATAAATCTTTAGATTTGGGGTCTGTGGGGCTAAAATATCCTCAAATGGTGGTCCGCTGCTCAAGTCTTGAATAAATGGTGGTCCCTGGGATGAAAAAGGTTGAAAACCCCTGCAATAATCTAGTCAGTGACCCGCGCAAGGGGGCCAAGGGCATGGGTATTGGTACAGCATAGCCCCCCATGCACCACCTGCAGCAGTCCTACCAACCCCCTTGTCTCCCTGACGGGTGTTCCTCCCTCCCTTACACTGGACCACAGCCACCCAGACTGCTCCCCCCTAGGGCTCCCAAGCTGTGGAATGACCTCCCTCTGTCACTCAGGAGGACTGACCACACAAACACACGCGCACACGCACGCACACACACACACACACACACACACACACACACACACACACACACACACACACACACACACACACACACACACACATGATTTTAACACACCCTCCGCACATTTAAGAGTCTACACTTTAAGAGTCTACACCAGAGGTTTTCAACGGGTGGTCCGGGGACCACCAGTGGTCCCTGAGAGATTTCAGGCGGTCCCCAGCTAAATGATGGACAGTTGGTAACCAAATGGACCCATATAGATCTGTAACTCTTGGGACTCTCAAGAGTCAAATTTTATTTAAACATCTTAATTATTTAATTTTCAAGAATCTACACAATTAGAAAATATCGAAGAATTGTTATTTATAGCAGTGATTCTCAACCCATTTTCAAAAAAATCCCCCAGTTTGACATGCATATTAGTCCACCCGACTCCCATTTAATGGCATTTTCATCTCTGGGAGGAGTGGGACCCCTGATGTATATGGTAAAATCAATGTTAATTGAACTCTGAGAGTGCACATGTGGGACCAAATGGTGTTGGTGGAAATGGAAATTCCATTTGGTGCCATTTGTATGCTCTGAGAGTTACGGACCCATTAGGGCCCATTTGGTTCCAGACCATCCTTTAGCTGTGGACCCCCTGGAACTCCCTGGAGATGGGTATCCCCGGACCACACTTTGGACCCACACTATACTTTCATTGTTGCTTTGTCTGGGCAGACTTTTAGGCATTCGTTATCGTTACACTCTTGTCGAGTGACTTGCACAGAGTATAATCGGGGGAGACCAATCGTGAAAGTAGTTGATCTACAAGCCCTCAAACCAGTCGCTCTGGGGTATCAGTCAAGAGGATGACGGGGGTTGTGATAGAAGTGCTTCCAGCTAAATGTTTGGGGCCATGCATCGCAATGCAGGGAAATTTCACACTGTTTTATTCCGCTTCTTTGTACGACTCTATTTACACCTCGTCAGAGACAACGGAGCTTAATTTACTTTTTTTTTTTTTTTAAACACAGTTATCAACCTCATTAAGGCCACCCGATTGTCGTGTAGTCAACTCAGGCGTCTCCGTTAATTAGCTAACTAGCTCGCTTAATTAGCTTTAGAAAAGCCGCCATAGCGCGCTGCCAAAAAAGTAAATATGTCGCCGCGTCCTCTCTCTCTGTTCCTACTTTCCCTTTTGTCCCCGCGTGTCACCACGCAGACAGAAACACCCACGCACAAACACACACACACACACACGGACGCACCCACCCATCCACATGCACACACCCACACACACCCACACAGACACGCACCACTGACGCCTACACCGTTACTGTTTTCTTTGTCTGTTCTCAAGGACGCCTCCCATTTATTCTGCCTTTCCATTATTCTGTGTAAACCACAGAGAATGGCCGCTGTGTTTGACTCTCATGCGATTAGCCGGGGCACCGTGAAGGTAAACAGTGACAGGACCCGATGTTATTCTGATAGGAAACAGAACAGATACTATACTCCTTCTATCCTTTCTCTTTTCTCTATACAATATCGCTTTTGTAACCTGTTTTTACTTTTTTTTTTTTTCACCCGGTGCCAAGGCCACAGTAATCCTAGCCCTGATCGCTGCTATTACTCTCCCTCTGCCAACCTGGGGGAGCCCGAAACTGAGCTCATGCTTCCTTCAATGTATGAGGAGTGAGCAGCATGCTTCTTATTGCCTGACAGGAGGGAGTTTCCCCAAAAAGATCTAATGTTTGTGGAAGGAAAGCATTATTCCAACCAAGTTTCTTTCCAGGAGTTCCAGGATTACTGCACGTTTTTTTGGTGAAGGGTACCCTATCCTATAAGGCAGAGGTTTTAAACCTTTTTCATCCCACGGCCCACTTTTTCTGCGCTTTAGCCATGGATTTGTTTAGTCTCTCTGACCCAAAACTAAGGATTTTCAAGTTTTGGACACATGGAACCAAATGGACCTGCTTGGGTTCATTCAGTTCACATTTGTACACTCAGGGGGAAAAAAAAAAAAAACGTAAAGTGGGTGGAATTCCCCTTTAGTGGGAGGTGTTGCCTGTTGCCATGTGTCTCATCATGTTGCCTGTTGATGTTGACTTTGCTAGTCGATATTGATCAAAATATTGCTATAGTGTATCAGTATTTGATGATATTTTAGCCCCACATACCCAAAACTAAAGATTTCTTTTGTTTGTGGATGTGACCAAATTAAAGCAGTAAAATATGTCGGATGATGATGTTTCACACAACACTTCTTTAATGATATATTTGCCATAGGTCGGTTTAATGGACAGATTGATACATCTGCGATTCATCGCAGTTGCAGCCGCCATGTTTGTTGTTTGCTGGCCAATCAGATACGTCTGTTCGGACTTGTCGTTAGACCAACCCCTAACTCTGACTCTCATTGGTTAAATACATTGTGGTACCGAAGGAAATCATAAAATCAGAGTAGAAGGCCAGACCAAGAGACTTGGCCTGAACCAGGATAGAGAGGCCCTGTGGTGCCAGGGGGAGATTAGACATTTGTAGGTGAGAAGATGGAGTTTATAGTTGATTGATACAGGGGGTGATGCGTTGCCATGTCCAGATTAGGGCTTCACGATTTTGCCTAAAAATAAAACATTGATTTCTTTCTCTGAAACCTCAATTTTGATTTCGATTTTTTTGGGGGGGTAAAACTATAAAAAGAGACAATTATGTCTCTTTTTATAGTAGACTCCTGCCTCTAACAGCTTCTTATTGAACGAAGATGATGGATAAAATACAAACCTCATTTTTCTTTCTTTTAATAAACATTCAAGTAGATGTAGTTATTTTTCCCCCTACTTATTTCTTTTATCTTATTTGAGTCTTGGACTACCTTTTCTTAAAGTAAACAGAACACATTGCATTTTTCTTTTCTTATTTAACAGAACACCTTGTGAGCGAGTGTGACACATTTCTACCGTAAATGTGATAGGAAAGGGGAAATCACAATTTTCTTTTTTTTTTTTACATTGACAAAATTCTGAAGCCTCGATTTTGATTCAATTTCGATTAATTGTGCAGCCCTAGTCCAGGTACTTGTTCGGTACATGTTTACACTCAAAAATGTAAATATTCATCATATAAATTAGCACCACTTAATTAACAAGTCTTCATAGTTAGAGAATGTTTAAGAATGTTTACTACATGTTTGCCTGTTTTGTTTGCAAAAATCCTGGAGATGTGGACAAATCCAATAGAAATCTTTAGTTTTGGGGTCTGTGGGGTGAAAATTGCATCAAATGGTGGTCTGTGTGGCTCAAATGCTGAATAAATAGTGGGCCCTGGTATTAAAAAGGTTGAAAACGACTGTTTTACATAAACATTCAAAGCTGGCCTTTCATTGTCAATGCCTTCAATGTTTGTGTTGTACACGAACATAACCAATGTTTGCGCTAAGACAATGTTTGCGTTTACACAAACCCTCAAAGCTGGACACATGATCTACTGCTACTCTCAAAAACCCTTAGATGCCTTTATTGTTGGCCGCCTCAGTTCACTGGAGCGATGGTATATATACTGTATATATCACACTGTAAGGTTGGGAAATAAAGTGGAAGTAAATGTACTTGGTTATGTTTCCACGAGCGGATGGTCGTTCGTGCCTCAGCAGGAGAGCCCAGATGACACCAGTGCACCAGCGGGTCAGTCGATACGGCCTCCCGCTGGCACCACCATGCAGCCATCATGGTCACTGAACCTGCCACTAGCGCTCAGGGCCGAGCCACGCTGACGACAGGTTGCATTTACAACACTGTTGACTTCCGTGCACACGTGTAGCAATCCATGTTGTTTCCTTTTTCCCCATAAAGGTTTCGTGACATTCATTTTCATTTTCATTGATTTTTTTTTTCTTTCATGACCTCAATTACTTCACGAACAACATGAACTTTGAACGTTCAGTGGATTTTCTGTTGCTTCTCTCCATGTGTTTTCCGAAATTCGGCTCTGTGTTCGGTTTGGTCACAATAGTGAGCATGTAGATCGTCTATTTTCAAAATATTTGCACGCCTGAAATGTGTGCAGAACGAGTAATTGCTACTTTCTAGCACTTATGCACATCAGGCCCGGATGTAACAATTCCCAATTGGGGGGGCAGGTGAAATTGGTATGGGAGCGGCTTCATTGCCCATGGCACGAATGAAGCTACAACAATACCATTTTCCATTGCAGGACTTGCAGTACAAGTAAGCATTAATAAATAACATCAGTTGTTGTTGAAGTTGCAACAGACACGCAACATGCGTGAAGCTAAAGGTCTGACTCAGAGAGTTTTCTGTTTTCAATGGTGAAATGGTGTTGGTTTAGTGGTGCCACAATTATAGTTAGTTAAATACTGTATAAGCACTTTCATTTGAAATATCTTTGAAATGTGGGTTGTTTTGCAGCCATCATGTTTGGTGGGGCAGTCAGGGCATTTAGGGGGGCATTGCCCCTCCATGCCCATGCCTAGATCCGGCCCTGATGTACATCCTTGAACTAAACGTGTCAGAGCCTGTATTTCTTAGAACTACATGTATCAGTTGTTATACGAACATATCTCTCAAGCCGCATTTTTTCAACCCTTTTCAATTTTCATATCAAGGTCCATTTATTTATTTTGGATTTGTGCCAGACCATCATCTGCCAAAGTTTTTCTTCTTGGAACCAATGATATTTTATTATGTTGTCACCATTGGATGACAATTAAAGATTGGAAGATTTTCCCACTATTTCATGCTGTATATAGTAGGCTACTATTGGAACATAGCTTTATTAGATCTACAGTATCTTTAAAAGAGGACTGTATAACTTTGATAGCTCAGGATATGAAGGAAGGGCCAGGCTGTCCTAACCGTAAGACAAAAAGCAAAGAAGAGAAAGTAATCTGATTACAATTGTTCTTAATCAATCAACCCAAAGGCGTTCAAAAGCCATACTACTATTAAATTCACACCAAGTGTTCACATAAAAAAAAAAAAACTTTTAGATGTAATATCAAGATATAGCTTTAGATGAAAATGTTACCTAATAGAATAAACCTTTTAGAAGGAGAAAATACCTAATACCACTGGCTTAAATGAACCCTTGAGACAAATCACAAAGAGAAAATGATCCAGTTTTCCAGGATCTTGTAGAGAGCAGGTTTATTGGAATCCACGGACAGCCACGGCCGAATCTAGGCATGGGTATGGGGGGGCAATGCCCCCCTAAATGCCCTGACTGCCCCACCAACCTTGATGGTATGCAAAACAACGGAAATTTCAAAGATATTTCCAATCAAATTGCTTATATTTTAAATGATTTGAAACACTACTATTGCTACTAACTACAATTGTGGCACCACTAACAGCATTTCATCATTCAAAACAGAAAACTCTCAGACCAACTGATGTCATTATTGATGCTTACTTGCCTAATATAAGTCCTGTACAAGATATAAACCTATAAAGAAAGAAAGAAAGAATTTAAATGAAAATGGTATGGCTGAGGCTTCCTTGCCGGGCGATGAAGCCACCCCCATACCATTTTTGCTTGCCCTACCCCCAACTGGGGAATGTTACATCTGGGATGCGGACATCCATCATAAGCAAGTTTGTTTATCTCAATGTTTTACAAAACACAATATTTATTGCAATGTGTTAGCACAATGAGCTGTTGTCACGGTTGCTATGGCTACCTGGGAACTCACAAAGTGTACAAAAATGCCGATACCAAAGATGTAAGAAGTATTCTGGATGAAATCCCTCATACTACGATCCTCCCACACAAGCTGAAGGTCAGTTATCCACTTCTCTGGCGACAGAAATCTCATACAATGACTGCATGGTAACAGCAAGGTTACAGTGTTGTGGTCACAAACGGTTAGGAGACAGATGACAAAATGCACAGTACAAAGATTACCAGGAGACATGATGGCATCTTAAAGTCAAGGGTAACATCACGGTGACATGAATGAGGATATAATGTAAAAACATTCACAATAAACTCAAAGCTCTGCAAAATATCCATCAAGTACCATTAGGAGAGGAAACGTTCATCAAAATAACAGTTATTCTACAATTGTAAATTAAGTAGAGCAGATGTTTTAAAAAAAATCCCTAACCCTTAACGCTCCCAAGAGCGTTAAGGGAATAAGTACTAATAAGGTCTACTGTATTTGGTGCCATTATTTATTTGGGGACCTCCTGGATAAAAGCGTATGTGCTTTTTCCTAGTCTAAATTGGTTAATAAATAACAACTTTGAGGAGGAAAAAAGCAAGCACAAGCTTTGCTCTCAGGTGAGCAATCAGTCCGACTCGTGCCGTCCGACCTTGGAGTCATTGTAATTATACAGTACATTCTTGACACGTAAAGTGGCCTGGTGGCGTGTTATAGCACTGTGGTTGCTAGGGAATGTGGGTCACAAGGATTTTGTGTTGTTTTCCTTAATCAAAACTATATTTAAGACAGTGAGAGAGAGAGAGACTCATAGAGAGAGAGACAGTGGGCCAGCCTCTCTCACACAGCCCTCCTACATCACGCAGCAGGGAGCCTGTCCGCCTCGTCGCCGGAGGGGTCCAGCCGCTGTGATTTATATGGCCGCGGCAGCACGGCCGTGATGGTAATATAGTACAGGTAATTGAAAAGAAAATTGAATTAGGTCAACAGAAGCCGCCGTGACACGGCCATTTGGGATGTCACACCGACAAGCTTTACAACTATAACATCATTCTAGCCTGCCCGCCTCCATTAACTATCTCTAGCTGCCGATTCCAAATGCAACAACAACAAACATGGTGGCAACCCGGGCTAGATAATTGTCTCCATATTTCATTTAGAGCTTAGAGCACACGCTAGCTGTAGCGCGTGCCGCCGGGAAGACGTCGTTGCCTATAAACGTATTGCGATGTGCGCGATAAAGTCACGTCGATAAGGTTTTTATACAAGTTGTAAGAGTTGCATAATACGAGATAAGACTCTTATCTCCCCCGTCGCTCTATAGCTGTGTGGAGGTGTCCGGTGGGTGGGACCCAATGACGCCGGTGCATGTGTGGAAAGTTAACTAGATACACTTAACTTGAGTACAATTTTGAGGTATTTGTACTTGTCCAGTGGTGGACTGGAGCCCCGAATCAGGCTGGGTAATCATACACCAGGCCAGTAATGTGCATTTTGAGTTAATTAATTAATTAATTCATTCATTCTGATTTTTAATGTCTTGTGAATGCAATTTTGGCCACACTTACCAACTTTTTTGTGCATTAGAATTGTGACTACAGTCTCATTACCATGTAAAAACAATGATGAAATAATTAGTTGATTCTATGAATATTGTTCAGTGATGAATATAGTGCAATTCACAGGCATGCAAAACTGTAGTGTCTGTGTCACTCTATGGCTTCTGGCTGGCCTGTCTGATTTAGGAAATCATTTCTTTTTGTAGCATAGGAACACTAGTTTCCCTTGGCCTGCCATGCCCTCGACTTTAAAAACAGAAAAGAAAAAAATCCCCTTGGCCACTAGGTGGTGCAGGCCGGTTGGAAAAGTTCCTGTATTCTGTGGGCCAATCCGCACCTGCTCGAGTCACGTCACATTTGCAATGGATCCTTTTACTTCATACTTCATTACATTTTCGATCTAAGTATTCCATACATTTATCTTTGACGACCTCTTATCCTTGGTCGCTAGATAGAAATTGCATAACTTGTGATGTACATAATGAAATCCAGAGTAGCTGAGAATTGAACAGCATCACCCTTCCCTTTCAAATGTTTAAAACGTTTACATCATCCACAGCACTTGAATTAACAGTATCCATGCTTCTTTGTCATTTCACAAATAAAAGTTGAACACATGCAGGCTACTACAATCAAAGCATCAAGAACATGAAAAATCTACAAAAACCTTTCCATTCAGTTAATCTGATGTACTTGTCTTTCAGTCTGTTATAAACAACATGTTTTCCACACAGTTGTTAAATTGATATACTAATTAAAATAAAAAACAGAAACATTGTACTATTCTCTTTTATATATTCTTAGACTATAACATGCCCCGTGCACTGCACTATCCTCATCTCTATCATAGTAAGTAAGTCAACTTTATTTATATAGCACCTTTCACTTTGTGAGAGAGCTCACAAAGTGCTCACAAAGTGCTGTACAATGCAATGAAATACATGATAAAAAGAAACAACATGGAAAGAAAGTGCTACTCAATTTAACTCAGGCAAAAAAGCAAATAAAGAACAAAATCGAAATACCAATAACAATAAGAATGAAAAGATAAAACTAGGAAATCGAGTTGTGCAAAATCAAGTTATACCAGTTATACCAGTTCTTCAATGCACGAGGTGGAGGGTTAGCAGTTTGTTTTCACCTGAAACTTGGGAAGTTTTCCTGGTAGACGCAGTGCGTGGAAGAAACGCGTTATTCCAACCAGGTTTCCCCTCCATCAACCACCTCGGCCGGCCAGTGGGAGGCAGTAGAGAGACCAAGGATGAACTGCATGTTTTTTTGTGAGCGTATACATAGGCCTACCCGAGGGGCTAAACTCCACACAGAAAAGGCCTCTTTTTCGCCCCAACTACTTTAAATATCCTAATCAAGCAACAGGCTGGAATGAAATGCCATCTCGAATGTTATAGAGTGCTGGGGGGGACGTGGGGGGGGGGCTATGAGGGGCCGGCGTGTGGTGGGGGGGCACCAGAGCCATTATTCATTCTCACCGTTCCTAATGGCACACACAATGCAATTAACAGATAAGGAAATTAATTAATTTGGACTTAGAGCGACACCTTTGCTGCTTTGAAGCTACTTGTTTACCAGAGTGAAGGCTTTCGTGCTGATGCGTGTCCACGGGTCCTTTAAAAAAAAAGAAAAACAAAAAAAGTGAAATACGAGGAAGGCGAAGAGACGAGTTATGAACCGAGGGGTTGGGCGGGGGCTAAATTAATGTCCTGTCTGCTGTGGTGCACCCTGGGTAATGCAAGACTGATGGCACGCTACCAGATGCAGTGTTGCCAGGTTTTGTGAAAGGAAAGAGCAAAACCATTATATCTATGAAAACAAGCCCATGCAAGAAATGCAAAGCAAATATTATATTACTGAGCACTTTCAACTCTTTTTTGGGGGGTATTTGAAAGTTAGAGCTCCCAATAACATGTCTCGGAACGTCTTGAATATGTTTGAGCAACTTTTTAACAACACACATTTTTGCATCGCAGGAGGGGGGTATCAGTAGGGGTTAACAGCAGTAGATCTGCTGTTCTCGCTAGTTTTGGTCCCAGGAAAACATGACGTTTGTTTTTAGAATCTAGAGCTAAAATGTTGGTAAACCACTGCTCTGTCTATGCAATTGTACAATCAGAATATATAGAGCAATTTAACACTTGAATTCAATCAAATATCATGATTTACTGCACCTAATTAAGGCTATTTTACATTTGCAATATCAGCCCAGGTCACTGTCGCCATTTAAAGATGGGGTGCCATGATTTTTGTATTTTTTTCCAGTTTTGTACATGTTTAAGAGATGGCAGTACATACTGTACTAATTTACGGGTCTATTTATGTGCAATGATGTCTTCACTTTGTACCGGTATTTAGGCTTACTTCCTGGATGCTGAACCTTTCCAGTCAAACGTACCAATGAAAAAAAACTGCCATATAGTGACATCACATGTTTAGTCCCTCACCCAACCCCTCCCCCTTTATCATGCAACTATAGCTGTGGTTGTGACTTCATTTCATTTGGATCTCCAACCATCACCAGGCACCAGGAAAACCAGGCATATTTAATGAACTGATAGGGTGGAATCATAAAAAAACGACAGTTTAACACTGTACACTGTTTTGGAAAAAAAAAAAAAAAAAAAAAACACCCTCATACAGGGGTGTAGTGGAGGGGGGACGCGGGGGGACGGCGTCCCCCCACTTCTCACATCTAAAATATTTTTGGGTCTGAAAAAAATCATTAGCATGGTGAAGTACATCTTGATGACATCATCAAGATGTGTTTCACCATGTTAATGAGTTTGCTTTTTTCTGAGAGTGTACAAATGTGAACCAAATGGACCCGCTAGGGTCCTGGTCAAAATCAAATGGGGGGGAATTCCCCTTTCAGAGGCGTCCCCCCACTTCTAAAAGTACCACTACAACACTGCCCTCATATAACAATAATACAATCATACCTGATGACCACATTTTAGGGGGCAAAGAATCCTGGCACTTCATGTTTAATGTAAATATGGATTCAAACTAATGTGTGCTTCCTGTGCTATCACACATTATGTGTGACCACACATCATGTGGCTGTCGAGATCGACAACTGTGAACTCTCACACCACAACGTGCCATGAAAACATATATGCACACACATTCTGTATGTGCGATGATCATCTCAGATGGTGTCTCTCTTGGCGAATGGTGGGACCCTGGACCTAATCCATGCAAGGTGGAGGGGGGAAACTATCTGGGGCAAGGTCAGGATTTTAGTGGTGTCAGCAAAAAGCTGTCTGGCTAAAGGGCTGCATGGGAATGTTGTCAGCAGTAGTGTTGATCTTTGACAGCAAATTTTGACCTAGTTTTGAGGAGTAAAATTTAGATTCAGTCATGTAGTCATCTGACACTTTAGTGTTTAGTCAACTGAAAAGTTGACTTTTAGTCGTCTCAATCGAACCGTTGAATCAGTAAACCAAAGTGTATCTTGGAAAGCAAAATACTCCATAAAATAGGGGTGGCCAATTAGGACACAATATTGAAATATGTTTACATACTGTGTGCTGATTAGCTGAAAATTGCCAATCTGCGACCTCGCTCCCCCATGTTGTGAGCTTGTCGACTGTATTCAAATCGCAATAACAGCCGAGCGCAAACCAAGCACAGGAGGTCTCTTCTCCTAACATTTTGTGTCTAGTATCTACACTATTTGTTGCCAACACTGTTGGCATACTGGGATTTTACAGTCTTATATCAGTTTTGTTGTTGGTTTCCTTCAGTGAAAGAAGACAATCATTTTTTTTGGTCATAGTAATTTTATTCAACAGAATCAACATGCTCCTCTGGCGAATGTTGTGTTGTTGGTGGTGATGTGGGGGTTGGGGGCTGGACCTAATCCATGTCAGGAGAGGGAAAAACTCTGTGTGGGTCAAGGTCAAGGTTTGGTGGTCTCAGCAGAGCTGTCTGACTGAGTGTTTGTCAGCAGTACACTGTATGTCAGAGACTCAGGGCTCAGGGACGTGCACACACACAGACATCGACGGGGGCTTCAGCCCCTGCCCTTTTACAACTGACCTTTCCACACCATGCATAATGTCATGCAGCATTCAGGGGAATGTTTTTTTTCCCTGTATTTGGAATAAATGTTTAGAAATCCATGTTATCACACCATTCCCACTAGCCAAATAGTTTTGGGTTGCACCCCGAAAATTGCTCAACTGCTGAAATCTGTCAACACATTGCAGCACGGTCATTGAGAGTTTGTAGATCTGCTATTTTCCCTGCTGTCGTAAAACTACTCCCTATAGACGAATTTCACAACGGTTGTCTCCAGTGGAAACCCATTCATTTGCCATAGGAACGAACCCATTCATTTGCCATAGGAACGGCTTGGTTTGGACGCCAGCACGGAATGGCAGCTGTGATTGGCTAGGCCGATCACATGACTGTCGGAACAGAGCAGAGTTTGCATAAGGGTGCGTTCACATTGAAGACATCGATGAAACTGCAAAATTTCTTCAAATTGGCCATCTTTAGTCCAGCTCCAGTCATATAAGGAAGGATAATTGGCAGATTTCATGAGTTCACACAAGTGTGATTTTTCTTTTGTCTGAAAGTGTCCTATTATGGGATTTCAGTCCCTCCCCCTCTAACACTCTCCGCACGCCCCTGCTGAGAGCTCTGAACAATCACACGCTGAACAATCACAATCACATCATTTGTGTCTAATGAATCCATGCAGGCGGTAATTAATAAGCGATTGTCTGGGGTTTTCACATTTATCGCTGAGATTCAGAAATTGGTATGAAATTAATGACAACTACATCGATGACTGTGTGGGTTTGAGGTGGGCCACCTCAAACCCGTGGCCTGGCTCACATGTCATGTGAACGCTTCAAGAAACATGAAAACACAATAATGCAGATAATGCAGTAGTTTTCCACCAGTGGTCTGGGGACCACCAGGCGTCCTTGAGAGGCTTCCAAGTGGTCCCTTGCTAAGTTGGTTAACCGGATGTAACTCTTGATCTTGAGTGTAAAAAATGAAACTAAATGGACCCGCAAGGGTCCATTTGGTTTCATTTTTTACACTCAAGATTTAAAAAATATTCAGCATCTTAATTAGCCTAAGTCTACAGAACTAGAAGATTAATGGTCATTATGGTCTGTATGTATTGCCTGTTTTGTGTCCAAAATCCAGCCTCATATTGTGGACAAAAGCAAAAGAAATTTTTGGTTTTAGGGGTCTGTTGGGCTAAAATGTCATCAAATGGTGGTCCCTGGCTCAAATGATGAATTAATGGTGGGCCCTGGTATCAAAAAGGTTGAAAACCCATATAGATATAGATAATGTGTACATTCTGTCATGATATTTCATCGACTATAAAGCTGCGTTGTTCCACGTGACGAAGCGAAAGGTAGATCTGGGCCATGTAGCTCCAAAATACACTTGGTTTCTTATTTACATCCCTAAAGAATGTGCTTTTTTCGCCCTAGCGAGCAGCAAATGCATACCGGCTAATTCCAGACTCCGGCACTGACCTTTTTACACCGTGGAAAAAAGCACAACCAACTCTCTCTCCCGGGCAAGAAGAGTCTGCATCATCTCAGCCCCCCACTGCCCTCTCCCCTCTCCCCCCACCTCTACCTACGGCCCCCCCGAGGTTGTTTGTGCTGTGATGTGATGTGTCTGCCCGCCGCGCAGCATTGTTGGCCGTATTGAAAACCAATGCTGGAGCCCATGCTGATGAATGAAGTCGTGGAGGGTTTTTTCTTCTTCTTTTTTTTAAAGAGTCCAGAGCTCAGGTGCTCATGCTGCAGCGTTGCAGTGTTGTTGCGTTGTGTTGGAACTACAGGCACCGCGTCGTGCTGATTGAGAGAGGATTTACAATTAATGGTACAGCAAACCGGGATCAATTGCAATTAGGTGTGTGTAACACACTCTGCGGGCCGATAAGCATCGGTGTCATCGATCAGCGCGGCGCCGGGGCCGGGCCGATGCCACGCGCCGCACCGCACCGCCGTCTCCTGGAACTTTACACTAGAGGCGAGGTCGCTCTCTCCTCTGTCTCCTTGTGTTGGCAATGAGAGCGTTGATTCTGCCAGCGGATGTTCGATTTAGGTTGTAGTCACAGTTCTTTGAACAAAACTCGCCTTTTCCATATTTTGTTTGTACCTTAAATCTAGTGTTATCAATCCATCGATCCATCTTCAAACGTGTGTCTGTAGTCGGGTCACAGGGGCAACAGCTCCACCAGACAGCTCTACACTTCCCACTCACAGACTACTCAAAAAAGTTTTTCCAAAGAATAAAACAAAGGCAAAAAAAAGGGGATAAAAGTTGGGTTTAGCATGTGATGAAAATGGAGCCCTATGTGTTAAGAAAAACGCTCCAATGGGGGGGCCCCCCTGAGGCTTCACAGGCTCCCCAGGGGCCCATCATGCCAATGGCGTGAGCTTTCATGCATGTGATGCTGCCATACCACATACAGGCACACATTAAAGGGAAACTACACTTTTTTGCCAAGAAGTCTACCAAGTCTACACAACTAGAGAATGTAGAAGATTAATGGTCATTTTGATCTGTATGTTTGACTGTTTGGTTTCCAAAATCCAGCCTGAAATTGTGGACAAAAGCAAAATAAATCTTTAGTTTTGGGGTCTGTGGGGCTAAAATGTTGTCAAATGGTGATCCGTGCCTGGTATCAAAAAGGTTGAAATACACTGGTCTAAATGTAATTAATATGTTTTGTTTTTGCAAAAAATGGTGAATGCTGAGGTTAGGGCTAGTCTTGCGTAATCAGGCAAACATTGTACAATATTTGAATCCTAAATAGATTCTGGAATTTCGCCTTCCCCAAATCTTGAGAAACAAAACCTGCCATTTCCAGTTAGTTGAGGCCAAGCGACGCAGGGGTGTGGGTTTTTTGGCATGTGTGTGCGTGGGACGTGTGTGGGTTTTTGACAAAAGGACACAATGGTGTCACCCTCCGGAGGGGGTCCCTGGGATGCAATGCTGTGTTGAGTACTGGTGGTGTAGTTCTCGAGACATTGTCTCGTCTCAAGGACAGTATCAAGACAAATTGCCATTGTCTCGTTGTCTTGTTTTTGCCTCGCACCGAAATTGTTTCGTCTCAGTCTTGTTGCTCTCACACTTCGTTGCCTCGTGTTCTGGTCTTCCTCCCTCCCTCAATTTGTCTTGCTCTTTTCAGGTTCTTGGAGCAAATGTCTCGGGTCTCTTTCGCCACCGAGACCACTCGAGATGAGTCAATGCAAAAAGAACTGTTCTATATCCATTATGAGGATCGAGGAGCCCATTCATTAGAACAGCAGAGCGGTGTTCAGTGCTTCATGGATGACGTGGATATTGCTAGCTACCCCACAACTACAGAGAGAATTTAGGGATCGATGGAGCACAAAACAATAATGTCTCTGTCTTGACTTGGTCTTGCCTCGCAGTGGTCTTGGTCTCTGTCTTGGCCTCGACCCCTCTAGATCTTGGTCTTGGTCTCGAACCCATAGGTGCTAGTCTTGTCTCGATCTCGACCCCCCAAGTATTGTGGTTGTCTCGGTCTTGTTTTGGTTTCGACCCCCCTAGGTCTCGGTTTTGGCCTCGAACCCGTAGGTGTTAGTCTCGTCAACGATCTCGACCCCCCAAGTATCGTGGTTGTCTCGGTCTTGTTTTGGTCTCGACCACCCTAGGTCTTGATCTTGGCCCCCAGGTCTTGTCTTGTCTCGATATAATTGGTCTTGACTACAACACTACTGAGTACTATACTCTGTAATGTTGTTGAAGTACTGGGTTCCCTGGGACCCCAGGTAAAGACCACCCCAGGGGTCCCCGGCGGACGCATTAAATTGAAAACCCCCAAATTCACATCACCGCTAAGCTCTCCTGCACCAGACAGGAAATCTCTCATCTTTTCTAACTCCCTCTCCTCCGCTATACTTGATCTGTATTCTCTGGGAAACAGAAAGGGAGAAGAAAAAAACACACACACAACACCACAGAGCTTTACTGGCAGAGACATAATCACAGATGGCCAACAGGCATTACGCAGGAGAAGGCCGCGAGCTATGAAGCATTTTTATGCTCCTTCTCCTCCCCGTCGGTACGACATGCACATAACTAAACAGCACAGAGAGAGAGAGAGAGAGAGAGAAAGAGGAGGCCCAGAGGACAGACACCACAAAAAATCCCCGCCAGGAATCCCTGGAAAGAAAATGGTTTTATTAAGTAAAGCTACTCGGGGAGATATAACAACGGCAGCCGCTGATAATAATGCCTTTCATTTTGACCGTGATCTTATTTGATCAGAGGGGAGGGGTACGGGGGTGGGAAGAGGGGGGGAGACCGCACGCACGCACACACACACACACACACACACACACACACACACACACACACACACACACACACACACACGCATACGTCTCACCGAAGTTGACACAAGACGGTGCGGCTGCTCCTCTCACTGCTGGGAGCAGATTAAGTCGTCAGCAGATACGCGGCCACAGCGACTTTGTCACTCGCTGGCCCTGCGCGGCCGAGGACAAACTAATATTGTGGCGGAACTGCAGCTGTGGCACTTTTCTAACACTCTTTAAATGCTGCTCCCGACGCACACGCCCGCGCACGGACACGGGCTGGGCACACACACACACACACACACACACACACACACACACACACACACACACACACACACACACACACACACACACACACACACACACACACACACACACACACAGAGAGAGAGAGAGGCACACACTTTTCTCCTTTTCACAACGCTGTTCCGTGTGGAAGAGTTTGGGGGTCTGTACATGAGAACATACATACAAATGCACACCTACACATTTGTTTTTGTTTTTTGTGTGTGTGTTTTTCAGGCTTGTAGATCTGATAGTGTGCTTTTGTTACTTTGTTTATTCATTTGAATGGCAACATGGAACAAATTTTCGCACCTGAGGTTTCTAGGGGTCAGACAATTTGCTTGCTTCATATTTCTATTAGATATATTGATACATTGCATTTTCTCCCCACAAACTACTGCTTTTATTATACTAAAAACATGTCCAAACAATTTCAAATGGTATGGACTACCATGGTATGGACCACCATGGAACATTTTAAAGCAATTCTAAGCCATATAGACCATGAAAGGTTATACTTCAATACAGCCAGATAACGTCAGTTAGTCTTACTGACATGAATGCCCCCCTAAATGCCCCGACTGCCCCACCAAACACGATGGCATGCCAAACAACACAAATTTCAAAGATATTTCAAATTAAAGTGCTTCTATTTAAATGTATTTGAAACACTACTACTGCTACCAACTACAGTAAATGCCATTGTGGCACCACTAAACCAACACAATTTAATCATTCACAACAGAAAACTCTGAGTCAGACCTTTAGCTTTATGCATGCTGCGTAGCTGTTGCAACTTCTATACCGAAATTAACCACGAGGGCGAGGAGGCCTATAGCTCCAGTTCAGTCTCTTATTGTTTTATTACTCAGTGTGGCCAGAACCTCCTTTTAAAGGCACTGTTTGTGGAAGTGTGGATTGACGTGCCAAAGTGCTGATCAAAGCAGGCTTTGATCAAAGCTGCCGTTGATTAGCCATCGGCCCGTTATAGAGCAGAGTGGTTATTATCCAGAGATTACTCACCACTACTGAATTCAGCTTTGATTGGCCAATCAAAAGCTGAACTCAGTGGTGGACCAATCAGAATCAAAGCATTCAATCAAGCCCTAACAGTAGTTATCGCATTTTAGGCGGCTACTCCTTTTGGTGTTCTAAGCTTTATTAGCATAATTAGCATTACTTAGCATTGTTAACACTACTTAGCATTATTAGCATTATTAACAATACTTAGCATTAGCATTACTTAGCATAACTAGCATTGAGCCAGCCGGACTCCCGGGCCTGACGGCCTTTGCCGCATGTCACTCCCCATCTCTCTCCCCTTCCTGTCTACCTACTGTTGACTATCAATAAAGGCATGAATAGCCAAAAAACAAATCTTAAAAAATAATAATAATTATTATTATTATTATTTGCATTACGTAGGCCTACTTAGCATTATTCGTATTATTAACAGTACTTAGCATTATTTTTTGTCATTTGTTTATTAGTTTTATTTATTTTATTTTTTACACACACAAATGAACATCAGCAATCTTCATATTAGAAAAGCATTATTAGCATTATTAACTTAGAATTATTAACCTTAATTACCATTATTAGCATTATATTAGCATTCTTTACTTAGCATTATTAGCATTACTTAGTATTTTCAGAATTTTTAACAATATTTAGCATTAGCCTCATTTTGCATTACTTAGCATCATTAGCTATTGAAAAATGTCAGAGTGCGCCACTCGGTGGTGCGCTCTGAGCTTGTAGATCTTATATAAAAAAAAAAAAAACGGTGAAAACGGGGCAGAAATCTTCAAACTCATTTTTCAGTTCGGGATAGGTTATCTATGATCATAAGTAAATACGTTTGAGAAGAAACTTTATTTCTTTGGAAGTTTCTTTCTTTCTTTCCTTTCTTTCCCTTTCCTTTCCGGTGTCTGTCCTCTTACTGTGCAGACCAGAGTAAATCACGGCGGCGGTGCTGCTGTGATGGTTGCCACCAGGGGCGGATCTAGGCATGGGGGGCAATGCCCCCCCCTTAATGTCCTGACTGCCCCACCAAACACAATGGCATGCAAAACAACCCAAGATATTTCAAATTGCTTGTATTTAAAATGATTTGAAACACTACTACTGCTACTAACTAACTACAGCTGCAGCACTACTAAACCACTAAACCGACAGCATTTCATCACTGAAAACAGAAAACTCTCTGAGTCAGACCTTTAGCTTTATGCATGCTGCGTGTCTGTTAAACAACAACTGATGTTATTATTGATGCTTTACTTGCCCAATAAGTCTTTTTAACCAAAAATGTTATGGGTGCGTCTTCATTGCCCGTGGCGTGAAGCGACACAGGCGATGAAGACGCACCCATACCATTTCTCTTGCCACCCCCCCCCCCCATTGGGAATGTTACATCTGCCCCTGGTTGCCACAGTGGTTGTGGAGTGTCACATCCGGGGCTGATGAAAGAACATAATTATGTCTACCAGCCCATGACGTCTGTCTGTACAGAACAGGGACACTCCACATGATGTGTAAATGGCTGGTACAGGGACAAGTGCCATTAGGTGCTATTGATTGTGCCAGTACATGTCATTGTGAGTGTCTTACAGTGTCTTTGGAAGGAGGCTAGAGGACACTTTTTTCCCTCCCTCTCTCTCATGTATTATTTTTAACAGCGGTTTGACATTGTTTGTTCAGATCCACAGGAATGAATATATATATATACTGTATATATATATATATATATATATATATATATATATATATATATATATATATATATATATATATATATATATATATATATATATATATATATATATATATATATATATATATTAGGCTGTTGAAAATAGTTAATTAATGGGATTAAATTAATTTTGTTGATTAATCTGATTAAATTTTTTAACGCAATTAACTCATGTGCACACTGACTCAACCCACTGAGCATTTTCTCATTGAAAGAAATGGGTAGAGCACAGATTTACGGAGACATATAGCCGTGTGTCTCCCTGGAACCGGAGCCATAGAGTATAGCTGGAGGATCTACAAGCATTGAGGGCTTGTAGATCACCTATTTTGATAACTATTTTAAAGATAAATGGTTATTTTTTTTACAAATTCGATTTCCTTTTTAAATGTTGAAATCCTGTACAGGAAAACATGCATATTTTGGACATAGTTCGAATGGTGATTAATCATGATTAAATTAATTTTGAAGCTGTGATTAATTTGATTAAAATTTTTAATCATTCAACATCCCTAATATATATATATATATATATATATATATATATATATATATATATATATATATATATATATATATATATATATATATATATATATATATATATATATATATATATAATATATATATATATATATATGATAGTACAATACAGTGGTTTTCAAACTTTTTTATCCCAGGGCCCCACGTTTGATGACATTTTAGCCCCATAGACCCCAAAAGTAAAGATTTCTTTTGTTTTTGTCCACAATTCCAGGCTGTATTGGGGAAACAAAACAGTCAAACATACAGATCAAAATGACCATTGATCTTCTACATTCTCTAGTTGTGTAGACTTGGGATAATTCAGATGGTGAATATTTTAACTCTTGAGAGTGTAAACATGCAACGGTTTCCAAGGTTTCCATTTGGCTAACCAACTCTCTATCATTTAGCCTGGGGACCACCTGGAACCCTCTCAAGGACCACTGGTGGTCCCCGGATCACTGGTTGAAACCCACTGTTTTAAAGACATGGGGTGTCATAGATTGTATGTTGTATGTATGTATGTATGTTTGATTGTTTTCTTTCCCAAATCCAGCCTGGAATTGTGGACAAAAACAAAATACATATTTTGGGGTCAGTGGGACTAAAATGTTCTCAAATGCTGAATAAATAGTGGGCCCTGGTGTCAAAAAGGTTGAAAACCACTGCTTTAAAAGATGGACAACAATAAGGCAGCAGAGGCGCAGGATGACATGTGATGGGATACCCCCTACAGGGATTATGGTAGCTTGGGCAGCCAGTGGTTCCTATGTCACCATGGGACCGTGTGTTGAGGGACATCAATGATTCCACTCCAGTGATTATCAAACACAGACCTAGGACACCACCCTGTTCAGCACGTGTTAAAAGCAAGGTTAGAAGGAGAGGATCGGGGGTATAGAGAGAGCCAATCTCTGCCACTCTGTTGGCCTCAGATATTCCCTGCTTGATAAGAAAGCCTTGGATCGATACGCTGATCGCCGTCGCGAGAGGGGGAATATATATGCACAGTGTTGTGGACTTTGATCTACTTTGATATACTGTGTGTGTGTGTGTGTGTGTGTGTGTTGTGTGTGTGTGTGTGTGTGTGTGTGTGTGTGTGTGTGTGTGTGTGTGTGTGATACACTGTAGCCTAAACAAACACTCAAATAATTATATTATTTTTCATATTTTCTGAGTGTGCTATTTGGCTGCAGTACTTCAAATGCCCATACACACAGACTCCCCTCCTTCCTCACAAAGTTTAAGGGGAAAGAACTATTCCAATTTGTATTTTTACTGACTAAACTCACTCACAGGAGAATCTGAGAGTGTTGATTCACACGCCACCATTCAGACACACACACAGTGTGAGGTCTGACTGATTAATAAAAAAAGTGAAAAAAGTAAAGTTCATGGTGGAGGCCCTTTAAAGATATCATTTAAAGATTTGCAAATAGCAAATCTACAAGCCCAGTGGAACGCCACAAGCTTGCACATTTGCTATTTTTGAATGGCCAAAATTAAAGTGTAACTATATGGGTAAGGCATCAGGCATCTGCGAGGCTGGTGGTGTCACTCGGACTGCCCACCATATATGGGCATGTGACATCCCATGAAGTCATATGCTGTGTTAAAACCTTTTTGGACATTCCTCATAGTAAGCACTGTATAGTTTGGTTGTGCTAGAACTGGCCAAATGAAAGAGCAGAATTTAAAAGATTTGCAGCAACACGAGGGAATACCTTGATCTTGACTTGTTAAGAGCAGAATCTTGCATAATCCGAGTACAAGGTTGGATTTAATCAAACAGCAAAATAAAAGGATTATGTTTCTGTGCTAAACAGCAAATATACGCATATAACCTTCATATAACTCGTACAGATACCTTCTGTATTTCTTCCCTTGTTTACCATTGCTCTGTAGTATAATTATAATAGTTTTTTTCCTGCATCTTTTCTTTTCTTTTGCCTTGTTTCTACTGTATATTACAACAGTACCCTTTCTGGTTCTTAGAACTACCTAGGTGGTGTTGTAGTTTTTGAGACATTGTCTCGTCTCGAGCCAAGTCTAAAGACAAATTTCCGTTGTCTCGGTCTTGCTTTTATCTCGCGCTCAATTTGTCTTGATCTTGTCACAATGTCATAGCAAATGTCTCGATTCTATTTTTCCACAAGACCACTTGAGACGAGACAAACCTTTGTCCATCCATTGTGCAGACCGAGGAGCCCATACAGACGGCTGTCTTATACACAGTGCAGCGCTGGATGGCGCACATATTGCTAGCAGTCTGCAAACCGACAGTTAGTATTGTAGAGTAACAACTAAAATATCATATTGTACTATTGCTATTGTACTATAGTTTGGCCTCGACCCCTCTAGGTCTTGGTCTTGGCCTCGGTCTCGACCCCTCTAGGTCTTGGTCTCGGTCTCGACCCCTCTAGCTCTTGGTCTTGTCTTGGTCTTGATTTAGGTGGTCTTGACTACAACACTACCTGTAGGCTTATAGGCTGTAACCTTAACTGCTGTGCTGCCTCTAAAGGCGACTGATTGTCCTCACCAAGCGTGCAATTTCCCATCTTAAAGACCCTCTCCTCCTCCTCAAACTCTGCCTCCATCCTTCTGCTCTCATCAAGCCGCAGAGAGAGATGGAAAACTCCAAGTGGGTGTCGATTGTGTATATTTTTGAACTGATTTCCTACAGCGGCACTGGGTTATTCGGTTTTGGGAACGTGAAGCTATGAACCACGCGGAGAGTGAAGCAGATATCAATATCTGTTACCCACGATTCATTTGAGACACAATTAATAGTTGGAGATGTTTACTCTCCAGAATGAACTCATATTCATATGCGTGCTAATCGTGGTAGTGCTAATGATGCATAAAGGCTCCTTTATCATCCATTGTTTCAAGGATCCCTGTTTGTATTGGCTTTGTCAAAAAAAACATTATTAATCATTCTGAGCGTAAAGATAACATTGTCTAAAACCAAGCTTTGCTTTATATGTGGTATGAAATGACACTAACCCGCCCAAAATGTTGCTAATAAACTGTAATGCACGTTCAAGTCAGATGTCAAATGTAGAAGATTAATGGTGATTTTGACTGTTTTGTTTCTAAAATCCAGCCTTTACTTGTGGACAAAAAGAAATATTTAGTTGTGGTGTCTGTGGGACTAGAATGTCATCAAATGGTGGTCCGTGGCTCAAATTCTGAATAAATACTGGTCCCTGGTATCAAAACAGTTGAAAGCCACTGCTTAAGACAATCAAAACAGGGCCCTGCCAGTGCGCTATTACCAAACATGCTCAGGATGTGCATAACAGAGTGACTTCAGCTGCTAAGTCACAAAGAGGCAAAGAGTGGAAAGGAACTGGTTGGAATAATGTGTTCCTTCCATGCGCTACTGGTAAAACTCCCATCTGCTAGGTCAGGGGTTTTCAACAGGTGGTCCGGGGACCACCAGTGGTCCTTGAGAGGGTTCCAGGTGGTCCCCAGCTAAGTTGTTTAACCATATGTAACTCTTGAGAAGTAAAAATATTCATCATGTGAATCAGTCCTAATCTACACAACTAGAAGATCAATGGTCATGGACAGAAGCAAAGGAAATATTTAGTTTGGGGGCGTCTGTGGGGCTAAAATGTCCTTAAATGGTGGTCCGTGGCTCAAATGCTGTATAAATGGTGGTCCCTGGGATGAAAAGGTTGAAAACCCCTGTGCTAGGTGCTAAGAAGTGTCCTCTGGCCCCTGTACCAAAGGAAAGAGCTGAGTTCTTGGTTCTTGTTAAAAAAAAATGCAGGGGCAAAAAAATAGAACCACAATACATACTACAGAAACGATTACAAATGATCATTTTAATATAAAAAAATGATTATACCATATTTGCTACACTCTGGAAACAAATGACTTGTTGTGTTGTATGTTTAATAGGTGTGTTTAGCTGCAGGAAAGCTTCCCGGGTGTAGATTAGCTGACCTGCCTTTGCATACGTGCTATAAGTGTTGACTGCATTATTTGCATAATGGGCTGCCTGGGCCGCGCTCTGAATGTCAATTTTCATGTTTATGTACGGTCTGAACTGACATGCCTAGACATAACAGTCGCCATATGACCTTATAAATAATGCAAACCCATAACAATATCTGAAACAATGTATTATGCATTGCTGTCAAGTCACTCTATAAACTAATTGCCCTACAGTACCGGCTATAAAGGACATCTCTGTCGGTTTAGGATTGTACCGTATATTGCCATTAACGTACAACAGTATTATGTTGTAGTCAATGTTTTGATGTTTGCCTATAAAGCAACGGAAGGCATGGCACCCCCAAACCTGATCCGACCCTGAGCAGCTAGGGCTATAAATTACAACACTATACCATATATGGGCATCTTGCGGCCATATAATACAGTGGCAAAATCTACCTTCTGGCCTTGACAGTCCATACATCCAAACAGGAATCAAACAATCAAGTCCTAATTCGATTGCATTAAACGATGTTAACAGAAGGCTCTTTCTCATTTGGTTATCTTAACTAACTTTACTTTAAGTGTCAGAGTTTGGAAGCGATTGTCACTAAGGCAACCTCCCGTGAAAATTCAAAACGGGTATGGGCTGTTGAGTGATGGTCAACAAACAGTACCAATCTCCAGCCCCTTATCATGTGTTGACTTGTCTTCTTATCAGTGTGTTTAGTTTCAACGCGCAATACAGCATATGTTTTGATACCGTTTTGACTGGTGACAGGTTATTGGTTTAACTAATGACCCTAGATTACTGTTGTCTATGCATTTGATGTATCACTGTGTGTTTACCCGCTCTGGAGGAGAGCGTCTGCTAATATTATGGCCAAGTTGTAAATTGCTGTGTACTGTGTTGCTTTGCAGTAACACGTGAGGCAGCCAGATGGCTATGCAAAACATCCGTGTCTGGAAGGTCACCTTTTCACAACCCCAAACTAGTGACTACTGTACCACAGGGTATGAAAGCACAGATTAACAGTCTTGCCTGCGGACCATTTTTACGGCCACGACACTCCAAGACTGCCTATGTTTAACCTTAAGTTTGAACAGCATGCACACTGTAACCGACCGCTGACTTGTTTGTCATGGAAACAGCGTTGCCAACTGCCAAAATCCAAAATGCACTTGTGGCACTTCCAAAATGCACTAGAATGCTCTAGAGCAGTGGGTTTTCAACCGTCTTCATACCAGGGCCCACTATTTATTCTGCACTTTAGCCACAGACCACCATTTGATGTTGAATTTATTTGCTATGACTAATTTATCACAAAATCAGAAATCACAATGTTGGTCAAAATAGCAATTCTTAAATTAGGTAATTCAGATTTTAAAATAATGTAAATATAATTTAACTCTTGAGAGGGTAAAGTGAAACCAAATGGACCCATAAGGGTCCATTTGGTTTCACTTTACTCTCTCAAGAGTACAGGGTCCATTTGTATACCAATGTTCCTTTCCGGAAAGGAAGGAGGACTCTATCATAGGGGAAAAATGGTGAAAAAAAGAGGGTTTTATCTCTGGCGCCTGTCAACCAATTTTGTCCCAACTTCCCAGCAAAAAAGCACTAGAGTTTTTCACCAATTTTGGTGCTAGGGGGTGGAAAAAACTAAATATAGCGACAAATGTGCCAAGTTGGCAACACTGCATGAAAATTGGTGCAATCGCTTTTTGTAGTGTTGAAAAATATTCCACAGTGGCCATCATATCAACACAGCAGAGTAGGAAGCTGCTGCTAGCCAGAGACTCAATTTCCCATAAGCCTTTGCACAATGGGTGACAGACCCTTGTTCTGGTGATTATCCTCAACATGACGCACCTCCATATCTGTTTGGATGAAACCATTGTGGATTAACCAATGAAAACACATCTCAGGCATCTTGTTATTGGTAGGGGTGAAAAGTTGTTTTCAACAATTTATCTACTCCTGTAACTCCTCATTATAAGTTAGTGTTTATGCACTTGACACGATGCGACCTCATTGACTGGTAGGCCAACCAATAAATAAATTTAAAAAAAGATTATTACGGCAGTTATGAGAACGTGGGGGGATTTTTTTCAGTAAAACTGGATATTTGGGCTTTTATTTTTAAATATGTCTCGATGGAGTGGAGCGCTAGAATATTCTATTTGCGTGTGAGTTTTGGTGGACCAGTCTGGGCCAAATGTCAGGTCCGCATGTTTGACCCCACACTCCAGTCCTGTCATTCCCCTTTGTGGCCAGTTTAACCTAGTGGTTTTTCATACCAGGGCCCACTATTTATTCAGAACTTGACCCATGGGCCACCATTTGTGGACATTTTAGCCCCACAGACCCAAAACTAAAGATTTCTTAAGCTTTTGTCCACAATACCAGGCTGTATTTGGGGAAACAAAACAGTCAAAAATACAGATCAAACTATTAATCTTGGGGGATGGCGACACGTTGGTGAGATCAAATCAGATCAGCTTGATCTGCCGTCCAGGCTTGCACTGAGTTTTGTAGTCATGTCAACACCTAAAGTACCTTCTGAGATGGTGGCCAGCAAGTTAATCTATGCTAATAGATAAAAAGTACAACACACGTTTTTGCCTGATAAGCAGACAACAGAATAATCAATCACGACAAAACATGTTGTAAATCTGTTAAGGAGTTAACAGGTTTCTGGTGGTGGTGATATTATTGTCTGCTCACTTTGTATGTCCATGACAAGACAAAAAAAGTCCACCACAAGCCGACATGGCGATGGACATATTGCTGTTGTAAACTTCAACGAAAGAAAAAGTCCAAATCCCGAATTCAAACTGCGATCAAACCAGCCGATAGGAGCCCTATTTGTAACAATCTTCCAGCGATCTAGGCCACAGATGTATAAGAGTCTTTAATCCATCTCCATCGGAAGAGAGAGAATATTAAAACCATTTTCCATTTTAATGTCCGTAGCGTTTCCATCTGCTGATAGCGGGAGAACTGACAGTATTTCTCAAAGGTTCCACTATAGCCAGGGATGGAGGAGACCGCGCAGACCCTTCTCTCTGTTCTCTGGGGAAATATCTTATGCTTTGGAGTTGAATGTGTGGTATCCATCATACTGATGAAATGCATAATTAATTCTCAGCGTTCCCTTAATCCTTCTACCAGACTTGATGAGATGGGAGTGAAAAAATAATACAAGCTGGGGTGTTTCCAGTAGTGGTAGAAGTAGTCCTGCACACTTGCATGTTTTAAAAGTATTGCTATACCACTTGTTACAAGTATAAATGGTAGATCTACAAGCTCACAACACCAGCGTATTGCATCATGATGACCTTCTAGATTAGGTATTTTCAAATAGCTTAAGTACACAGAGCTGACGTGGGTAATGTATGATTCATAATAATCTATTCTAAATATACAAAATCCAAATAATATTTCTATGGGAGTATAAAGTACAGTATTTGCCTCTGAAATGTTAGTGCTGCAGATTGCAAGTTACACAAGATAGAATCATTGTAGAACACCTTAATTGCCGTTTGCGAGTTGCCAGAGTATTGTTTTATGTGTTTAATTTGCTGTTGAATAATCCGGATACGTCATTTTAAAGATCCCGAGGCGTTATGATGACGTAACAATCAATCAACCATACCCCCTGTCTCTTCTAGAAAACTGAGTCCAGTCCAATGTGAAGAGTGCATACCCAGCGCCGATTCTTCCTATACGCAGACTACGCACTCTGCGTGGGGCCCCCGATTCCCCAAAGCCCCCCCCCCGCCAGCTCTGAGTAACTAATTGAAAGAACTGTTATTTACGCAAATAACGTAGAGTGGGCGCATGTACGTTTATTGAATCGCGGAGCATTACGCAAATAACGTACAGCGGGCGAACGTAACCACTCTCTCTAGTGCATGTTAGTTCTGTACGTAGAAGGGAAATCTTCTTCCGTAAACAGCGTTACTTGAATCATGCCCGCAGTCGCGTTTTTTTTTTTTTTACACCACGCAGAAACGCCCCCCCCTTTTCTTAGCGTGTTTGGTCAACAACATCATTACTTCAGGATATGAAAAAAGGAGCAGCAGCAGTCAGGTAGGCTGCAGGCTAACGCTATGAATGACTGCAGTTTTCGGTTGTGCTGTTAAATGCTGGGCTGTCGGTAGTGTGTTGTGTTGTTTTTTTTTGGTGGCAGAGATACAAGCTTGTTGTATTTTGTCAATAATAATATCTCCTATCATGCGGCATGCCCAAAGCTTAGAGTATTATGGATATAGACAGTTATGTCAACTCAATGAGGTCGAATGTGGTGGTTACTGTAGCCTACAATACTTTGACGGTGAACAAATATTTTCAACTCTTATTTGTCCCTATCCTAGACCTGCTACATCTCTACATAAGAGACAGTTTCATAGTTTTGTTGTTGGTCAGGATTGAAATAGCAATAAATACATTCATTTGAAAAGGAAACATTAGAGAGAGAGAGAGGGAGAGGAGGGGGGGGGGGGGGGGGGGGGGGGGGAGGGGGAGAGAGAGAGAGAGAGTGTGTGTGTCCATAGGTTTATAACAATTAAGTTATCTATAATTTATTTCTCCGCAAAAAATGGCCAAAATAACAAAAAAAGGCCAAAATCAGCACCTGAGAAGCAGGGCCCCTATAAAAAACCTGCTTAGGGCCCCTTGGAGGCCAGAATTGGCACTGTGCATACCACTTTCATCCATTGGATGTGACACTAGCATGCTTGAAGAAAAAGGGCCAGAATTAGTATTTAATAGTTAATAAGTTCATATTTACAGTACATCTCTTTTTTTTCCTTTTTCAGATCCAAAATTTCTGAGATCTGTGATGATGGATGATGATGGTCAAGTCATGGAAGGAGAACCTTCTGAAAGCTTCAAGGGCAAAGACAAACAACTTTAAGACCACCTACAACTTACCACTACCACCATGCGTTTGCTCCAAAGGTACACAGGGGGCGTGGGCAGCATTGGCTCAGAGGGGGAGGGGGGGGCAGTGGCTCAGAGGTAGAGTAACTGGATGGTAACCACAAGGTTGCTGGTTCGATCCCGGGCTCCCGCAGAGTTAGTGTTGATGTGTCCTTGAGCAAGACACTTAACCCCTAATTGCTCCTGATGTGCTAGTAGGTACCTTGCAGCATGGTCTCCACTGCCATAAGTGTATGAATGTATGGGTGAATGTGATGCGCGCAATCTGTGTAAAGCGCCTTGGATAAAGGCGCTATATAAATGCACCATTTACCATTTTTACCATTTACTATTTACACAATCCTAGCTGTCTGGATAGGTTTAGACGACTACATTTGAACAGTAGAAGTGTTAAGAATTGAATATCGGAAATGATTCCGTTAAGTAAAAGGGTAAAAAGTGGTACTTCCCACCACTGGGACTGCTCAGTGCTGTAAAATGTATTCATAGTGTAACCTATATCCTTCTACCACCCCCCCCATACACACACATACCACCACGTTGGCAAGGGGAGTCACCCAGATGACGAATCCACAAGGTTACAAAAGAGTATTTACACAAATAAGTTAAAAAACAATCGATCCGATGCCCCGCACCGCAACCACACTGTCACACCCCCGAGGGGATTGTGTGTGTACGTGCCAACCCCCCTACCCCACCCCCCCAGTCGGCCCGGGTCCCCTGGAAAGAATGCACAATCCCCCCCTGGCCTCCGGGTTCATTTGAGACGCAGATTGTGTCGGATTGATCAATGGGAAGCTAGTGCTGAGCCATCAATCTAACGGCTGGCGGGATCAGGGGGAAAACGGGGGCGACATTAACATGTATAAGCGGCCGTGTCCTGACAAACGTCCTCTAACTACTAGCGTTCTTCCAGTCTGGTTGGAGGATCAGTATACGCCAGCAGGGACACAAAGTGTTAGTCTTAAAGGTAAAAGACAACTTTTTAGCCAAAAAAATCAAAATACATATATAGCTATATTTGCCGCCTTTTCCCCCCTCTACGCTGCTTCTATTTTGATGCTGCAGCTGTTTCCCTGCAGACAGTCCAGAACTTGCCAAACTTGTCAAATCACAGGAAAAAAAAAATCATTCGCCGGCCTCAGGAAAGGCGGTGCTAATTTGTGTGTTGTGTGTGTGTGTGTGTGTGTGTGTGTGGGCGGGGGGGCTTTAGTCAATCACAGCACACTAAAGTTTCCTCTATTACCTTTAATGACGGAGTGTCATTATTTATTTTTGTTTGTTTGTTTGTTTATGGGTCGATAACCTTGGTCTGGTTGGTGTGTGTGCAATGATGTCTTCTAATTAGGTTTTTCCCCATGGAGACTGAAACCTTGACAGTCGAACGTGCCGATGAAATAAACAGTGTTATGGTGACAGTGCTATAATCACATTATCTTCCCCTCCCATCCCCTTTATTATAAAACAGTTGAGTTAAACCAGGGGTGCCCAAAAGGTAGATCGCGATCTACCAGTAGATCACACAGGCCATGCAGGTAGCTCACATGACAGTCCCCTAAAATGTATAGTTCTGTAACTCTTGAGAGCGTTATGAAACTCTTGAGAGCGAAATGAAACGAAATGGACCCTTACGGGTCCATTTGGTTTCATTTTACCGCTCTCAAGAGTTTTGCCAGTTCTCTTTCCCAATTGTGGACAAAAACATGAAAGTTATTCGCTTTGGGTGCAAGAAACTGAACTCAACATCACGAACTGTCAACTCAAATCCCAAGTACTGTTTTCATATGTCAGCATATACAAGAAAACCTTCCAATTCTCCCCCTCCATTTTTCATTATAAGTGCATTATTCTTAAACATTATAACAGTAAGCAACACCATCACTATTTCAAAGTCAAACTGGATTTTTTTTTATATGTAGATCTTGTTGAGCCGGTCATTTTGAAAGTAGCTCTCGAGTCAATAAAGTGTGGGCACACCTGAGTTAAACTGAAGCACCCCATGATTCTTTGGATGCAGGGCGGCTCACTGGAACTGAGCCGCCACCCTGGGCACATTCCTGTGGGTCTGAAACCTCCGGGGGAGCACCCTGGATGACGCTACACGGAGTTGCATCACTCACTTCACACAGGTGTCATTTTTTACTCATCTTTTGAGTCTTAACCAAAAACTAATTTCATGAAAACAAAGAATATGACATTGGAAAAAGTCTCTCTTCTTCCCTAACTGCAGTTGAATATTTCTTGTTTTCACCAAAAACAAACCAGAAACCGAAGCATTTTTTTATAAATCTTTTAGCATTGTTGGCTGGATTTATTTTATTGAATTTTCTATATCATGTAATTCCGGTAACTTCTCTCAAAGTCAAAATGTCATTCATAGGTGGAGAAGAGCAGCGCCGAGTGTGATCATTACTGTAGATTTGAAACTGTGGCAGTGAATGAGTTAAGACTTGTGACAGGAATGGGTTACGTAAGGACAACAAACGACATTGGATCTATAGCAGTGGTTTTCAACCTTTTTGATACCAGGACCCACTATTTATTCGGCAATTGAGCCACGGACTACCATTTGAGCCCCACAGACCCAAAACTTTTTTTTGCTTTTGTCCACAATTCCAGGTAGATTTGGGAAACAAACCAGTCAAACATACAGATCAAAATGAATGAAAAAACAAACAAACATCTATCATCAGCTCGTCCCATTGCAGTGGAAAATACTTGTTTTGCTTTCATGAACGATGAAAAAAGAGAGCGTATCACCTTCAAATGCCCTATATCTGGGTAATCACTGGGCAGGCCGATGGAAGCATATGGAGCCGACTTGGCTGGCTCTGTGTTGGAACAACCATGACCATACAGGTGATTAAAGAATGATTTGTGACGGCATCGTTGATAGAAAACATTTTTATATTGCCATAATATTTTGGGTGCTGTTTCAAGGCTCGCTGTTTTTGGAGCAAGCATCTTCAGTATGGCCGATTGTATAATGTATGAGGTTTTGTTGGTACATGCTGCTGCGCTGATGCCCATCGGTGATGTCGGGTCAAGCACTGTACTGTGCCATGTTTACATATAGCTTGGTTTATTATTGGCAGTGGGAAATGGTACTCAACGTATCAATACCGCAATTATGTACAACACATCATAATGAAGCACACCAGTGTCAAAATGTCACGCTTCCAAAAGTAGAACACCCTTGTATAGAAGAGGGGTTTTCAACCTTTTTGGCACCAGGGCCCACTATTTATTCAGCATTTGAGTGATGGACCACCATTTTACATTAAGGGTAGTCTCTTGGACCCAAAAGTAGAGATTTTCAAGTTTGTGTCCACAATTTAGTAGAGATAATTGGCAAAATATTGGTCAAAATAACAATTCTTCTACATTTTCTAATTGTGTAGTTTCTTGAAAATTAACTAATTCAGATGCTTCAATATAATTCAACTCTTTAGAGTGAGTTACAGATCTATAAGTGTCCATTTGGTTACCAACTGTCCATCATTTAGCTGGGGACCACCTGGAATCCTCTCAGGGACCACTGGTGTGGTCCCCGGACCACTGGTTAAAAACCTCTGGTGTAGAATGTCTTATATCACAAAGGGAAGAAAATAGCAGATCTACTGGCTCAGAAAGTGTTGCATCACAATGCGCTATAATCTTCCATTTACAAGTAGTTCGGTCGGTTCTGCTCTTTGCAAAGGGACACATTCTTCCCATGTACATTGATGAGGTGCTGCGCCATAACACATAACGGCTCTTTTCCCATTGGTATTAGGGTTTAATATTTCTCCCGAATTTGACCCAAGTTAAAAAAAAAAGTCCCCCTAAAATGCAATTACATGTTGATACTTAATATTCTCAATTGAATAGTGATATTTTATTGTTTTAAACCTTTAATTTTAACACAATATGGACATTATCAAATACAAATGTAAGCTGGCTACACAAATACTAGCAATGCGGCACGCAAAATACTTATTGGAAGGTTAGGTTGGTGACATTGCAGAGAGAGAGAGAGAGAGGGCGAAGTTGACAGTGTGTCTCAAATGTGGTCTTGTATATCGCATAAGGTTATCTGCACATCACAAGAGGATACGATGGTACAACTGTAGAACGCGCCTCAAACGTGCTCTTGTACATCGCATAAGATACGATGATTGAGGCCTGATGATGATCAAATATTTGGAATGGGCATTTAATACTATTGATTGCAGCTGCGTTTCCAGCTCATCAATGAAAACAAAGCGTTGTTGACTACACGTTTTATTCACTGTCTGACATGACAACACGTTACGGGATGCAAGTTATACAACTTATTTTGTATATATTGTAATATTAATAACCTCGGTGGACATGGGGGGGGGGGGCATTTAGACCATGTGTCGCCAATATTGTCTCCACGGGCACAGCGGGGCTCCTGTTCATAGCCCTCACTGAATAGTCTTATTATCAGTGATGTATGAAACTTATGCGAGGGTTATAGATTTGATTTGACCACTCACAGATATTGGAAAAACACGATTTGTGTGGAAAAAGTGAGAAAGAAATGATAACCTCCGGGAAGACGGGTCCCGGAGGCATTCCCGGGAGGGAAATTAAGTCAGTTGTACCCGGGCATCCCGGTAATCCGGGATCCCGGCATTAAACCCTAGTGCACATGTTGGTCCCACTCGCGCACAGTGCTTTTCTTGGCATTGGCAGTCCCAAGCCAAACGGGAACTTGTACAACACATTAGTTCGTAACTTGTACAAAACTTAGTTGTAACTCTTACAGAACTAACTACTCAAATAATATGTCATCAGCACCACCGCTAGGAATCTATTTCCATACAATTATGACAACTACACAATTTAATTTAAATCAGGGTAAATCAGGGTTCACACACATTTTTAGCAATGCATTTTTAAAGCTTTTCCAACATTTTTACACCATTTCCAGACCTATATGACATTCATAAAAGGCAATGATGAGACTCTTTACAGTGCGCTCTCAATGGCTCAAGACCAGGGGTCATTATCACCATGCTGGCTCTTTTGCAAATTAAAGTTCTGTTCTGGTTTTGGTGAAATATGAAGTTGGCGATTTTTTTGCGGGCACGCATTAAAAGTAAAGAATCCAAAAAACCTGATGTCAGTTGTATTGTTGGTGATCCGGGGACCACCAGTTCGAATCCCGGCTCTGAACCCCAAATTGCTCCTTGCATGGCGTCTTGCCACGATAGGTGTGCATGATTGAATGTATGGCACTACATAAATGCACATTTTTTTTTACCTTTTTATAACAGTCAATGTTTAAACAGTTTATGGCAGGGGTTTTCAACGGGTGGTCCGGGGACCACCAGTGGTCCTTGAAAGGGTTCCAGGTGGTCCCCAGGCTAAATGATGGAAAGTTGGTTAACCAGATGTAACTCTTGAGTGTAAAAATGAAACGAAATGGACTCTTGCAGGTCCATTCGGTTTCATTTATACATATACACTTGGTTTTCATTTATACACTCTCAAGAGTTAAAACATTCATCATCTGAATTAGCACCACTTAATTAAGAAGTCTACACTGTTTTGTTTGCAAAAATCCAGCCTGGAATTGTGGACAAAACCAAAATAATTCTTTGCTTTTAGGTCTTTGGGGTGAAAATGTCATCAAATGGTGGTCCGTGGCTCAATTGCTGAATAAATGGTGGTTCCTGGTGTCACAAAGGTTGAAAACCCCTGGTTTATGGTCTGACGTTCCCTCCACAACAGAGACCAACTCCAACATGAAATACCTAGGTTTAATGATAAATTTGATCATGTTTGTGAGTTAGTGGCAGTAGCTTCTCTCTTCATGCATTCTACTAATAATAAGAACACATCATTTGTGATCGCGCCTGACGCTTTCGTCCTCATCTCGGCAGAGACTAATTTCCCCTAGAAGCCATGAAAGTGAATTTTTTCATTTTTTACCCAAATTCACTTTTTAACATATTGATACAGTTCAGACTTTGATCTTACTATTCATCCGAACAGTTAGATGATTTGAAGAAGTTAAATGTGTTTATTTATACGCTAAAAAGTCGAGTAATTTCGCCCAGATTTAAATGCTCAGACCTCCTACAAAAATGCTCCAATTTCCTTGAGTGATGCATCAAATGAAAGCTTACATTGTATACTTTAATAATCTGTAAAAAACAGAAAATTGACCTAGGCCTCCTTGAGGCACAAAGCGTCAGATGCTGTCACATTTGTCTCTGGCACTGAACCAAACATATTGTTAGCACGGCGTGTTAAAAAAAAGAGAAAGGAAACCTGGTGTACTTGAACACTAATCACGTCTACAACCTGTTATTTTTTTCTGCCTTTCCATTTCCAGACCAAGAAGGTTAATTAGAAAATAATTAAAGGTGAATAAACGTGTCCTTCGCAGGCTCACGCTCACGACTGTCACGTCGTCTTCACTCTGTTATTGTCTGTGCAGAACAAAACGCCAGTGGTGTAAAGTAACTCAATTAGCTCAAGTATGTGTACTTGAGTACTACAGTTCCAATTTTCACTTTTCCTTTGGTTTCTACTCCAGTTAAAGTCACTGAAGCAAATATTACACTTTTACTCCTTTTAATTACAGAAACATATGTCGTTTGGGCTTATTATACTTTTTTTTTTTACATTTGAAAATACCCATTCTACAAGCTCACCATTGTAAAGGATTGTGAGCTTGTAGATCTGCTTTCAAAAAAGACTTCTTTCATGCACTCTTTACGTTTGAAAACGTTTGAAATCGGGACCTTCTGCAGCAGAGTACGGCTTACATTTCATTTGGTACACGTTTACGTATACATTTACCCTACTTTCGCTGACTTTAACGTGGATATTAACCGGGATTTTTTACCGGTACTTGTGACGGATGTAATTTCTACTTTGCGATGCTTTTTACTCGAGTAAAACAAAACAACTAAAAAAAAGATTATACTTTAACCACAGCGGCGGCCATAATTGTCATTCCGTTCATTCCTCATGTGGTTGGAATTGATGAGGATGTTCCATTAAACATGCATGTTCCTCCATACAGTGGACGTCCCTGGCCTTTGTCTCAGTGTGCCGGGGGAGCAGCGGACACTTTATGACAAATAAGGTCAGTGCTGACAACGCCTGAGGTGGAATCTCTCCCTTTCTCTCTCTCTCCCTCTCTCTCTCTCCCTCTTTCCCTCTCCCTGTCTTTCTCTCCCTCTGTCTCTCTCCCTCTCTTCTCTCGACAGCCAGGGACGGATGTAACATGTCCCATATGAGAGGGGGGGGGGGGGGGGGCAAGAGAACATGTGGAGGGTCTAGAGAAAATGGTACCATTTTCGGTTACAGGACTTTTATTAGTCAAGTAAAGCATCAATAATAACATCAGTTGTTGTTAAAGTTGCAACAGACACACAGCATGCATAAAGCTAAAGGTCTGACTCAGAGAGTTTTCTGTTTTCAATGATGAAATGCTGTTGGTTTAGTGGTGCCAAAATTGTAGTTAGTAGCAGTAGTAGTGTTTCAAATCATTTTAAATATAAGCACTTTAATTTGAAAAATCTTGGGTTGTTTTGCATGGCATCGTGTTTGGGAGGGCAGACTGGGTATTTAGGGGGGCACTGCCCCCCCATGCCCATGCCTAGATCCGCCCCTGTCGACAGCAGCAGACATCAGCATCTTCACCCCCCGTGTGTCTGCGTCACAACTCTAGCCATGCCAGGGCTTGCATTTGTCAACTGTCTGGCAGAGTCTGCACTGCCGCGTATGTTAACTCACTCACAGGTCAATGGAGAGAACATGGAATTTGGGTCAATTGTGGTGGAAATTGGCTGTGGCCTTCTTCTTCTTCTTCTTCCTAGATGTGCTGAGTGGAGGGCAAATCTCCTGCCAGCTTGCCCAGGAGGCATTGTGGTCTTAACTCACGGCCCGCCAATCCCCGCGCTTGTCGTTCACGTCGTGCGCGGTCCCGTCCGCCGGTAATGATCAAGGCGCAGAAATGTAGGTTTTTACCGAATCCACTGGCTGTTGAGCCGTGGGATAGGGCAGAAAAGGACACACATGTGAACGCGGTCTATAAGCTGTGAGCACATCACTGCGCAAAAAATCCGTAGACGCAGCTGCCATGTTTGGAGTTTTTGAATGCCTGTGGATGGGGAAAAAGACGTTGCGTCCAATGTCTTTTTCCATCCAGCACCTGTATAAAACACATCACGTGACCTCAAGATGCTGAGTCCAAAGGACGCAGTTCACAGTCTAGTGTGCCTTGGCCTTTAGACATCCCTCCACTTTGTGTTTGTGATGATTTGTGTGTTTTTTGCGTGAAAATTCGCAGGAGCAAGGGGCGTGTGGGCTTACAACTTTCCTCAGTCAAGTCAGGTATCATAAACCTTCGTGTTTCATTTTTGAGTTGGTCTCTATTGCGGAGTGAACATCATACCCCAAACTGATAAAGATTCACTTTTTTCTTCCCTTAAATAACGTCCCAATTCAGTTTTTTAACCTTCACAGATGATAAATCCACTGAGCAATGGACCCCTTGCTCTCCTGCGGTCCCTGCAGTGTCAGAAATGACCCCCGTGAGCCGGCAAAAAACTCACCCGCCTTCATCGTTTTCATATTATCCGTGAAGTTGGGGCCGTACAGCTGTTTTTTTGCTCCGACGGTGCGCTCTGTCATTATAATGAGCCAAGGTTCAATTAGACAGGGTCTACAATGGGAGCTTTAAATGTCACAGTGCAGGTCGCTGACATTTCTCCGGTTGATGTGGAATCAGAATGGCAGTCGTGCGAAGTTCACAGGGAGAACTAACGTGAACTTTTCTCTCCCCCTTCCCCCAACAACAAATTTCATCTGAGCTGCGGGTTAGAGCTGTCACAGAATGGCTACGCAGTACAGACACTCTGACAGAGATTTGCTCCACGACTCGTCCCCTCTCTCTCTTTTTTTTCCTCCCCCTGTTTTTCTTCTCTCTCTCTGAATATTCTTAATGACGGAATCTATTAGCATTGTTTAGGAATATAATTAAACCTTTGGGGGCTTAGGCCTGACTGCACAGTGGCATATGAGAAAGAACCGGGCCGGGTTATGTCACCAAACCCACTTTGGGGCGTCATTTCCGAAAGGTTAGAGATGGCTGAATTAGGGGGGAAATGAAAAGGGTGCCGTAAAAATCGTTATGCATTGTAATCCGGGGGCTCAGTGCGATCATCATCAGGAGTAATTATTTGACCAAAATGCCATGACAATGCAGGCCCTTCACTGTATTCTCTCTCTCTCTCTCTCTCTCTCTCTCTCTCTCTCTCTCTCTCTCTCTCTCTCTCTCTCTCTCTCTCTTCCCCCCAGGGGCGGATGTAACATTCCCCAATAGGGGGGGGTTAAAATGGTATGGGGTCAACTTCATCGCCCGAAGTAACACGGGCGTTACAGGAATTTTATTAAACAAGTAAAACATCAATAATAACATCAGCTGGTGTTGAAGTTGCAACAGACACGCAGCATGACTCAGGGAGTTTTCTGTTTTCAATGATGGAATGGTGCCACAGCTGTAGTTAGTTAGTAGCAGTAGTAGTGTTCCAAATCATTTTAAATAAAAGCACTTTAATTTGAAATATCTTGGGTTGTTTTGCATGCCATCGTATTTGGTGGGGCAGACTGGGCATTTAGGGGGCATTGCCCCCCATGCCCATGCCTACATCCGCCCCTGCATCTCTCTCTCTCTCTCTCTCTCTCCATTCTCTTCCCGGCACAGACCGCAAATGATTCCACAACTCAAGGTCACAAGAGGGCCATTGAGAAATGCAAAGAACGAGGCATTGCGAACGGAGGAGAGAGAGAATTCTCCTGGGGCTTGAATGTCAGAAAACAGACTGTTGCCTTCTTAGAACACTATAAGCAGAAATAGTGAGCCCTATAAACAGTGGGGATGGCTTGGCTTAGCCAGCCCTGTCATGGATGGCAGCAGCGGCATGCAGCAGCAGCATGCAGCGCAGCTCTCATAAGTGCTGGGATTGTTCGCAAAAGAGCAAGGCGAGAGAAAGCCCAGAGAGGGGCGGATAGAGAAAGATAGAAATCCATTTGTTTAAGTCTGTGGTCTGACTATTTTGCATGTGCAATGAATTGCCCCGAGTGTTCTGCCCTGGCGTTTCAGATGCTGTGGCCTCCAGACAATGGGGTCCACTGTTTGTTTCTACTCCCGGGAAGTTTGAGAAGCTGGGGGGTTGGGGGGGGCTGTCTAGTGAGGGGGATTACGCAGTGTCAGAACCATGTCTTTTTTTATTTCTGCAGCTTGTGGTTGTGGTGGTGGTTGCGTCGATCAGATCTGCGAGCTGTACGGAGATCGAGCTTTCCCCGACACCTGGTGACGACCAGCGGCTCGGCTCGAGAGTGGACAGCGGCGAGGATCGTACGACAACAACAGGTGCGTGTGTCGGGGTCTTGTCGGATGTGACGTCCCGGGATTTCAACGGCCGCGTCGGTGTTCAGCAGAAGTTGTTGAAGTGTGGGGGAAGTGTGATTTAAGCCGGTGGTTTTCAACCAGTGGTCCGGGGACCATCCGCGGTCCCTGGGAGGATTCTAGGTGGAACCTTGAGAGGATTCCAGGTGTAATCCAGCTAAATCAGGGGTTTTCAACAGGTGGTCCGGGGACTACCAGTCCCTGGTCCCTGAGACGATTCCAGATGGTGCCCCACTAAATAATGGACAGCTGGTAAACAAATGGACCCTTATAGATATGCAACTTGAGTTAAATTATATTTAAAACTCTGAATGGACTTAATTTTCAGAAATCTACACAATTAGAAAATGTGGAAGAATTGTTATTTTGACCAACATTTGGCCAGTTTTTCTCTCCTAAATTGTGGACAAAAACTAGAATTTTTTTTAGTTTAGTGTACGAGAGACTAAACTCAACACCAAGCGATGTTCTGCGTCTAAAATGCAGAGTGAATAGTGGGCCCTGGCATGAAAATGGTTGAAAACCACTGATTTAACCCATTGAACTTCAGGAGGCCAATTCTATGCTAAATCAGTCTAGTAAACGTTTTTTTTTTCCTGAAAGCACTTAATAAATAAATGAATAAAATGACACCTGTGAGCGTGAAGGCCGCTCTTAGTCTATTTGCCTGTCCATATTATGCCATAAATTCTCTGTGCATTGTCAATGACATCATTTGAAAATATTCTGTACCACTTGAAAGGTAACAAGAAAAAAATGCTGAAAGCCAATTAATTATTTATTCCCTAATTTACACCTGCTGTAATAAATGAGTTTTATTATTTTACTTTTGTCCACAATTTCAGGCTGGATTTCAGAAATAAAACAGTCAAACATACAGATCAAAATGACCATTAATCTTCTACATTCTCTAGTTGTGTAGACTTGGGCTAATTCACATAATTAATATTTTAACTCTTGAGAGCGTAAACATGAAACCAAATGGACCAAAGGGTCCATTTGGTTTCATGTTTACGCTCTCAAAGAGTTACATCTGGTTAACCAACTTTCCATCATTTAGCCTGGGGGACCACCTGGAATTCTCTTAGAGACCACTGGTGGTCCCCGGACCACCTGTTGAAAACCCAAATTCAATTCTCTTTCCAAGACCCACGTACTGCATAATGTGGAGAAAATCAACAGTTTGCGTTTCTGTCACCTGGGGTCTGAATCCCGGCCTCACCGACCCCCAAAAAGTATTCTATTAGCGTGGTGTCGTCCTTGGGAGAAAGAAGCGAGTGAATTATTCACAATGCGTTCAGTTTGTGGACGACCTCGAGTTTGTGTGGTGTGTGTGTGTGTGTGTGTGCGCGTGTGTTGTGCGCGTGCGTGTCAGTGCGTTCAACTACTGTTTAGTAGTCACAAGTTGTTGTTGATACTTCTTCATTGGATAAACTAGACATGAGGCCCGCTGCGCGGGCCTCACGCCTAGAGTCCGCGCCATTGTAGCGACAGGCGACTTGCATTCACCCCAAGTTTGAAAATGTTCATGTTTTGGACACTTTGCAACACTGCATCTTTCGTCATAGGCAATGCAATTTTGGACATACTAAGAGGAATTGTAATAGTTGTGACTAACATGAAATTCTTAGAAAAGATTATGATCAGGAACAGGCAGGTATACAATGCAGCAGTAAAGAGGATACATGGAATATGGAGGGGGACAGTGGTATTATGTGTAGGCAAAGTTCTGTGCAACATAAACCCTAACAAAGAATAAGACATAGTTGGAACTGTTTGTATAGCAGTGGACTCAAGTGAAAACAGGAAACGCCAGTATACAGATATAAGGCAGAGGGCAGTGTGTTTGTGCCTTTACAATGTGGTGATAGTTGCACATGCACCATATGACATACACAGTCACACACATCGATGGTGGCATAGTATGGGCCCGTAGTTGAGGGATACTTAAATCTGAGATAGTGATAGGAACCAAATGGGCCGTTGGGTCGGTAACTCAGTGTACAAATGGAACCAAATGGACCCGCTAGAGGTGTTGTACACAATCAGAGTTACATTAACAGTGGTTGCACAATATAAATGGAGGGCCACAGAAAAAGAATTGGCATTTTTGTAAATCTTTATTTGCAGTTAATTTTTTAGAAAAAAAGTGGTCCAGGTGTTATTTAGTGAAAATACTCCTTTATGGCTGTTTCCCCTACCCCAAAATAAGCTTATAATGGGGCCAATGGACGTTGTGCAAGTTCACCTATATACATCGCTCCAAAATGCAATTTTTTTTGCTATATATTGTGTCTCCACCATGTCAGTAGTGAGTTAACGCTCACACTCTGTCTCAAAAGCTGGGGGCATGGCACATGGTTTATGGCTGAACCACTGCTGAAACAAAAGTGAAAGTGTGAGTGTTAACACACTACTGACATGGTGGAGACACAATATATAGCAAAAAAATGCATTTTGGACCGATGTATATAGGTGAACTTGCACAACGCCCATTGGCCCCATTATAAGCTTATTTTGGGGTAGGGGAAACAGCCATAAAGGAGTATTTTCACAAAATAACACCTGGACCACTTCTTTAACAAAAATAACTGCAAATAAAGATAAAAAAAAGACGTTTGGGCCGGAATTCTCCTTTAAATGGGGTGTGTGTAGCCAAATTCATGTTAACAGGGGGTCCTTGCAATAAAAATTAACACTGCAAGAGCTTTAAAATGTTCTCTTATAGGGTCCATTGTAGGGCCTGTGTAGCCTAATTGATGTTAAACTGGGGGTCCTTGCGATTAAAATGAAGACTGGGAGAGCTTTAAAATGCTCTCTTATAGGGTCCATTGGGGGTCCTTAGAATGTAAAAGTGTGTATGTTGTCGTGAAATGTAGCTACTATGCAACTAAACTTATATACAGTATTGTTATGATTACTACTGCTATGCAAAGATATGCGCTTGGAAGATGGAATGTGTAGTATACATTAGTGTACATGAAGACGCACACACAGCACACACACAGGCACACAGCGTGCGGGTGGATAATAATATGCATGCAATTAAAAAGAAACATTTTCGTTGTGCAGATCGACAGTGTAAATGTTAATATACGCGGGCAGCGCGTACGTGCATGCATGTGCAACATGTTGCATGTGAAGCAATATGGAAAGAATCGTGACTTGTGAGGTTTTTGTGTTTTGGCAAGCAATTTCCAACGGCGTGTTGGATTCTGTGTCTGTAGCAACTGAGACGCTAACACGCTGAGAGAGACGCTGTGGGGTTTTGGGTGTGTGTGGTCACTGTGGTGTTATGATTCGTGAAGTGTTGCTGGTTGTAGGACAGGCAGCCGTGTCCATAGCGTTGCGTTAGTCGTATATATCCAACAGTAAGAGCAGCGGCCGTAAGATCCATTCGCTTGGTTTCAGCGGCTCCCAGAAAGAGTAAGTAACGTCCGTCTTCTGCATGGCGTGTTGTTGAGAGAAATGCCGAGGAGCTTCATCGCATGCCATCGCATCGAGCAGCACTACGTAAGAGTTATATGGACTGGGCCAGAGCCTTAGAAATAGACAGAGCTACGCCAACTCCGTTCACTTCATGGGGCCAGGCCAATGGCGGCTCCTCTACATAGACTTCTATTGGATAGTGACAATGAATAGTGACAGCCGAAGTTTTTTAATGCATTGGAGTCTATGGGCTCACGCGAGCAAATTAACCACGTGACCGGGCTATTTTCTCAATTTTCTCAATGTCGCAACTCTGTCCATTTCTAAGGCTCTGGACTGGGCTAGCTAGCAAAGGCAGAAGGGGGTTGGGTCAGCGCAGAGGCAGTGTGCAGTGTTGCCAACTTGGTGCATTTGTCGATCCCCCCCTCCCAGCGACAAAATTAGAGTGAACTCCTGGCAGAAAATCTGGTGCTTTTTTGCTTGTGAGTTGGGTCAAAATTGGTTGACAGGCGCCAGAGAGAAAACCCTTGTTTTTCACCATTTTTACTGCTATGATAGAGTCCTCCTTCCTTCCTAGAAAGGACCATTGTTAACCAAATGGACCCTTTAAGGTCCGTTTGGTTTCATTTTACGCTGTCAAGAGTTAAATCAGATTTAACCATCTGAATGACCTAATTTTCCAGAATGTACACATTTAGAAAATGTAGAAGAATTGCTATTTTGACGAACATTTTGTCAGTTATTTCTCCTAAATTAGGCTGAGAGACTAATGTCATGAAGGGTGGTCCTCCATGGCAAAAATGCAGAATAAACAGTGGGCCCTGGTATGAAAATGGTTCAAAACCCAATGCTCTAGCGCATTGTAGTGCATTTTGGATTTTGTCAGTTGGCAACACTGATTTTGACGTCACAGTAGCTTAGCAAGGCAGCCACAGAGGCAATTCGGTAGTCCGGGTGGTTGACACTGCACCAAAATTATTTTCATATAAATGGACAGTGTACAGTAAATATGGCAGTTGCATGGATGAAATATAGCCTATGCTGTGAAGACAACAGTGCTGGAGGTGTTGTGCATGGTTAGATCCATGCAAACATTGTAGTTTTTTAGGAGAAGCCCCACAAAGGCGAACGGATAAACGGGCAGGGCCGCTCTCGCATTGTAGTAGCAAGATACAACCCACAGACAGCCGTGGGGGAAGAACAAGTCGGGAAAGAAAAATGTACTAAAGTATCAGTGTCCAAACAAACTTTGGATGGATGACGTTCACCCAAAGCTTGTAGATTCGTAGAGTTATGGAGCTTTGAAAATCCTTCTTTGAACGGAAGTAAATATAGAGGAGTTGTAATGTCTTAATGAAGTAATGAACTTAATGAACTTATTTTACTTATGTTTCGATGTGAAGATGACATATTTAACCATTTCAATAGCCATTAGCTATCTATTTGTGAAAGATGCCATCCTCATATCAAAACATTGCAATAAGTTAATAATGTCAATTAACCTTTATTACATTTATAGCCTATGGTTTTAACAGTATGGATCCTGTGAACTGTGAGCAGACAGTATACTGTCAGTACATGATGGGACATTGTACAAACACAACCTTTCAGTGGCATCATGCCAACTGCTGGGCTGGCACATGTCCCCGGACCGGATCTAGGCACGGGCATGGGGGGGCAATGCCCCCCTAAATGCACAGACTGCCCCACGCAGGCAAACAACCCACATTTCAAAATTGGAGAAAAATGTGCACATTATTATTATCATTATTATTTTAAATTAAGTTGGGAATCTCTCCTTTGGTCTAGACATTTAGACCTGTGAGATTGGTTTCGAAGAAGAAAAAAAAAATACATTTTGAATGAATGGGATTTTTTTTCATCCTATCACCCTATCACTAAACATGGGTAAAATTTACCCAAAACCTTCCTGGAGAAAAAAAATTAAGGGTGTGTGCAAGGAAACAAACCCACATTTTGTGATGTCACTGAACATCATGAAGCTACTGAAGGACCCGCCAGCAACATTATTAAAATTGCAAAAAAAATATAATCGCTCGGGTAAAAATCACCCATGTTTAGTGTTCTAGGGATATGCAGTATATGTACCCAGCAGAGGAAACAATCAAAGTATACCAGGTGTGAAAGTAGTCATTATGCCGACAGATTTCAAAGTTGTCAAACGTATAAATAAAAATATTTTTTTTTAGAAAATAGCCGATATTGCAGCATGCTCCTCACACTTCCTCCCGGTGGGGGCTCCTCAGCGGCAGGTGAGCCAGTAGGACATGACAGCAGGCAGTGACAACAACACAGCAATAGGGGATGAATCATTTGGCATAAACCATTGTGTCCTGTCTAGATTTGCACCACGTTTTCACGATTTTTCAAAAATAGCAGATCTATAAGCTCATAGCGTGCCACTCGGTGGCGCGCTATGAGCTTGTAGATCTGCTATTTTTCAATAGTTAAAACATAATGCTTACCCATTGTGTCCTGTCTAGATTTCTAGTTTCTGAATAACATATATTCATAGATTTGCACCACGTTTTCACCATTTTTCAAAAATATCAGAGATACAAGCTCATAGCGCGCCACTCGGTGGCGCGCTATGAGCTTGTAGATCGGCTATTTTTCAATAGTTAAAACATAATGCCTAGAGCACCAAAACGCGTTCAGTACACACTAAGGGATAAACCACTAGGAAGGAGGAAGAAGGAGGTGAAAATAATTGGCTGCTCTAAATTAAAATAAACAGTTGACTTCTAACGAGATACGGTGTGATTATGACTCCCCACTGCACGTTGTCAGTTCAGTACTCTGAGCTCCGTCGTCTGAGGAACAGACTTTAGTGTTTACTGTTTCATATTTCGAGTCCATCTTTCATGAAAGGCCGTTGGGATCATGGCAAAAATGGACAAAATAGGGGTGTCTACTAAAAGAAAGCTGAGGTGAATATGTCAATTGTGGAAAAAATCCTTTAGAAATACTTTATACTTACTTACACTTTGGTGATTCGATCAATAAAGTACATCTGAAACGGTCCGAGGTACTGCAAATCGTACCCGTTCCGTGGAATGACTCATATACTCACACTTAACATTACAGTCCCTTTGGTTCCATTTGTACACTCTCATCATTGTCATTTGAGATTCTTAAAAACACACCAATGCATTGGTATAGGGCAGAGGTTTTCAACCAGTGGTCCGAGGACCACCAGTGATCCTCGAGAGGGATCCAGGTGGTCCCCTGGCTAAACGATGGAAAGTTGGTTAACCAGATGTAACTCTTTGAGAGCATAATCAAACAAGGCCCATTTGGTTTCATGTTTACACTCTCAAGAGTTAAAATATTCATCATCTGAATTACCCCAAGTCTACAAACTAGAGAATGTAGAAGATTAATGGTCATTTTGATCTGTATGTTTATCTGCTTTGCAAAAGAAATCTGTAGTCTTGGGGTCCGTGGGGATAAGAATGTCATCACATGGTGGTCCGTGGCTGAAATTCTGAATCAATAGTGGGCCTGGTATGAAAAAGGTAGAAAACCGCTGGTATAAGTGTACATCTCGGTTTCCCCGGCGCTGTCTTGCACACGACAACACACAACAAATGACTTCTAACAAGTTCAATGATGGTGTGACAACCCCAGTGCGGTGTGTGAGGGCTCATCTGGGGCCTGTGGTTGGTTCAGTAGGTTGTTATATTAGAGCAGATGTCATGGTTGGTTCAGTAGGTTGCAACTAAGCGCAGATGTCAATGGCATTGTTACGTGACGCTGAACAGTAAACAAGAAGCCCCAACCCGGGGGTGCATCCTGCATTCCCCTAGTGACCAATTATGTGTTTTTTGCCACGGAGAAGCAGCGCTTAAAGACGTAATGTTTAATGGATGTATTTTTTCTGAAGCGAACCTTTTTATTGTGGAGGAGATTCTGAGGTGTGATCAGTGGTGGAAAGAGTATTCACTCACTTTCTTTAGTAAAAGTTACTATGCTGCTGTATAGCTGTGGTTTTCAACCAGTGGTCCGGGGATCACCAGTGCTCCCTGAGAGGATTCCAGTTGGTCCCCAGCTAAATGATGGACCATTGGTAACCGAATGGACCCTTATAGATCTGTAACTCTCTTATTTACTCTTATACTCTCTATATTTAAACACCTAAATTACTTAATTTTCAAGAATCTGCACATTTACGTGTAGAAAATGTAGAAAAATGCCATTTTTCTCTCCTAAATTGTGGACACAAACTTGAGAATCCTTAGTTTTGTATCCGAGAGACACAACATCAAATGGTTGTCCGTGGCTAAAATGCAGAATAAATAGTGGGCCCTGGTATGAAAAAGGTTGAAAACCACTGATATATATGATGTATTTGCTAAGGGTGCCCAATATAATCTGCCCTATTTTTTCAGATGATTTTGGCCCTTAAAGTCATATATACCGGTATATCAATTGGATCTCAAAATAATTCTGATTATTTCCACCGGCAAATACTATTTGCCATGCTTTTCTTCAGTCTTACGATTAAGAACGTCTGCTAAACGTCTAAAATGTAAATTGTTTATAATAACAATCAAAAAATCCACAGTAACTAAAGTTTTTTTTTTTTTTTTTTTTTTTTAATAATTGGCGGAGAAAAGAAAAAGTTCTATTTATACCGGCAGGTGCCGTCGCTACTTCAGCTCCGACATAGCGCACCTGTCATACGTCTCAGCGGTGAATACGGTCCTCACCATGCATGGAATTACTTTTTCACTCTTGGCTGAATCTTCGATAGTTTACTTAAAAAATCCTGACAGGCGATTAGCAGCTTTCTCCCATGTGAAACACAACAACGCAACAAAATTAGAATCACGTGCGCACGTTTAGAACAGTAGTGAGTAAAGTTGGCGACGGAGGAGGTTCACTCTTAATATTTACACACACACTCACTCCAGGGCCACATATTATCGCATATTACTGTCACAGTGGAAAAAAAAGTGTTTTGCTAAATTTGAAATACAGTCCTGAAAACTGTTTACCTCCATTAATTCGAATAATGTTAATTCTATGTACTAAATATAAATGCATGACTGGACATAACAAAATGACATGTTAATACTACTTATTAAGCTACTAATCTAGTCATTAAACCAATGTGAGAATGCAGCACAAATCTTTCAGTATGTTCTTTCAGAGCGAATGTTTTGTAAAATCTACAATGTCAGGATGAAACCGGTAAAGCAGGTCATGTTTACATATTGTAAGGAAATCAATAATATACCATACTGTTTACAGTATTCTGATATTAATCTGCACGGCGGCTTTCATAGCTTTATTTGTACTTGTCCCCACCAGTGAGGTCCAGGTGTTATACTATGCAATAAAACTGAGTCTCCTTATTGTCCATTTCTCCTTCCATAAGCCCTTAATGAATTCACTTGAATCGTAATACAGGGCATTGGGGTGTTGTGCTAATTCACATATTTCCATTGAAACAAGAAGTAAAGTGTACCTGTTGGGATAGTATTTACATTATGAAGAGAGGATATGAAAAATAGATTTTTCACTGACATAAATAGGCAAATTAGGACATCACCCCCAGTGCAACATTCAATTCCCATGCTATTCACTGATGGCTTATGGTAGAGGGGGGATGGCCAATAAGGAGTTTTGGCACAAAATAACACCTGGACCTCATATAAGAAGTAAGAAAGTCCCCTTCAAGTCAGTGGGTTTCAACAGGTGTTCCGGGGACCAGCAGTGGTCCCTGAGAGGATTCCAGGTGGTCCCCAGCTGAATGAGGGACAGTTGGTAACCAAATGGACATACAGATATGTAACTCTTGAGAGCTTTAAAATGAAACCAAATGGACCTGTGAGGGTCCATTTGGTTTCATTTTAAATTATATTTAAATGTCTGGATTAGATAATTTTCAAGAATTTACACAATTATAAAATGTAGAGGAATTGTTATTTCGACCAACATTTTGCCAGTTATCTCTCTAAATTGTGGACAAAAACTTGAAAACCCTTGCTTTTGGGTTTACTTGCTTTTGGGTTTGCTTTAAAGTCGGTGGTCCGTGGCTCAAATACTGAATAAATGGTGGGCCTTGGTATGAAAAAGGTTGAAAACCACTTCTTTAAAGGCCCTGCTACACTAGCAATATTTTGAGCAATATCAACTAGCAATGTCAACATCAACAGGCAACATGATGAGACGCTAAGGGCCCTGATACACCTAGCAATGTTTTGAGCAACGTCAACTATCAACGTTGACTTTGGAACCAATGGACCCGCTAGGGTCCATTTGGTTCACATTTGTGCACTCAGGAAAAAATGAAAATGGGTGGAATTCCCCTTTTAATGTTGCCTGTTGCCATGTGTCTCATCATGTTGCCTGTTGATGTTGACATTGCTAGTTGATATTGCTCAAAATATTGCTAGTGTAGCAGGGCCCTAAGTGAAGGGCGGCCAGTTGCCCATGTACCGTATGTGTTGGGTCAGAATATGAGAAATATACTGTATGTCACAATGTTGAGTATCAGTATTACTTTTGCACTGTATATTTTCCTTTTTTTTGCATTTGTTGTGGTGACAAACATACCCTCAGTTATAGGCCATTCCCAGCCAGTAACCTCAATCACCTCAATAACGAGCCCGGATTCCTTTTTTTATTAGATAGGTTGACGCAGATCGCCATGTTAAGAGAATCTAATGTGATGGTTTCACCACATCTAGCGCTTAACATGGTGAGACTGCAGCTCATCCCCTGTATTGCGTTGGCTGGAGAGACAGTATAGCGGTATGTCTACAGGCTGGAAATAGGAAGATGGGCCTATTAGAGGTAATGAATGGCTGACAGTTTGCAGGTGGCCTACACTGAACCCAGCCATGAAGAGAGGGAGAAACGCTCGCTCTTCTATAATGGAAGTTCAGCCAAGCATTTACATGTCTGCGTCTCTTTAATATTATGTCTGGAAATTTATAATGCCGCCTGTTAACGTCATAACCCTGGAAAAGGCATTAACGTGCAGTCTGCTTCCACCGACACCGTGTACAAGCATTTGGTTGAATTAGCTGTTATAAGGACAAGCCGTTTATATTTAAAGCGAGCAAATCTTTGCTTGTTAGCGAAAATTGACCCAAATGTTACCCTGCCTCCCACCCTGTCCGGTCAACACAGCACACAGAGAGAGAGAGAGGGACGGCAGATTGCACTATGAAATATTTATGCAAACTTCAATGGCTCGACCCCTTTGATGCGATTGAGGCCCTCCCCCCTGTTAAAAAAAACGAACAAATCACGCAGACCGCACGCACAATATAAACACTGTCAGCCCCATAAAAAGAAATAATAACTGAATAATTACTGTCGCGTGTGTCTAAACTCCGCCACATATTCTTCTTCCCTCGACACGGCGCGCAGTATCCCCACATGCCCGCTGCGCCGCTGCAACCAATTATTATTATTATTATTTCCCCCAGAAATATTTCACTGCATATTTCTTGGACGTTCCCATGCATGCACGACGTCTTTGGCTAACTCTGGCAGATGAGAGCTAGGGGCCTGTGAAGGCTTCATAGCACTCCATTCCAGCAGGAGATTAGCCCTGGCATCGTCTTAGCGAGACGACTATACGCTACTTGTGAGATGTTAAATGTTTGGCAGACCCTACGATTGCCTCGCAGTAACATTGTCAGGAGGTTGTTGTCTGGGTTTTTTTTTTCTTTTGGCTCCGGTGGTGAGCGTTTTGGACCGGTCCTGTCTGTGCATTTTTTTGCCACGGTCTATGAAAGCCCCCAGTAATGGCTCACGATTCACTGGTCACTAATTGGAATGCCACTCCACACGCAGCGGCGATGGAGGCGGCGCTGCTCCCAGCTATGAATATGGCCCCCGCTAGACATGCACATAAGTACAGACAGACACGCACGCTCTCACTCTAACCGTCTAGCAGCAAGCTAAATTGAATTTCACAAAAACCAAAGCCGGCATTAAGTAATTGATTTTAGCAGCTCATTACAAGCGCTGAGCGCTGACAGCCAGAACAGTTCGCCGAATGAAACATGAACATTATGAGCCGCTAAGCGTTAACACTACGCTACCATTACTCGTAAATTAGCATGTTTCACGTCTATATCTCGGGGAGAGTGTAAAAAATGGTAGCAACACTGTGTTAAATGGCTCGGAATGGCTCTTGTGACAACATGGTAAAAAATCCCGCCGAGCCTCAGGGCTCCTTAAGTACTGTATATAACTCTGGACATGATGCTAGTATGTCATGGGATGAATACAAGCGTTTCCCCCTTGGACATGACCTAACCCTAACCCAGTACACCACCCCTAGACATAGTATGACGCAGAGACTTATCCCCAGTCAAACAAACCGTTCAGTGCCAAGGAGGGAGGCTTAGTGAGTCCTGTCTCTTGCAAATGTCAAATGAGTTTTCTCTGGTCGGTGGCTGCCTTCTCCCTTAGAGATAGGGTGAGAAGTTCAGTCACTCGGGAGAGAGTCGGAGTAGAGTCGCTGCTCGTACGCCTGGAAAGGAGCCAGCTGAGGTGGTTCCGGCATCTGGTTAGGATGCCTCTCGAGCGTCTCCCTACGGAGGTCTTTGAGGCACCCCCCACTGGGAAGAGCCCCCGGGAAGACCAAGGACCAGATGGAGGGATTACATCGACTCTCTGGCCTTGGATCACCTCGGGATCGCTCAGGGGAAGGTTGCTAATGTTGCTCGGGACAGGGAAGTCTGAGCCTCTCTGGTGGAGCTGTTTCCCCCGCGACCCAACCTCGGATAAGCAGATAAAAATGATGGACTAATGCCTGCTGGGTTGTTAGTTCATCTGCCAAACATATGCAAGATAACATTCACAACTACAGCCCAGACACATTGATGACTAAACTCCAAATACAAATAATGAGCAATTTAATGTCTCCATCTTTCTATTGTTGACCCTGATACTGGTTAGGAAACCTACTGATTCAATTATTATTTCTCGTAGAGCACTGGTTTTCAAGCAGTGGTCCTTGAGATGGCTCCAGGTGGTCCCCAGCTGGTCCCCAAGTTGGTTAACCAGATGTAAAAGATGAAAACGTGGAAATGAAACCAAATGGACCCTTGTGGGTCCATTTGTTTTCATGTTTACGCTCTCAAGAGTTGAAATATTTATCATCTGAATTAGCCCATGTCTACACAAGAAGATTCATGGTCATTTTGATCTGTATGTTTGCCTGTTTTGTTTCCCCAATCCATATTGTGGAAGCAAAAGAAATCTTTAAAATGTCCCCAAATGGTGGCCTGTGGCTCAAATGCTGAATAAATAGTGAGCCCTGCTATCAAAAAGGTTGAATAGGATGTGCACCTGCATAAAGTGAGTGGAAAATGACGAGTAGCAAAGTATAACAATGTTCAACGTTGTTGAATGCGAATCAAATACTCAAGGACTTTTCTGTTTGGTATGTATGGGAGCTGTCAAGGCCAGAAAGTTCGTTGCCACTCAATAGGCGTTCCTGCATAACATCCATGTATAGTATGATGATGACGTCACACGCATAACAGAGCTGACCCTGCAAGGTTATAGTTACCATGGTGAAACAAGCCCTGACTGTTATCATTGATGTCACCCAGTTTCAACATTTTACTTTCAGACTTTCATGGGTGGGTGGACTGTTTTTCAGTGTTTTTTTATCAGTGATTTTCAACCTTTTTGATAACAGGGCCCACTATTTATTCAGCATTTGAGCCACGGACCTTCATTTGATGACATTTTCACCCCACAGACCCATAACTAAAGACTTATTTTGCTTTTGTCCAAACGGAAGGGGGGGGGGGCAACTCAAACCGCCAATGAATGTAGTACACCAGTATTTTTCTGCTATACTCTGTTTTCCATTTCAAAAGTTCCAGTGTGGTGTATTATCTAATATGGTCATTACATCCATAGAACACTAGCAGTGGTCACCCACACGCCCTTATATTGTCCGTTGTTGACGTAGACCTGTGTAATAGGGATAATTAAAACTACATTCCGTCGTGCCGGTTATCATTATGGAATGGCTAATTTGGTTCCTCCTGAATGACTTTGACGACGGTCCTTCCACCCTTGACCCTCCGCGTATGATGTGCGATATAATTGCTGCATCGATTATAACCCATTAGGCTTCTGAGGGTCCGCTAAACCCATTGACACCGGGTAAAGCATTATGCAAGGACCACCAGTGGTCCTTGAGAGGGTTTCAGGTGGCCCCCATGCAGGCTAAATGATGGGAAGTTGGTTAACCAGATGTAACCAGATATAACCAGATGTAACTCTGAGAGCGTAAACATGAAACCAAAGGGACCCTTGCGGGTCCATTTGGTTTCATGTTTACGCTCTCAAGAGTTAAAATATTCATCATATGAATTAGCGCAAGTCTACACAACTAGAGAATGTAGAAGATTAATGGTCATTTATGATCTGCATGTTTTGTTTCCCAAATCCAGCCTGGAATTATGGACAACACCAAAAGAATTCTTTAGTTTTGGGGTCTGATGTGGGGCTAAAATGTCATCAAATGGTGGTCCTTTGCTCAAATGCTGTATAAATAGTGGGCCCTGGGATCAAATAGGTTAAAAACCACTGGCCTACCTTATTAAAGGCGTTTTACTTTCTTACACAAGGGTACCTTGGTCTTTTCGTGCGTCACCGTGTTGACACTGTGTTCAACACCTTGTTGAAGACTCCTATACTCTGGCCAAACCGATCTCTCTCTCCTTCCTCTTTTCTTTCATCATCTCGAGAGTCAGAAGCTATTTTAAGACTTTTGAATTTTCGACTTTCGCAACTACCGGTTCCTGTAGAATGGCAGCAGCCTAGCAGGTCTGAATAGGCTATTTTCTTTTCTTCTTCCCTCGGAAAGGGATCATCTCTGGCGTTTCATGTCTGGTCTGGACATTGATCTAATTAGCTAGTATAGCCATTAGTCAGCTGCCTGCATAGCAGCAGCAGCAGTGAGTGTCATACTTAAGGAATGACATTCAGGCCGTGTCCGTCTCTCAGCCACTAACTGGACACAATGCCAGCTCTTGTCTGAATCCTAAACAGAGGGCTCTAGTCTTCATCCTCGGTTGCAGGATCTGCAAAAGATGAAAAAAAAAAGAACTTGGATAGTTGGACTCGCATCGATCTGAACTCCAAGAATGTAAACATGTGTTATGTCGTCATTTTGAAAGCGTATTACTGTGTGCAGAGAGCTGAGATAGTTTAGACAAAGATAAATGTTAAAAGAAGTTGAACACATAGGCAGACAACGTGAAGTTGTCCAGGAGTGTAACGGACGCAAGGACACAACGAAAAGTCATGGCATATTGGTGGCTTAATGGCATCTGGGTGTTACATAACTTGTAATTTATCTGAGTGGTGTAGTGCATGAGATTTACATAAGCCAACTTCAAGATAACAGAATAAGATAAGAATCTGAATATAGTATGAAAAATGGCAGTTTATTTTTTTCTTTATAGCAAAGCTTTGAGTAAAAGTACATGAATTAAAGTATGAAAACATAGTAGCAAAAGTACATGTACTCCTCCTTGCCATTAAATGTTTTCCTGATGTAGCTTGGCTAAAGTGCACATTTTGAAATAATAATCAAGACCCACAAAGTATAGCTAGTAAACAGTGTTTTCAAAAAATAATGCAGTGGAGTAAAATGTACATTTTTGTCTCTGAGATGTAGGAGAATAGAAGTACAACTATTGCAAAATGGAAATACGCCAGTAAAGTGTACTTGAATTTGTATACAAACACTGAGTGCAAGTCCATTACACAAATGGTAAACATCCAACTAGAGGCTATTCTGCTAGGCTGTAAATGCAGTGGTGGTGTTCATATTGGCTTGTCTGAATTTGTTTCAAGTTGTAATCATTTTGATGATTATTATGATGATTGCACTGCAGGAGCATGATGTGCTCAGCATTGACAATGGTGTCTGCCGCCAGAGACTGTCTATTGTGTTAAAGCTTCAGTCTGCTGTAATATCCGGCCGCTGCTTCTCCTCACAGAGCACAAAACTCTGATGGTGGCCTTCAAAGCAATTAACAGCACCCCCATATCTCCTAGGTCTGATCGGACCCTATACAAACCTCCCCGATCAGCCAGCCAACTCAAGGAAGCTGGAAGTACAACAAAAAAGTTACAAAAGCAGGTACAAAAGTGCCTTCTGGCACTTTCAAAAACTATTTAATGAACTTCGCATTGCAGTCAGAACTGCAGACTCACTCCCCGGTCCATCATTTGCCCTAGCATTGATGACTTACAGGTGCATGCAAAGGCTCAACTTTTGCCATTTAGATAACATCGTATGTAGACTCTACTGTATAATGTACATATATGCATAGCTGTAGATATTCAAGTCTTCTGCTCTTACCCAGCTGGCACACGACGTCAATTGACGTTGATTTTTGGTTGGATTTAGGGTCTGACGTCAGACAACCAAAACCCAACGTTGGAACAACGTCAAATTCCAACGTCAAATTGACGTGTTAATCTGACGTCAACTGACGTTGATATTTAGTTGGATTTACGTTGTGTTGGTAAGTAACCAAAATCCAACGTCTGTTAGACGTATTTATCGCAACGTCATATTGACGTAGAATACTGATATGCTGTTGTCAGGTTTTGACAAAAACTCAATGTCTGTCCAACGTCATAATTCCAACGTCAAATTGACGTGTTTATCTAACGTCAACTGACGTTGATATTGAGTTGGATTTACGTTGTGTTGGTAAGTAACCAAAATCCAACGTCTGTTAGACGTATTCATCGCAACGTCACTTTGAGGTAGAATACTGATATGCTGTTGTCGGGGTTTTGACCAAAACTCAATGTCTGTCCAACGTTATAATTCCAACGTCAAATTGACGTGTTAATCTAATGTCAACTGACGTTGATATTTAGTTGGATTTACGTTGTGTTGGTAAGTAACCAAAATCCAACGTCTGTTAGACGTATTCATCGCAACGTCACTTTGAGGTAGAATACTGATATGCTGTTGTCGGGGTTTTGACCAAAACTCAATGTCTGTCCAATGTTATAATTCCAACATCAAATTGACGTGTTAATCTAATGTCAACTGACGTTGATATTTAGTTGGATTTACGTTGTGTTGGTAAGTAACCAAAATCCAACGTCTGTTAGACGTATTCATCGCAACGTCACTTTGAGGTAGAATACTGATATGCTGTTGTCGGGGTTTTGACCAAAACTCAATGTCTGTCCAACGTTATAATTCCAACGTCAAATTGACGTGTTAATCTAATGTCAACTGACGTTGATATTTAGTTGGATTTACGTTGTGTTGGTAAGTAACCAAAATCCAACGTCTGTTAGACGTATTCATCGCAACGTCACTTTGAGGTAGAATACTGATATGCTGTTGTCGGGGTTTTGACCAAAACTCAATGTCTGTCCAATGTTATAATTCCAACATCAAATTGACGTGTTAATCTAATGTCAACTGACGTTGATATTTAGTTGGATTTACGTTGTGTTGGTAAGTAACCAAAATCCAACGTCTGTTAGACGTATTCATCGCAACGTCACTTTGAGGTAGAATACTGATATGCTGTTGTCGGGGTTTTGACCAAAACTCAATGTCTGTCCAACGTTATAATTCCAACGTCAAATTGACGTGTTAATCTAATGTCAACTGACGTTGATATTTAGTTGGATTTACGTTGTGTTGGTAAGTAACCAAAATCCAACGTCTGTTAGACGTATTCATCGCAACGTCACTTTGAGGTAGAATACTGATATGCTGTTGTCGGGGTTTTGACCAAAACTCAATGTCTGTCCAATGTTATAATTCCAACATCAAATTGACGTGTTAATCTAATGTCAACTGACGTTGATATTTAGTTGGATTTACGTTGTGTTGGTAAGTAACCAAAATCCAACGTCTGTTAGACGTATTCATCGCAACGTCACTTTGAGGTAGAATACTGATATGCTGTTGTCGGGGTTTTGACCAAAACTCAATGTCTGTCCAACGTTATAATTCCAACGTCAAATTGACGTGTTAATCTAATGTCAACTGACGTTGATATTTAGTTGGATTTACGTTGTGTTGGTAAGTAACCAAAATCCAACGTCTGTTAGACGTATTCATCGCAACGTCACTTTGAGGTAGAATACTGATATGCTGTTGTCGGGGTTTTGACCAAAACTCAATGTCTGTCCAACGTTATAATTCCAACATCAAATTGACATGTTAATCTAATGTCAACTGACGTTGATATTTAGTTGGATTTACGCTGTGTTGGTAAGTAACCAAAACCCAACGTCTGTTAGACGTATTTATTGCAACGTCACATCGACATAGAATACTGATATGCTGTTGTCAGGGTTTTGACCAAAACTCAATGTCTGTACAACGTTATAATGCCAACGTCACCACAATGTTTAAGCCTAACATCAATAGACGTTGATATTTGCGTTGTGTTGGTAAGTAACCAAAATCCAATGTCTGTTAGACGTATGTATCGCAACGTCACATTGCCGTGCAATACTGATATGCTGTTGGCGGGGTTTTGACCAAAACTCAATGTCTGTCCAATGTTATAATTCCAACGTCAAATTGACGTGTTTATCTAACGTCAACTGACGTTGATATTTAGTTGGACTTACGTTGTGTTGGTAAGTAACCAAAATCCAACGTCTGTTAGACGTATTCATCCGAGTCCGTCCGAGACCCGACGGTTCCGGTGGTGTGTTTTATCACAGTCACTGGACAGGTTCGGAATCGGACGTATCCCCGTCGGAAGTCGGACCTGTCAATCATTATGTGCATTACCCGAGAAAATCCGACAAGACCCGAGACTACAGTGAGACGTATTCTTTCTCTACGTTTTTTTTTTTTTTTGCCTTTTTAATGATAATAAAATATTCTATCAACCAAGTGTGTGTATGATTGTATCTTTGTCACTCTGCAAGTGCGCTTCTGGACATCCACTGACATGTATGATAGGGGCGACAGTCTGTGCTGTGGTGTCCGTGTAGACAGCGTGTTACATAAGGGGGCAGGGGCATCCTCCCGTATGAGGGCACTTCTGTGTTTTAGACATGCGAAAGAGCTGGGGCTGCAGGCCCCTTTTTAATCTCTGTGTGTGCACGTACCTGTAGAGTGTAGAGTAGACTGGCAGCGCGGAACAGTGTTAGCGAGCCGAGGCAGCGTCGCATGCGAAATATAACTGATCTACAGGTTCATCAAACGTAGGCAAGGCGGGGGAGAGATTTGGTCAAGGCGGGTCTGTCGGACGGTCAAAAATAATCCGACTTCGGTCGGGCTCGGCGAAGCAATTTGGGGAAAATCGCGGAACAGTTCGGAAGCGGAAAACCATGCCACGGATCGACTCGGATCCAATTTATTTATTTGAAAATATTTTCGGAACAGTTCGGAATCGGTGATATTGCACGGATTTATTTCGGATTTCGGATGTCATTTTTGAGACCCGTGAAGACCTCTAATACTGATATGCTGTTGTCGGGGTTTTGACCAAACCTCAATGTCTGTCTAACGTCAAATTCCAACATCAAATTGACGTGTTAATCTAAGCCTAACATCAACTGACGTTGATATTTAGTTGGATCTGCGCTGTGTTGGTAAGTAACCATAACGTTATCATGCCAACGTCCATACAACAATACAAAGTTTATTTGCCCGTGTGCATTAGGCAAGGCACCATTTATCAATTGTATCTAGCAATCTAGCTATGTATCCAAACGTATCAATGAGTTATATGGTCTGTTACTCATACCTGTGGATTTGAGAGGAGATACTTGTATTGTGTGCAATGTAAAAGATAGATTTAAAATGCGGTGTGGTGGGACTTGCGGTGTGTGGAGTGGTGTGGTTCCATGCCAATGGAAAAGGGGTTATGTTGCAGCCTGGTATGGCTTGGTATGGTGGATTGTACAGTCCGGGTAGGGAATGAGGTATTACCCCAGGTGAAAGGAGTTTAAGTATCTCGGGGTCTTGTTCACGAGTGAGGGGAGGATGGAGAGGGAGATCAGCCGGAGAATCGGAGCAGCAGGGGCGGTATTACAGTCGTTATACCGCACTGTTGTGACGAAAAGAGAGCTGAGCCAGAAGGCAAAGCTCTCTGTCTACCAAGCTATCTTCATCCCTACCCTCACCTATGGTCATGAAGTGTGGGTCATGACCGAAAGAACGAGGTCACGGATACAAGCGGCCGAAATGAGTTTTCTCTGGCGGGTGGCTGGCATCTCCCTTAGGGATAGGGTGAGAAGTTCAGTCACTCGGGAGAGACTCGGAGTAGAGCCGCTGCTCCTTCGCCTGGAAAGGAGCCAGCTGAGGTGGTTCGGGCATCTGGTTAGGATGCCACTCGAGCGCCTCCCTAGGGAGGTCCTCGGGGCACATCCCACTGGGAGAAGACCCCAGGGCAGACCAAGGACCAGATGGAGGGATTACATCGACTCTCTGGCTTTGGATCGCCTCGGGATCCCCCAGGAGGAGGTCGCCAATGTTGCTCGGGACAGGGAAGTCTGGAGCTCCCTGGTGGAGCTGTTGCCCCCGCGACCCGACCTCGGATAAGCGGAAGAAGATGGATGGATGGTATGGCTTGCCCACAACCAGGTGGCTGGGACACAGAACTCACTAGGCCCTTTTCTAACCATCACCCAACATAGCTGAGCAGCCCAGAAAGGGATTTTTTTGAACAACAAATTTTGAGAAAATTCCAGGGCAGGCTAGTCCCAGGCAAACAAATAAAATCTGTACCAGACAGATGATGGCCTTGCTGGTGTATGACTCCCAGCTTGATTTCTGCCTCCAGCCCTGTACCAACACATCGTGCTGCACCTTGTGAGGCTGCGAGCTATAATATTATATGCATTGTGCATCATTAGATTGTATAACTAAAGGACGCATGTAACGCTTTGAAACAGGCATGGGTTTGAAAGGCTGTAAAGATGTATAGGCTATATGTGGCAACCATATCACACAATTTCTCTTATTGACCACTGCAGATTTATAGGAAAAATGTTTAGCCTGTCTTTGCAAACAACGCTACGGGTGGAAACAATCTAGCCAGTGTGTGCTGAGATATCATTGTGTCATCAATCTCTGTGGCTAAACTTTCACATACTGCCCCTCATTGAGAGGCCGCGAGCTACAAACTATGAAACTATGAGTCTTATGCCATAATGTTACATAACATAGGCAATTTACAGGGTTTTCTTATTATAGGATGCCTAATGTATTACAATGTTTTAGCGCATACATTATATATTGTAAAATGTATTGTATATTGGAAACCTTTTTACTATTGTAAGTCACTCTGGATTAAGAGTGTCTGCTAAATGCCAAAATTGTAAATTGCAGGCAGGCAGGCAGGCAGGCAGGCAGGCAGGCAGGCAGGCAGGCAGGCAGGCAGGCAGGCAGGCAGGCAGGCAGGCAGACAGACAGACAGACAGACAGACAGACAGACAGACAGACAGACAGACAGACAGACAGACAGACAGACAGACAGACAGACAGACAGACAGACAGACAGACAGATAGATAGATATCTAGTCTGCCCCCTCTCCCCCAAACACGATGGCATGCAAAACAACCCAAGATATTTCAAATTAAAGTGGCAGGCAGGCAGGCAGGCAGGCAGGCAGGCAGGCAGGCAGACAGACAGACAGACAGACAGACAGACAGACAGACAGACAGACAGACAGATATCTAGTCTGCCCCCTCTCCCCCAAACACGATGGCATGCAAAACAACCCAAGATATTTCAAATTAAAGTGCTTCTATTTAAAATGATGTGAAACACTACTACTGCTCCTAACTAACTACAGCTGTGTCACCACTAAACCAACAGCATTTCATCATTGAAAACAGAAAACTCTCTGAGTCAGGCCTTTAGCTTTATGCATGCTGTGTGTCCGTTGCAACCTCAACAACAACTGTTGTTATTATTGATGCTTTACTTGATTAATAAAAGTCCTGTAACCGAAAATGGTATGGGTGTGACTTCATTGCCCGTGGCGCAAAGCGACACGAGCGATGAAGCCGCCCCCATACCATTTTCTCTTGCCCCTCCAACATGTTCTCTTGCCGCCCCCAAATGGGACATGTTACATCCGCCCCTGGATAGACAGACAGACAGACAGACAGACAGACAGACAGACAGACAGACAGACAGACAGACAGACAGACAGACAGACAGACAGACAGACAGATAGATAGATAGATAGATAGATAGATAGATAGCGGGGTGGATCTAGGCATGGACATGGGGAGGCAATGCCCCCCTAAATACCCAGTCTGCCCCCCCGCCCAAAAAAACCACGATGGCATGCAAAACAACCCAAGATATTTCAAATTAAAGTGGCAGACAGACAGACAGACAGACAGACAGACAGATAGATAGATAGATAGATAGATAGATAGATATCTAGTCTGCCCCCCCTCCCCCAAACACGATGGCATGCAAAACAACCCAAGATATTTCAAATTAAAGTGCTTCTATTTAAAATGATGTGAAACACTACTACTGCTCCTAACTACAGCTGTGTCACCACTAAACCAACAGCATTGCATCATTGAAAACAGAAAACTCTCTGAGTCAGACATTTAGCTGTATGAATGCTGCGTGTCTGTTGCAACTTCACACTGATGTTATTATTGATGCTTTACTTGACTAATAAAAGTCCTGTAACCGAAAATGGTATGGGTGTGACTTCATTGCCCGTGGCGCAAAGCGACACGAGCGATGAAGCCGCCCCCATAGCATTTTCTCTTGCCCCTCCAACATGTTCTCTTGCCGCCCCCAAATGGGACATGTTACATCCGCCCCTGGATAGACAGACAGACAGACAGACAGACAGACAGACAGACAGACAGACAGACAGACAGACAGACAGACAGATAGATAGATAGATAGATAGCGGGGTGGATCTAGGCATGGACATGGGGAGGCAATGCCCCCCTAAATACCCAGTCTGCCCCCCCCCCCCCCCCCCCCCCCCCCCCCCCAAACACGATGGCATGCAAAACAACCCAAGATATTTCAAATGAAAGTGCTTATATGTTTAAAATGATGTGAAACACTACTACTACTGCTACTAACTACAATTTTGGCACCACTAAACCAACAGCATTTCATTATTGATAACAGAAAACTCTCTGAGTCAGACCTTTAGCTTTATGCATGCTGTGTCTGTTGCAACTTCAAACTGATGTTGTTATTGATGCTTTACTTGACTAATAAAAGTCCTGTTACCGAACATGGTATGGGTGTGACTTCATTGACGATGAAGCCGCCCCATACCATTTTCTCTTGCCCCTCCAACATGTTCTCTTGCCCCCCCCCCCCCCCCCCCCCCCCCCCAAATGGGACATGTTACATCCGCCCCTGGATGGATGGATGGATGGATAGATAGATAGATAGATAGATAGATAGATAGATAGAGACGTTAAAGAAAGAAAGAAAGAAAGAAAGAAAGAAAGAAAGAAAGAACATGAAAATACTGCTGTCATTTTTAAAAGTTTATACTGGTCCCTTTTATGGATGCAGGCTAATAAGATCCCTCAAAGTTCCAATTTAACAGGATAATACAATATTATTCCAATTTATATTCAATACTTAGAGGTTAGGGCCGGGCGTGCGTGCGTGCGCACATGCGCACATGCACGCGCACGCGCACGTTCAGACCCCGCCACTCTGATTGGCTGAGGAGTGCATCCTCCAGCGCCGTTTGAAATCAAAAGCAAAAGTGAAACCTATAACCGACAGCTTGCTTGTGCTGCTGCTGCCTGCTTGCGTTGCACCAGCTGTCATAATAATAGGCTTATTACCGTCGCGTCGTGGGGATATTAATATCGCTTCGTCATCAACCTCCCGTTGCAGCAGCATGTACAACGACGTATGGTGTATAAGGTAAGATAAACTGTTGTGTTTAACCAACTCTAGTGTAAACATATGGGCTCTATGGAGCAGCAACAGTAGCATGTTAGCTGAGGCTCTTGTTTACAACCAAATGAACCCTCATTGTGTTAGACTTGTGGCTCCCAAAGTGTGGTCTCCGGACCCCCAGGGTCCCTGAGGGCTCAGGGGGTCCCTAGTCAAATGATAATTTGGAAACAAATGAACCTTTTCCATTTGGTGGTCCTTGACATGAAACTAGAGAACATGCACACCAGGCCACATTAGCTACAGCAGGGGTTTTCAACCGGTGGTTCGGGGACCACCAGTGGTCCTTGAGAGCAGGGGTTTTCAACAGGTGGTCCGGGGACCACCAGTGGTCCTTGAGGGGGTTCCAGGTGGTCCCCAGGGCCAGGCTAAATGATAGAAAGTTGGTTAACCAGATGTAACGCTTGAGAGTGTAAAAATGAAACCAAATGCCTGGTATGTTTGTGAAATCCAGCCTGGTATTGTGGACAAAAACAAAAGAAATCTTGGTCGTCCTCTTTGGCTTAAATTTTTGTATGAAATCAGAGATATTTGGGTAATTGGAATTAAAATTGGAACCAGTGGTATTACGGTAACTGTTTTAATAGTGAAAGATTTGGCATTTTAGGATTAGAATTCAAAAGTAGCAGATCAACAAGCTCATGTTTTGCGCTCGTAAATGTGCTACTTTTGTATGACACTGTAGTATGTTAAAGATGGGCTTACAAAAAAGCTGTTTACAATATTCTACTTTTAATTGGGAAAATGAGGTACTTTGTTGGAGAAAATAGGAAAACGACCAGGGTACTTTAATAATCTCTAATAATTAGAGATTATCAGGGCTTGACACTAACACTTGCCCACTTGCCCGGGGCAAGTAAAAAAATGGTGGGGCAAGTGAAAACTGCTACCAAGTGTGCAACTTAGTGCACTATAACACTACACAAGATAAATTTGTATTGAAAGCACACACACGCACACGCACGCACGCACGCACGCACGCACGCACGCACGCACGCACGCGCACACACACACACACACACACACACACACACACACACACACACACACACATACACACCAGGACGCTGGCTGTCTTGTTTTGTTTTCTTTCTTTTTTGTATATGGACAAAAACCCGAAGTGGAGTTTGTATTAAACTGAACGGTTTATGCTGTGGTCAAAAGGGGACTAAAATGAACTGAACTCCTTATTGTCAGCAAATAGTGATTGAAATGCATGAACTGAAATGAATTAACTGTATTTCTATTACCTTTATTTTTCTTTAATACAAATATTATTTGAAATAGACTTTCTGTGAGTTTTGCATTTATTGACAATTGGTGGTTTTGGGTGTGACGATTTAAGATTTACCAGCTTACAGATTGATTATCAAATAGACTGAGCTAACTTTGGTAGGTTGCTGTTTATCACAGGGACCTTTGTAGGGTTTACTTTTGAGCCTTGAAACTCTCTTTTTGAAAACCGCTACATAAATATTAAATAAACCAAATGGACCCGCAACCAAATGGACCCGCAAGGGTCCATTTGGTTTCTCTTTTTTTTTTTTTTTTTTTTTTCAAGAGTTACATCTGGTTAACCAACTTAGCTGGGGATCACCTGGTTTAAAGCACCCAAGTAGGAAGTAAACTTAAATGGGGGCAAGTGACCATGACCTGAGGGCAAGTAGAACCTGACTTGCCTCAGAGACCTTAGTGTCAACCCCTGGATTATGATTATAATTTTTAGAATACAGAATGCTTGTACTGCTTGCTTTTCTTTATGCTGTACACATCAGGTCTTAAATCATTTGTACAAATGTCTCTTGCAATGTGCAATGTCTTCATCCCCATAAAGCAAATTAAATTACATTTTGGCCGCACTTTCACCACTGCTTATTCACCTAACAAACCTTTCAGGTGTATTATGGAATATTTTTTGTTTTGGCTCTATTCCAGTAGTAATCATTGCTGTTTGTTAGAGTTGGGCGCTCTCCTGTCCTTTACAGAGCTAGAGAATAGATATGGTCACAACCCGTTTTACTGAACAAACTCTCGCTGTGGTAGAGAAAGGATTATTTTACTTGTTCTGTTATTGTTGAACACAATGCCATTATCTCTTCAGATATTCCTAATTAGGTTGTTTTGTATTTTTATATTCACACCCTCAAAAAATTTGGGATAATACTCCTTGGCCTTTTTTTTATATAATAAAGAATGCTTGTAATGCTTGCTTTTCTTTATGATGTAGGTGCACTGCCCGCACCCTCCTAGCAGCACCAGGACGATGCAGAACCCATGATGGTGATGTAATTATTTATTATATAAAGTGATAGTAGTGATTCCTTGTATATAAAGCTCTGTGGTCAGAGCAACAGTTCCAGGGCGTGAATTCCCTGTTCATTTTCTTCATAGACTTATTAATTGACAAAGCCAGCTTGCTGAAATAATTGGTTAGAAAAAGAAAAAGGCAAATACACTTTCTTTAGTTTTTCTTCTCACAAATTTCATTGGCCCAAGCCTACAGAGCGGAACACAACAATAGTTACAGGGTAATTTAGCCTAATTCAACCAACATGGTAAAATAAAACCAAATTATGTTTATGGGGGATTCTGTTATACAACGTATATTATATATAGTATATAAGCTTTGTCATCAACGTTAACCTGTCTTTTGTCTTCTCTCCATTCCCTCTCTGTACTGTCAAATCTTTTGCATGATTTTGGTGCACAGTACGGTGCACAGTATGTTGTACAGTATAATTCAAAGTTAGTGAAATATGTGTTGTAACCAGAACTTCCCATATCCCAGCAGGTTGGTGCTGTCCTGAATTGGAAGGTCCAGGAAGGACGTACTGTAATGACCAAACCAGGTATATTTCAAGATAATCATGTCAAAAATTTTAGTCTCTCTCAATCTTTGTCCACTTAACCCCTGAATTTATTTGTCTAGTTTTAGTCAACAAAAACTGTTGACATTTTTAGTCTAGTTTTAATCTGCCGATTATTTTTGCACTGTACTTTTTTGGTCAGCATCTAATATAAAACATTTCACATTTTCTGGAATCGTTTTGATAAAAAAACACAATTTTAAGAAATGCATTCAGGAATGGATTCATGCAAATGTTTTTGGAACCATAACAAGTCACAGAAATATCAATGATTTTTACAATTTCTTGTGAGCATGTAGAATAGATCATAGAAGTAATTTAGAAAAAAGCGACTTGTCTTCACTAGTTTACTGAATCTCATGTCCACTCGTCCCTCCCTGACATTTTAGTATAGTTTTTATTTGTTTGACAAAATTTTCATTATATTTAGTTGTCGCTCTTTTACCACTGCTTCAGGGTTGTGCCACGAGGTGAAAGTAACTTGCAAGGATCTTTATTTACAATCATCAATTGTTTCAGCATACATATCCTTCCACCAAAACATATAGTCCCATAAACACCATGATTGCAGCCACATTCACTGGCCCAAAACAACAACACAACTCCAGGTCATCCAGCTCTTCTTTATTTTGAGGCATTGATCTGTGGCTCATTTGCATCACAACATATAATAATGACTGCGCTGATTGTTCTTTTTCTCTCTTGAGACCCGGAACAGGTTAAAGAGCTTCACACTCTGTTTGCCCGGAGAGCGACATCGCGAGCAGGACATCTGTACCAGCAGGAGCAGTTTCCTGACAGCTAGTGGCTTCTTCATTTCATATAACCATCTAACCATGGATCAGGCATGGATTCACTGTTTGACTCACAAAGGGGCAGTGTGGACCTGTCCACAGTCGCCATGGAGAGGTCCTAGAAGAACGTCGGCCAATGGAATCCGAAGTACGTTTTCTTTTTCCTAGATCAGGCAACTTATGATCTCCACCCCCTAAAAGGGGGGGGTTAAAGACTTAATTCCTTCCCTCTACCTTTTCATGTGAATTCTCAGTGTTACATCACAGATTTCTTTGAAGCATCTGAATATCTGGATATTTTTTTTCCTATGGGCATGTTTTCTGTTGCAATATTGATTCTGTTGATGGGATCAATAGAACAGGTTGATCATACAGACTTGCTCTCACATTAGTCATCTCTATTGTGTACCAAAAAGCAATTGTTCACCATCTTATTCACAATGGTGAAAGTGGTTGGGAGTTCTTGCCGGGGCTATCAGAAATAAGTGTATGCGATGCCCATGTGGAAGTGCTGCTTTGTGGCGCATCCGGAAATTTTGGGGGAGCTCAAACCCTCCAATAACCCTAAAATGCATTCTGGCACAGTATACCAACACAATACAAACATCCGGTCTTAAATCATTAGTGCAAATGTCTCTTGCAATGTGCAATGTTTTCATCCCCATAAAGCAAATTAAATGACATTAAAATAAGCACACAATGTAAGTAATTTATTCTAAGAGTAGAAAACTGTTTAGCTTTTTACTCTTAGAATAAATTACTGCTTTTGGAAACCAAAGGATTTTGAGAATGGAGCAGAACTTACTGTATTATATTTTAACATTTTGATAGCTCCAGTGCGCTAAGGCTGGCAAAGTCTTACTGCTCGCTTACACTTTCACCATGCTTATTCACCTAGCAAACCTTTCAGGTGCATTATGGAATATGTTTTGTTTTGGCTCTATTCCAGTAGTAATCATTGCTGTGTTGTTAGAGTTGGGGGTCCCCTGTTCTTTACAGAGCTAGAGATATAGGCCGTAGGCCACCGGAAAAATCTTTGCCATCAAAAGGGACAAGACATGTGGTATCATTACGTTTGTATGACATCCAGGAATGTGTAATAGCAGTTTCAGAAGAGTAGCTGAATACAGGTTTTTGGCCTTTATATCTGATAAAATGTTGTTATAACTTCCTAACTTGAAATGCATTGATTTTACGCCCCATAAATGTATTGAGCGTCGAACATTACGAACAATTTGGTATTAAGTACATGTCTGTATCTCCTACGGATCGCAAACTGCAGCATATAGGTACGTTCACAGATTGAGGAGAGCAAGACATTTGTAACATTGATTCTTAACTCCATCAAATGGTGATACAGGCATGAAAATTGGTACACACACACTATTTAAACCCCACCCCACTATTTAAGTACTGCTTGAGTGAGGGTGACCACACAACAAGGTCTGGTGGCAGGTTGGTGCATGGGATCTCAGTTGGAGTTTCTTGTCCAGGTCTGCCAGCAGCTTCCAGTCCCGTGCTCTACCCAGCTGCCCGGTGTCAGCCCTTATGGTGGCGAGGCTGGCTTGGCCCTCTCGGACAAATGATGTTCGCTGCCATGGGAGGAAAGGGCATTCACACTTGTTCTTTGATATTCCAGCACTGTTGCAAGGCACTTTAGCACGTAGTTGTGCCACCAGGTGTATCAGCCTTTGTGTGAGGCTGGTCTTGCACCCCACTAAGATGTGCTGGGCTTGGACATAGGGGTCAAGTGGGGTCTTCGTCATGCCACTGGCTTAGGTTTGCAGGAGAGGGCAACACATCATAGGCAGCCCTGGTGGTAAAAGTTGCCCTGAATGCCTCCATATCCCACATACTGTATCTTTCGAGAAGATCTTCCTCTTCTCCACTCCTTCCAATGCCATCCACTGCCCTTGCTCTGCCTGCGCCAGAGCTTGTGTGCACCTCCCTGCTTCCTCTTTCCGCCGTACCTCCTGGACCACCAGCTTGCGTCTCTCAGGCAGATTAGCCTTGCTCCAGGCCGGTGCACTGGGCCCAAGACCACTCCTCCATTCCTGAACTCCAGGTGTGTGCCACACATGTGTGGCACATAAGCATGAGTCCATCTTTAAGCAGTAGCAATAAAGATGCTATGTTCGTCCCTTCAGGATATGTCCCATCCAATAGGACAATTGAAAGCTGGTGTTTCAGCATACATAGTGGCAGCCTCATTTGGTGTCATTCCTGGTACCTTTTACAATTTAAGTTTTGTAAGAGCCCATATCTTCAGAATCTGGGCCCTCAAAAGCAAGCGTTGATGCAAGCCATTAGCCATTTTGGCAAACTTTTGGGGGGTGCAATCCACATGTTTAGCAACGCTACTCATTCCAGGAATGTCTGATCTCTATATGCCATACCTCGTTGTAAAGGTGATTAATCATTGATTAAAACAATATACCTCAAGATGCAAACCAATTGGTATTATTAAGGTGGAGAGAATAATTCCCAAAGGTAGGTTTCTGAACTTATATGGGCCACTTTACTATTACAGGACATTTAGATACAAATGACCATGACATTGACCTTTGACACATGAATAAATAATAAATCAACTCGGCACCCAAGAAAATGTATACTTTGATGTCAGAATCATCAAAATCGGCCCATTAGTCAGCATGTTCACCATATACTGTATTCATTTTTATCAGATGTAAAGGCCAAAAACATGTATTCAGCTACTCTTCTGAAACTGCTATCATACATTTTTTTTTAATTCATGGATGTCATATGAATGTAATGATACCTCATATGTCTTATACCTTTTGATGGCAATGGATTGCCATTTTTAGGCCGGTGGCCCACGGCCTAATGTGGTCACAACCTGTTTTACTGAACAAACTCTAGCTGTGGGAGAGAAAGGATTATTTTACTTGATCTGTTATTGTTGAACACAATGCCATTATCTCTTCAAATATTCCTAATTAGGTAGTTTTGTATTTTTATATTCACACCCTCAGAAATATTTGCCAGAGATAATACTCCTCGGCCTTAGATGTGAACAAAGTAGTTAGATGGTTGAATGTTGTACAGACAGATTAGGGGAAACCATAAGGCAGAAACACGAAACGAAATGCTATCGAGCATTTAGCGTTTATCTGGTCTATTGGGTAGCAAATATAGTGTTTGACAGTAGCAGGGAACTCTTCTGCACTTAGGTAACACAAATGTATAATTGTCTATGTCACATTGCTATAGAAATATTTACTAAAGAACTGGAGAACACTAGACTGAATCTTGATAAAGACATTGGTTGCACACGCCAATAGCCAAAGTATCAACTTTATTATGGACGCAGCATGAATGTTTCCCTGATGAATGCTTAGTCTCCGAAACATTGGATTTTAATAAAGTTGGTACTTTGGCTATCGGCGTGTGTGGCCATTTTCTTGTTTTATCAAGATTCAGTTTACAGTTCTCTCCTGTGGGCCTGCACCGCACAAAAAGGAGTTTGGAGTGCGTGAGCATTTCTGTGCACACTGAACAAACACTGGCAAAACTTGCTGTCTGATGTAATGACAGCAATGTAGTGGGCTGTTGAAATGTATTTCAAGGAGTTGCTTGGTGAACCTTCGGTTGAATTGATCAATTTAATTTCATGCGTCAAATCACTTTTGACAACGTGCGTAAACATTCAACAGGACAGGCTTATTTTGCATATGCAATATATAATATAGGGATATTTCACTATTAAAATATAATTTTAATATTGCCTCAGTCTAATGTGAATTAAACAGATTATAAGTTGCATAATTCAGTGGAATTTCATTTAATGATTTCATTTATTTCTAATAATTAATTCAGTAATAATATCTTATTACTGAATCAAGAAACTTAAATATTCTCCGGGGTGTTCACAAAAGCCGCAGTGTATGATACATTTTAAAAGTGAAATATCCTTTCATTCATTTTGTTTTTTATTTGTTGTATGGATGCTGTAAAATGTCTTAAATGCTTTGTTTGTTATTTATTAAGGTTCTGTAAAAATGTTCCTGTGTATGGAATAACATCAACGTTGATCTCAACCTTAAGTCTGAACCTAATCTCAACATTGATTCAAGAACTTTTTGCTATCTGGGTTATTTTTTAAGACTTTTTGTTTTATAGAACCTACATTGAAGAAATGTCGTCCTTTAAGAGGCTGTCTTATGTTTTAAAAAAAATTGTTTCATAGAAAAGATGTGGAGGGGGGAATTTTTCCATGAGAATGTTCAGCCTACTATCTGTTTTATGTTATGTTTTTATATACTGTGATTTAATAAACAGATTGACTGATTTTGGACATTATGTCAACCTAATTTGGGGTTTTGACCGCAATGCTATTTCTTACTGCCACAAATATCGGATTATGATGTCTTGCCAGTGTTGGAATATGTCTGTCTGATTTTCAGTTGAACCAATTGTCTAACATCGGATGTTGACCTCAAACAATGTTGGTTTATGACGTCAATGAGATTGACTTTTTCAGCTAAAATATAACATGTATCCAATGTTGGAAGTCAAACCTATAATCAACGTTTACGTAACATCACAGATTGACATCAAATCAACGTTGGGTTATGATGTCAGTCCAATGTTAGATTATGACGTCAATCAAATTTTCATTCAACTAAAATACAACTAATATACAACGTTGGAAGTCTAACCAATAATCAACGTCTACATAACATCATAGAGTGACCTCAAACCAACGTTGGATTATGATGTCAATACAACGTTAGATTATGAGGTCAATCGAACTTTCATTTTCAACACAAATACAACTAAAATCCAACGTTGGAACTCTACCCAATAATCAACGTCGACATAACATCATAGATTGACGTCCAACCAACGTTAGATTATGACGTCAATCAAACTTTCATTTTCAACACAAATACAACTAAAATCCAACATTGGAAGTCTACCCAATAATCAACGTCTACATAACGTCATAGATTGACGTCAAACCAACGTTAGATTATGACGTCAATCAAACTTTCATTTTCAACTAATATACAACTAAAATCCAACGTTGGAAATCTACCCAATAATCAACGTCTACATAACGTTATAGATTGACGTCAAACCAACGTTGGATTATGATGTCAATACAACGTTAGATTATGACGTCAATCAAACTTTCATATTCAACCAAAACCCAACCGTCATCCAACGTTAGAGTACAACGTTATCCTAACGTTGTGTAGACGTCTTGTGCTCTTAGTCTTAATACCTATGAATCTTGATTATTTTGATAATTGTATTAATTTTTTGTATTTATTTATTTAAAAAACATTTTTATCCCCACGATTTTGCAACCCATTTTTATCACCCAGTGCCAATCCCTAATGTGATCCTCTGTTCTACATACCCTCCGCCAACCTGGGGAGGCAGCGGACTGGCCTCATGCTTCCTTCAATGCATGAGGTGTCCAAGCCTCATGCATTTCACCAGGGTTTCCCTGATTGGATGTGGTGCGATGTAGGACAACAAAATAGTCAGCAGCATGTCTAAGGAGACTTGGGTCTCCTACCTCCTATTGACTTGGTCATTGAATGAATGCATTATAGAAATGCGATAAAATAAAAATTGCTCTGAATGTGTAATTGATAGTCCTTTTTTTAAGATACTAGTAAACTACTACTTCCAGATTGATAGATTCATTCATTCACTCTATTTCAGAGAGTTGCCGACATCACACATCGCACAGCGGATGTGGATGATCAGGACACCATGGCAGATGTCGGCCTTCGTGATGTCATGAGTCACATCATGCTCCTGAAGAACACCTAATGGGGACGGACGCTCCGTCGGAACCACCAATGACGACAACAACAACCACCTTATCTTCTGGACCCTCCTCCTCCTCGCTGGTGAGAAGAATGCCTTGGCCCTACAGCGGTGTCCTCCTGGCCCTGGGCATGGCGCTGTCTCTGATCCCAGGCTGGGCGTGCAGCAGGAGCGACGTCGCAGGGTCCAGGGATACCGCAGGGGTTGTACCGGAAGTGGGGCCAGCGCACCGGCTGGTGCAGGAGGAGTCGGTTCTCCAGCCCCTGCACCACCGTCGCACCAAGAGAGGCTGGATCTGGAAGCAGCTCTTCGTCCCCGAGGAGGACCCCACCCCACGCGTCATCGGACGGGTAGGGCCGGTCGAGTTCTGGAGCCAATTAGATTTAAAGGGTTAAACTCCATCCATTTTCAACATGTTAATATGGCATTAATATACTGCACCTTAGATATGTTGTGTGGACATGATAAAAAAGTTCCCCCAATTCTGTATTTCCTAAAAATGGAGGTCTGAAAAAATCATTAACATGGTGAAATACATCTGACGACATCATCAACATGTAGAGTATTTCACCATGCTAATGATTTTTCTTTCAGAGCCCTTTTTCCTGAGAGGGTACAAATGGAACCAAATGGACTCGCTAGGGTCCATTTGGTTCACATTTGTATCCTCTCAGGAAAATTTTGAAAATAGGTGGCATTCTCCATTAATGTACAGGGTGCAAGTGACAACGTTTTGACTTGGGTTGAGAACCCCTGAAATAGAAATAGAAGATAGTCCAGGCGAAGATTAACGTATGCATTTGAGATGATACATACACATAAATAGGAGATATCAAACATAAAAACATCAGTTCATTATCTTAATTTGATACTGATAGATTTCAATTTACAATTTAGGCATTCAGCAGACGCTCTTAATCCAGAGCGACTTACAATTTAAGCAGAATTTGCAATATACAATGTAAGCGCTAAAACATGGCAATACATTAGGCATCCTATATAAGTCACTGCTGTGAGCTGGTATGTAATCCAGGTCCTATGGGATGAGATGGAGTCTGAAGAGGTGTGTTTTCAGACTGAAGATAGGGAAGATAGGCAGTGGGAAGTGCAATCCATAGTTTTGGGAGAATGCAGCAAAAAGCTGCGGATGTAGCCTGAGTGGTCATCTGGTGGTGGCACTAGAGAGGATCTGGAGATTAGAGGGAACAGGACAGCTTCAGTTCCTTATTGAGAAGGCCCATGGGTTCCAATGTGTTGAGAGTATATGTATCCAATAGGCCTCTCAGCATAGCACTTTCTTTTAATAATATCTCGTGAAGAAGCCGGGCAAAATGACCCGTTGCTGTCCACGCGCACAAGATTTTACACTCGTACCCCGGAAACGAAGCTTCGAGGCTATTTCGAGGAGATTCTGGAGGGGTCCCTTTTATCTTGTGAAGAGGTAGAGATTTTTTTCCATTCCCTCGAAGTGTAGTGATGTCGTTCTGAGACAACTCTTACACTACTGAAGATGTGGCTTATATTATGGATTTTCTTTTTGTTCTCTTCAACATTCGAGTTCATGGAGTTGGGAACAAGGCGATTCGCCTGAATGCTGACTTTAGGAAGGAAGAAAAGGGAGGAAGGGCATTTTGCATTTCTTTCGCCGTAGTAAATGCTGCATTCATAGTCTGGAGAGGGCACTTTTCTTTTTCACATGGGTTAAAGGGCAGGGACTCAAGGTCCCCTTTGATGTCTGTTTGCAATCTGCCTGGGAGCCTTATTTAGAAGGTTGTGTTGGCCTGCTATAGCCAAGTGGTCCAATTGTACACATGTGGGCTTTGGCCTGACAGCGTGTTGGATGTTCGAGTCCCGTTCATGACAGCCTTCTCTGCAAGTCTCTCCCCTTCTCTCTTTCCAGCTGTCAATCTTCACTGGATATTATCAATAAAGGCAGAAAAGCCCCAAAAATGAGCGTTGTGCCTTGGAATAGACCGGCTAATAAGTCCCTCCCCAAACTGATATGGTCCAATCACAGCTAAGCATAACATGTGATAGACAAAACTCTCCACCAATAGCTTTCCTATATGATAAAACATTGCTTAAAAAGAAAATGTCTCACACACATTTTTCCACTGCATAGGGCATGCCTGATGGATTTGTAAGACATTTTGAAGATCTGGTTCCAAAAATGAACCAGTATTTAATGTGGCAATATCCATGATATTTACATTGTAATGTAACTTTCCCGGCTGGAAAGTGTCCTAGCCTTGGGTGGAGATTGGGGAGAGGGCGGGGCTTACTGAAAGTAGCAAGACACAGGTGTTTTCAATGATAATTCTGTTATATTTGGGGAGAAAGAATGAGACATACAAAGCCGTTCTCAACGTTCTCCCAGCGGACTTACTGTACGTCATAGAACAGTTATCAAAACAACCCTTTGACACCAAGGGAACCTTTCTGCGGTCAGAGGTTCACAAGAGTGAATAATAGTGGCATTTATATGATGGGGAATGTTTCAGATGGAGGATTTTTTTTTCCTTCCTGCACTTTGTTGTCTTGCCCATATAGAGCAGTGGGTTTCAACCAGTGGTCCGGGGACCACCAGTGGTCCTTGAGAGAGTTCCAGGTGGTCCCCAGGCTAAACAATGGAAAGTTGATGTGATAACTCTTTGAGAGCGTAAACATGAAACCAAATGGACCCTTACAGGTCCCCTTGGTTTCATGTTCATGCTCTCAAGAGTTAAAATATTGATCATTTGAATTGAAGTCCACACAACTAGAGAATGTAGAATTTTGATCTATGTTTGCCTGTTTTGTTTGCGAAAAATCCAGCCTGGAATTGTGAGACCAAACCAAAAGTAATCTTTAGTTTTGGGATCTGTGGGACTAAAAATATCATCAAATGGTGGTCCGTGGCTCAAATGCTGAATAAATAGTGGGCCCTGGTGTCAAAAAGGTTGAAAAACACTGATACGGAGCACCAGGGCTGGAGCACTTACGAGAACTCCAAGAATCCAAAGATTACCAGGAGCCGGTCCTCACTTTCTCCAAATGTTTCTCAGAGGATGTTTACTCACACATGTTATCCACAGAGGAGAGAGATAATGTGTAGGGGCGTCCGTGGAAAGGACGGGACATTAATTAAAAACAGGGTGAGTTATCTATTGGGCAGAGTGCATGCATTGGACAGTGTTTGTCAAGCGTTCACAGTTTGGAACCTGAACTGTCATCATCCGCAAACAATAAACAAAATAAAGCTATCAGCACTAGGAGAGGAAAAACGGGACAACGAAACACAAGGACATTTCTACAGAATATGTTGACCACACGTCAGCCTCTTTATTATTTATCATTTGCCAATTAGGTATTTAAAGCTTGGTCGCTTAATAGAATTGTGCAGCTATGTATGTACAGTATATGATAAGAGTTTTTCACTGTTGAGTGAGGAAATAATGTTACCCATCAAAGCACAATTACTGTAATACATTCTTATTTTTTTTAATACATAGGCCTAGATTTTAGTCACCTCTAAACCCCTTATCCCTTAACTTCTTTGCACTTTCAAACTAACTAAACTAACTAACTAACTAAAAACTTAGTTAAAAGTAGTTAAAAGGGCCAGTCTACAAGCTCACAATGTGTCAGTAGATTGGCATGTTGAACTATTCCAAAAGGTTTATCAAAATAGTAAAGGGGTGTGACGAAAATGGAGCCCATAATGTCTTGTATATGTCCTTCAAGGTTATTTCTAATGGTTTGATCTTCAATCACCATTCTAATACAACCAATCTTGTCCAGTCTTCTTTCTGGACTTTGAAAGCAGTCGAGCTGCAGTACCACAATGTTGGACAATCAACAATGGTGGAGATTGTATATTATTATACATTTTACATGGTATGGTGCATTGATGACATCATCATGAGGACAAAACCAGATGTGAGCTGTTCCAATTTCCAAATGGCAATTTCCATTAAATCACCTATATGATATAGTTCAAAATTGGTTATTGGTGGAATGAAATGGGAGCACCTGAATAAAAAAGTTGAATTTTGCACCCCTATGTTATCTCCCGTTTAAACTAATCATTCTCCCAAAATACCATGGTAAAGGCTGCGTTCATAGTAATGCAGCATTTACCGCTATAGGGGCATTACAATATGGATCACCATAAATAGTGGTTGCGATACCGTATCCCAGATAGCAAAATGCATTGATTCAACCAAAATTCAACGTTGAATCAATGCATTTTGCATTGATTCAACCAAAATTCAACGTTGAATCAATGCATTTTGCTATCTGGGATATTGCAACATTGGTCCATCCATTTTCTTTTGTTGTCCTTTTGTGTCCGCTTGTTGAGTCATTTCAAGTTGTGTGTGACTTTGTGTTTTCCTGGGGAAAGTGCGCTCGCTCCTTGTTTTTGCTGATAATGAAACCTCTGTCTTGGAGAAGATCCTCTCTGACGGTGTGGAGGTGGACGGGATTCCCGAGATTCTTTGTGCGGCTCTTGACACCTTTGGGTGTCTCTCTTCGCTCTCTTGCCAGCACATGGTCCTGTGTTGCTTCATGAGCAGCAGGGGCGGATAAAACATTTCCCAATTGGGGGGGGGGGGGGGGGGGGGGGGGCAGGAGAAAATGGTATGGGGGCAGCTTCATCGTGACACGGGCGATGAAGTCGCACCCATAGCATTTTCAGTTACAGGACTTTTATTTGGCAAGTAAAGCATCAATAATAATATCAGTTGTTGTTGAAGTTGCAACAGGCACGCAGCATGCATAAAGCTATAGGTCTGACTCAGAGTTTTCTGTTTTCAATGATAAAATGCTGTTGGTTTAGTGGTGACACAATTGTAGTTGGTAACAGTAGTAATGTTTCAAATCATTTTAAATATAGGCACTTTAATTTGACATATCTTGGGTTGTTTTGCCTGCCATCATGTCTGGTGGAGCGGTCAGGGCATTTAGGGGGGCATTGCCCCCGCCATGCCCATGCCTAGATCCGCCCCTGGTGCGCGCACCTAATTATATCCTATACCCAAATAATTAACCATGAGACAAACCACTCCATGTAGTTGTATTCGGGAGAGAGAGGTCAGAATCCACAGACAGCCTCGTCATAGCAAGTTCGTCTCTCAATATTCATGTTTATAGTCAGTGATTTGTCATCATCAGGCAGGCAAACTGCCAGGCGGTATATAAGAAGTAATCCATTCACAGTACTGATTCCACCGTCCGGTTCTCCTGCCAGATGACCACAGATCATTGACCACAACATGACGAAAGCCACCATTCGCTCCAGACCGGCTCATAAACCCCAAAATGGAATGCTGCCCACCCAGGCCCAGGCTTGCACAGAACGCGTGGGAAGTTATTAAAAAACAGTTCCCTTCATATTTTCTCTTTGAGTGCTGTCCAGTTTCTCCTGGCAGTGACAGACACCTGTGGGTGTACCTATAAAACATAAAGAAATCACACAGCTCCTACAAATATCCTAGGATTGATGGCAGTTTTGCACCGGAAGAAAACTGTTTTGCGGTTGAAACATGTTGGCCATATGGGTGGCTGCTGCCTTTTTAATTTAATATATGTTTTAATTGATTTAATGTTACTTCGTGTGCCAGGATCTTCTCTCTTTTTTATCAATGGATTGTTTCCATTTTTGATCTGTGTGAGCACCTTTTATTTTTTTTTCCATTAGAGACCTGATTAGCTCCTCATTTTAGCTTAGGATTGATATTTCACTAAATATTCAAATAATAAGAAAGGCAGTAGTCTTGACAAACATACAGAAGTCAAATGTTTATTAGACCATGTTACTTGTTGTCGAGTGTTATGTGGTGTGACTGCATATCTGGCATACATTTGTTCTTCCTATAACGCAGGGGTTTTCAACAGGTGGTCCTGAGACCACCAGTGGTCCTTGAGACGGTTCTAGGTGGTCCCCAGCGTTGGTTAACCAGATGGAAAGTATTATGTTTACACTCTCAAGAGTTAAAATGTAGAAGATTAACATCATTCTGATTTACTGTATGTTGTTTTCCCTTCTTCTTTTTTTTGCGAATATACAGCCTGGAATTGTGGACAAAACCAAAAGAAATATTTAGTTTTGGGGTATGTGGGGTGAAAATGTCGCCAAATGGTGGTTCGTGACTCAAATGCAGAATAAATATTGGGCCCTCGGCTCGCATGAAAAAGGTTCAAAACCACGGTTCAAAGTGATTCCCACAAGGTTCCCAGGCATTGTGAGTGTTGGTGAGGTAATTTAGTTTTTGTGGCGACCGGTGAAATAGATGAATGAGCCATTAGAGACAGATTGATCCCAGCAGGTGAGGTTCTGCTATGTGCGGACATGTGGAGTCTACCAGCACACTCTCTCTCTCTCTCACACACACACACACACACACACACACACACACACACACACACACACACACACACACACACACACACACACACACACACACACGCGCGCGTAACATTACATCCGGGCCTGCTCCCTGTGGAGGTGTGGAATGTGCGTGTCAAATTTGAAGTTGGACGAACCACACACACACACACACACACACACACACACACACACACACACACACACTTTGGAGATTTATTGGAAGCAGCCGTCAGAAAGCATGTTCGCCTGTGTTAAACTAAACTAATAGTTTTGATATGTGTTGGGGAAAAAAAAACAAATATAAAATAAAACAGAAATGAGTCAGTAGGACTATGTGTACATGCACACACTCTACAGACCAACAGCACATACACCAAAGCACACTCCCACTTGATGCTGGTTGGTGGAATCAAAAAGCTTGAATTGAAACTAGGGTTTATTGACCCCAGGGGCTCACTAGTGACAGGGAGGAACTCCTTATATGGTCACCACATTCTATAGTAGGGAGGATTAGCCAAAAAAGAAGAAATTAATTCTTAAAGCGCCGTTCTCGAGCTGCTCGTGGACCACCCGTGGAGTCCCCTCCGCCAGTCACGCGGACGGCTCGTATCACGACGAGATGTAGATTTCATTCTTTAATCCAACTATTAGTCCCAGCGCATCGTCTGATGATGATCCCGTTGCTCGCTTTCATTTGGAACAGAATTGAGCGACAACTCTCTTTTTTTTGTCCCATTCACTCCCATTCAATCCAATGCATTCAAACGGCTCTCCTGTGTTTTCGCTCTGAATGGGGTTGTCGCACTGGTGAATCAACTAGCGCTACACGGCTCTTCCTGACTTGTGACCCGGATGTATATGGGCAGATCGCCAGATGATCGATTAGGCAAGACAACAGACACAGCATAACAGAAACAGCACATCCTGTTTAGGAGATCTGAGCTTCAAAATAAGGGCTTTTTTACCGATCGAACTGGTTTGAGCCACGGCAATGGAGAGGAAACAAAGAAGGTCCCCCTAGCGGTCAATGAGTTAAGGGAAATCACTATACCTTTTTGAAAGGCCCATTTGGGTCCATTACTTGACCATTAGTGGAGATCAAACTTATCCTTCCTGGATGTATATACAGTGAGTAATTCTCTAGTAACATAGTGTTATTATTCTGGTAAACTGTTACAATGCACAAGTCATTAATATTGATACTGATACAGACTAGGCAGTTGCCTGGGGCACCATGGGGGCCAGTTTATAAATAGTTATAATTATCCCTTGGGGGGGCGCCATTTTACTGTTAAGGGGGGCTCCAGGGAAAATCGCTCCAAATTGCTTGATATTGATGTTATATCTGTCATCTTCTCACGGCACAGCTCAAGTCCGACTACGACCGCGACGACGAGTTCGCCATCAAGTACGTGCTGTCGGGCGAGGGGGCGGGCGACGTCTTCGAGATCGACGAGTACTCGGGCGAGATCCGCACGCTGGCGCGGCTGGACCGCGAGGTCAAGGCCTTCTACGTGCTGCAGGCGCAGGCCATCAACCGGCGCTCCGCCGAGCCTGTGGAGCCGCAGTCCGAGTTCATCATCAAGGTGCAGGACATCAACGACAACGGCCCCGTGTTCCAGAACGAGCCCTACGTCTCCAGCGTGCCTGAGATGTGTCCCATAGGTCAGTACAGTATGTGTGTGTGATTCTCCCAACTGTTTTCCGTGCCCCCCCCCCCCCTTCCCGTGCCCCCCCCCCCCCTTCCCTAAAGAGAGACGGCAAAAAAGGTTGCAGCCTTTTTTATGAAAACATTGGGACTGTTTTAAATTAACCCATTCCTGGCATAGGATGAGATTGGACAAGATTATGTTTTATTCACGAGCAGCCAAGGACGATAGAGATTAGATTGATTGTGAGATTTGTGACATTGATTACGTCAATACTGGCAGAGCCTTTTTTTGGTGTTTCGGGACAACGGTGTGTCCCAACAGACTGGAGGCCACGCGGGTCCGGGGACCTGGCCCCTGAGAGGATTCCAGGTGGTCCCCACGCTAAATGATGCAAATCTGGTTAACCATATGTAACTCTTTAAGAGCGTAAAAATGAAACCAAATGGACCCGCAAGTTACAAAATATTCACCATCTGAATTAGCCCAAGTCTACACTACAACTAGAGAATGTATAAGATTAATGGTCATTTTGATCTGTATGTTTGACTTTTTGGTTTTCCAAATCCAGCCTGGAATTGTAGACAAAAGCAAAAGAAATCTCTAGTTTTGGGGTCTGTGGGGCTAAAAATCATCGAATGGCCGTCCGTGGCGTGCGTGCGTGACACACACAGTGTGCCTGCACTGCTGCACAGGTGTGTGTGTGACATACAGTCCCTCTCAAGCCCCTCAGTTTGACATCTCTGTTGCCTGCTTCTCTCTCTCTCTCTCTCTCGAGCTCAGAAGACTCAATATCACTTCTGTCTATGCCCCTCCAACTCCACACACACACACACACACGCACGCACGCGCGCACGCGCTCCACATCCACCCCCACCACCCCTACTAGCATATTCTCTTTACAGTCAAACGCATTATGATTTATTGCGAGAGATATTATAGGGCTAAAAAAAAGCAGATTACATATAAATTGAAATGGTAATGCCTGCCTTGCACCATGAAAGGCCCAGTAGTTATAATAATAACATTATTTAAGAAAGAAAAAAACACAGTATAACCCATATGAAAAGGCAGTCAGACAGAGATGCCCTGAGGCCTACAGTATAGCTTTGCTAGATGTTTTTAGCTACGGCGTGAGGGGGACAGCAGCACCGCAGTCAGGCGCTAACATCCCTCTGGTCCTTATTGTGCGGACTGAAGATAACATGGCAAAATTATTCACAATGGGCGTCTTGGAAGGCTGGAAGGAAAGTATGGTGAACTAGTATTCGTAAACAAGCATTTGCTTTTTTTAGGCTAAAATGATTTCAGCTGCTCCAGTCTGACATACATAATTGCACCAGGCCCAGATGTAACATTTCCCAATTGGGGGGGGCAAGCGAAAATGGTAGGTTGGCGGCTTCATCGCCCGTGACGCGAAGCGACACGGGCGATGAAGCCGCCCCCATACCATTTCCGGTTACAGGACTTTTATTAGACAAGTAAGCATCAATAATATCAGTTGTCATTGAAGTTGCAACAGACACGCAGCACGCATAAAACTAAAGGTCTGACTCAGAATTTTCTGTTTTCAATGATGAAATGGTGTTGGTTTAGTGCAGGTGCAATTGTAGTTAGTTCATCATTTCAAATACAACTAGAATGAATGCAATTTTGCAATTGCAAATGGGGTTGCCCCGATGATATTGTAATCTGTGACGTGATGCTAGCCCCACTGATGTTGTAATGGTGAGTGACGTGATGCTACACTGGCCTCATCACTTGGGGTACAACTGCTGCTCTGATTCCTAAAGCTTAAAGGTTTTCTAGATTCATTCATTGACCCTGTGGAGTAGAGCAACATACACAACATGACCTACCAATTTCGAAACATGCTTTAGTTACGTCATCTACAACAGTGGCAAAGACGCCAACCATTACGCATTTTGCGTATCTGCTACTCATATTGACCTCTGACTACGCTGCTACGATTAATCACTGCAGAATACGCAAAGAGCGCAAACCCTCTGTTTTTCCCATGTAGTAGTAGGCGTTGTTGGCGTACGCCAACTCCGTTCACCTCATGGGGCCAGTCCATCTACATAAACGTCTGTTGGATAGTGACATGAATAGTGACAGCCGGAAGTTACTGAATGCATTGAAGCCTATGGGCTCGCGCGAGTACGTGGACCACGTGACCAGGCTGTTTTCTGACCCCTCGATGTCGCAACTCTTCTACTAGATGGCTCTGCCTTAGACCTTGGTTTCTAGCGACGTGATTGGTCTGCGTCCCCACCGGAAGGGAGCCTTAGCTTAGATAGCACCCATAGCTAACAGTGCAGTCGCGTCGGCCGCGGCTCACGGTGATTCGTAGTGCTAATCGCCTGAGTTGTCTCCTATTAAAATATTATTTTACTATATGGCTCTGGCTCGAGCCTCCAGTGGGGTCGTTCATGTTGTCTCGTTATGGCGGCCGCAGCCTCGCGCTGCTCGGCTCCGCTCCGAGGACGAGGAGGTGCTCGAGCATGTTTTTTCCCCCGTGCCTGTTGGCTGTGGCTGCCGCCGGTCCCGCGTGTCGGTCGGTCGGTCGCACGGCGACGGACCGCGTGAGGGAGAGGCTCGAGGAGACTAGTAGATTGGAGTGACCCGAAGTGAAGAAGTAGTGAGCGTAATGAGGCGGTCGCTCCGAATTCTAACCGCGGAACAAACAACCAAACCGAGATGGATGGATAGAATAGTGAAGACGCCATGATGACCATCCAAACTTTACCAGGGGTTTTCAACTTTTTCGATACCAGGGCCCACTATTTATTCAGTATTTGAGCCACGGACGACCATTAGAGGAGATTTTTTTTAACCCCACAGACCCCAAAAACTAAAGATTTCTTATGCTTTTGTCCACAATAACAGACTGGATTTAGGAAAAAAAACAGGCAAACCTACAGATTAAAAAGGACCATTAATGTTCCAGTTGTGTAGACTTGGGCTAATTCAGATGATGAATAGGCTACTTTAACTCTTTGAAAGTGTAAACATGAAACCAAATGGACCCGCAAGGGTCCAGTTGGTTTCATATTTAGACAAATATTCATTTCTGTATATCTAATCATAGTGGAGGTGGAAGGGAAAAGAAATAGGCCTAATGGTGGTGGTGGTGGGGGGCAGTTCTTACAACAACTCCAGTCATGTTATGAATGATTTTTTTTTTTATAAACAAGAGATGAGAGTTACAGTACAAGTCAAGTACACACTGCAACAAAACTGATAACTGCATGGAGAATTAAGAATGCCCTAAAATTAAAGAATTCTTTTGATTTTCTCCACAAATCCAGGCTGTATTTTGCCAACAAAACAGTGTAAACTCCTTAATTAAGTGGTGCTAATTCCGATGATGAATATTTTAACTCTTGAGAGTGTCAAAATGAAACCATTTGGTTTCATTTTTACACTCAAGAGTTACATCTGGTTACCCAACCTTCCATCATTTAGCCTGGAGACCACCTGGAATCATCTCAAGGACCACTGGTGGTCCCCAGACCACCTGTTGAAAACCCCTGGTATATAATATAGTAGTGTTCATGGAATGCGGTCCAACTCCAAAGGTTTTGGATGTGGGATGCCTTCCTCCTAAATGAAGGCATTTCTAAGTGACCCCAAACTTTTGAACGCTAGTGTATCAGTGTCATGGATTTCAATGTTTGGGGGCACCCAACTTCTTTTGGGCTAAAACTACTGAAACATACCTCGTGATAAGTGAGAATGTGAAGTTAATATAGGCATGCAAATGTGCCTTGTTGCAATGTGCGCTGCACTGCCGCGCTGTCGGGCCGCTGCGCCGCTGCACCCCGTGAAGTTGCTACTCATTTTCATTTTCAAACGTTACGGCATCTACTACAGTGGCTTCTCATTGGCTGGAGGTTTACAAAATCAATATTAGAAAAAGGTTTACAGAGAAAGGTTTACAGCCATTGTTATCACAGTAACAGTAGTATGGTTCCCCTTGGCAAGTACCCCACTAAATATCTTTGAAATTTATTTGGGTGGGGCAGTCAGGGCACCCCCCCATGCCCATGCCTAGATCCGGCCCTGAATTGCACGGTTGTTTGGGAGACCTTAGTATTAAGGGAAGTGTGTATATGTAAAGACTGGGACCTTATCGCCTATCATCTCCATGTCTCTGTATAGTGTGAGCGAGATTAACATGGACAAGTACACCCCCTGGACCTGATTATACAAGTATACCGACCCTGACCTCTCACAATCTCGGATGCCACATGCAGAAAAGGTCATTCAATTATCCTCCCGCAAGCCTCCGTAAAAACGCAGTCGGAATCATAGTCCTTCCATCCTATATCCGTCTCCCCGACCTAACGAAGAAGGCAATCCACACGTTCATATATATATTCACGCCTCTTGGTTATTGCGACTCCCCTGTATTCCTGTCTCTCCGATAAGTCCGTCCACACGAACGCCTACACAACTACAGTTCAGAAAATCTGTGGCCTTGAGAGTCACAAGAAAATATGATCGTATCTAACGACTAATGAGGTGTGTGTGTGTGTGTGTGTGTGTGTGTGTGTGTGTGTGTGTGTGTGTGTGTGTGTGTGTGTGTGTGTGTGTGTGTGTGTGTGTGTGTGTGTGTGTGTGTGTGTGTGTGTGTGTGTGTGTGTGTGTGTGTGTGTGTGTGTGTGTGTTCGACGGACTTCAAATTTGACACGCACATTCCACACCTCCACAGGGAGCAGGTCCGGCTGTAACTTTACCCCATTGGGGGGACAGGCAAAAATGTTATGGGATGGATTGCCCGTGTCGCGTCGCACCATGGACTGCCCCATACCATTTTCATTTCAATTCACCCCAAACCTGCACACTGAATAGATAACTATGTATTTTGTCATATTTACAGTGTATCTATAACACAAAATCAATTTACAATTTACAATTTACAATTTAGGCATTTAGCAGACGCTCTTAATCCAGAGCGACTTACAATGGTGAAAAGTTTACAATTTAATCTGGATTTACACTACATTTTACAACATACAATGAAGCGCTAAAAACATTGTCATACATTGGGCAACCTATATAAGTCATTGCAGCAAGTACTGTGGGTTGGTATATAATACAAGTGCTATGGGTTGAGATGGAGTCTGAAGAGGTGTGTCTTAAGACTGCGGCGGAAGATAGGTAGTGAGTCTGAGGTCCTGATTGCAGGGGGAAGTTCATTCCATAGTTTTGGGGCCAGGAGGGAGAAGAGCTTGGGGCGCGTGGAGCGTTGTCCAGGCGTTTTTAGTGGGGCTACTGCCAGCTTCCCAGTGTCGGCTGATCGGAGTGCGCGGGAGGGCTTGTAGGGTTTTATGAGGCCACTGAGGTAAGGTGCAGTCAAACCTTTGGTTGCTTTGAATGCAAGCGTGAGAGTTTTGAACACTGTGCGTACAGCGACTGGGAGCCAATGGAGGGAGCGGAGAAGCGGAGTGACATGTGAGAATTTGGGCTGGTTAAAGACCAGACGGGCTGCAGCATTTTGGATCAATTGGAGGGGCTTAAGTGCACATGCCGGTAGGCCAGTAAGGAGGGAGTTACAGTAGTCCAGTTTAGATATGACTGTTGTCTGGATGAGAAGCTGGGCTGAATCTTGGGTGATGAAGGGTCTAATCCGTCTGATGTTGTGGAGTGTGAACCTACAGGATCGGGTGACAGCTGCGATGTGTGTTTTAAATGAGAGCTGGCTGTCCAGGACAATACCAAGGTTTTTCGCCGTAGGGGCTGAGGTTACCATGGCGTTATCAACAGATATGGTTAACTCCTGCAAGGGGGAGGACTTAGCGGGGAAAAATAGTAGTTCGGTTTTGTCCGGGTTCAGCTTCAGGTGGTTGGACGTCATCCACTGTGAGATGTCGGCCAAGCATGCGGTGATCCGTTCTTCCACATGGGTAGCGGAGGGGGGGAAGGACAGAAACAGTTGTGTGTCGTCGGCATAGCAGTGGTAGGATAGGTTGTGGGCAGTGATGATAGTCCCGAGAGACTTGGTATATAGGGAGAACAGGAGGGGACCGAGCACGGATCCCTGTGGGACCCCAGTTTGAAGGGTGCAGGGGGATGACAGCGATCCTTTCCATGAGACCTGGTAGGTCCGGTCAGTGAGGTAGGAGGAGAACCATCTGAGGGCTGTCCCGGTGATGCCGAGCTCCACAAGGTTGTGTAAGAGCAGCTGGTGGTTCACTGTGTCGAATGCTGCTGATAGGTCCAGGAGAATCAGGACAGCGGATTGGGAGGCGGCCTGGGCAGCATGTAGTGCTTCTGTCACGGCGAGGAGTGCAGTTTCCGTGGAGTGGGCCTTCTTGAATCCGGACTGGTTGGGATCCAGCAAGTTGTTCTGCGAGAGGTGGTCAGAGAGTTGTTTCGAGACCACACGCTCAGTGGTTTTGGAGAGGAAGGAGAGGAGTGATACCGGTCTGTAGTTCTTTGCATCTGATGGGTCCAGGGTTGGTTTCTTCAGGAGCGGTGTTACTCTGGCTGACTTGAAGGCAGATGGAACTGAGCCAGATGTTATCGAGGTGTTGATGATGGAGGTGATGAAGGGAATCAGATCCGGTGCGATTGTCTGAAAGATTGGAGATGGGATGGGGTCCAATGGACAGGTGGTGGGTCTAGTGGAAGTGATGAGTTTTAGGACCTCATCTGGGGATAGAGGAGAGAAGGAGGACATGCAGGGTACCTTAGGGTCAGGTGCATTGTTCTGGGGGAGGGGGGGAAATGAGCTCCTGATATCATCAACCTTCTTTTCAAAGTAGGTGACAAAATCATCGGCAGTGAGGGATGAAGGTTGGGTGGGGGGAGGAGGTTTAAGGAGGGATGTGAAAGTGGAAAAGAGCTTCCGTGGGTTCGAAGTGCAGGACTGGATTTTGGAGTGGTAGTAGGAAGTTTTAGCAGTAGCCAGTGAGAGGGAGAAGGTAGAGAGAAGAGAGTGAAAGTGAGAGAGGTCCTCTGGCAGCCTTGTTTTACGCCACTTCCTTTCGGCTGCCCTAAGGGGAGTTCGTTCAGATCTGAGAGTTTCAGATAACCAGGGAGCCGGTGGGCATGGACGGGCTGGCTTGGTTGAGAGGGGACAGAGTAGGTCAAAGGCAGATGAGATAGAAGAGAGAAGTGTGGAGGTAGCGGTGTCAGGGGAGAGAGAAGGGAAGGACTCTGGGGAGGGAAGAGATGTGAGAATAGAAGAAGAGAGTGAGGAGGGGTCAAGGGACTTGAAATTGCGCCGGGTGGTGACAGTAGGGCGGCTAGCAGGTTTAGGAGGAAGAGTAGAGAGGGAGAGAGAGAAGGTTATGAGGTGGTGGTCAGACCTAATCAGGGGGGTTACAGAGAGGGTAGAAGGTGAGCAGGCTCTGGTGAACACGAGGTCCAGAACATTACCAGCTTTGTGGGTGGGTGGGGAGGGAGATAGTGAGAGGTCGAATGAGGACAGGAGGGTAGTGACAGGAATATGCTTATCGGCCGTCGGTAGGTTAAAGTCCCCGAGGAGAATCAGGGGAATCCCGTTTTCTGGGAAGGAACTGATCAGAGCATCTAGTTCCTCTAGAAAGTCCCCAAGGGACCCCGGGGGCCGATAGAGCACAATGAGGGTAAGGAGTACAGGCTGTGAGATAGAGACAGCATGAAACTCAAAAGTGGAAAGAGAGAGGTGAGACAGGTTTAAGACCCGGAAAGTCCAATTGGGGGACAGTAGTAGCCCAGTCCCACCCCCTACTCCTGTTGGGCGAGGGGTGTGAGTGAACTTATGTGAGACAGAGAGGGCAGCGGGGGTTGCCGTGTTGTCTGGGGTAATCCAGGTTTCAGTCAGCGCAAGGAATTGCAAAGACTTGAGGGTCGCTTGGCTTGAGATGAATTCGGGCATGTTCTTTTTGGTAGCCGCATGGGCGTTCCATAGCCCACCCTCGAAAGTCATGCAATGCTTGGATGTGAAAGGGGGATAGATGAGATTGGAAGGGTTGCTGTGGCGGAAGGAATTCCGTCTAGGGCGACGGGAAGAGGACAAAGTGGGGATGGTGGAAGGTGTGGTGGGGAAGCACATCGTAGCGGGTTTAAAAGAGGCAGGAAGGGCAAAGTAGGGAAGGATAGAGTTCAGCAGAGCAGGAAAAGAGAAATGGGAAACAAGGCAGGTGGAAAACAAAACGAATTCTTGAATTCTCTGTCTGTACCTGGGCAAAGTTGCAGGTAGTGTCCAGCTGCTATCTCTCTGCGGAGTCAGACCGTGAGTGAGACTGCCACCTGAGTGTTGCACTATAAATGGCTGGGAGGGTACTTTGTTGACAAAGTGGCCTTCTGAGCCTGCCCCCTAATGGGTGATTAAAGGTTTCACTTCCAGAGTACTCAGTAAGCCGTGTCCCTTTGCATAAAAATGTGCAAAAGGAAGGGTTAGTGGGTGCCCTTGGTGTGAATGGTCGTTTGGCAGTCGTGAGTCCGGCAGAGAGAGAGCAGAACAAAAACACAATAGAGTCACCAGACAGAGTAAAGAATCTATCTTCTATTTATATTTTCTTTAATTATGTGACCCACAAGATTTATATCTTGTACAGGAATTATATTAGGCATGTAAGCGTCAATACTAACATCAGTTTTCAAGTCATTTTAAATATAAGCACTTTAATTTGAAATATCTTTGAAATTTGGCTTGTTTTTATGCCATCCTGTTTGGTGGGGCAGTCAGTGCATTTAAGGGGGCATCCCTGACAGTGTGTGTGGTGCCTGGCCTTAATTCTGTGGGACACACTATTGTCCTGAAACACCAAAAAAGGCTCTGGTCAGGCTCTGCCAGTATAGACGTAATCAATGTCACCAATCTCGCAATCTAATCTCGTCCAATCTCGTCCTTGGCTGTTCATGACTAATATAACATCTTGTCCAATCACATCCTTTGCCAGGAACAGGTTAATGTAATAATTATAATAAATGTGCATAAAATCGTTATTATCACACCTCCCCTGTCCATCCCCCTCCCTCCCTCCGTCCGTCCTCTGTGCCAGTCATACATTGTGGGGACAGATGGCAGCGCCATCGCTTTATTTCTCCCTGGTCTGGTCTGGTCTGGTCTGGCTGTATCAAGGGCGGATTGGCCATCTGGAGTACAGGGAGTTTCCCCGGTGGCCTGCGCCACCTAGTGGCCTGGACAAGATCCAAAATGCACTAGTGGCACTTCCAAAACGCACTAGAATGCGCTAGATGCTCGCCTGGAACATACAGATCAAAATGACCATTAATCTTCTACATTCTCTAGTTGTGTAGACTAAGTTGGGCTAATTCCCGTGATGAATATTTTAACTCTTGAGGGTGTAAAAATGAAACCAAATGGACCCGCAAGGGTCCATTTGGTTTCATTTTTACGCTCTCAAAGAGTTACATCTGGTTAATCAGCTGCCCCCCGCCCCCATGGTGGCCTGACAAAGGCAAAATTGTCCCGGTGGGAAAATATGTGCCAATCCGCCCATGGGCTGCTGTATGCTGCTGCTGCTCCGCTGAGCTCCCTCTCTCTCCCCTGTCCTCCCCTCACCCTGCAGGGACCACGGTGGCCCAGGTGACGGCCACAGACGCTGACGACCCGCTGTTCGGAAACAACGCCAAGCTGATCTACTCCATACTACAGGGGGAGCCGTACTTCTCTGTGGAGCCCAAGACAGGTGTGTATTAGACCCACTGATCAGTGGCGGCCCGTCCATAGGGGGTGCAAGTGCGCCACTCCACCATCCACTAAGCTGAATGAAAATGATAAATGATGTCTGTCCTCACAGGCTATAATTTATCTAAAATGAGCAAGCCACCAATGTGAATATGACATAATAGTACCACAAACTACAGAGTAACAATTATAATAGGCTAATATAAATCCAAGAAATGTCAAATACTGATTAAAAACACAACACAGGCAGAGTATACAGTAGACAGTCACAGCGAACTGCATCATGAATGATTAGAACAAAATGATGTTGTACTGTAGCTTAATATTGTAACTTCATGATGGAAAAAGACAACTCAGTCAAATCAGTAGAGACTGTACTGTACCAATCAACTGTATTAGAAAAGAACACACCAGACTGAGGATCCAAAGAGGACGTACTGATCTGGATATCCATGGCTTATAAGGTCGTTTCCAAAGAGCTGGCTAACTGCATTAGTCACTGGCTGCAAATGTTTATCTTTCTGTCTTTCTTCCCATTGCATTGTTTTGTTAGATCGGTATCTGGATATTCAAACCTTTTTGCAGATGCTTGAACATGCTGTAACTGTTTTTATTATTATTTTTAAACATTTTGGACATGAGGTTTGTGCTCCCTAAAGCAACAATCTCTGTCCAGATCTGCCTCTTATTTCCCCTGACTGCTTATCCTGTATGTCTTATCTTATCTCAGGTACTTGTAAATCGTTCCAGTCGCATTGCTTCATGTCGGTCCAGCATGTAAAAAGAAATAGTCCCTTTACTCACATAATGCGCAGATTGGCTGTAACTTCGGCAGCATGACCTAATGGACCTACTCATTCACCTAAGATTGATTCCTGTGACATGAATCATAAGGTCCTTGATTTTTGTCACAGATGCCCCATTTTCTACATTTCACCATGAGGTCAGTTGCAGTTGCAGCAGCTGTTGCAGCTGCGCCAATGCAGTTTGCCTGGCCGCAGGTTAACTCCAAACTTATTTATTTTTCAACACATCACATTTTAATAGTATACTGATGAACACGCTTGAATTTTATGTCACTCTGGGGCAGTCTTTACATGTACTCCTCTCCTCCCGTCTCTTTTGCCCCTCTCCTCTCCAATCCCTCCGGTTAAAACTCTTGTTGCACAAGTGCCGGCTGACTTTTTAGAAATCATATAGTGGTCCAATTATCTTGTAGTGTGTGGCTTGATGTAATGTGAAAAAAAAGGTTTGGAGCTACTAAAATACCCGCATTAGAATAAAAACAACCTGCGGCCATGTTACCTGCACTGGCACAGCTGCAACAGCTGCTGGAACAACTTATAGTATGCTTAAGTATACTTTCAAGTATACTCATCTATATACTGCTAGTGTACTAGTTTTATACTTCTGGTACACTTTACGTGGCCTGTGGAGGTTATTTAAGGAGGTCTCCCACCACAGGTTCAGCTTCTCCTGTCCTCCTTACAAGCAACATCTCCTGGGTTGCTACTTGGCCCACAGGGCCTAACTGTTTTTTGATTAAGTTACGTTTTACACACAACCACACACAGCACACTCCACACATCCGCATATTGCAAACATTACTGATTACTGACAACCTCACACTTGTACATTTTGATTATTTGCTTAATTTCATCATTATTTACTTAAATGTATTTAATACAATACTGTTGTTTTCTTGTATGGACCTTACTATTTTTGTTATGCAAAACCCTAGTGCATGACAAAACAGAAGCATGCTTGACTTAAGTTACATTGGATATTAGTAGTATACTAAGTAAAGGGATAAGTAAACTGTGTAGTGTACTATAGTTACGATATAAGTAAACTTAGATGTACAGTATATACTGTCCATAGTATTCTAAGATGATACTTAAAAGTGTACGATAAGTATAAAAGCAGTACACTAGCAGTATATAGAGTATCCTTTCTATTTTCATCCAGGCATGGTGGTGACGTCGTGGCCCAACATGGACCGTGAGGCCAGGGAGGAGTACCTAGTGGTGGTGCAGGTGAAGGACATGCTGGGCCTCAGCGGCGGATACTCAGCCTCCACCACCGTCACCGTCAGCCTGACGGACGTCAACGACAACGGGCCCACCTTCCAGCACAGTGAGTATCCCATTTTAGGACCAGAACCCATTTTGTTTTTTGGAGTCGTGCTCCCGTAGACGGATTTCACAATGGTTTTCTCCAGTAGAAACCCATTAATTTGTCATAGGAATGTACGCGTTGGGTTGTCGGCTTGGTTTGGACGCCAGCAAGAAATGGCAGCTGTGATTGGCTAGGCCGATCACATCACTGTCAGTAGAACGGAGCAGAGTTTGCATAAGGGTGCGTTCACATTGAAGAATAGTTTGCATAAGGGTGCCTTCACATTGAAAAAAAGAGCAGAGTTTGCATAAGTGTGCATTCACATTGAAGAATTCCATGAAACTGCAACATTTCTTCAATTGGCCACTTTTAGTCCAGCGCCAGTCATATTAGGATTAAGGATACTTTCACGATTTCACGAGTCCACTTCACACAGGTGTGATTTTTTTGTTTGTTTTTGAGGGGTGTTTGTGCCCAAAGATGAATGACGGCTTGTGTGCATATACATGGCATGCTTTGACGATAAAAGTAGACATTAGTTCGTCGGTGGCTCAGGCGTAGAGTCACCGGATTGGTAACCGCAAGGTTGGCGGTTCGAACCCGGGCTCCCGCAGAGTCACTGTCAAAGTGTCCCTGAGTAAGACACTTATCCATTGTTTTGTGTCACCCTCAGGTCTAAACAAGGTTAAAATCGTTGAAATACAAAGCATGTGCCGTGTTCAAACAAATTATTGCTTAAAAAAGTATTTTAAAAAATAGGAAAGAAAGTAAAGGGGCGTGTGACCTCATGCTGTGTGAATGTGGTTAAATTTATATACCTAAAAGGTATTCTCCTGCACGGGGTAGGGAGTTTTTTTGCGCTACTTGTCACGTCACATGTCTCGTGCGTGTGTGTGTGTGTGTGTGTGTGTGTGTGTGTGTGTGTGCGTGCATGTGTGTGTGCGTACACATTTCGTCGCCTGCCCTGCAGCCAAAATTAAAAGAGGTCGAACAAGAGGAAAGATATATAGCCGCCTAAGCCGTCCCCGCGCCCCGTGTCTCTACCGTACTACCGTGTGTGTGTAGCTCAAGCGCTACGCCGATGAATTTAATCATTCACACATGAAAGGACATTTGTCATGACCTTTGGAAACAAACCTGGCATTCTGTGAGATAAACCCGGCTAAATGAAGCTGCATGCACGGCCCCCGCCTCCGGGGGAAGAATTCAACACTTCTGCACAAAATGAGAAAAACAAGAATGACGTACCTTTTTAATAACGATGAATGTCACATTGTCCGTCACGTGTTTTTGGTGTTTGCTTCTTTTTAGTTTTTGCTGCAGTCTGTTTTGTTTCTCCCCTTTTCATTTATTTACACGCTATACAGGTAAAACAACACGAGAATCCTTAAAGGTCACTGGGTGATAGACAGAGAATTTGCAATGTAATGAAAACCGAGTTGGACGTCTTATCTTATCAGGTTGTGCTGGAATGTAAGAATGCTATATCATTATGAACTTTGGTGTGTTGTGTACCTCAATACTTCAAGCTCAACCAAACATAAAATGATTTTTCTCGTAGTTCAGTGGGATCCGTTGTAACCTTTAAGCCCTTTTCACGCCAAAGACACCTTGCAACTCCTTCGTTGCAAACGGACGCAAGAGTTAATGCTAAAACGGTTTTGTCCTTTTGGTGTGATTTAGAAGCATTGATTCGCTTTGGTCAACGCACGTCAACATGCAACATCATATCTTTGCGATGGGTTGGAACCATGGAGTTTTAAGATGACCCTTTGCTGTGAAAAAAAGGCTTTATCCATAGGGCCCTATTATGAGTTTCTTAAGTATCAGGTCTTATGATGAAGTCAAAACCACTTAAAACAGCCAATCATCTTTGCTACACCTCCAAGTTTTGACTGAGTCATAAGACCTGATACCTATTCATGCCATCAGATTAGTTCTTTTTTTTTTTTTTTTTTTTTTTTCTTCTTCCAGCAGTGAATTTCTCTTTTTTGGTTGACACAATTAACACAGCTGTGCTGTTGGCATGACGTTTGTTCTTGATCTACCTCACAGTAAGACTAAAGTGGAAGAAGACAAAAAAGTGGACGGCAAACTGCTAAAATAGTCAGTCAACAGAGTTTGCGGTATACAGCAGCAAAGGCAAAACGATAAGAATGGAGAACATTGTGGTCGTGTAGTCAATTTGCGAGAGTCAAAGATAAGTTGTGGTGAGTCCACATAATCCTGGCCTAACTCTAATAAGATGATGAGAAAAGGTGATTGTGTCTCCGATCGAGTGTCTCCAATTTGGACTTATACGGCGGTGACCAGTTGAGGCTGGACGCGAAAGCAACTGGACCCCGTAAAAACAATACTGCTGATAGATAAGGTACAGTAAGGTTTAGAGCGGTAGTTTTCAGCCCATTTCGTATCAAGCTGGTCTGTTGTTTATTGGCCATTTGAGCCACGGATTGCAATTGCGATGAGATTTAGCCTTTCAGACCCAAAACATAGAATGTTTTGTTGTTGTTGGATAAGATTTTGACCACCATGCTTGTTGATGCTGGCACCTTTGAGAGAGACAACAGGCAAATGTTGATCCAAATAACAATGATTCTGCTAAATTGTGTAGAATTGCATTATTGTATTCTAACAAATACAATAATGCATCTCTTGAGAACGTAAATGAAAGAGTTGAAGATCTATAAGGATCTTTTGGTTACCAATTCTCTAACATTTAGCTTGTGAAATGATAGAATTTGCAAAAAAAAATAAAAAATCAATAGAAACATATAGTATTTTGGGGCGACTGTGGCTCAGGAGTTAGAGCAGGTCATCCAGTAATCCGTGGGTGGCTAGTTTGAATCCCAACTCTCTTGATACTTAAAGTACATATGAGCAATAAATCTCAGAATTTGAATGGCATTCCATTAATCTTTTCTTCCATCCATGTTTTTCTTCTTTATATTAGATCACTGTTTCATTATTAGATCACTAGTAGCTTCAAGTGTGTGTGTGTGTGTGTGTGTGTGTGTGTGTGTGTGTGTGTGTGTGTGTGTGTGTGTGTGTGTGTGTGTGTGTGTGTGTGTGTGTGTGTGTGTGTGTGTGTGTGTGTGTGTGTGTGTGTGTGTGTGTGTGTGTGTGTGTGTGTGTGTGTGCGAGAGAATGGATGAATGTAGAGTAATGTACTGTGTAAAGCGCCTTGAATAAAGGTGCTATATAAATGCACCACTGACCATTTATTTTATGTATTCATTCCTCCATCTCTCTCCCCCTCAGACCTGTACACCTTTGCGGTGTCGGAGGTGGCGCCGGTGGGCACCACGGTGGGCAGGATCATGGCGGACGACGGCGACGTGGGCATCAACGCCAGGATGAGCTACAGCCTGGAGGACCTGGAGGAGAGCGCCACCTTCACCATCCACACCGACCCTGACACCCAGGAAGGAGTGGTGCTGCTCGCCAAGGTGCAATATACTGGAATTCATTGACACAATTGGGCTCAGAATGACCATAGACCAAAGGTTTTCAACCTTTTTCATACCAGGGCCCGCTATTTATTAACAATTTGAGCCACGGACCACCACCTGATGACATTTTAGCTTCATAGTGCTAATTCAGGTGATGCATGTTTTAACAGTTGGTTTCCATTTGGTTTCATTTTTACATTCTCAAGAGTTACATCTGGTTAACCAACTTTCCATCATTTAGTTGGGGACCACCTGGAATCGTCTTAATGACCACTGGTGGTCCGCGGACTACCTGTTGAAAACCCCTGCCATAGACTATTTATTGTAAAGCTTTTGCATGTTTGTATGGCGGAGTGGCTCTGCTAATGTGATATCAGATGATCTATGAACCGAGTCATAGGTCTGGTATTACATTTGATATCTCTGGTTATCTGTGCACCGAGACACAGCTCTGATCTCAACAACCCCCCTGAGCAGAGCCAAGGTACAGTAACCGAGAACTATACAAGACAATGACACGTGAGCAGCAATATCCAGAGCACAGTCTGACATGAGACAACATTTATCCAAAATACATGAAAACATGGATACTGAACATATAGTCCATAGAACACAGTAATCACAGATACCATAACAGAACGAGATACCACAATATGTTACAAAACCCTAAATCATGATTAATCACAGACTCATGTACTCAGGACTGGTGCTACAGGTAGGAGGCCGGGGAGGTGGAGGAAATTTGACACATCTGACATCTGAACAACAGGACACACATCGTTACAGTAGATAGCAGGGAGGCTGAGGACAGTGTAATAACTGCTTATAAAGAACACCTGATTGAATGTAGGTTTGAGTGACTTAGCTGACAGCCAATGAGAGTGAGGGGATTTGACATGGAGAGACTGCTCATTTAAAGGTGCAGAATGAGTTACTGAATAATGGGAATAATATAATAAACCTTCTGCCCTCCGTGCCTCAATGAACTATTGCTTTGCTGGTTTAGCTTGCAATGCACCATATGCACACCACAGCCAACTTGCTAGCAATGTGGCAACTTTTCCTTTAACATTTAAACAGAAAAGTCCTCTCTGGTTGTATTAAACGGTGTCAAACTCAACTGACAACATGGCAGATGTAGAAAAGGTTTTCATTAAAATTCAACACAGGTTAGTACATGTTATGAGATACTTCCTGACAAGAATTTCCTTGCCGTTTTAGAGTGTTGGGAGTGTTGGAAGCACTTGTTATCAGTAAAGCAACCCTGTTCTGCCTCTTGCATTATGTGCTAATTAAAAAACAGGTGGCACTTGTTCAATGACTTCCAAAGGAGCACTTTCAGACTCCAACACTTGTTGACAATTTTCCCCGCCAAGGTACTGGGGCTCCTTGCGTGTGTGCTTGCTTTCCGTTCAGGCAGTGTTGCCATGTAATTGTAATTGTCCACATTCATTCATCTGATGATAGGTTGTGCTTTCTTTATTCAAATGTTAAAAACATATTCCAAATACATAATTTATTCTCAACAAAAATATAAACGCAACACTTTTGTTTTTGCTCCCATTTTTCAGGGGATGGACTTAAAGCCCTAAAATTCATTCCAGATATACAATATAACCATTTCTCTCAAACACTGTTCACAAATCTGCCTAAATGTGTGATATTGAACATTTCTGCTTTGTTAAAATAATCCATCCCACCTCACAGGTGTGCCACATCAAGATGCAGATTGACATCATGATTAGTGCACAGGTGTACCTCAGACTCTCCACAATAAAAAGACACCCTGAAATGTGCAATTTTCTTTTGCCTTATTGGGTGTATGGGCCTCCGAACCAGTCAGTATCTGGTGTGACCACCATTTGCCTCATGCAGTGCAACACATCTTCTTTGCATAGAGTTTATCAGATTGTCAATTGTGGCCTGTGGAATGTTGGTCCACTCCTCTTCAATGGCTATGTGAAGTTGCTGGATATTTGTGGGAACTGGTACACACTGTAAAAATGGTAATAACACAATATTACCACATTATTACCATTTCGACAGTGCATACCAGTTCCCACTAATATCCAGCAACTTCACATAGCCATTGAAGAGGAGTGGACCAACATTCCACAGGCCACAATTGACAATCTGATAAACTCTATGCAAAGAAGATGTGTTGCACTGCATGAGGCAAATGGTGGTCACACCAGATACTGACTGGTTCGGAGGCCCATACACCCAATAAGGCAAAAGAAAATTGCACATTTCAGGGTGTCTTTTTATTGTGGAGAGTCTGAGGTACACCTGTGCACTAATCATGATGTCAATCTGCACCTTAATGTGACACACCTGTGAGGTGGGATGGATTATTTTAACAAAGCAGAAGTGCTCAATATCACACATTTAGGCAGATTCGTGAACAGTGTTTGAGAGACATGGTTATATTGTATATCTGGAATGAATTTTAGGTCTTTAAGTCCATCCCCTGAAAAATGAGAGCAAAAACAAAAGTGTTGCGTTTATATTTTTGTTGAGTGTATATAATTTATTCTCAATTCTCAATGTGTTACTTGCAAATCTAGCAACAAATCAAGGGGTTTTAGTAGTTTATAGTTAATGTTATATCATCTTTCAACTTTAATAAAACAATGTGGAGAGGAACACATTTTCATAATGATTAAAGTGGGGTAAAATGCAAAAAAAAAATCAATCAATGAACTTGGCACATAGAAGGAGGTGATTTGAATTCTATATTCTAACTTGATTTCCATTACCTCCCCAGGCCTACATTGCAGTACTTTGTAGCACACCAATGTTTCAAGGAAAGAGCACTCCTACGAGGATTTGTTATAATTAAAGTCCTTGAATCTAATTACGCTGTGGCTTACGGAATGTAAAATGAACCCAACACTTTGTTGGCTATACCTGTCTCCATAATACGTCTCTTAAAATAAATCGCTATAAACACTCATGGGAGAGTTAACTGCTTCACAACGGTCTCCCCGGCTAATGCCAAACGCGTGCTGAAGACGGTTTATTATTTTGCAGAGTTCTGGACACGACTCAGACCGGACCGCTGGGGGAACGGTTTTTACTCAATGTCAAGCGAGACAACAGCTGTGAGGAGCGGCGCGGATAAATAACGCCGTGTTTTCAATTAACAAGACGGTGTCGGCGAGAAGTAAACAGCATGCAGGCCATTAGTGTAGCTCCTCAAATGATTCAGTATGACAAGGCCATCCAAATTGAAAATCCCCCCGTTTCCCATAAAGGGCGAACATGCCCCATCTCTGAATGGGAAGGGTCGAAGTGTGAATAAAACAACCTGGGTTTTTGATAGACCAATGTCAATGTTTGTGAACCCACCGACCGCAATGTTTTACTACAAGGTTTTACCCAATCATTTCAGGGCGACCCGACCACAGAGAAATATTGGAGTTCATCTGGGGATCTGGCTGCCCCCACCCCCTACTCTGGAAAGCAAGTGCTTTATAATTCTAGGCGCTACGTTTAATTTGAATTGCTTGCACGGGTAAATATTGTGAAAATAGTCAGTGTCCGCCCTTCTACCCGCAAGGCACTGTGAGCTTGTTGATTTGTGGATGGTCTATTTTCCAACCAGAATGCCACAAGGCATTCTATTCGAAATGCACGCTTATAAACAAGTTTTTTACTGTTGAGGTTATTATATTATAGTTATTATTATTATAGTTTCGTTTTACTCATAGTTTGGGATAATTGCCAGACCTACTGTGTAATAAAATAAAAATAAAACATATGGTATATGCACACCACAGCCATGTTGCAAGGCGGTAAGTAGGTGCACACATGCAGACAGAAATGTGACTGTGTTACTGTAAACCATCTCTAAATAAACAATTTGAATGAAGGAGGAATTATCCTCTTTCTAAAATGGTTGCTACATGAAAAAATCCACCAGAGACATATTACTTTGTCACTTTAATGTGTACATGGATGGATGTTTTTATTCCACAGCCTCTGGACTACGAGAGCAAGCGGCGCTTCGTCATGGCGGCCGAGGCGGTCAACGACCACGTAGACCCTCGCTTCCTGAGCGAGGCAGCCGACCTCCGGGACCGCTGCACACTGCGGGTGGTGGTGGAGGACGTGGACGAGCCGCCCGTGTTCCTCACCACTGCCGGGGCCTACGAGTGGAAGGTACCGTCGATTTCTCTGTTTATATACGCACCGAAAAGACACGATTCCCTTGTGAAATGCAGAGAGATTAGACACAGTCATTGGCTGGTATTCTCGAACACTGTGGTGTAGGCAGGTATGGTGTAAGTAAGTGTGTAGGCCAAAAACCTGTACCACCAGACCTTGGCCAGGGCGTACCTAATAATTACTCAGAATAATTATACCTTATTCAAAAAGTCTAGAAATCACCTGAACCCCCCCAATTAAAAATGTTACTGTGCTCCCCTACGTTGTTCATCATGAGTTGAAGCGCTGGTATTAATTATTATGGGTAATTATTTAGTAAGCCCAGGCCCAGGTCTGGTGGTAGAGGCTTTTGGCCTACACACAAGGCCTCAGACCTGATTGGGAAGACTTACACTATACCTGGCTACACCATAGCATTCGAGAATACCAGCCATTCTATTGTATCACACACTGAAGACACAATGCATTTCCAATGGGAGTCACATGGTTTGAAGACACAAACTTGTCATGGGGGGGGGTGCACTGTCCACCCCAAGACCCACTATGTCCCAAAATGCTTTTTTTATTATGTAATCTGTTCATTACACAATCAAGGAAAGAATCGTTCGCAGCTGGCGATACCCTGCGCTGCACGAGGGTATTCACTATAGCGCTGCATCATACACTCAGTTTTTTCTTCAGTTTGGTGAACTGAAGAAGAAAGGAGAGACTTTAGCTGTCCTTCATTGCAGTCTTGCTTGCATCCATTGTGTGAGATACAGTATGTGACACAACCGCTGGCTATTAGGCATGTTAAGGTTGTTATTAATGTTAACTGTAGTTAGATGAGCATGAGTATTAGCTCGCTTGTGCAAACTTGTCGGTGTTATAGTTCTATGGTATATATTTTTTTCCTTATTCACTCTATTACTTGACCTTTCATTAACATTTTTTGTTCATGATTTTTATGCACATCTACATTCTACATTCTCACATTCTCCCCAAAAATAGCAGGTGTTCACGGCTCACACGCTGAGCCGTGAACATCTGCTATTTTTCAATGAAAGTTAAAATGCCACAAGTACAGCACAGAATGGTTTAACAAAAATAGAATATCATGGAATTGTTGGTTTATTTCAAACAACTTTCATCTTTCACCCATCGGTTATAGTTTCAGTGTCCACAACGTAAATGATTTATTTGTTTATCATTACACAATTTTGGCTTCCAGCTCATCATGAAATCCACCAAAACAGGATAAAAAAATAGAATACTGTGAAGAAATCTCCATTTTTTCCCCTCATGTTTTGCAGAGCCATGAATGTTTTAATGAATGCCTTCATTACTGCCTTGACATGCCGTGGCATTGAGGCTTTATGAAGCCCAGGTTTCTTTGATGCTTGCTATCAATCCACTCTTCTTTGCTTTGGGGGTCTGGTGACAATACACCCCATAGATTCTCAAAGGGGTTTAGATCCGGTGAGTTGGCTAGCCAGTCAAGCTCTGCGAACTTTTGAGACAACGGAATCACTGCTCAACCAAAAGTGAATCCTATGAGTATTCCTGTGACTCATAGGAATAGACTACGTGACAACCAGGGAAAGACTTGGTGACCACCGGAGAGACGGTTGGCAGCCGGAATGTAGACGGCACCCGGGTTAGCAGTATGGGCTAGCGCCCCAGCCTGTGTCATCTGTGAGGAAGACGCCCAAAAAACCCTTGGTTAGCCCTTTAGGAGGGCCGTTTGTCCACCGCTCATGGAGTCTCTTCCATGTCCGGTGCTGGGAGTCTGGTGCAACGCACAGGTCCTGTGCCTCCTGGTGAGAGCAGGATTGGGCCTGGTGAGACGTAGGAGGGGCACGGACAGGTGTCAAACCACAGAGCCTAGTCCCTCCACGCATCAGAACCTCCCAGTTTTGGCGGAGTATTTCAGGGGCGGTGGATTGGACGGCCTTGGCCTTTCCCTTGTGGGACTGATCAGGGGTAGCTACTGGGACGTGAGTCGGGGCGTCATGAACCCCGGCTGGGTCACCTGAGTGAGGGGTATGATGTTTGAGAGACCCGAAACCCCAATGAGCTTGGGATACATCACTGAAGACACGTCCCCGGTTGCATCCTTTTGATGTATTAAAAAATACAAGTGTGAGTGTTAACCCACTACTGACATGGTGGAGACAATTGCAAAAAATGCATTTTGGACCGATGTAAATAGAAAAACCCATTAGCCCCATTATAAGCTTATTTTGGGGTAGCGGAAACGGCCATTAAGGAGTGTTTTCACAAAATAACAACTGGACCACTTGTTTTGAATTAACTACAAATAAAGTAACCGCGAAAATGGCTTTTTGTGTGAAATTCTCCTTTAAAGAAAGCAGTTTACCCCCACACTCCCTGGACATTGCTTCCCAAATCATGTCTGTCAGTCTCCACATCACCGAGGGTCACCTCAACAGTCTTAAGAGTGTTTGTGGAATGAGTACTGTTTGTGGAATGAGACGCAGATTTCATCTTCCAGTAGGACCTGGGGCCTATTTCACGAAAGGTGGATTAGGGAAAAGGCCAGGATTTAACTGATATCCCGGTTTATTATATCCTGGATTAGCGTTCATTCGGTTTCATGAAAACTGGTTAATCTTGCCAGATTAACTTGACCAGTTAACCTGGATATGTTGAGGCTTGATTTGGTTTCATGAAAGCAATGCCACATTAGTTCCCATGGAAACTAATGCTATGGACTTAGCCTGCTCCGGACCAGGCTAACAGTCAGGTTTACCCTAATCCTGATGTCTTTACTGGGCATTAGACAGTCAATCTGATTATAAACCAATGAGTTTTAACACTTCTTCAACTATTAAAGGTTTATGTTGCCTTATTTATCAGTCTGCAGTCATATTGCTGATCAATAAATAACACCATATTGGTCATTAAAGAAAAAAAAAAGTATATTCCAAAGAACTATATACATACAGTACAGTACAATACAGTGTGGTACAGTATGGCACAGTGCAGTATGGCACAGTACAGTATGATGCAGTACAATACAGTGAAGTACAGTGTGGCACAGTACAGTATCGTACAGTACAGTACAGTATGATACAGTACAGTACCACCTTGTGCTTTCCTGTACTGCATCATACAGTACTGTACCACAATGCTCTGTACTGTACTCTATGCACTGTACTGTATCATACTGTATTGCACCACAATGCACTGTATTGTATTCTATGCTCTGTACTGTATCATACTGTACTGTACATACTGTACTATACATACTGTACTGTACTCACTGTACTGTGGGTACAGTACTGTGTCATACAATACTACATATTGTACTGTGTCATAAAGTTCATAAAGTTACTGGTATAAATAATTGCATTGAAAATAAATAAAAATGATTACTTTTAAGGATTCCATTTAAAAATATGAGGATTTTTATTCAGGATTTCAATTCAAATATAGCAAAAATAGACACTCTACAAGCTCTATTTTTGGCAATGGCAGTAATATGCATTGTGGCCCCTTGTGTGGAAATACATGTATCTATTATGGCATCAGTATTTGTCTTAGAAGATCAATGTAGCAGTAAGTCTGTGGGATAGATGGAAGTTCTTCTACTAAGTAAGATATACAGAATAAGGAGGCGGTACTGCAACTATTAAGGATGCCGGCTTCCATAACACCCCACGAAGAAGAAGGATCAGTGATTCTGTCTTCTACCAAAGGGGTCTAGAAAGAAAAAGCCAAGCTGTTTTTTTTAGCCAGGCTTGACTATCCTGGCTTGCTAAATCCTCCCATTTTAAGCCTTGCTTGGCTTTAGTGGAACAGAATAAACCAGGCTCTACAGACCAGGCTTTAATAAGCCTGGTTTTGGCTTAAATCCCCGATTTGCTAATCCACCTTTCGTGAAATACCCCCCTGGCAACCTCAACCTGGTTTTGGTGATCATGCCATCACAGTGTTTGACTGGCCAGCCAACTCACCAGACCAAAACCCCTTTGAGAATGCATTCTACGGGGGTATTGCAAGAGCAGGGCTCTTCAACAGGTGGTGTGGGGAAAGGGGAACATCAGTCGTCCCTGAGAGGATCCCAGGATAAATGATGGAAAGTTGGTTAACCAGATGTAACTCTTTGAGAGCATAAAGGTTTACTAAAATATTCACCATCTGAATTAGCCCCAAGTCTACACATCTAGAGAATGTAAAAGATTAATGGTCATTTTGATCTGTATGTTTGTGCCTGTTTTGTTTTCTCCGAAATACAGCCTGCAATTGTGGACAAAAGAAAAACTTTAGTTTTGGGGTCTGTGGGGCTAAAATGTCATCAAATGATGGTCCGTGGCTCAAATTCTGAATAAATAGTGGGCTCTGGTATGAAAAAGGATGAAAACTCCTGGTCAAGAGGAAAATGAGGGGCGCCAGTCTCCAAAACAAAGAAAAGCTCATTCCACAGACCTGATTGCTTCAATCAGCCTCTCAAGTATTGAAGCAGGGATGAAGGCAAAAGCGATCCTCAAACAAGTTGTTGAAGATTGACATTTCAGTTTCGAGTACCATATTTTGGTTGTTTTGTTGTGATCCTAATTTCTTAAATGTGGCATTCATTAAATCATCAATGCTCTTCAAAAACCCGAGTAGTGAAAGAAGATGTATTCTATTTTGATGGGTTTATGAGCACTATTAGTATTCAGACAGCCAGCAATGAGCTTTCAACCAAAATTTACACAACTTCTAGGAACATTTTTGAATACAGATTGCTGTCCCTAGACGTGTCGCAGAGACTACATTTTTGCAAGAATTTTACTCGTTGCTTGCTGTCTGAATACTAAACAAAACAAAAACGTTATTAAAGATTCAACATGTGTTTGTTTATACTAGCTTTAACCCACATTGGGTGATTACAGCGTTATTAGCATAATTAGCATTACTTAGCATAATTAGCATTACCTAGCATTATTAGCATTACTTAGCGTTATTAAGAGTACTTAGCATTAGCCTTACCTAGCATTATTAACCTTACTTACTTAGCATTAGCAATACGTAGCATTAACAGCATTACTTACTTAGCATTATTAGCATTACTTTGCATTATCATTATTTGTCAATACTTAGCAGTAACAGTACTTAGCATTATTATTACTATTATTAACCCTTAGCATTAGCATTAGTTAGCATTAGCATTAGTTAGCATTAGTTTTTTTTTTTTTTTGAAAATGGGGCGCAAATCTGTGAACTAACTTGATTTCTGCCCTGTCTGTGAATCACTTTGAACTTCAACTCTGTAATGAATGGTGACAGATACGGTCTATATTCTCTTCATTAAGGTTCCAGAGAACGCGGCGGTGGGTACGGTGGTCGGCACGGTGAGCGCCCGCGACACCGACACTGTCAACAACCCTGTCAGGTAAAAAAATAATAATACTTAACAATGATAACAATGTGACCCAGGCCTGCCCATACTGTCGGGCAGGAAAAGAATGAGTGACATGTGTCAAACCATAGACTTATACTGGGAGATGTTGTCTGTCAAAAACCTGCAGGCTGCATGTGAGAATGTTGACATATAAACAGGATTGATTGATTGACCTCCGTATCATTTGGGCGGTCAAAAAAGAAAAAGTTGATGGTGGCTCAACTTTTTTTTTTTTTTTTTGCAGTAGGTGATTTAAAATTTTACAATTTTGGTATTTTTCGGCAGATAACCTCTTAACACTTTTAGTCCAAAACACAAGTCACACGAGTTTACCTCGGACAGCTTCCCTCCCAAATCACGAGTGGCATGAATATGTTTTCATTGTTTAATCTGTGTTTTTAATACGTTTTAAGAGGTGACACGTTTTGATGATGTCATCGCCAAAAAACAACAACCAAAAAAAACTGTTGTAGGCTACTGCTATGCAGGTATCAGGAAGGCTCGGCCCAAATAAAAACCCGTCTCGAGTATAGACAGAGTTACGCTGACGCAAACTCCGTTCACTTCATGGGATCAGTGCAATGGCGGCTCTATCATCAAGTTGTGTTTCACCATGTTAATGATTTTTTCTTTTGGGTCCTATTTTCAAGTTTGGAAATGTTCCTCTTTTGTCCCTCTTCTAGACTGCAACAGCCAAGTCTGCTAAGTGTCTCTTCACAGATTAGATGAAAAGTACAGTATAGGCAGGGAGATCTTGGAATACGACTGTTTAATCGCACACACTCAAACTATTAACCCAGACGGAGCGGTGGGCGTGAACATCGCCATATCCTCTCATCGTCGCGAAGGCTTATATCTTTCAAAGGTTATGGAACGAAAACGCTTCCCAAGGGCGTAACCATGGACAGCGCTTTAACTCTTGCGGGCGCCATTCGTTTTAATTAAACAGTCTATAGGCTGCGATATGACCGCTAACTGTCCCAAGTAACAGTCAGCCTGGCGCGGTAAAAAGAATGGCACATGCCACCCCGGCTGCCAGCGCCGCGATAATGACAAGGTATGTATGGCAGTGGGGCGGCGACGGGAGGGAGGACTGGAGGGCGGGGGGCGGGGGGAGGAGCTGCTCTGTGAGACAGCGCGGCGGGGGCAAACAGCAACCCTAGACAGCTCCCCTCGGCGGGGGTTTGAAAAATCATTCCATTTCAAATAGCGTTAGCGGCTCCGCTGCATCCGTCCTTTACCCTTGATCTCAGCGGAGAGAGAGAGAGAGAGAGAGACCCCGGTCCCCCGCCTCCCCTCGCGCTATATAACACGGGGGCTCCGCATTTATCTCCCATTACTTTAGTAGGAAATGAGCCCTGCTGAATAAATCATGGGCCCATTTTTCTTTTTCTCTCTCTCTCTCTCTTTTTGTACCTCGCAGGCTGTTTTTTTTTTTTTTTTTTTTTTGCTATCTATCGCCATGCGGTATTATCACAAAGTGAACGCAGGACGCGCCGGAATGTAATAAAGCAAGCGCGGCGGCTGCGGCGGCAGGGTTGGCGTTGCAGGCATATGGAATTCAGATTTGCGCTCATTTGCAAGTGGAGCACGTTTTTTTTGGGGCGGGGGGAGGGGCGAGAAGGGGAGGAGGAGGAGGAGGAGGCAGCGACAGCACTTTGAGCTTGTTGTCGTCCACCCCCCTGCCCACCCCCTCACACACACACACGCCCACACACACACACACACACACACACACCAGCGTGCACACACCCCTCCAGAGTGGCAGTTGCTGCACATCATGGGTATAGCCCATCCACCTGGCTCTGGGTGTCACAGTGCACTGTGCATCATGGGGTGACATATTGTTGTCACTGTCAGAGGGGCAACCATGCATTCTGACATGATGATGATGATGATGCCATATGGAGGGCCAATTCCATCCAGCTCTAGTATATACTGTAGTACTAGTAGCATTACTACTACCGGTGATAGTAGTATTAGTTGTGCACGTGCAACATAACACTTTTAACTTCTAATAACTCTACCATAGATTGTGCTGAGCATATAAGGCAGGCGTTTTTTAAGGCAGGCATAGGAAGTGCGCCCTTAAAAAAAAAAAAGGTGCGCACAAGTGACACACACGCACACACACACACACACACACACGCCCTTGGGGTTAAATTGGTTTCATATACACTTCCATTATTATTGGGCCACAATAAGCCAACGCTGTTGACAACAACAATGATTCACTCATAATGTTCTCTCAGTCTTGTATTTGTGTCGTGATTCATCACAGCAACACGGCAATCAGTCTTATTAGGCCTGCAGGATGGTGGGCTGAACACGGACGTGACAAACATTCTCCTTTTCAGGTTCAAGGTTGTGTTTTGTTTTTTTGTTTCTTTTATGGTACTTATTTTTGCTTGGCAAACACAGCAAACAAAGGGATATAGACGACAGTGTGCGAGAAAAAAGAAAAGTGAAGTGTGAAGAAAACATTAACATATATGCATGTTTTTTTCTTGTAATAGTTAGGTGTAGTTTGTAAATAACTGTACTGCCTAGGATGTGTTCCATAAACATGTGCAACAAAATTAAGGTGCAATTTGTGCTTAATATAGTGCATAGAAGTGGGCGATGCTGTGGGTGGGGGCTATAGCGTTTTCCTGTTCCCTGATTTGCTCTAATAATAGGCAATTTCGCATTGTCTTCTATCTGAATAGGTCTGATTTAATAAGGGGTTACAGCATGTAAACATCTTAACAGGTTCCGATACCACCATGCATTTAAAAACAGACAGGCAGACCTTGCCAGGATATATATTACCTTAATGGATCACTAACGAATATATTGAATTGAATTGAAAAATAGACCAACAGTCAGATTTTCAATGATTGTTTGTCAATCCCAAGAGTTAGACTATATGTAAACATATCTGTATTACTTAATTTTCAAGAACGTACAAGAAAAATGAAGAAAAACTGTTATTTTGAACAACGTTTTGCCAGTTCTCTCTATTAAAAAGTGGACAAAAACTCGAAAATCATGACTAGTTCTGAGAGACTAACTGAAAAATCAAATAGTGGTCGGTGATAAAATTCAGAATAAATAGTGGGCCCTGGTATGAAAATAGTCAATATACAAGCTCACTAGCATCGTACCTGTGAGTTTGTAGATTTGAAAGTATGATAATTCAACCCGACCCAGTGTTTGGGTCGGGACCCAATGCTCTAAAAAGATTTCAAGGTGCTTTAATGAATAGCTTCTTGGCCTTCTCACTGTTGTCACAAAGCTTTATTCTCTGTCAGGATGATAGAAATATAAAATGGAAGTGAAGTGCCTCCAAAGTAGAGACACTTCACGTATGATTTATTTTTTGTTATATAATGGCAGTCAAATGCAGTTGACTCCCATTATAAGGAAAAAAGCCACAGCTTAAAGCCTGTTATTGCATCTTAAACTTGGCGTCCTTGACATAAATGGTTGGACATGACTTTTAAGAGCCTAGACAGATAAATGGGGGTCTGCAGATTGATCAATTTTGGGGGTCCTTGGGACATGAAAAACCTCTGAGGAGGAGGAGGGCCAATGCCTTAGTGTGTGCACAATGCATCGTGTACTAAGTGTGTCTTTGTAATTGTGTTTTTCTTTCTTTCTCAGATATGCGATTGACAGAAGCAGTGACGTCAGAAAAGCTTTCAAAATAGACCCAAACAACGGGACCGTAACCGTGGCCAAGCCTCTGGACAGAGAGACCGCCAACTGGCACAACCTTACCGTTTCAGCCACGGAAACAAGTATGTCAAAAGTGTAATTGTTACGTATACACGGGCGGATGTAACATGTCCCATTGGGGGGGGGGGGGGGGGGGGGGGGGGGGGCAAGAGAACATGTTGGAGGAGCAAGAGAAAATAGTATGGTATGAAGCCGCACCCATACCAATTTAGGTTACAGGACTTTTATTAGTCAAATAAAGCATCAATAATAACATCAGTTGTTGTTGAAGTTGCAACAGACACGCAGCATGTATGAAGCTAAAGGTCTGAGTTTTCTGTTTTCAATAATGAAATGCTGTTGGTTTAGTGGTGCCAAAATTGTAGTTAGTAGCAGTAGTAGTGTTTCAAATCATTTTAAATATAAGTACTTTAATTTGAAATATCTTGGGCTGTTTTGCATGGCATCGTGCTTGGGGGGGGGGGGCACACTGGCATTGCCCCCCCATGCCCATGCCTAGATCCGCCCTGTATGTATATAAGTATTGTTGTAGTCACGACCAGGACCGAGGGGGGTCAAGACCAAAACGAGACGGAGGCAATCACAGACTTGGTCAAGACAAGATCAAGACAAGACTAGCACCTAGAGGGGTCGAGGACAACACAAGACCAAGACCTACAGTAGAGGGGTTGAGACCGAGACCGAGGCCAAGACTTAGAGAGGTTGAGGCCAGAAACTAGAGACCTTAGAGAGGTTGAGGGGGAAAACTAGAGTTCTCAACAGGCCTTACCCGGTCCCTCATGAAACCCTGTGCACGCAAGACACTGCCACCAATGCCAACTTTAAATCTACATTGGCGCGGACATGTTCTGACATTACATATGTTGATCTGATCTCATTAAACCATGCATATTCAAGAAGACACACTCCATGTATGGCCACTGCACGTGGCATTCACTTCTAGCCCTTAGGCGTCTTACCGGTAGTTAAATTTAGACGACAATAGTGTATTTGAAGTTGGACAAACTCAACGAAAGAATTCATGTTTAGAAGCATATTCCTCAAAGAAACGAACGGTCTCGGAAATGTCTTTTTTTTTTTTTTTTTTTTTTTTTTAAGTGTCTCGTCAACTGGTCGGCGCTATGTAGAACAACAGCAACATAAGGTTTCCAGAACGATAATACCTAAACATCATCATTACACTTTCAGTCATGTAAAGGTTTTATTTTTTGCTTTATTCCTCGCGTACACATTCTGGTGTAAGATCTCCCCCTTAGATGACAAAAAGCCGTCTACCATATGTCTGGCAGTAATGTCTCGATGACAAATCTAAACTGTCAGCCTGGAAGACGGCGAAGACATTCAACTCCCCTTGTAAAGGATGCGTTTTATGGTCCCGTCCATATGGTTCTGGCTCCCGTCTTGTTTTTTTCCAAAGGAACATTGGGAGACACAGAGTGCCCATTCTTCTTGTGAACAAACAGCTCTGTCTCTCTGAAGTATTGTTCTGACAGAGCTGTTACAAAGCATTTATGATACAGCAATACCACGCGCCAGACGGACTCTATGGCAACATGTCAGTGGAGCGGGGGGAAGAACACATTTACTTTAGTACATTTTTATGGTATTTGTACTTTATTTACACAAGCATTTCCCAAAGTTTTAATCCGAGGCAAATATTGTACTTTTACTGTGCAACATTAATTGTGTTTTAAAACTTTATTATTAGTTACCTTGTTGATTTGGATTATTATTAACTTCCCTTAAAGGGGAACTCCATCCATTTTCAACATTTTACTATGTCATTAATATGCCTTAGAGATGTTGTGTGGACATAATTAGAAAGTTCCACCTACTCTGTGTTTCCTAGAAATGGAGGTCATGGTTTTATCATGTTAATGATTTTTTTTTTTTTTTCTTTTTGGACCTATTTTTCTGAGTGTACAAATGGGACGGATTGGAATTGTCAGGGTCCCATTTGTACATTCTCAGAAAAAATGGTGAAAATGTTTAAGTTTGGGCTGAAATTAGCTGTTCTACAAGCTTCCAGTGTGTTGCCATAAAAAGCATTGGGAGCTTGTAGATCTCGTAGATTTTCTGTAGGTTTACTTAGATTTGAAAAACTTGAAATTGAACACACCTCCACTTGTCTTGGTGTTAAGTGAATTTAGGTGCCAATACTTTACTAGGTCCTACTTTTTGTACATTTTAATATCCAAACTTGTATTTCCGAGTCATGCGATGACTACTGTGGCTCGGCGGTTCAAATCCCAGCTTCTCCTGTCCACATGTCGGAAGTGTCCTTGGGCAAGACACTGCCCACAGTTTGCCGTGTCACCCCCAAATGTATTAAAGGGGAACTCCACCCATTTTCAACATTTTAATGTCATTAATATACCTTAGAGGTGCTGGTGGACATGATAAAAAGTTCCCCCATTGTGTGTTCCCAAGAAATGGAGGTCTGAAGAAAACCACTAACATGGTGAAACATCTTGATGACATCATCATGATGTATTTTCACCATGTTAATGGATTTCTTTAGACGCTTCTTTTTTCTGAGAGCGTTATGTATCCAACTTTATGTATGTAACGCAACTCCATATTTTCTCCACCACTGCTTCTTCTTCCCTATAACCCCAGAACAGGCCCGTTTGTCCTCCTCGGCGTCTGTGTTCATCAAAGTGCTAGACATCAACGACAACGTGCCGCGCCTGGCCAGGGACTACCACCCCTATATCTGCGAGGGGACTCAGGCAGGAGAGGTACGTTCAGCACTTCAATATTCTATCCCCAGTAATGGGATTATTTGTGTTTCACCATGTTAATGATTTTTCTCTTAGAACCTTTTTTTTCCTTTAGTGACATCAATCATACCCCAAGGAGTTTTGGGGAAAAAAGAAAAACATTAACATAACATGACACGTTTTTAAGATCTATTTTCCTAAAATGGATCTTAAAAAGTATAATCATAGTACCTCTGATGGTCATGTTTTTGTCATGTCATGAGAAGGTTCACGGCACTCCATCTTTAAACACTAACCATTATGTTGAAACATTAGCTCTCTGCAGCCATGGAACTTTGTGGTACCATTTTTGCAGGTGCTACCAGGGAGCTACCACAGGGGTACCACAAGTGACAATCTCAAGTGCTCAACACTGTACATCAGTTGTAAATTGACTGTATCATGTCTAATAGATGATATTGAACTTTACCTCTGTGCTGTTTATAAAATGTCCAAACAATGAAAAGTAGTAAAAAAAAATCATAAAATGCTTTGGAAAAAACCTCTTAACTTGGCTTAAACAACTGACTCCACCAGCTCTTTCCTTCACATGCAAGTATAATTGACAATATATAAAATCACAACACCATCAGGCAGCCAGGCAGTTTCTTTTCAAAATATCCTTGTCAAAACAAAGCAAATGAAGTTTTCAGTTAAGTTTTCCTCATTTCCTGAAATATGAACATTTTGGAGTTAAGTGTTCGCGGGAGCAGAGATATAAAAATGAAATTGCTGCACATGCGGCTGATACTAAGGAGATATTCAAATCACACAGTAGTGAACGGTTATAGCAATAACATCCATAGGTTATTGCACCTGAGCGCACAAAGTTCATTGCACTGAGACCATCGCAAATCGTTGTGGAATTACTATAATATTATTAAATCCTATTCATACCTTGTCCACACACAGTACCATGTTATTGTCTCTGTCGGGTGGAAACCTGACCAGTCTGAAACATCCAATACGATTCGAACGCATTAAACGTAGCAGATCTACAAGCTCGAAACACGGTTTGAGCTTGTATAGATCTGCTACTGTTGATTCTGCCTTGCATATGACATTGTAAAGTGACCGAGGGGCTGTTAAAGGACCACTTCACCACTTTTCAACCTATCACCGTATGGGACTCTATTAAAAAAATTGGTCTAATTAATTAAGTTTGGTAGTGTGTGAGTGGCTTTTTCTAAATCAAAACTGTGTCCGCACTGGAACGTGTTATGTTGAGGGTGAGGGTTAGAGATAGCGTTAGTAATTTCGGACCAACGGGAGTACGGAACAGTGGGAGTTCGGAACAATGGCAGCCCTTATTGGTTACCCTGATTGACTTCTCCCATTGCGTGCACCGGTATGATCTGTACGCCTGAAATCTGTCCAGTGAAAAAGGTTCTGTGGTGCAAAATCTAGGTGTGATTAAAATGAGATTTTTTTATCGCGTTATTGTCCCTGTGATCTCAATTAATCAGTTTGTGTCCCAGTCCTACATCATATACTAGATACACTCCTTGATGAACATGATGAAATGGCACCAGTTTTTCTACTCAGTGTGTCCCATAGGAGGGCTGTGGGGAGTTCACCACTGACATCATTGTTGGGGTTTAGCTAGTGCAACAATGGAAGCCACAATTCTCGCAAAAAGATATTATTTAAAAAATGGATGGGTTTCTGAACTGTCCACAGCAAGAGTGCCACTTCAATTTACGACCACGTAAATGAGTCCCGATGGTTACTAACGGCAAACCCGGCTTATCTAGTTACGGCAGGTATCCTTTCAGTCGCGGCAGGTGTGCTGTTGGTTGGGGCTTAAGGTTAGGTTTAGGCATAGGTTTAGACATAGCTGAGCCTGAGGTTTACTATCAGTTGTGATAGTAAACATGAGAGTAAACTGAGTCGAGAGACCATCGGCCGAGGTCGCACATTGGTTTAGCTGTCTATCGCCCACAGCCCTCCTCCAAAGACAGATCACGAAATAGATTGAAATGTGGTGAAGTTGTCCTTTAATTAAGGTTAAAAAAAGTTCTAGTCTACTTTCCTCTGCACTCGTAGTGAACCATATTAAAATGTCAGAGAATAGCTGGATGGTACAGTAAGGGCTACTGTACACACTGATAACATCATTATCTGTTGGAGCTGTCTGTCTGTCAGTGGGCTGAGTGTCACATCTCAGAGGATGATGATGCCTTCTTTTATTATAGCGCTGTTGTCAGGCAGAAAGCACCTATCTCCATTATGTTTTTATCCCTGCGGTGAACTGACATGTAATTGATCAAGTAGATGAGTTGACGGATTGGCAAGCGTGTCGCAAGCTCGCGGATCCGCTCCTTTGGCAGCGTTTGGAAATAGAATCCTAAATTGCAGTTTTGGACATAATTAAGAGGTTTTTCCACCACAAGACAGGTGATTGTGGTCCAGCTCTGAGCACACTAGTCCTCATGGCAGTTTATTATCACTCTGTTCCTTTAGCCTGGCATGGAACGGACCCATATCGCTGTTGATTGGGTCTAGAAATTCTGTGTTTAGGTTTTCATTTCCGAGAGACAGATTCCACAAGCAGATTCCAGACACTTTGAATAGTTGGGACTGATGGTCCCTTGCAATTTTGGAAATATACTGTAATTCTGCCCAGGGATTTGTTTTCTTGTGGCAGTTTGGCCTGGTTTCCAGGCTTGTGTTCCTTAGTAGCCCTGAAACATGACTGTCATTATCATGACATACAGTGACTTAATAGAGTTTTACGCGGGCCACTAGATTTCAATTCAAAACGCGTACATAAACATTCTGATTTCAAGTATAAAGTACTCACACATGCCCGAAATTAGGATTGCAGCATGCCGCGTTGTTTAATAAAAAGCATTTTTATCCGAGCTCCCCGGGCTACTTTTCTAGGTTGGGGTAAGTTTGGTAAACACACAATGCCCACCAGAAGCACACCCCCCTATTCGTGTTTATTGGTAGTGCGGTCAGCGTGAATATATGAAACACACCCAGTGTTCAGAGTGCCACGCTCCTCCCCACCGATAGGGGACGCATGCAATTGAAAGCCAATGGTGGAAGAAGAGCTTGGATGAAAATGCTTTTCATTAAAAACAAACAACGTGGCATGCAGCAATCCTAATTTCGTGTGCCACCAGTGTCTAACACCCGTAGAAACCTGTGTGAGTACTGTGTGTGTGTGTGTGTGTGTGTGTGTGTGTGTGTGTGTGTGTGTGTGTGTGTGTGTGTGTGTGTGTGTGTGTGTGTGTGTGTGTGTGTGTGTGTGTGTGTGTGTGTGTGTGTGTGTGTGTGTGTGTGTGTGTGTGTGTGTTCCTCAGGTCATTCAGCTGCTCAGTGCGGTGGACCCTGATGACCCGGTGGGGGGTCACCACTTCTACTTCTCCATGGTCCCAGAGAGACACATCAATCCCAACTTCACCATCAGAGATAATCAAGGTCACACACATGATCCTTTTCTCTAAGTATTGCTGTTATATCATGCAAGGACATGCAGGGAGTGTTAGAAAGGGGCAGCTAGGGGCTGAGATCTCGTAAGACAGTGGTTTTCAACCAGTTGTCCGGGGACCACCAGTAGTCCTTGACAGGATTCCAGGTGGTCCCTTACGGGTCCATTTGGTTAAATTATTTTTAAACACCTGAATTACTTAATTTTCAAGAATCTACACAATTAGAAAATGTAGTAGAATTTCTATTTTGACCAACGTTTTGTCAGATATCTATCTAGTTAAATCGTGGATGCAAACTTGAAAATCCTTAGTTTTGGGTCTAAACTAAAACTCAACTAAACTCAACATCAAATGGTGGTCCGGCTAAAATGCAGAAAAGAATACTGTGCCCTGGTGTGAAAAGGCTTGAAAACCAATATCGTAAAAGACCACTCCTGGGCAAAAATAACAAAAATATAGTAAAATTGTCATGCCCCGCAAAGGTCCATTTGGTCGTTTTGGTGAATGCGTGCGTGCGCGCGCACACACACACACACACACACACACACACCATTATGAACATTTCACTTTCAAAAATAAACATGGTACTTTTATGTACTCAGGCTACACAGGCCCATGTGAATATCATCTTACTCTCATAAACTGTTTTGGGACTCAGGCAATCAACAGTTGCAACAGTTGTTTATGGGCAAATCCAGTGCCCACGAATGCCATTGAACCCCTCTTTTTATGCAGTGTATGTTAATGGCATGTATTTCATACCACATGCGTTAAAGAAAATCCTAACTATCCCTTTTAGTGGGTTAAAATGTATGAAGAGGTGTGAGATGCTTACACACCACAGAAAACACCCAACAACACAGTGTTCGGTGTTGACATGGTTTTTAAATGTGATTCAGTAGAACAGCACCCGGTCTCTGAGGACATGCAACAGGCTTGTCAAATCATATTTATTTGCCGTTTATGGGTGAAACCGCATGTTTTTTTTTTTTTTTTTTTTTTTATGAAGTGTATTCTCTGCATGCAATAGCGGAATATTCCCTAATGGAATACGGAAATATGGAAATATAAGTCATTAGTGTTTCATTTCGCATCATGGGGTCCCCGGTGGTTATTTTTGGAGGCTTGAATGCTTTACTACTGAGGAGCTTGTCGAGCAGAAACCTCCCATCTGATCTCCGTTATTTAAACTTTTTGTTTTCCCTCTTGATCATACTATATTGCCGCTTCAAACAGAAGTTATCAAAAGCTTGAACTAATATGATCTGTGCCGCACTTTGAGTTTGCAGATATATGATGTTTGCTATAGGTTTTTTACTTCGCTCCTGAGAAGTACGTTTTTGGACTTATAAGGTTTCCAACCCAACATATAGATGATATAGCAGTATTGAAACTTTGCCACACAGTCAAACATCTCCGTCCAATCTCTCTCTCCCACAAACTATTTTAACCATCGGTGTCTTCACTGCTCATATCCAGGACAGCAAGTACCCACCCTATTAAATTACATATTTATACAGTCAGCATCTGCTTCACCTCAAGATGTAAGTGAAAACTAAAACTGGATTTTCAAAAATTCCCTGCGCCTCCGTTTTTCTGCTCGCTCAACAGCCTCAGTATTCCAAATAACGTTGCAGGTTTTTCCTGCATTTTCCATTTTCAAACATTATTTAAATGCCACATCATCACTACAAAACACTCTGTCAGAGGGAGGTGTCGCTTTTTACCCAAAACATTATGCATTGTTGTTGTTGCTGCGGGGTGGAAACTTCATCTCCATTTTTGAACATGTTTTGTGAATTATAACGCCACGTCATTATACTGCAACGTCTCACGCGTACGCACGCACGCACGCACGCACACACACACACACACACACACACACACACACACACACACACACACACACACACTGCTTCAAGCTGTCTTTGTCTAGGATCTGTCTAGCAGATCCAACTCCAAACACAAATTAACACTTGGTGCGGATCGCGAGTTACACACGGTGAATGACTGTAGAACACTTGAATTGCCGTTTGTGAGTTGCCAGAGTATTGTGTTTAATTCGCCATTGAGTGCATATTCATGGAAATAATCTGGATATGTCGCAGACATTGCGACAAAGCTGAGGTTGCTAGGGCAACCTGGACAAATGGAAAACTGAGTGCCTACAACTTTGCTTGAAATGGTAATGCTCTTGGGTATGCCATAGACGATGTGGCATTTATGTCACAAACAAACAAAAACTGAGATGTTTCAAGGATCAAAGCGTGTCCACGTCAATGTTTGTCCAAAGGGAATTATCCAGTCCTAGCAGTCTGGCTAGGTTTATATCAGTGTTTTTTCATACCAGGGCCCACTATTTATTCAGCATTTGAGCCACGGACCACCATTTGATGACATTTTAGCCCCACAGACCTAAAACGAAAGATTTATTTTGCTTTTGTCCACAATTCCAGGTCTGGACCACTGGTTAAAAACCCCTGTTTTATATGACTAGATATAAAGGAGTGGAAGTGTTAAACAAGCTTTGTCAATTTTGGATACTTTTGCTGTCTTTTGAATTTTGGAAACGGTTATATTTTGTTATTCAATTAAAAAAAAAAAGTATAACTGTACATACAATGTACTAGAATTTCAGCATGTCATGTCAGTGTCAGAAACAAAAGCCCTCAGTGGTTAAAAGAGGAGCATGTGCCAAAAGGTATTATTATATGTTAATCCTATTCAGATTCTGTGAATAGATGTTTTTCACTAGAAAAGCAGTAAAATTAGCATTACGCTAAAATAAAACCTGCAGGGAAAAAAATCATAAATAAATAAATAATAATATTAATAATCAGGAAAGCATGAGAGAGTTTGGAATGAGGTTTACACCCGACAGAAACAATACAACATTGGAATGGATGCTAACAAAATATTTATGAATAGAATATACAGTATATATTCTTCCAGCTGTAATGGCCTTATGGTTCTACTGTATGCACTGCAAATTAGCAGCTGCAGGTGATGTATGGACTGGAGCCACTTCTTTGCTTTTGGCACCCGACCGTGGTCTGTCGGTAACTTAAATTATACTGCAAAAACTTATCTCTGCAGCCTTGCTGCGCCTCTCTGACTGCAACACATTTATAGAGCAAGAGATTTCCAAAACAACACTATAGCTGCTGCTCCAGGGTCCTACTAGCAAACTGTGCAGAATCATCCTTGCCAGCCAGCCAGCCGGAGAGCTTATGAGGAACTTGTTGTACGACGACTTTATCTAGTTTTCATCGTCAGAATTTTTAGATTTCCACCGAGGCTAACTTGGTGTGTGTGTGAGACAGAGAGAGAGAGAGAGAGAGAGAGAGAGAGCAATTTTGAAGTTTCTTCTGTTTTGTCGACTGTTGGATAAATCTATATATTATATAATTTAAAAAAAAAAAAACGTTGGTATTGTTGTCTCAAAAATGCCCACAAAGGAATGCTCTGGGCGATATTGCTGTTGTGCCATGGTATAAACTCGAAATTGCTTTAATTTGAGTTACAGTTAAAGCTCAGCTGTGGACACTTTTTTCCCATTTCATTACATGCTGTTTTGCACGGCATAAAATGAGAGCGAAGCTCCTCTCATCTCCGTAGTCAAACTTTCTTTGTATCTCGTTGTTTTCTGCTCGTATACTATATCCCACAGCACCCCACAAAGCCATCAAAAGTGGAACATCGACAAGCTTGGAACGCGCTCTCGTCAAGCTGATGTTATTGATATTACTGATACAGTATTTTTGGATGGCGTCCACACGGGTGTTCAGAAAACGGTTGTGCACGAATACACATCAAAGGGGCATTCATCTCCTGTTCTTTTAGCGGCCTGTAAGGGTACCATGCCACACACAACGGCCGCTTGGCCAAGGACAACCAAAGAATAAACTGGATTTATGTTATTTTTATTTTTATTTAAGCAAACTCTGGCCTTAAGGCACTCTGTCTCAAGACATGTACCTTTGGTGCTGTTTGTTTTTCCACTTCTCACACTTTCTTGGCGATGACCAATGGATTTATTTTTTTTTTGCTTGGCACTGCACTGGTCCATTTTCTTGTCTTGTTTTTCTTATGACAAGATGTTCAAATACACTCTATTGTAGTTCACTTGATTATGATTATGACGAACTGATCAGCTGTATTTATGTTTTATTGTTTGACCATTACATTTTATTTATCATTATTCTTGATGCACCTTGATTTACATGTACCTTCTGCCTTGTTGCTTTTCTTTTTTCTTTCCTTTCCTTACTTGTATCTTGTAAACTTAACTGCATGTGCCGCCTCTTTGGCGACAGATTTTCCCCTGCAGGATAATAAAGGTATCTATCTCAGTGGTTTTCAACCAGTGGTCCGGGGACCACCAGTGGTCCTTGAAAGGGTTCCAGGTGGTCCAGATGGTCCTAAAATGTCATCAAATGGTGGTCCATGGCTCAAGGTTGAATAAACAATGGGCCCTGATTATCAAAAAGGTTGAAAACCACTGTATTAAATGTAAATAAATCCACAAAACCTAACTAACGTCTACCATATCGTTGACCTCTCACCCTTCCAGACAACACGGCCGGTGTGGTGGCGCGGAGGAGCACCTTCACGCGCAAGGACCGCACGCAGTACCTGCTGCCGGTGGTGGTGAGCGACAGCGGCTCCCCGGCCCTCTCCAGCACCGCCACCCTGCTGGTCAGCGTGTGCAGCTGCCACCCCCCGGGGCACTGCCCCACGGCCGGGGGCAACGGGGCAGGAGGTGGAGGGGTGGAGGCGCTGGCCCTCTCCATGGGGGTGAGCCTCAGCACACTGCTGGCCCTGCTGGGATGCCTGGCTACACTCACAGGTGAGGAGGGTTGGATCTACCGCTATAGGCCGGTTGCTTATCGATTTGTGGCCGTTTTACAGCTGTTGTTTGGTCTAGACCAGGGGTTTTCAACCTTTTTGACACCAGGGACCACCATTTATTCAGCATTTGAGCCACGGACCACCATTTGAGGACATTTTAGCCCCACAGGACCCCCCAAACTAAAGTTTTCCTTTGCTTCTGTCCATGACCATTAATCTTCTAGTTGTATAGATTAGGACTAATTCACATGATGAATATTTTAAGTCTTGAGAATGTAAAAATGAAACCAAATGGACCCACCAGGGTCCATTTGGTTTCATTTTTACGTTCTCAAGAGTTACATCTGTTTAAACAACTTAGCCACTGGTTGAAAACCCCTGGTCTAGACTGCTAAGGACAAATAACATGAAAATTCATTTTTTCCTAATTTCTTTTGTGTTTTTGGTGCTCCCATCTGTGTGTTTCGTATCCCCACAAATATAGGAGCATTACTTCTTAGCATTATTAGCCTTACTTATTTAGCATTATTAGCCTTACTTATTAGCATTAGCAATGCTTAGCATCACCAGCATTACTTACTTAGCATTAGCATTACTTACCATTATTAACATTACTTTGCATTACTTAGCATCATTGGCATTATTTTAGTTAGTGGCACGCTATGAGCTTGTAGGTCTGATATTTTTGAAAATGGTGAAAATGTGGCGCAAATCTTTGAATTGTTTTTATCTGAATATATTTTATGTGATTTTGGCCTCATAATTATGCCATATAGCATCAGTATTATAATGAATCAAACATAAGATACATAAGAATCTGCATATCGGCGCCCCCCACCACCTCAGGGCATTGGTGATATTGCAGCTAAAACTGCTTTCAAAAAAGAAAGAAATGACGAGGACTGGTTATATCAGAGTGGTTAGAAATAAGCTTGAGGGACATATGCAATATCATATTAAGTATTAAAAAGCAAATTTAGGGGTAGTAACATATTTAGGTGTACTGAGATGCTAGACAGTGTGTTTAAAGACAATGGGTTTAAACAGTGTTTTTAAAGGACTCTCTTCACACATACTCTTATTTTACCATGGCCTTATACATACATGTAATGCATCTCCTTAATATATTTTTCTGATTAGTTACATATCATGCACTTTATGTCTGCGCCTTCTTCGTCACTTTTATGACATTCTCCTTTCACCGCTATGATGCCTCTGCACGATCAGGAATTTCACCCCACATTACTTGTAATGCGATGTGACATTAAAGATTGATTGTGGATTCTGAAGGATTGCACTGGATATCAGTGGAGACACTCGCGGTGCCTATTATCGTTAGACCGCAGCGCATTTCATGAGCGGCGTGGTTTTGCGCCTAATGCATTGTGTTGCTTTTAGAAATAGTCAGTAGATTGTAGAGGTAAAAAATTAGACCTACTCAACTTAAGAGCTCGCTGCCTGTTAATGTGTAAATACTGCAATATTGTAGTACCATTGAAAGTCCAGATAAAAATATACTACTAAAATAAAAATGTATACAACCTTTTGAAATATTTGGAAGCTCACACTGTGACAGACCGGTGACGTCAGAGAAGTTTGATTCAAGAGCCTCCTTTCCAGACTAATTTGAAGGTGGAAACATAACCTTCTTAATGTTGATTGTTAACTCTCTCAGTGCCAGCCCTTTTTCATATTTTTGGAGGTCGCCAGTGCCAGCGATTTTCATCTAAAAGTCATATTTCATATTTCGGTCCATGTTTCCCGACGGACAAGTTAGTGGACGGACACACACTTTTGGTTCCGGGTTAGTCCGTCCCTTGTTATGGTCTAGCAATGGTCGCCGCGGTCGCTGCTAGCTGCTGTTAGCATGGGGATCGTATTAAACCGGCGCCGGTAAGTAACGTCACGTACAGTAGCGTTAACGTCAGCGGCATCAGTTGTTACTGTAAATCATAATGATAACGGGTGACGTAGATTCATTTCCACGGCACGAAAACTGTTAATGTTGCCAACTGCAAATGATTATGGTACCAGGCTACTCACTTTCATAATTTAGAGCGAAAAAAAAGCCTATAAATATCATTCATATGAATTTCTCCATGGACATGACGATGAATGCAAACGTTAAATTATGGTTTCCTTGTGAGGGAAATATAGTTTACCTTTTTTTTGATAACTTCATTAGTACATAATATAACTCTTGAATGTCCAGACAAGCTTTCACTGAAATTGTGATTTGCTACAATATACAGCTATTATTCTCTACATCAATATCCTGGAAACATAATTATTTTATATCATATTTTCTTTTTTCTTATTTCCATACTTATCCAGGCCAGAAAATGTCTAAAATCCAACCACATGCTTGTGTATGTGTAGGAGCCTTGAAAAGTACTAATATTTGAATCTCAGATGGAAATACTATTGGAAATATTGGAATAAAGTACATAATTGTACAGTTCTTAAGGGAGATTTCCACCCATTTTGAATTTTGTGGACCCGCGAGGGTCCATTTGGTTCCATTTATACGCTCTCAGGAAAAAAAGGTTCTACAAGGAAAACATTAACTTGGTGAAACTTTTTTATTATGTCCACACAACATCTCTAAGATATTTTAATGACATAGCAAAATGTTGAAAGTGGGTGGATTACCCCTTTAAGTAAATGTACTGTGCTGTCTTAGGTACTTCACTGATAATAATGGTATATTGTTTTTCAGCCGAACTTGTGTCATTGTGAGCTCGACTCCTTGGCAAGTATATATATAATTGTCATGCTAAATAATAAGATTCTCTCCATAACAAAATCCCCACTTCTCTTTTGAATAACTTTTTGTGTGCGCGCGTGTGTGTGCGTGTTGTGTTAAACTCCAGTGGGTCTTTAACACTTTTTTCGTTTTAAATGCTGAACGCTTTGCAAAACAACGCAGGGCTTGTGGTAATGAGCATATCGGCTGCAGTACATCAGCACCTTAATGCCATCCTGGGACGTTGATGGCTTTGCATAGTGAAGAGCTTTTTATCGTGACCTCTGCTGCTCGGCGCCGTCCCCTCGTACCCGCGCATCGCCACACATGAAAGATTAATGCTAGCACCTCACTCTGCTGACATTTCTGGAGAGATGAGACACAATGCACCGGCAAAACAACAAGAACAAAGGGAAACACACACATGCACGCACACACACACACACACACACACACACACACACACACACACACACATACACACACACACACACACACACATAATCACGTACGAACACGCACACACATACAACACTCTAAACGCTGTTGTGTTGCTTCTTTGCCAAAGAAATCAAATCAAGCCTTTTCATTTCCCTCCTCGTTGAAATAACAAAACGGCAGCAGCAGCCCTAATTATTTGCCGTTGTTGTGCTTGAATTCTGATTTACGCTTGTGTTTTTTTGTCGTTTTTGTTTTTGGGGACATCCTCGTCCCTCAAAAGATATGAGCATTATAAGAACAGTTGCACACGCTGAGCGATAGTGTTATTCACTAACTTTGTCCTACACAAATATGCAATTCTCCTTGATAACAAATAGAGAATTTTACATCATAGACTCTGAGCAGTGTTGGGCAATATTACTTAGGAGAGGATATCTTTACTTATGACCCCATACAAAAAGTAATATTACCTAACTTACTAGAATGAAAGAATAATACATTACATATTACAATATTACTTTCCCAAGTCGCCGCCTCGCTGCACCCGCAAAGGAATAGAGATGTACAACACAATCTGTTTAGTGACAACTTGTGACAACTGTGATAACTTGTAGTGTAGGTCATGTGTGCAGAATGCTGTGGTGGATTAGGGTCTACAAACTACAGTGCATCTCTGTTGTCATCTGTGGATAACCTGTAAATCTGTTCTATTTTCACATCATGCAATAACGAGCTCAAAAGTAGCTCAGAGTAACATATTACTTATTACACATGTTGGCAAGTAATATATTTACTTTTGATGGAAAATGTAATGATATTACAGTAGTATGTAATATTTAATTAGTTACTGTCCAACACTGACTCTGAGCAAATAGATACATTTGTGGCTCCATTTTTATACATATGTTGATGTACCCATGCACACTCACTTAGCCAGCTGTCTATGGGAGGGGGTTGCAGCACTCAAAACTGTTTTGGGTAGGTGAACTAGAGATAAGAGCTTGCTGCCTGACAGCGTAGCGCAGCGACAGAGAGCCGCTACTCCATCATCAAACACCCCCCCTCCTCTTCCCAGCCTCCCACCCCTTTTCCTCCTCCTCCTCCTAGCCCCTCCAGCTCTCTACTCCGCTTCGCTCCCCTGCCCTCTCTCTCTTTGCCCCTCGGCCGTTTAAACCGGTAATGACCCCCCGCCGGCGCTCTGCGCTGTGTTCCAGGGCTGGCCCTCCTGACGCTGGCGCTGTGGATCCGACGATGGAGGAGGAGGAGGCGGAAGAAGGAGCAGCAGGCGGGCGCTGGGGCGGTGGCGGCGGGGGCGAGGGCGGAGGGAAGCCTGGAGCTGCCCGACAGGTTCTTCTCCTCGCAGAAGCTGCTGCGCTACGGGGAGCCCGGGGGGGTGGGGGTGGCTGTAGGGGCAGGGGCGGCGGTGGGCCAGGTAGGGGCGGCGGTGCCAATGCGGCGCCCCCACCACCCGCGGCGGAGGGAGAAGCAGCAGCAGCGACGGCTGCTGGCAGCCAGTGTACGCATGTCGGCGCTGCGCCAGTCGCACGTCCTCGTCGACGACGCTAACGTTGGCCCCGACGACGAAGTCTTCCGGCAGTTCATCGCCGACCGGCTGGCGGAGGCCGACGGCGAGGAACTGCCGCCATACGACGATGCCCCTCTGAGCTACGCCTACGAGGGGACCGGGGCGACGCCCGCCGGGTCCCTGAGCTCGCTGGAGTCCTGCGGCGCGCGGGCGGCGGGTTACGCTTATCCCCCCGAGCCGCCTCCCCGTCCCCCTCCGCGCATCGACGTCCCCGACCCGCCCCCATTCCCGCCGCCGCCACCACCCCCGCCCCCCAGGCCCTACTTGGTACGGCTCACTCCGTGGTACGGTGCAGGGGAGGAGGAGACCATATTCTGAACGTTCTACCGTCAGTTATAGTAGGACAAATATAATGTATTTATCCATATGAGGCGTATTAGCCTTTTAAAGCATGTCTGGTGGTTCTCCCCCTCCCCTCATGGCGCCCCCAGCCAACTGCCTAGTCTGCCTAATGGCAAAAACGTCCCTGACTGGGAGACGCACACAGCAACGTCCATATGCTCACTATTTGTTTGCTAACGATGAAGACCCCTGCTGTGAAGAAGCATGATGTTTACAGTCGCATTTACTCCACTGTTGTATGTACTATGTACGTATAGCCTCATTCCAACTCTTGTAATGTCAACCTCTGAGTTATTATGTACAGGTAAAATCCTATAACTCCATCTTTTTGCTATTCTTTTCTGTCATTACTTTTATCTTCAACATGATAAAAGGAATACATGACATTGAGGGGTCAGAAAACCGAGCTCTCGGGATGGCTGTTGCAGGCTAAAAGAGGGACTTTTCTGAAAATTTCCTGAGAGTGTACAAATGTGGACCCTACCGGGTCCATTTGGTTCCATTTGTACACTCTCAGAAAAAAAGAAAAAGAAAATCATTAACATGATGATACACAACGTGGGTGCAAATTTCTCACCACCACAATGTATAAGTATGAAGAAGGGAAGGCATTGGAACAAACTTTGTAATAACAGGGCACAATACAGGCAATTAACATGACAGTGTTTTGACATTTATACGTCAAAGTCATCAGTTGACCTGATGTATGATGATGTATTGCCACTGAAACCATTTTTTCCACATTCCTATAAACAGCAAGGAGCCTATATCAGACGCATTTGTAAAAACAGTTGGACTCAACAAAAAGACCAACGATAATGCTTTAATCATGACTGCTTCAGTGTTATATACTGTATACTCACTGTATGAGATATTAAATATCTGCCTTTTTTTTTACTTACTCCCAATGGCATTTGCAGTTCTTTATTTACATCTTACCACAATGTTGTGCAATATTAATTGGGGTACATTTTACAAAAAATGTAACCCTTCTAAAGAAAACTTCCTTTAGTTTAAATATGTTTTAACAGATGGGAATGCAGAAGACAAGACGAGCAGAAAACTCAGACATCTTTAACAGGACATTTCTCGAAAACCCAAACTTGTTTGACTTGCATACATTGGAACAGTCACTCCATCGTTTTGTAAACACGTCCATTTGTAGCCAAAGCGAAGAGGTCATTTCTTCAATTACATAGATGTCATTTACTATAAATGTCCAGTCCAGTCCGTTTCTGAGGGTCAGGTCAGTGAGACGACCAATGTGTGGTGATTAGTAGAATATGAACCCGATGTGCATTGAAATGTGTGAAAGTCTGTTTGTACCCTAGGATGAAAGTGTCAAATTGAAACTGTATTTTCGACTTAATTACAGCTTCCAATGTGCATTACTATCCAGAAATGTCTTATTTTTTGGGCAGTCCAAGAATAATTATGCGGCAGTGATTGGCATTTGGTCTCCGGAACAGTCTCAAACAACGCGTGCGTGCAGATCCTTCCCTGGGGCGACCGGAGGTGTAATTGCACGTCCATCTTCTCATCAACTAATTGGGCAGTTTTCTGTCTGAGATAATAAGGTCATGCAGCGTTCGTAATATTAGTTCTTTCTAAAGACGTAAACATGACTTCCCCCTGGCATGTGCATAAGCAGTGGTTCACGTTGTGGGTATTATCCAACATTTGAGCCAAGGACTGCCATTTAAAGGGATATTTCACTTTCAGAACAACTTTTGGTCTGAGCTTGTCTACTCAGGCTCATGTCAACACCCCAGAAAGCTTATAAGTTGCTCAATTCAGTATTTAGATATTTGATATTCAATTTAGCTGCCCTGCCCCCTATGCAAACCCATTATAAAACTCCATTTCTAACCACGGTTCATCAAAAACACACTTTCTTTATTCTCTGCCGTTTTGCCAAACCCGCCACGGGTATGGGCATTGATGATGCAGAGGAGGGGACATGCCAGCACCCAACGCCAGCACCCACAACAGCGCCCCTAGCTGGAATCGAACCCACCTTCTAGCAGTGAGGCAACAGCACTAACCACTGTGCTACCGTGCGCCCGGAACAATACGAGAGGTGTCCACAACAAAATACTGATAATTCTGGGAGTCCTTGACTTGATAAAAAAGGCTGAGCACCACTCTGCATGGGAACACGGCTTTTTCAAGAAACTTTTTCGGATTTACGATAGAAGACTTTTTTTTTGTTTAGAATTGGCCTTTGTCCAAAATGGGTATAAGTGAGTACTTTGCCCACTGAGGGCCAGCGGGGGTGAAGGAATATTACACTATAGAGGAGCGCGGTTCCTCGTCTGAATGGGTACAGGGTCAAGTTCTATTGGCAAACCCATTTCAAGGCGTCTCTGTGCGAAGCACTTATAAGGGTAGACGAGCTATCGGACCAATTCCTTTTGATAAAACCAAATCATAGTCGTACAAAGATTTCTATAGAGGCAAGGAGGTACTTTGCAGAGAGTGGGAAAAACTGATTTTCTTTTTTAAAAAGAGACTAAATTTGTACAAATGGGACGACATTTCGATAATAGTCCGTCGTCGTGTCGGGGGCGTCGCGAATGTTCCTGCACGAAGCGCGACGCCTGTTCTTGTCACCCGCTTTTCTTCTTTTTTTTTCTTTTTCCCCCTTTCTCGACGGCACATTGTGGCAGGCGTCTGAAGTCATTCAGTCCTCCCCTGCTGTCGTTTAACCTTTTGAATCTTCTGTCATTACACGTGGCAAATATCACGGCTAATTTCACCTCCCACGCCGTCCTTTTCTTTGCGTAATTACGTCCGTCACGGCGGACGTCGAAGCGCTCTCTCTCCTCGACACCGCGGCCGTCCTCTCTCTGTGCTCTCTGCTCTCTGTATGCGTTATATATAATATTATTGTATTCATGGCTCCTCTTTTCAAAGACAGAGCCAAACTAATCATTGAGTGTCATGAACTCTAGGCAGAGCTGATTGAAAAGACCCCCCCATAGAAAGAACAAGAAAAGGAAGAAAATGGTTGGAGAAATGTGTGCACACACGCACGTACGCGTGCGTGCGTGCGTGCGTGTGTGTCTATATCCCTGTTTCCACACTGTAACAGACTATATATATACGTCATTACAACTAGATGCATATCGACCATATAGTTCAAGTCACGGCATATTACATATTTGTTTGTTGTAGATCCCTCCCCCTAATTAAATATATAAATAAATAATATAGCGCCTTTATCTAAGGCGCTTCACACAGATTGTAAATCACATTCACTCATTCACACTGATGGCAGCAGAAACTTTGCAAGGCACAACCACCACATCAGAAGCAATTGTTAGTGCCTTGCCCAAGGACACTTGGTAAAGTAACTCTGCGAGACCACGGGTATGATGTAAAACAGTGGTTTTCAACCTTTTTGATACCAGGGCCCACTATTTATTTAGCCTTCTAGCCACGGACCACCATTTGATGTCGAGTATAGTCTCTCGGCTCAGAAGCTCAAAAGCCACCTTGGTGGCTCAGAAGCAGCCAGATGGTACCAGTGACAATCTCAAGTGCTCACCACTGTACCTCTGCTTTCCAGCCAGGAAAAGTTTGGAGAGGGCAGGTTGACATTGTCTCAGCATACGATTTGGTCTTCAAACGGGCGGTGCGCTGCCTGCCGCATTGCTATAGACTGCTATACTCTCATGTATAAGAAAGCTAACATATCCCAGGGGAAAAACACTTGAAACCCCTCTTTGAGAACAGGTCTCGAATGCATTAAGCCTCGGCTCGCCCAGGCTTTTATTTTTTATTTTTTCGCATCGCATCATGTCAATTTTCCCCCTGTTTTCTACGATTTTTTTCCAGGTGTGCATACCCCCCTCTACTGTAGACCAGAATGTATCAGTGTGTTCAGACCAGTAGTGATTTTGACAGCAAATTTTCATTCTTTTAGTCAGTCCTTTGAATACTATTTCAGTTTAGTTTTAGTGTTCCAGATACACAACATCTCGATACCACAACATCGGTGTTGGCCGATACTGAGTACCAATAGACCTTTCAGTAAGCCCCTCCCTCTCCCCAGTGTCCACCCAAGGCTAGGACACTTTCCAGCCAGGCTCATTCATTCCAATGTAAATATCATGGACATTACACATTACATACTGGTTTGTTTTTGGAACCAGGCCTTCAAAATCTCTTCCAAATCAATCAACAAGGCATGCCCTATGCAGTGGAAAAATGTGGTGGGACATTTATTTTCTGAAACAATGTTTTCTACAGGCCGATGTACGGTTACTTTTCCGATACCGATACAGTATCAGGAGAGTTCTGGTTTTAGTTATATTTTTAGTCTTCTGAAATGGTTTTAGCATTATTTTAGTCATCTCAAATGTTGTTTCATATGGTGTTTTTATTAGACATTTCTGTATTTTTAACATAACTTCAGAACTTAATTGACAGAAATAGTGTCAAATGTTTTAGTTTTAGATATTATAGGATCAACTACAAATCTACTGTTGATTTTGCCAAATAAAACATATACTGGCAGGCCTTTATGGCGTTTGTAATGGCTGATTCTACACTCGGTTGCATACTGACAGAAAAAAATACTAGCTCACGTCACGGCGTGATTTGTTGTAGTCATAAAGAAAAGAATAAAATAAAAAATCATTGCACCCTGTCTTCAATATTCAGGCGTCGTCGGATTGAGGTTTGCGCGGAAGAAGATACAAATCTTTTTATGTCTATGACAGAGAGCAGGACCTCGCGGAACATCGCAGAACTCAGCGTTGAACTGAGCGCTCCCCCCTTTGAGATCTAAGCTGGAAACAAATCACCGCCGCAGCAAACAATATCTCACCTGTTAGAGAGCCGTCACAGAACATGAAGGAGAAGAGAGAACTTCTGTCTGTCTCCATCAGTCTCAAAGGTTTCCATCTCTCGACTCCCCACAGCTTTCAAAGCATCTTTGAAACTCGCTTCTTTATTTAGCATGTGATGTAATAACCAGGCAATGCACTGCGCTCTCTTTTTCTTATTTTCTTTATGTGTTTATTTATTTATTTATTTTGTTACATGCCATGGCTGTGAGAGATGGAAGACGTCACGCTGGCTGTACATAAGAATTAACGCAGAGGGAAATATTTCCCAGAGACCAAATCCAACCCGTTCTGTTGAACAAAATGTTTTTCCAAGTCAAACAAAAATGCAAATCTCATCTGAGCAAGAGGCTGTATTTAATCATGGATCCGCTGGTCATTTACTCTACTTGACTGACGGGGAACAAAGGAGATAAATCAATAAAAATGTTCTGTTCACTGTGCAAGGCTTTAGCATATTTTAATGAAATCCAAACATCTCTGAGCAATAATAGGATTTGAAGTTTGTAAGCCAGTAAGTCCAGCTCCAAAGCCGATGGATCCCCACAGGTTCATTTGGTTTCACTTTACACCAGTGGTTGTCACCCTTTTTGATAGCAGGGCCCACTATTTATTCAGAATTTGAGCCACACTCGGACCACCATTTGAGGACATTTTAGCCCCACAGACCCCAAAACTAAAGATATTTATTGATTTTGTCCACAATTCCAGGATGGATTTGGGAAACAAAACAGTCAAACCTACAGATAAAAATGACCATTACATCTAATATTTATTGTCTAGTTGTGTAGACTTGGGCTAAATCAGAGGATGAATATTTTAACTCTTGAGAGTGTAAAATGAAACCAAATGGACCAGTAAGGGTCCATTTGGTTTCATTTTTACGCTCTCTCAGAGTTACATTGGGTTAACTGACTTTCCTTCAGTTAGCTGGGGACCACCTGGAACTCTCTCAAGGACCACTGCTTTACACTATATGGTATTGTCAACAATGTATTAAAAAATCTCGGGTCTAAAGCCCTTTTCACACCACTTCCGTGCTTTCAACGGACGTAAGAGTTTACAATAAAAGGGCCTTGTCCCTTTCATGTGATATGGTCCATGGACAAGTGCGTCAATGCAGAATAAATCACGTGTGTCATTGTGCAACAAGACATATCACACCAACCTTGTGACCCATTTGGATGCCAATAGTTGCAAGGTGACACCTTAAAAGGGCTTGAGCCACACTCAGACCACCACCAGGCTAAATCTCTATCAAATGCTAGTCCGTGGCTCAAACACCAAAGGAATACTGGGCCTTAATAGGAGCAGGGTTGGAACACTGCACTAGTTTGAGGAGTACAGGTAAATCTGAGACTGTAAAAGAAGTCAAGAAACACAACGGCATGTAAAATGGTAAATGTCTCGGGTCTCGATCGGGACTCTTGACAGTGAGAAGTCGGTTTCACTCACACCCCCGAGTGGATAATAGACCTTTAGGTAAGCCCCACCCTCTTGTCCACCCTAGGACGCTCTCCAGCTGGGCTCATTCAATCCCATGTAAATATCATGGTTTGGAACCAGACCTTATGCAATGCCCTATGCAGTGAAAAAAATGTGTGTGCATTTATTAAAAAAAAAAACAATGTTTTATCATATAGGAAAGCTATTGGTGGAGAGGTTTTCTATCAGGTGTTATGCTTAGCTGTGATTGAACCATAGCAGTTTGGAGAGGGTCTTACTGAAAGGTCTATTGACTGCCACAGCTGTCAATCATCCCCTCAATTTTCCTCCTGCGATTTTGTGGCCTCAGGTTTTGTACAGGCATGGTCCAACATCTCTCAAGTGTATAATGCTTGGGGTTGGACTTCATGTTTCATATCGCTCTGCACTTTACGCTTTGGAGCTAGAATTCTCAAATATCCTCAAAAAAATCTCAAATAGTTGGCCATGTGAAGCCTTTGTTATACGTTGCACTGTGTACTGTGTACTAATGATTGTGAGGGTCACTTCTTTATCACTTTCTTGGCTAAGGAGTCCTTGGACTGAAAACCTTGAGGACCCTAGCCTGCTCCTTGTGTGTGCCCACACACTGTTGGCTCACAAGCTTGCATAAGGGAGCCAGGCAACCATAACTCCCAGCCACTTCAATCCATGCCCTTTAACATGATTAAATACACGTGTACGGTAAAATCGCGGCGCAATTACGGAGCCATGTTTACATGCAAGCCCTCAGGTAAGAGTAAATGACAAAACAGCTCAAATAAAATTACACTTCCATTCATTATTTATATTTCTGAATTCGTAATCAATTATGAATGGCAGCTAATTAGCGTGGCGTGGCCGGAAACATCCGTCATGTCAGAGCCTGCCTGGCTGCCTGTGTGTCACGCCATTCAGACACTCACAAAAAAAAATCTCAGATTTATAGTACATTTAGGCTACTACTGCACGTGCAATTGTAATATTTGTGCTACATTTACTTTACTGAGCGTGCAAACCAAATGGACCTGCAAGGGTCCATTTGGTTTTATTTTTACGCTCTCAAAGAGTTACATCTGGTTAACCAGCTGCCCCCACCAGGGTGGCCTGGCAAAGGCAAAATTGTCCCGGTGGGAAAATATGTGCCAATCCGCCCCTGCCCTCTCCCCAGTGTTCACAAGGCTAGGACACTGGAAAGTGTCAATGTAAATGTCATTGTGGACATTACACAATAAATACTGGTTAATTCTTGGAACCAGACCTTCAAAATCCATCAACAACGCCTGCCCTATGCTGTGGAAAAATGTGTGTGTGACATTTATTTTCTAAAACAATGTTTTATCATACAGGAAAGCTATTGGTGGAGAGGTTTGTCTATCACACATAATGCAGTAATAATTGGACCATAGCAATTTGGGGAGGGGCTTACTGAAAGGTCTATACCCATGACATGAGTATGTTTACTTACTCAAGTACAACCAGACTTTAGGAATGACTACTTTGTTCACCCCTTACATAAGGGTGTGTGTGTGCGTGCAGGAAGACTCCACTAATCATCAGAGAAAATGCATGCTGACAGTGTGCACGTCTGTGTGTCCATGATCCATGCCTATACACGCTTGCTTGTACTGTGCCACGACAGAGAGACGTGCGCACTTTTGATTTTAACGAGGAAAAGTGAGAATGAAGCTAGTGGCGTGGGGGGGGGGGGCGGGGGTGCTAAATGCACGCAAGTCATTTCTCATCTCTCCCGCTTCGCCGAACCCTGAGATAGGAAAGACAGCCTGGCTGCTTTCTGAAGGATGGTCCATGCAACAACAAGTGAGCAACGCATAATGACCGTGACATGCATGTATATGTCGGGACTCCCTCGAAAATGAGTAGGGATAAGTCCCCAAGGGCCCCATAGAGCAATAAAATATAGACGCAGAACTGGGGTGTTATTCATTTTAGTAGAAGTTGCTCGGTGGCGTTTTGAAGCACCCAGAAGACTGGCACAAGTGCAATTATAACTCGGTACTGTACGAGTGGAAGTCAAGCCCGGACTCGGGACTGATACGCACATGACGTCATGATCATGACCACGTCATGACCACGTTTGTTAATGTCCTGCACTTCCACTTTTTGACAAATACATGAAGGCTCGGCCCAAATAATACTCGGACCAGGCGAAATGTTGCGACATTGAGGGATCAGAAAACTGAGTTCCTGGGAGGGCTGCTGCAACCTGAAAGAGGGACAAAAGAGGGACATTTCCAATTTATTTCTGCGAGTGTACAAATGTGAACCAAATGGTCCCTAGCGGGTCCATTTGGTTCACATTTGTACACTCGGAAAAATAGGTCCTAAAAGAAAAAAAAAAAACATTAACATGGTGAAACACAACTTGATGATAGAGCCGCCATTGGACTGACCCCATGAAGTGAACGGAGTTTGCAACAGCGTAACTCTGTCTATACTCAGGGCCAAGCCTTCCTGTTACCTTTTTGCCACTAAAGTTTCAACACTGGCCTTAATAACTCACCACTTTGCGGTGAGTTCAAAGCGTGTTACCACTCTCTTGCTATCGATTTACTCAGTTTTCACCATAGGGTGCCATAATTTCCCATGTATTTTCCCCCCTTAGACATTTCAAAAAGTATGTTTATTTAAGGTCTTTAAGCCTCAGACAAGGCAACTTTGACAAATCATGACAACAAACATGTTTCTCAACGGGAAATAGAAGGAAGCAAAAAGTGCAGCCTACAACACTTTTTAGTTTTCAATGTCTTGCTGGACAATTATACAGACAATGGAATCAGGGGAAGATTATCCAACAGGCACGTTGGGCCTAGGCCTTGGGGGGTGGGGGGGTGATATGATATGATACATTACTAAATCATGATATGATACATTACTAAATAAATTAAACAGTTATTTATGTGGCTTAATTATATTGTTAAGTAGTGCTTTATAATTTTACAGTTCCTTCACATTCATATTTTTGCTTTATTTGAAATGGGGCTTGTGAAACCCAATCTTGAAGACCCCACAGGGGTCCCCGGACTCAACTTTGAGAACCACCGTTTGCATATAAGGACCTTTCAAATGGCCGGTTTGATGAGACTATCAATCCATTATACTGTATAGCTGGCTGTACCACGGCTTTGACAGCGACCAAAAGTAATCTCTGCTTTATTAATGGGACTTTTCACTTTGGACCCGCATGGCGCCTTTGCTATTCCATAATGGCTCTTTCACAGTGCAGAGTAAAGGGGGGAAAAAAGGAACAATATGAAATCAGATCCAGTGGATGCAGCATGAATGATGAGGGAAAAAGAATAATCTCTCTGTCTCTCTCTCTCTCTCTGTCTGTAATGGCTACTTTCAATGAAACAATTCAGTTCTAAGAACCTCAAATCCTATTATTGCTCAGAGATGTTTTGATTTCATGAATATGCTAATGCCTTACATAGCACAGAGAAGAAGGCTGATTCTTATTGATTGATTTTCCTTTGTTCGCCTTTAGTCATGTACAGTAATGACGGGCAGTTCCATGATTAAATTCACTGTTTCAGGCTCAAATAACATCAGCCTGTGCCACACTGCATGCTTGTATTTTATACAATATATTCTTCTTCTTCTTCTTATTGAAACATCTTGAATATTTACAACAGTGGTTTTCAACCAGTGGTTCAGGGACCACCCGTGGTCCTTGGGAGGGTTCCAGGTGGTCCCCAGTCTAAATGATGCAAAGTTGGTCAACCAGATGTAGCCTTGCGGGTCAATTTGGTTTCATATTTACACTCTCAAGAGTTAAAATATTCATCTGAATTAGCCCAAGTCTACACAACTGTAGAACATTAATGGTCATCTTGGTCTGTATGTGTGCCTGTTTTATTTCCGAGCCTGCTATTGTGGACCAAAACGAAATAAATATTTATTTTATGGTCTGTGGGGCTAAAGTGTCATCAAATGGTGGTCAGTACATGTGGCTCAAATGCTGAATAATAATAGTTGGCTCTGGTATGAAAAAGGTTGAAAACCACTGATTTACAATGTTTGAGAGTGCACATTGCGCGTGCCCCCCCTCCCTCCACACACACACACACACACACACACACACACACACACACACACACACACACACACACACACACACACACACACACACACACACACACACACACACACACACACACACAGAGGCACACAAACAGACACAGAAGGTTTTTTTTTTCTCTTTTGTTAATATTCAACACAACAAACAGAGTTCATGACCATGTATTTTGTACCTCGCGAAACTCTCGTATTTATGCTTGAGAAGAACGATGCTCTATGGTTAAAAATAATTATGAGTGGCAGCTAGCAAGCCCACGATTGTTTCCTTGGATTTATTTTGTATTTTTTTCATCTTCATTTATTCATGTATTTATTTATTTATTTATCAGTCTGGTGCCATATTCTCCATTTCATTTCAGACTTTGTACGACCTAATGTCATCTCCATTTATGGTTCATCTGTTCAGTATATAATTTGGACTCTGAACTCAAAACATTTTTGTGATATCAGCAATTTTAAGTTGTCGGCTTGCTGGATATGCAGCTGCATGGACCTAATTATAAGTTAACTATAGGGGTTGTAGCAGGTTCCATATCTATTCTGGTTGTCTTGTACACTGGAAATTGCATCGCGAATGTATTATTGATCACATTTTCCCGCAATAATGTCCCTCTGCCTCAGCGCTCTACCCCGCAACACGTGGTACTCATTTTATTGTGCAAGTATATGTACGATACACACACAAGTGCACACCAGGGCCGGATCTAGGCATGGGCATGGGGGGGCAATGCCCCCCTAAATACCCAGACTGCCTCACCAAACATGATGGCATGAAAAACAACCCAAATTTCAAAAATATTTCAAATTCAGGTCCTTATAATTAAAATGATTTGAAACACTACAATTGTGGCACGTATACTAAACCAACAGCATTTCATCATTGAAAACAGAAAACTCTCAGAGTCAGATCTTTATCTTTATGCATGCTGCGTATCTGTTGCAACTTCACCAACTGATGTCTTTATTGTTGCTTGCTTGCCTAATAAAAGTCCTCTAACCAAAATTGGTATTGGTGTGGCTTCATCGCCCATGGCACGAAGCGACACGGTTAGTTTTTGCGAATTTAGTTTTCTAATTTATGTTTTATTATAGCTCACATACTCACATACTTAATGACTGTCTGTTTAAATTGGACCAGAAGTGCCATTTGTTGATGCGGAATCTTTTATGGTCACTCTGGTTGCAGGTGGAGCGGTAGACACAGTTGCACACCTGTTGATGCAGAGAACTTTGCATTGTCTGTCCATAGCCAGAGGGCACAGAGCTAATTCCCTTAGCTTGTGGATCAGCCAGTCAGGCATGTTACCTTTTGTGTTTGAATGTTATTTGCATTGTATTCTATGTTCATAATTGTGTGCTGTATTTTGTTACCATATTTTGTACATTGTCTGTCTTCATTTACCTGTTCGACATTGGTTTCGATAAATCAGCAGTATGCAGAGGAACTGTCTCATTTTTGGAAGAGCTTTGGTAGTGAAACTTGAGCTTTGTTGTGTTTCATGAGTTAGAGTGGCACTTGGAAACCTCCTGGTTTGATTCTGGCCTGCCTTTAGTGTCGAAGAGTCCTTGAGCAAGACCCTGTCACGGTACTGTGTGTGTGTGTGTGTGTGTGTGTGTGTGTGTGTGTGTGTGTGTGTGTGTGTGTGTGTGTGTGTGTGTGTGTGTGTGTGTGTATTAATGTAATGCACATTCATTGTAAAAGCACCTCGGATAAAGGCAGTACATACTCTATGTATTATATTTGCCATTTTATCCTTTTGCAACCTGCAACGCAGCCGTCACATCTGATTGGGCTATTATACTGCCCCTCTCATCTCATCAGTACATGTGACGTCAGTGACAATGTACACTTTAGTACAATTTAGACCTTTTACAGCAGACGCACTCAATTGATTTGCCTCAATCAAGAGCAGTTGAAAGCTTCAGTCTTCCATTTCATGGCGCTTATAGAAGACTTGGAACACTTTTCTGGCATCTTTATGTGTGCAATATAATGGTTTTAGATACGTCACATTTCAGGGGTGTCCACAGGCCCGGATGTAACGTTTCCCAATTGCAGGGGCAGATGAAAATGGTATGGGGCAGTTTCATCGATGAAGTCGCGCCCATACCATTTTTAGTTGCAGGATTTACTATATATTGGGCAAGTAAGCATCAATAATAACATCAGTTGTTGGAAGTTGCAACAGACACGCAGCATGCATCAAGCTAAAGATCTTGGATGTTGGTTCAGTGGTGCGACAATTGTAGTTTGTTAGTAGCAGTAGTAGTGTTTCAAATCATTTTAAATAAGCTGTTTGGTGGAGCAGTCAGAGCATTTAGGGGGACATTGCCCCCCGTCTCACTTCCTTCTTGGATTACACCTTGTCTCAGACAGCCCCTCCCCTATACATGAGGAGCAGTGCACCAACGTATTATGAGAATTGTAGTCCAGGAAGCAAGTGAGGCCGCCTTCCAAGTGAAGGAGCAGCAGTTCTACTCCGAGGGACTTGTTTTGAGTTTCTTAAGTAACAGCAAGTCTCAAGTCGAAACTTAGAGAACAGTCAAACAGCTTTGCCACAAGTTTTAAGACCTGATATTTAAAAAAAAAACTCAAAATAGGGCCGAGAGTATCTCGTGTATAGGGCATATATCTGAACATTATATAACGCCATCTAAATGGACTTTTCAGTAAGCCCCTCCCCAAACTGCTATATGATCCAATCACAGCTAGGCATACACATGATAGACCAAACCTCTAAACATTGTTTAAAAAAAAGAAATGTCACACATATTTTACACTGCATAGGACATGCCTTGTTTGTAGTATACAGTATTTTTAATGGTCTGGTTCCAAAAATGAACCAGAATTTAATGTGCAATGTCCATTATATTTGCATTATTGGAATGAATGAGCCCAGCTTGAAAGTGTGTGATGTTTTAACTTGTGACGTACAGTACGTCATTGTATATACACACAGTCCATGTCACAAATTGAAATAAACTAGGACCTTACCTGCTGAATATGTGAACCAGAGTATTCATGGCTCTGTCCCTTTTGTGCCCATATATCTCCGTATATCTGATCAAGCCCCCACCTGAAGTCAGGGTATTCATGGCCCTGTCCCTTTTGTGCCCATATTATGAGCCAAGTCAATGGGGAAAATTTAATGCACTCTTAATTTAATGATTAATTAACAATTGGTTAATTAGAAAAATCTTCGTTAGTCACTTCCTAACATTATGGTCAATGACCGTGTGAGAAGTCAGAGTGATTAGTGCAGTGAGGAGTTATGGTGATTTCAGACATTCACACATTCATTTAGACATTTCCTTACTTATAGTATGGATATTATGTATGCATGGGTCTGTGAATATTATAGTGGGCCTACAGCATATGTGCCTCCTCTGGGTATAAGCCTCTCCTTGGTGAGGAGATAGCCTGTTCAGTAGCATATTGCGAACACTAACAGGCCAATTGCACTCTAATGACAATCAGCCTACTGTATATTATGCAGCGTAGTAGTAACTCATCTGCAGGGCACCGTGTACGGCTGTGTGTGCCTGCATTGTGTATGCACATATTGTGAGTGCATGAGTGCGTGCAGAGTCATGGAGGGTAAAGAAGGAAAAAAAAAACAGCCATCGATGCAGTCCTCAGAAGTAGCACATCATTAATAACGGAGGGACCTTTGAAGATCCTGCATAAATGTCTAATTAGGTTTGGTAACCTTTAGGAAACCGGAGAGTGTGTGAATACAAAACAGGCACGCCGAGGCCTTGCTCTGCATGGCAAAACCAAAACACTCAACATGTGGGAGAGTGCGTTGACATTGAGCGTGGCACCGCCGTGCTCTCTCTCTCTCTCTCTCTCTCTCTCTCTCTCTCTCTCTCTCTCTCTCTCTCTCTCTCTCTCTCTCTCTCTCTCCTTTCCCCACTTGGCTGAAAGGGCACGCAATTTGATCCACATTACGCAGCGCGGCTCAACCCCGGTGCCCAAATTTTCGGGCCAATTTATTGTAGTTAACCATCCCGTGCATACCCACCGACCATTGTCGCAGAGCAGCGCGGGTGCGGGGGAAAGTAGAGGGCTGTTTGCCCTTCAAACTGTGTGTGTGTGTGTGTGTGTGTGTGTGTGTGTGTGTGTGTGTGTGTGTGTGTGTGTGTGTGTGTGTGTGTGTGTGTGTGTGTGTGTGTGCGTGTGTGTGTGTGTGTGTGAGAGACAAAGCGCCGGTGACATTTGCCGGTGTTTGTGTAATCTCACTGTGCTAATAGTGTGCTACGGTGGTACACTACGGGTTAGGTATGGAGTAGAGTTCTCAAACTCTGCCTGAACCCGACCAGGACCGAACTCGAACAGGCCCGTTCTAACATTTAACATTTAGGGCCGGTTCAGGCCTAAAATCTATGCTAATCAGTGGGCCCCACACATACACACATACACACACACAGGTCGGGCCTCAGGCTCAATGAAAAAATAATATTTATATTGAAATATTTTATTGCAGTAAAAACAATAGTTCTTTTCTGTATTTACCTATTATGATGATAGTGCTGATTGGCATTTCACTTTTACTCCATTGAGAAATCTCAAATTCTGCCCAAATCCGAGAGTTTAGGGCCGGGTCGGGCCTAAAATATATTCCATTCATTCGGCCTGGGCCGGGCCTTGGGTCTGATCAGTTAGGGCCGGGCCGGGCCCAAACTGCAACCCTTAGCAAGGACAATAAGTATTAACATGTCTGCCATGGATTTTAATGAAACGACAACTCTGGGGCTAAAAAAAATAGAAGCTTTTGTTACAGCTGCCTTTAATACGCAGGGAGGAATGGAACCAAATGGACCCCGACGGGCCCATTTCGTTCCGTTTCTACACAATGAGAGTCAACCCCTCCCCTTTGGGAACAACGAGGCCTGTAATTACACCACGCAACTCGCCACACCCCAAACCGTGCTATTCATTTGCTGAGCTGGAACTGCCTGGGATTGAACGCGTGAGGCTTGTGGTCCAAAGGTAAGAGCTCTTCCTGGCACTAGCCAGGAAGAGCTAAGCAGGTCGATGCCCAGGCATTTCATTTTATGCCTGTGCTGTGCAAAACGTAAAAGCCTGGACTAAATTGGCCCTTAATCCTACTCCCCAATCCATCCTTGTCCAATAGGCACGCTAGAAGAGGGAAGCTTGACCAGGAAAGCTTGACCTGCATAGCAACAGTTGCTAAACTATTTGGACTAGCATTGGTCACTGACTAAACTCCACCCCAAAGAGTGGGGTTTTGAGAAGGGCTTATTATTGGCCACGGCAGCTTAGAAGAGGAGGGGCCAGGGTTGACTGACAGATCTGTGAGATCCAATCAGGGCAAAACCGCCTCTCTGGGTCGGTCCTCGCCTCTCTAGGCCAAAATGCTTTCAGGGTTATCTCAGGTTATCTGGACATAAACCCCCAATAACCTTTGAAGCTCTGCATAATTATTTGCTGCTTTGTTTACTTCTATCAAGTATCCCTCAAACGCTATGAGGCACTTTGTAACCATGCATTTGTTTAAAGTTTGTGAGTAAACAGCATCATTAACAATTAATTGCGAAGTTAATACAATGCTGACGCAGTGCTTTTCCAGAGAGACCTTACCGTGCGGTTCTATGGCTGTTTGTTTATTTCTTTGTTTGTTTGTTTTTAAAAGGAGATATTTGCACATCCAAATACCTGCAGGAGCTTTGGATAGTAATCACTTCAGTCTGGAGGAAAAGCTAGGAAAAGACTGGGGCTGTATATATATATATATATATATATATATATATATATATATATATATATATATATATATATATATATATATATATATATATATATATACACCTCTCAGCATCACACGCTGGTTGATAATACAAATGTTTGGTCCCCCCTGGAGCTTTCTCCAGGAGTGTTTCATAAATTGATAATGCCGTTCTGACTACGATGAGACACATAATACAATGAAAAACAAGAACAAAGTAAGAAGACCGCAATACACATGGCGTTGTGGAATGAAATGAAGGCTGTGCAATGCTATGAAAGGCTGTTTATTGAAAGAGCTCTGGAAGAGGTCACAACCTCAGATCAGTGGCGTTTCTAAGCAATTTGGTGCCCCAGGCAAGATTTTCCCTGGAGCCGGGGGGCCGGATCTAGAGGGGGGCAGGGCTGGGCAGAGCCCACCCAAACATGCATCCTGCCCACCCAGTGAAAAGTAATATATCAGTGGTTTTCAACCAGTGGTCTGGGGACCACCAGTAGTCCTTGAGAGAGTTCCAGGTGGTCCCCAGCTATATGGTGGAAAGTCGGTTAGCCAGGTGTAACTCTTTACGAGCGTAAACATGAAACCAAATGGCGGGTCCATTTGGTTTAATTTTTACACTCAAGAGTTAAAATATTCATCATGTGAATTAGCCCAAGTCTACACAACAAGAGAATGTAGAAGATTAATGGTCATTTTGATCTGTATGTTTGACTGTGTTGTTTCCCAAATCCAGCCTGGAATTGTGGACAAAATAAATCTTTAGTTTTGGGGTCTGTGGTGCTAAAATGTCCTCAAATGGCAGTTTGTGGCTCAAATGCTGAATAAATAGAGGGCCCTGGTGTCAAAAAGGTTGAAAACCCCTGCTTCATGAAAAACTTTGGAGTGGGTGCCCACCCTGCCATTCTCCCAGCCCACCCTAGTAGGGCTGGCTAAGTCCGGCCCTGGCTTAATGTAACATGGGGTTACTCCTTGGCATTGAAACGGTGACTCTGCTATACAGGAGTGTGTGGTGGTATTAACTGTAATAGTATGGTTTGTTATCTTCAGTAGCTTCGCTGGCACAGAAGCAAAACTGTCATGGCCACGTTTTCTAATACAGTGATTTTATTTTTTAACCCTGGAGACTTTGTGCATAATTCTAACAACATAAATAACCTCCGACCAGTGTTGATTTACAGACTTTTAGTTTGTCACCTGAAATTTAGTTTAGTCATATTTTAGTAACAGAGGGCAACTGTGGTTCAGTTGGTATTGCAAGTCATCCAATGATTTGTGTGCCGGTGGTTCGAATCCCATTCTACATGTCGTGGTGTCCTTGGGCAAGATGCTTAACGCCAAATTAGCCCTTCACTAAATCCCTCAACAATCCGTCCTTGTCCAATAGGCATGTTAGAAGAGGGAAGCTTGACCTGGATAGCAACAGTTGTTAACTATTTGGAAAGGCATTGGACAGTGACTAAACCCTGCCCCAAAGGGTGGGGTTTTGAGAAGGGCTAATTGCTCGCAATCTGCTGGTTGTTCTTAGCCTGATTATCAGACTCGAGTTCAGCTTCCTGAAGCTTGAGTCTGAAATTGTCTGTTGTCTGTGAGATTTCAAATGTTTGGTTCATACCAAACAAAGCAGAGGTTGTTGTCAAGCATGTGGCTAATGGGCTATCACAGGGGTTTTCAACAGGTGGTCCGGGGACCACCAGTGGTCCTTGAGAGAGTTCCAGTTGGTCCCCAGGCTAAATGATGGACCCTTGCAGGTTAATTTGGTTTCATTTTCACACTCTCAAGAGTTAAAATATTCATCATCTGAATTAGCAGCATTTAATTAAGAAGTCTACACCATTTTGTTTGCAAAATCCAGCCTGGAATTGTTTAACAAAACCAAAAGAATTCTTTAGTTTTAGGTCTTTGGGGCTAAAATGTCGTCAAATGGTGGTCAGTGGCTCAAATGCTGAATAAATGGTTGTCCCTGGTGTCAAAAAGATTGAAAACCCCTGGGCTAGCGTGTTTGCCATCCAAACAAACACAACCAACAAGCACTACTAGCATGTGAACAAAAGCTTAAAATATGTCGGATGATGCTGTTTATACAACCCGACGCTTCTTTAAAGAAACTATTTGTCGTAGGTCGGTTTAATGGACAGATTGATACGTCATCGCAGTTGCAGCCGCCATGTTTGTCGTGTAACTGTTGCACTGTTGAGTGACGGGGCTACTGGCCTATCAGCTGCGTGTGTGCAGATTTGTCGCCAGACCAACCCCCAACCCCGACTCTCATTGGTTAAAAACATCTTGGTACCGAAGGAAATCGGAGGTTGACAATAGAAGGCCAGAAGAGACTTGGTCTGATCAAGTCGATGGGTCTGAACCAGGCTAAGGTTGTTCTTGCAAGGTTTCTGACAAAATCCGTATATGAATGTGTGTGTGTTGTAACTCAAGAGTTAAATATTCATCATGTGAATTAGCCTAAGTCTAGACTAGAAGATTAATGGCTATTTTGATCTGTATGTTTCAATGTATTGTTTCTGAAATCCAGCCTGGTATTGTGGACAAAACGAAAAAAAATCTTTAGTTTCTAGTTCTGTACGGGTGAAAATGTCAAATCAAATTGTGGCCCGTGGCTCAAATGCTGAATAAAAAGTGGTCCCTGGGATCACAAACGTTTGAAAACCACTGCACTATGCAAAAATTCTTGGAAATAAAAGCACCATTAACCTGACATTTAGTCTGTTGTTTTAGGTAATATCAAATTTGTTTACTTCGTGGTGCACTCTGACTCAGGGTGAGGATTTCATAAGATTTCACAACTTTGAATGTTTCATTTTTTTTTCTTGTAAGCTGCAAGGGTGATGTTGTGCAATTTCAGTCAATATTCTTGACATAACAGACAGCAGGCATGAGACTTCTGGGCCACGGTGTGTTTGACTGGTTCCTGTTTTGTTTTTGGGTTTCAAGTGGTATAGGCTACTCCCACACGGGATGGCCGGAACATTATCTATTCATAAAGATCACGGATGTGGGGGATTGTTTAAAAGATTCCTACAAATGTCTTCTAAATCATGGCAGTTTTCTGAAAACGCTCATGCCAGTCGCTCATGCCAGTGGGGGCACTCTATACTATTCATTCATGTGAAGGACATTGCAGACATAATATGTCTAATATTGTCTGCCGATCCCATCTGAAAATGCGTTGCTCCGTCCATACTCATGATACTCATGATCCTAAAGGGACCGCCTCCAGAAGACAAGATTTGAGTTAAAAATGTTTGCTCTGAAAGAATAGACTGTATATTATCAACAAGCTTGTAGTGCAACCCAAGTGGACTGATTTTTTTTGTTTGTGTGTTGGTGAAACAGTGTTCTTGTTGATACAATAAACAGTGATGTGTGTACACAGGGATATTGCTAGGAAAAGAGATACTTGTAGCACCTCATTTTGATTATAAGCATCCAGCTACGGCAAGCAAGATAAGAGGTTGCATGCACATTGAGCACAAGTGTGCACAGTGCACGCGCGCGCGCGCGCGCGCACACACACACACACACACACACACACACACACACACACCACACACACACACACACACACACACACACACACACACCCTCACTCCTACAGTTGTCAGGGCGTGGTGCCGTATGTAAAAAATCAGAGGAGGCGCTAATGGAGGCCGACAGCCAAGCTTCTGTCTCATTAAAGATTACAGAGGAAATGCAGATCCCTGTCATCGCGATGTGTATAGGATGCATCCTGTTGCTGCTGTTTGAAACGCTACGCCGAACCCTACAGGGTCCTCACATGAGGGAGAGACGGACAGACAGACAGACAGACAGACTGCGGAATTCTGCTAAGGTTTAACCTGACAATATACTGTAGATTTTACAAAACATTTGCTCTGAAAGAACATATACTATTCAAAAAATTGCACTGTGTTTTCACGATTTCCTCAAAAATAGCAGGTATTCACCGCTCATAGCACGCCACTCAGTGTTGAAAAATACTCCATAAGGGCCACACCACATCAACATATCAGAGGAGCTATAGTCACGTGCTGTTAGACAGCTTTCCCTTTGGAAACAACATTGGGACTCAATTTCCCAATCGGTGGCATTTCTGTCTAGTAAAGTAAGTAGTAAGACAGTGTGAAGACTAGAGCACTTCTCCAAATAACATCGACAACAATAATACAAGACGAGGAAGGATGACAGGGAATCATTTATTCAAATGTACACTTTCAGTTCACAAATCTGCATGCTCTTAATGTTTGCGTTAAAAAAATGTCTACAGTTTTTTTTTTTTATGTTCCTACATTTCCCCCGAAATATTATGTTGGGTGTCATTGGGACACGCACACAGGGATCTGTGTGTGTGTGTGTGTGTGTGTGTGTGTGTGTGTGTGTGTGTGTGTGTGTGTGTGTGTGTGTGTGTGTGTGTGTGTGTGTGTGTGTGTGTGTGTGTGTGTGTGTGTGTGTGTGTGTGTGTGTGTGTGTACGCGCCTGCACAATGCTCTCAGAAGCCATAAGAATGCTTTGTATCTTGTAATCTAGAGAACTCTCCATGGTTTTGACCTAAAAGTCCATACTTATTCATCTTTCTTTCTGACTTCCACAAGCATCTTGTTTGGCTAAATACAGTACTTATTTATTGTGCATCCTCCAAAGCCAAGCCTGTTTTTAGAGCTGCCTAAGGATATACACAATGCCACAAGGCATTAAAAAAAGGAACGTTTACAGGTCTGCAATTGGCTGGGGGCAGGAGAAAATGGTATGGGGGCGGCTTCATCGCCCGTGACGCTTCACGCCACGGGCGATGAAGTTGCACCCATACCATTTTTGGTTACAGGACTTTTATTAGGCAAATAAGAATCAATAATAACATCAGTTGTTGTTGAAGTTGCACCAGACACGCAGCATGCATGAAGTTACAGGTCTGACTCAGAGAGTTTTATGCATGGAAGGTTGTTGGTTTAGTAGTGCCACAAATGTAGTTAGTAACGTAGTGTTTCAAACCATTTTAAATATAAACACTTTAATTTGAAATATCTTTGAAATTTGGGTTGTTTTGTATGATTTTTTTTGCCCACCCCTAGTTTTTAGGCCTACAAATTTCAGAATTAATATTGATTTCTATTTAGGCTATTGTCATTTTTTATTTTAAATAATACTAAAAACTATTCCAGAAAGGTTAGGCAGAATATAGGTACGGTGTTCTTTTGGCCTTTTATCCAAGTAGCTTCTAAATAAGATAAAATAGTAGACCTAAAGAGTGATAAATGTTCAGCGCTCCACAGCTGAGTCTGGAAATAAAGCCTTTGTGTTGCAGGAGTCAGTTGTTTGTAGTGTTACCAGATTGGTATCAGGGGAAAAATATCTGATTATTATTTGTTTAGCTGCTTGAGCCCTGATAGTTAGGTCTGAACAGGTCATTCACATCATTATTCTAACAACAAAGAGTAAGTCTAAACAGACTCATGACTGAAAGCAAAGGAATTACCGACATAAAGGCAACTGCGGATGTCTACAAAATATGAGAGATTCTGTTTTTTATGGTAACTGCTGGATTTTCCAAATTATTCACTCTCAATCTAATTAACCAAGAGAGATTTTTTCTTTATTATGATTCCCTACTTTCATAGGACACTGGGGAAAAACCTCAATGACGATACAGTTTAGATACGGCCTACTTATTGTGGGTGTAATATCATCAATTTTAGTAGGAACCTTTCACACGGATTCCGTTTCAGGAAGAATCTTATAAGGGCAGACATTTCTGCAAGAAGATGTTAAGGGGTGATTTCAAACGGCTGCATGATGCATTGTGAACTTGTTAGACACCTACTGTAACCACGTACAAGTATCCTTATCATAACAAAAGTTTCACGGCCGCAAAACTAGATCTAGAGTGCCAACTTGCATATTGTGCAACCATGTCCTAACTTTATTTTCTTGTCTTAAGATGTCGAGATTACATTTGCTCAAGCAAATGTACAGAGGCTGGCATGCGTCCGGGGGGACCTGTTAAACTCCCAGAGCTGGCTTTGCCCCGCATGGTGTCTGTCACGCAAACAAACCGGGTAAATATACCAACAAACAGCGCGTGGGATGGATGCCACACAGGATCCGGTTTAGTTCAGTGGAGGCTGACGATCTGCCATGAGATGTGAAGGGACTATACCATGCTAGAAGTTATCGTAACATTTTGAAGTACTTTTACTTTACTACTGTTTTAGAGGAGAAAATTTTACATCTACATTTATTTGAAAACATTGGTTGTTATAGCTAGACAAATAGCCGATCTGTTTTGATCTATTTAAATCAGTGGTTTTCAACCAGTGGTCTTTGAGAGGGTTCCTGATGGTCCCCAGGCTAAATGATGGACAGACAGATCTGTAACTCTTGAGAGCGTAAAATATATAAGATACCAAATTGACCAACGTTTTGCCAGTTTGTTGCTCCTAAATTGTGTACACAGACTTGAAAATCCTCAGTTTTGGGTTCGAGAGACTACACTCAACATCAAATGGTGGTCCGTGGCTAAAATGCAGAATAAATAGTGGGCCCTGGTATGAAAATGGTTGAAAACCACTGTTTTAGAGGCAAATATTTTACACCCCCTCTGCTACATTTTTTTAATACATTGGTTGCTAGCTAGACAAAATAGCTGTATTCGATCTATTTAAATGCACGAACCTCAGTAAAAGTATGCCTAAACGTGCTTCTTACTAAATTTAACCATACTCTTTGAACTATAATAGAGACCCTCCACATTCCAGCTCACGTGTCTGCGGCCCAATCTGTTGCTTTAATTTCATCTTTCTAATTATGCACGCGACACCTTCACTGTTATCTAGTGCGTGACTGAAAACATGCACCTTGTAGTCTTGAGATCATCGCAAGGTGTCAAAACAAGGACATGTGAAAAGAACAAAACGCTGGAAATCTGAAGGCAATTTCATCACAGCCTAATCGCTGCGATCGAGCAGATGTTTTGTCATTAAGCGCTGTCGACGTCGCGACACGGTTTACATCGCTAAACTTTTAACAAGGGCGGGACAGGACGGCTGCAGGACGTTTTAGCAAATCGTTTCAGAGCCGATGTTATTTTTAGGAAGGAGGGGGAGAAAATAAGAGAGCCTCTATCACAGGGCCAGGGAGGAGGAAACAATGCAGTCGACTGCAATCCGTCACTGCCATTCTCTTACTTCGGGGTGAAGGTTAGGGAAATAGCAGAGCCGCGGCATCCAGCCGCCAACTGAACGACATCCTGGCAAATATCATTACGCACGGCGTCCCGAAACGCGGCCCCGCTGCAACAAATGAATATCGTGAAAAATCACCTCGGATGCCAGTCTCAATCCCAAGCCATCTTCTGCACGTCGTCCCTCTCTCTCTCTCTCTCTCTCTCTCTCTCTCTCTCTCTCTCTCTCTCTCTCTTGCTCTCCAGGGGCGGATCTAGGCATGGGTATGGGGGGGGGGGTAGTGCTCCTCTAAATGCCCCGACTGCCCCACCAAACATGATGGCATGCAAAACAAGCCAAATTTCAAAGATATTTCAAATTAAAGTGCTTATATTTGAAATGATTTGAAACACTACTACTGCTACTAACTAACTACAATTGTGGCACCACTAAACCAACAGCATTTCATCATTCAAAACGGAAAAAACTCTGAGTCAGACCTTTAGCTTTATGCGTGCTGCGTGGTCAACAACAACTGATGTTGTTATTGATGCTTTACTTGCCCAATAAAAGTCCTGTAATGGAAAATGGTATGGCAGCTTCATTGCCCGTGGCGCGAAGCAGCCGGCCCCATACCATTTTCTCCTTCCCCCCCAATTGGGAATGTTACATCTGCCCCTCTCTCTCTCTCTCTCTCTCTCTCTCTCTCTCTCTCTCTCTCTCTCTCTCTCTCTCTCTCTCTCTCTCTCTCTCTCTCTCTCGAGGTTCTTCGAAAGAAAAAAAGGCTGTCACTGTCGAGCGTTTTTTGCCGTAATACTGATGGAGTTGAGCGCCTATGGGGGAAGAGGACCTCCTCTAATTTCCAGAGCAAATACAACAGGCCAGAAAGAAGCGTTTGTAACGATAAGTTCACGTCGGCTGGCACTAATGCGTCGGGGTTGGACGCCGAATGACGGAAATCGCAATTACCTCCAAGAAGAGGCTTTATTGGGAGCTTGCTTGTTTCCTCGCGTGGTTCCCTCTTGTCACACTAAACAAAACACGGGTAAATATATACAAACGGTGCGTGGGATGGATGTTAACGCTGGATGCGGTTTTAGTTCAGTGGAGGCTGACGATCTGCCATGAGACGTATAGAAAGAACTGTACACCCCTATAGTAGAACTTTAGCGCGTCAGGGAGCTTGTTGTGTTTTTTACATAGTTGGTTAATGGTCTGCATTCAGTCATATTACCGCCTTTTCCCAGAAGCACTTTACACCGTATCCTTTCGTTCCTATGTATAGTGACAGGCAGCAGAGGATGCCATGCACAGGGGTGGAAAAATGCACTTATACTGTGAATTGTTTTCTTAAGTAAACAAACTAATTCTGCCCTGTAGAAAGTACTCTGTTAACTCCTTGGGTGCCACATTTCCAGTTATCCAAAGATGCTAATTCCGTTAGCATCGACCGGGATTAAAGTGGGTTAATCAATGTGAGTAAACAAAGTTTGTCTCTACGTTTATGGTGCTTATAAACAAGCTTGTTAAACTTGTTTACAAGCCGTTTTATCGTCTTTGGGGTCTAACCAGTCGCAAGGATTAGATTTACAACTGTTCACACACATGCACACAAGTCCTCCTCCCTACTACAATAGACCTTTAAGCCCTGCCCTCTCCCCACTGTCCACCCAAGGCTAGGACACTTTTCAGACGGGCTCATTCATTCCAATGGACATTACCCATTAAATACTGGTTCATTTTGGGAACCAGAACTTCAAAATCTCCTCCAAATCCAACAACAAGGCATGCAGTGGAAAAATATGTGTGTGACATTTATTTTTTTAAACAATGTTTTATCATAAAGGAAAGCTATTGGTGGAGAGGTTTGTCTATCACATGTTATGCTTAGCTGTGATTGGACCATAGCAGTTTGGTGAGGGGCTTACTGAACGGTCTATTGACCATCATGTGGGAAAAGAAAATGAGCAATACACATACACATCCCAGGGAGAAAGAAACGGTATGCATTCTTGTTCATTCCTTAGTTTTCCATTGGTCTTCGTCTCGGCACCGACACAAACACGGTTGTTTTGGCACCATGAGGCAGTGACAATCAGTGTTGCCAGATTTTGCGAGAGTAATTATTAAGCAACCAGGCCCAAAAGACTAACACATGAGCACATTAAAACTACACATCAGTTATTTGAGTATCCACAAGCTTGCCACGTGTTGTGGTGTGCCACTTTGTGAGCTGTGAAAATCTGCTAGTTTCAAAAAGAAATGTGAGGCTCGGTAGACCGGGAATCCTTTCCCCTCTCAAGGAGAGGGAAAGGAACTGGTTGAAAATTTCCCTCCCTGTCGAGTTAAAGGAAGCAGCTTGGACTCTTCATGCATGGAAGGAAGCATGGGGTGAGTCCGCTGCCCTCCCCAGGTTAGCAAGCAGACTGTAGGCCAGGATTACATAGGCCTAATTGTGAAATATCGTAAAATCGTGGGAGGGGGAATTTAGTGAATTTGAATTTGTGATACTTGGACAACAATACCCTTTAGAAACAAGCAAGAAACATAAATACAAAAACAGTACCAATATTTCCAAGCAACTTTACACAAGCCCATAGTCGCTTATAATACACAGACATGGCACCACACTGGTGAGTTTGTGGCACGGTGCAATTAGCATTGCCAGATGGGATGCTTAAAAGGGTGGTATTTTTAAGAAAACAACCATACACTGCCAAAGAAGACACATCCTCAGGAACGAATAAGTAATTCAAAATGAAATTGCAAAAATTCAGTGTAAGAAAAACAACCTTGTTTGAGACTCTTATGAGACAAAAAGCCATCACTGCATCACTTTCCTGGACCCTACACCAGTGGATTTCAACCTTTTCATACCAGGGCCCACTATTTATTCAGCATTTGAGCCATGGACCACAGTTTGATGTTGAGTAGTCTCTTAATTACACCCCAAACTAAGGATTTTCAAATTTGTGTCCACAATTTAGTAGAGATATCTGGCAAAATGTTGGTCAAAATATCCATTCTTCTTTCGTAGATTCTTGAGAATTAAGTAATTCAGATGTTTAAATATAATTTAACTCTTTACGGGTCCATTTGGTTTCATTTTACACTCTCTAGAGTTACAGATCTATAAGGGTCCGTTTGGTTACCAACTGTCCATCATTTAGCTGGGGACCACCTGGAATCCTCTCAGGGACCACTGGTGGTTCCCGGACCACTGGTTGAAAACCTCTGCCTTATACAAATAAAAAGCTGAGACTGGATTGTGAATACTAGCGGTCAGGTCTGTTTTGAATGCCTCCAATAGTACAGGGTCAGACTTAATTTGAAAAGTCAAAGCGGATCCCAATTAAACCTGCAGCAGCCAGGCTAGGGAATTCAATCGCTTGTTTTTGTAAAATACCGTAAAATAATTTCTGTCTTTTGAATCCTGAGGGATTTCTGGGAAGCAAAAAAACGTGTGCGTCCAACATTTTTGTATCAAGGACACCCATGGTTGTTATCCAATTGGCCGTCCGAGACGCATATGGCAAAATAGTTTGTTCCACTGAGCTTCCGCTAACATTAAAGCCATTTTCAACATTCTAGAGATGTTGTGTGGACATGATAAAAAGAAATCCCCCTTTCTATATTTCCTAGGTCTGAAAAAAAAAATCACTAACATGGTGAAACACAACTTGATGATGTCATCAAGTTGTTTCACTATCTTAAGTTAATTTATTATTAATTTAATAAAGTGATATTTGAATCAAGTGAAATCACTGATTATATCTCTAAAAATGATCACTTTTGAAGAGATTTCGACGAGACGTATCACAAATCTTGCATCCCTTTGCAGATCCCCCGGAACTTCCAGACCCACACAGGTCCCACAGTTACCCCAGGCTTTCTCAGACAGACAGACAGACAGACAGACAGACAGACAGACAGACAGACAGACAGACAGACAGACAGACAGACAGACAGACAGACAGACCCAACCCAGGGACGGACACACAAGGCTAGATAAAGAAAAAGAACTGGCTTGTTTTTTTATTTTTTTATTTGTTTGTTTGTTTGACAAGGACAATGCTCCGTAATCAACACATCAGTAATGACATCAGTGTAAATAGGCCAGAGTTAGCCAAAGGCTAATTTTCATCCGTTGTCCCTGAGCAGGCTCTTAAAAATAATGGTAAAAAGTAAAAACTATTCACTCAAAAAGACAAATACTATACAATTAAATATAATACAGTACAGGACAGAATTAGAGACAGTCTGGTGTATACACATTCCATGCCAGCCTAGAAAATCAACAATGTTGAACATTGTTGAAGTGTAATTGAAAATTGTAAGTGTAATTGACAGCGTGTGAAAGTGTAATTGTAAGTGTAATTGAAAATTTGAAACCCAATGGACCCTTGCGGGTCCATTTGGTTTCATGTTTACACTCTCAAGAGTTAAAATATTCATCATCTGAATTAGCCCAACTAGAAGGTCATTTTTATCTGTACATTTGTCTGTTTGGTTTCCCAAATTCAGCCTGGAATTGTGAACAAAAACAAAATAAATCTTTAGTTTTGGGGCCTGTGTGGGGCTAAAATGTCGTCAAATGGTGGTCCGTGGCTCAAATGCTGAATAAATGGTGGGCCCTGGTATCAAAAAGGTTAAAAACCACTGGTATATACTGTAGCATCGAGCTCAGCTACAGATCACTTCCCCCTGCATGGCCCACATGGTGCTCTCTCTCCCTCTCTCTCTCCTGTGTCTGCAGCATATGGCCATTGTGATGGAGGGTAAGAGGAAATGACAGGCCATTTGAAGATGCTCCGGTCCCTGCGCGCATCATGAATAATGCACCAGGCAGGCGGCAGCATGAAGCGATGCTGCAGCAGCAGCCGCTTCCCCTTATTGGCCATGCATAAGGCTTCAAAGTTGCTACCGGCGTGTTTTTTTTTTCTTCCTCCCTCCTTCCTAAACGCATGGCTGTCTCCCTCGGTGGAGACTTAGACAGCAGCACTGCGGGATAGATGAGACGTGTGGTACTGACACCCCAGAGCGAGGGGGACCTGGTCAAAATCAATTAAATACAACCAGGGCCAAATTCCCCGGCCCTCGTCCTCCTTATTGGTCCATTCGGTGTTATTAGGGAAAATAAACCGCCGGTGCCTGGAGTGCTGGAGCGCTCATGGTCGCGCCTCGGAGTGACTGCACGCCGCAGGGGAAATGACAGCGGCCTGCTGAATGTTTAAGCAGATCGGCGAGGCATTGTCGGCGCCGCGTTCCGCCGGTCAGGTTGAGCCTCGGTTAATGTGAACAAAATGAACCACTTAAAGGGTTGTCTGTCCCAGGGCTCCTTCCCTCCCCTTTCCTCTAGACTAGTGGTTTTCAACCAGTGGTCCGGGGACCACCAGCGGTCCCTGAGAGGATTTCAGGTCGTCCTCAGGCTAAATTAGCGGCAGTTGGTAACCACATGGACCCTTATAGATCGGTAACTCCTGAGATCGTAAAATGATACCCTTACGGGTCCATTTAGCTGGGCACCTCAAGAGTTAAAATGTTCATCATCTACACAACTAGAGAATGTAGAAGATTAATGGTCATTTTGATCTGTATGTTTGCCTGTTTTTTTTTTTTTTTCCCCAAATTCAGCCTGGAATTGTGGACAAAAGCAAAATAAATCTTTGGTTTTGGGGTCTGTGGAGCTAAAATGTCATCAAATGGTGGTTCGTGGCTCAAATGCTGAATAAATAGTGGGCCCTGCTGTCAAAAAGGTTGAAAACCACTGCTGTAGACCGGTTGCAGACCAGATGACAGTGAATTAACAATTTAAGGACTTTTCTGACCTTTTTAATAAATAAAACAATGCAAAGAGTCAATGTGTGGTAATGTGCCAGTGCTCCAATCACTCATTACACTGATTCATACTAACCCTGAATCCCTCACCACACAGGAGCCACAGGGTGAACAGCCAGACTACCAGGATGCTGGACTAATGGTCAGTCGCCCCGATGCCCACCTCAACAGTTGAGTGACAGGTGTGTACAGTGTATGATCAAAAGGGACCTTTGGTATCAGGACAGACCCTGACCTAATGGAGGTACTTGTAGCAGACAGTGTGTGGGACCCTTCCTTTGATTTTATTATCAAAGCCTAAACCAGTGGTTTTCAACCAGTGGTCCGGGGACCACCAGTGGTCCTTGAGAGGGTTCCAGGTGGTTCCTCAGGCTAAATGATGGAAAGTTGGTAACACATTTGAGAACGTAAACATGAAACCAAATCCGCAAGAGTTAAAATATTCATCATTTGAATAAGCCCAAGTCTACACAACTTGAGAATGTAGAAGATTAATGGTGATTTTGATCTGTGTTTGTTTAAAATGCCATCAAATGGTGGTCTGTGACTCAAATTATGAATAAATAGTGGCCCCTGATGTTAAAAAGGTTGAAAACCATTGGCCTAAACCCTTATTTTGAAGAAAGAAAGAAAGAAAGAAAGAAAGAAAGAAAGAAAGAAAGAAAGAAAGAAAGAAAGAAAGAAAGAAAGAAAGAAAGAAAGAAAGAAAACGAAAAGAAACAAAACACACTCTTAGTTGAGTGATATTTTCTCATGACCCACGTTCCACAATCCATCACTCCGACGCGGTCGTAAACCCGTTTAATTAAAAGCTACATCGCCACAGAACCTACCTGCACGTTACACAAACAATGATGAGTGATGAAACTACGAAACATACAAATCCCCAAATCTCACAATTTGTTTTGTTATGTTTGCTCCCCACTTCATTTGCAGGGTCTATGGAGGTCTAATTAGAATTGAATCCCCTCCCAGTGGCACCACTACAGGCCCACACAGACAGCACACGCTCCCGCTGACTTACTGACTGACTGGCTGAACCAATGCTTGTTTGTATGCGTGTAAATATTTCTGCCTCGCTTCCACGCGATAAACAAACACTTATTGCCGCCAACATGTAAAACACCACGCTATAGCGATTCAGCCTTGGCTAATGATGATAAACGTATGTAAGGCTACAAACCACGGTTAATTAAGACTATATGGCTCATTAATGCTGATGTTGCTCTGACGTGTTTTTGCCAATCATCTTCGTCTTCACTCGTTGGTGGTCGTAGATGCGTTAACCCCCGTAGGAACCACTTAACCATAAATGTTTATAATGTTTTCTCAATAGGCCACCATTTTGTAAAAAAAAAAAAAAAAAACTCCTGAATTCCTACTTTGTTTCAGCAGCGTTTCAGGTGTTGGTATTGGAACAGTTTTAACACAATGCCCAGGACTGATTTTTTTTGTGTTTTTCATGAACTCCCTGAATGCTAGTGTTGTAGTCAAGACCACCTAAATCATCCAGTGCTGTACTCTGTATAAGACATGAATGGCTCCTTGGTCCGCACAAAGGATATAGTACATTTCCTTTGCATTCTCTCGTCTCGAGTGGAGTGGAGACATTTGCACCAAGATCGCGACAAGACCAAGACAAATTGAGGGTGAGACACAGGACAGAGACAACCAAAAATTGTCTTGAGACTGTTCTCGTTCAACCCAACCATTTTCGAGTTACGTGCATCACAGACAAACATGCCGTAAGTACAGAGACGTGTATTTTTAGTCAGGTTTTACTCGAGTTGTGACCCATTAAACTTGGCCCGACCGTGACCCACAAATGAACCCAGCCCTACTGTATGGGAAACTACACCATACATGACCAGGAGCACCTCTAACGAAGTTTAATTACATCTTTTAAAGTCTCGTGATCACTAATTCAAAAACGGTTTCCATCGAGGAGGAATCAATCTCTCTGTTATCCTCGGTGGGATAAATGGACTATAACATTTTATATTCAGGCCTCTCAGACAATTAAGTTCTTAAGAGCTAGCATAATAAATAATACTACTAAAACACCCACTGAGATAGGTTCAAGACTCAGTAGAATAATGAAGTAAAAAAAATAATAGGCCTATATACATTTTTCCAATGAAATCCGTTATGCTTTGATTGCATAGAGTGCATTTCACAACAGTGCTGTACAGAAAATAAAAAGCTAAATACACTGTAAAGTCAAACCATCAAAACCACACAGTTAAAACAATAGAACGCATAATAACAAAGCCAAAGAAGAACACAGAAACGGAATATAAACAACAGCACGTATATAATCCCGGCAAAGCGTGTTATGCTTTATTTACACTGTAATTAATTGATTTATACTGTAATTCCACTTAATTATACTTTGGGCTAATTGCCTGCAGATCTACAAGCTCGTCTACTTGCATTTTCCGGTATGCAGCAAATCAGATAAGACCATCTCAGCGGGGCACTTAAGTGAGGCACTAAATGATCTGGAAGTTATGTTGGACGTAACGGAACGTCCCAGAGCCTTATAGTGGGAAAGTTGGGATATTCATGTACCCGAAACCAGAGCAGAGCAGCCCGGTCACCTGGTTCGTCACGTGACTATAGAGAGCCTCTCTGAGTCCTAACTGCAGTTGGGAATACATCGTTTTCAATGAGAACGGCACAAATAAGAGCTATTTTAGGTACGTATGCAAAATGACAACTGTTTTATAAACGGTTCAGTCATGACTACAGTCTCTGTAATGTTTGTAAAGAACAACTAAAATAAAGGGTTTTAAAGCCATTAAAGCTATAGTCCACCACATTTCTGTATACCCCTACTGCTACTCCTACTTTCCTAACAACTGACATTCTCACGATACGGGGCGTCTCGCGAGAATGTCAGTTGTTAATAGTCTGGGGTGCTATTGGCTCTATGCTCCTCCAGCAGTGTGAGCGCATTTCCAGACTGACAAGATTGGTAACCAAAAGTTACTGTCAACACAGGTTTTCGTGTTTAGACATACCGTGGAACAGACATACAGGGGTTCCCTTACCAGGGAACCCTGGTGGAACATTTCAACCTTTATTCAGAATTTGAGCCACTGAACACCATTTGAGGACATTTTAGCCCCACAGACCCCAAAACTAAAGATTTCTTTTGCTTTTACCCCAGAATATGGATTTGGGAAAGAAAACAGTCAAATAAACAGATCATAATGTCCATTAATTTTTTACCTTCTCTAGTTGTGTAGACTTGGGCTAATTCACATGATGAATATTTTAACTCTTGAGAGGTAGGGGAAGTGATTTCACTTTTGTCAGATATCACCCAAAAAATATTTTTTTCTGTTAAAATGCTCTATTATAAGGTGTGGAAACCACATATGGAGTTTCCCCCTCCCCCACGTTAGCAGAGGAGCTAATAAAAGTTCCCCAGGTCACCACAATTCTCCTCCAATCAGGAGAGAGCAGCAGGTTCACATAGTGTAGCTACTTTTGGGGGCCCCTAGTGCACCAGGCTGGTACTACACCATGAATTTCAAATCACTTCCCCTACCTTTAACTCTTGAGTGTAAATATGAAACCAAATGGACCCGCGTAAGGGTCCATTTGGTTTCATTTTTACGCTCTCATAGAGGTGCATCTGGTTAAGCAACTGTCCAACATTTAGCTGCATGGGGACTACCTGGAACTCTCTCAAGGACCACTGGTGGTCCCTGGACCACTGGTTGAAACCCCCCGCGGTCACCGCTCTAGTTTTAACGTTAATTTAAGAGCTGTGTTCGCCCCTGCGTTTCTTGTGAAGAGGTTGCACCACTTAAGCCTTAAAAACTGCTTTCTGGCCTTGACAGACAAACAGAAAAGTTCTGAGTGAAAATAAAATTGGTTGTTTTTGTTTGGGGGGGAAAAACAAGAAAATTTGAAAATTAGGTTCATCGTCTCTGCTTCCCTTTGCCTGGTCTTTTCCATGGTCGCTCCATAACCTTCTAGGCCTACTTTTGTTAATTTTTATTCCAGCTAATACATTTATTCTTTCACGCCACAGGACAGTTCGAATAAATTTGCCGTTATTATTACGTTATTTAATTTATCCGTTACTTATTCCTGTGCGCTTCCGTTTTTAATCATTTCCAGTGCCTTTGGCCTACTTTTTTAAGACTGCATGCATGCGTGTTCCCTGGCCAGTGAAGGAGTAAGCTATATACTGCACTTTCACACACAAGCACCATACCCATGTGAGTTTAAATATGTGAGAGTGTGGTACACACACAGGCACACACACGCACGCACACACACCTCTCACAAGTGAATTATTTATATTGCCCAGGACTGGGACTCAGTCTAATTTGGGTGGAACTGTACTGCACTGTACTGTATACACACACCTCAGGTCTGACATTTCTCTTGCTTAAGGCGCTAAGAGGAGGTACAGTATAGTAGGCCTATAACATTGGAGAGAGAGAGAGAGAGAGAGAGACAGAGAGAGAGAATAATGTGGGTTCTTTGATCTTCCTTCGCTCCTTTTTGCTTATTTTTTTCTGTATTTTATTTTCTGTGTGGTACAGTATAGTTTCTGTATGGGTGGAGGGGGGAGTATGGTGACTCCGCACTGCACTGCTACGGTGTTGATACCGAGACTAAAGCTATACAACGAGAAACGACTGCCTTTTTTCCCCACTGATGAAAACGCGAAGCCGCAAGGAATGATACGTATGTAACCCCTGTAGTGTAGTAAATAAGAAATAATTCAAATAGAAAAAATCCCAATTAGGTCAGGAATGAACAGGAGGAATTAAAGTAACCCAACTCTTATAGAACAATGATGAACGATTTATTACAATGTGCGCGCAGAAAATAATTTGAAAAATGACCCACAAAAAAAACAATTTAAACAAAATACAACATAGAGCTCTTTTTCCCCCCAAAGTCAATGAATCGCTACCCGGGTAGTCTGTGTCTTTGTTTTGTTTTTGTTTCTATAACTAGAGGCCTCTTTGTTTTTTTTTTCTGGTTGTTAGTGTTCTTTCTTATCTGAAATCCATACAACAGTCTCTTGAGAAGTGAAGTGGCTCTTGGGAGAATCCTGGATCCTGGCTTCTCAGTCACCACTCCTGGCTTGTGGTCAGGCTCTTCTCATGGAATCAAGGCATACAAAAAAAAAACCAACCTGCATAATAGGCAGGCGTGAACCCAATTAATTTCAACACTCACATTTCAATGGATTTTTTTCATGTATCATTTGTTATGCATCATCTCTTCAAAATAAATTACCTTGAGGTAATGTATACTCCTTGAATCAATTCAGCTGCCACATCTACAGTTGTAAGCATACACACTGTAACAGAACAACATTCAACTGTCACATAACAGTGCAATGTATTCGTTTTGAATATGTAGATATTCATCAATTACAGTCCTCCATCTCTTCAAAATAAAATACCTTGAGGTAATGTAAACTCCTCGAATCAATTCAGCTGCCACATCTACAGTTGTAAGCATTCACACTGTAACAGAACAACATTCAACTGTCACATAACAGTGCAATGTATTTGTTTTGAATATATATATATATTATGCATCAACTACAGTTCTCCATATCTTCAAAAATAAAGTACCTTGAGGTAATGTAAATTCCTCGAATCAATTCAGCTGCCACATAGCTTACAGTTGTAAGCATTCACACTGTAACAGAACAACAGTGAACTGTCACATAACAGTGCAATGTATTTGTTTTGAATATATTCATCAATTACAGTTCTGAGATCAGCTTAGCTGATTTAACAACGTAAAACACCTCTGGTTGGTTTTTTTTAAATGAACATTTACTTCTAAAACCACACACAAGCAATAACACTCACCAGAGAATCTTCAGCAAAACAACAAAAAAAACGATCTTCAGGGGATCATCTGGTAGAAAAATAACTCAAAACCTCTGTAGTTTAACAAGCAAAGAAAACGATCTACAAGAGGTAATCTGCTGGAAATAATAGCTCAAGAGTTCTTTAACAACACACTTCTGAGTGTTTCCATGTAGACTTTTTCTCAGCGTCAACTTCTTCAGCTGGTTTGTGTGTCTCCTTTTCTTTTTTCTTCCCCTCCCGGATCCTCTCTTACTCTACTCAATATAGTGCAGCAATCCCACACTTATGCCAAGGAGCTCCCCCTGGTGGAGAACTCACCCACTGTCCCAGTGTTTTTATATCTCTCAGCACAGTGGTCATTTTATGAGGGTTACCACCCTCCCCTCCTGAACTTGCATGCGTCCCTGCATGCTTATCACACTGTCCCTGACACGATAGGCTGTTGGTCAGCTCAGTGGACAAAGGCATAGTGTAATCATTAAGAGCAACAATGAGGGGATTTCCCAAGGAGGGGTATGTCAATCTCCTAGGGGCTGCTCTTTGTCTTGAAGATCTCCTGAAGTCTGCATCTTCATCTTGTACAGAATCAGAGATATGTTCCTCCTCTTCTCCTATTGTCTCTTTCTCCATATGTTCCTGATCCTCTTCAGTCCCGTCCATTTGTTTGTCAAGTGCATCATCCATACTTAAGTCATTCTCTGTACATACATCCTGAGGATGAAACGGTGATCCTCCTGGTAGCAGGTTTGACTCTTCCTCAATCAATTCAGTTACATCGTCCACTGGAGCTGGTTCGACAGTGAATGAAGAATCCTCATCTGAACCACTCTCCTCAGTAGGCTCTAGCTCTAGGCCACTCTGTTCTGTCTCAGGTGATATCAATCCTTCACACTCAGAAACATTTGTCTCAATTACTGGTGCAAATCGAGGATAGTAACACCCATCATCATCTTCATCATCACTTCCAGACAGCTGGAGTTGCTCATCGTCACTGACCTTAGCTTCTGCAGTTTCCGGGCTCCTCACTGGTTTGTCGTGGCTGGGTTCTCGCTCAGAGACAGTGGTGGCTAGAAACCCACAAGGTAGCAGCAGGTCCCGATGAAGCACTCTTTCAGGACCATCACCGGTTTCTGGAGCCACACAACATAAACAGGTGAGTCTTCTATCCGTTTCACTACTGTATGGATCGTGTGACTCCACTTATCGGCTATCTTGTGCTTCCCACGAATCCCAACATTTTTCACAAGAACTCGATCTCCGATTTCCAGTACAGATTCTCTCACCTTGGTATCAAACCGTTTTTTATTCTGGAGGGCATGCTTGGTGCTGTGTTCAACAGCAATCCTATAACTCTCCTGAAGGCGATCTCTCAAGTTTCTCACATACTCTGAGTGAGAAACACTGCTTCGTCCTTGACGGCTAAGCCCAAACGCAAGGTCAATCGGTAGATTTGGTTGTCTGCCAAACATAAGTTGGTATGGGGAGAACCCAGTAGTGTCATTCTTGGTGCAGTTGTACGAGTGCACCAATGGCTGTACAAAGTCCCTCCATCTTCCCTTCTCTTCTTCCTGGAGTGTTCCCAACATTCCAAGTAGTGTTCTGTTAAACCGCTCCACGGGATTCCCGCGTGGATGGTATGGCGTTGTGCGTGTTTTCTTGATCCCAAGTAGGCGGCACAGGTCCTTTATCAGGGTGGATTCAAAATCCGACCTTGGTCACTGTGTAACCTTTCAGGGAATCCGTAATGGATGAAGAAATTGCTCCATAATGCCTTAGCAACAGTCCTTGCCTTCTGATCAGCTGTAGGGACCGCTACTGCGTATTTCGTGAAATGGTCAGTGATGACCAAGATGTTCTTTGTCCCTCTTCCATCCGGTTCCAAAGACAAGTAGTCTATACAGACCAGTTCTAGGGGTCTGCTTGTCTTGATGTTTACAAGTGGAGCACACCGTTCAGCTCTAGCCTTTTGCCGGATGCATCTCTCACAGGTTCGGACTTTGATATCAACATCATCAGCCATATGTGGCCAATAAAACCTTGCTCGAACTAAATCCATAGTTCTGTCAATCCCCATGTGTCCAACATCATCATGAAGGCTTTAAGAGCTGCTTCTCTGTAGTTTGGTGGAAGGACTAATTGATAGGAGAGCTCTCCCTTGACAGTTCGTTTTCGGTAAAGTACTTCATCTCTGAAGACCAACTGGTCCTGGACTCGCAGCATTTGCTGAACCTCCCTCTCTTCTCGTTGCCTCACTCTATAGGGACAACCGTTTCCCAGTCTTTAGTATGGACATGACCCTGCTAATGGCAGGATCGTTTCGCTGTTCTCTGGCCCAGTCCTGTTGAGACATGCGTGGCAGGGTACATGATCCAGGAAGGAGATCAGCATGGCTAAACTCTGCCGGAATGGCACTTGCATCCATGGCCAGACATTCAATGTGGGCTAGCATGTCATCTGGACCCGTGTTCGGAGCCTGATATGCAAGGTGTTTCTGACAGACAGCTTTCACAGCTTCCGAGGGGAATTCTGGATTCTTCCCTTCTGGATAACTCGAGCTATGAACTGCTCAATACGACTGTCCTCATCTCTAGAAGTATCATCTGTTTCATTCTGGGCGTGCGGACGCCTTGATAGACCATCTGCATCTTGATTTTTCTTTCCTGCTCTGTACTGGATTTGGAAATCAAAGGTTGAGAGAGCTGCCAGCCACCGATGTCCAGCAGCATCCAGCTTTGCTGACGTCAGTACATATGTCAAAGGATTATTATCTGTCATGACAGTAAACCTTGTGCCATAGAGGTAGTCAAAGAATTTGTCCGTCACTGCCCATTTGAGGGCAAGAAATTCAAGTTTGTGGGTGGGGTAGCGCTTTTCACAATTAGACAGCCCTCTACTGGCATAGGCAATTACTCGCAATTGGCCATCTTGCTCTTGATAAAGGGCTGCACCAAGTCCATGCAAGCTCGCATCTGTGTGCACGATGTAGGGTAGCCCTGGATTTGCAAACCCAAGAACAGGGGCTGTAGTGAGCTTCTCGATAAGTGTATTGAAGGCGTCATCACATTTAGATGTCCATTTCTCTGCAAATGGGCTCTTCAGATCAACACTAGGAAGTTTCTTTGCATCACAAACTCGTGAGCCTGTCTTCCTGCTTGGGACATAGCCGGCTGTTAGGTCATTTAGAGGTCTCGCTAGTTTGGAGTAGTCTCGTATGAACCTTCGGTAATATCCAGAGAACCCAAGGAAAGATTTCAGCTGTTGGATATTTTGGGGTTTTGGCCACGTGGTCAAGGCAGCAATTTTCCCAGGGTCCGTCTCAACCCCACGTTCTGACACAACATGCCCCAGGTATTTAACAGACTTCTTGAAAAAACTGGCACTTTTCGGGGGACAACTTGAGTCCGAATTCTTCTTCAACCTATCAAGTACACGCATCAGACGGTCCTCATGCTCTTCAAGTGTGTCGGAGAACACTATGAGGTCATCTATGAAGACTAGGACTTCGCTAAGATTCATGCTCCCCATACACTTTTCCATTACACGTTGAAATGTACTGGGCGCGTTGGTGACGCCCTGGGGCATTCGGTTAAATTCCCAAAAACCCATGGGTGTAACGAAGGCAGTTTTGTGCTTGTCATCTTCTTCGACCTCCACTTGATAATATCCGGATTTCAAGTCCATGACACAGAGAACCATTTTGACCCTGCCAATGCTGAAAAAGCTTCCTCTATCTTTGGCAAAGCATATGCATCTTTGATTGTCTGGTTGTTCAATTTGCGATAGTCTACGCATAGCCTTATAGCACCATTCTTCTTCTTTACTACCACAATCGGGGAAGCAAAAGGACTCTCAGACTCCCGGATGATATTCGCATCATATAGTTCCTTTAAGTGAAGCCTCACTGCCTCGAAATCGGAGGGGTGGATGGGCCTCGGTCTCTGTTTGAAGGGGGTTGGGTCGGACAGGTTGATACGATGCTTCACTGCTTTGGTACAGCCATAGTCTGTATCATGGGTTGCAAAGACCTCTGACATTGAGTTCAATTTAGCCGTGATCCTCTCTTTCCAGGCCTCAGATAAAGGAGAATCACTAAAATCAAACTCTAAAATGGAGTGAGAGTTGAGTCAGGTGAGCTAATGTTATTGCACACAGCGGTAGTTGAATCAGGGCTAGTCATGGCACAGGCCCCATCACTTTGACCTTTGGCTGACGACAGGAGGGAGACCGTCATTGGCATGTACAATTCAGCCATGTTTCGACTGGTAGGCACTGTAATGTCATGGGTACTCTCATTTTTTATTAAAATGGGCACTTTGAAGGATGACTGAGCTGGGGCTGTCATGATATAACTGCATAGTAGCAGGCCTCCTGGTAATCTTGACTGATTCGAAGGTTCAACCAACAAGTGTGCACCTGGGCTGGTGTGAACATTCCTGGCAAATCCAGTCACAGCCATCTTCTGACCTGCTGGAATGGTAACACACTTCTTGTTCATGAGCTTCACCTTTCCAACCTTTCCATTCTCTTGCTCAACTCTATACCTGCTGTATAGTCTTTTCAAAAGAGGAGCATAATTGCAGTCCCCCTTTCTGCTATTTGAGCATCCTTCTTCTTGACTCATACAGGATTTATACAGGATGTCCATCACATTTGTCCCTATTAGCACAGGGATCTCCACATTTGTTCTACAATCAGGAACAACAAGGACTAGAGTAGGTATTTCCTCTGCTTTCCCAGCAATTTCTTTTGGAAAGAAAATGCTGAGCTCTATGTAACCCAGATAGGGCACAGCCTGGCCTCCAGCACCTTCAACATCCAGGAGGTTACGTAGAGATTGGATGGGTCTTGAAGACAGGAAATTTTCATGGAATGACTTGGACACAGTTGTCACTTGCGAGCCTGAATCGAGGAGACTGGTGCATTGAATTCCATCAACAGCAACTGTGGCAGTGTGTTTTTGACCTACCAAGGCACTGAGAGAAGAGCCTCATCAGATACCTGAGATAGCAAGTGACTCTGATTCTCGACTTGCATGTTTTCAATATTTTCTTCTGATGGGGGACTTAGGGTTCTGGTCTCAGTGTGTCCCGTTACTGAAACCCTGTCCAGTTTAACTGTTGGCCGTATCTGGCCTTCCACTCATCCTGTTTCACTTTGAGTTCTCTATTTTTCTGGTTGACTAGCTCACGATTGGGAGGGTTCTCACATTGCCTTGCTATGTGACCATTGTCACCGCACTTAAAGCAGAACCAAGCCCTTGGTTGTGGTCTCGGTGTCTCCTGCTGAACTTGGACATCAGCCAAGGCGGGTGTCTCATTGGCTGGAGGTTCCTGTCTGTTTCTCCTCTGGGCTCTTTTTTCCGTAAGCTGCATTTGTAGTTCAGCTACTTGTTTCCTTAGACCCTCAGTCTCTGAAATATAGGTCTGTAAAACTAACGCATTTGGGTCTGTGTATGGAGGGATATCTGTCACAGACTGCATTTGAATTGAAGGCTTTCCTCTGGGGCTGCCAAGATGGCGCTGCATCCTGTCAAACTTAGTGGCCCTCTTGTCCTCTTCAGTACGCAAGGAGAAGCAGGAGCTCTGAAAAATCTGGGGCATTGGTTTGCAGCTCCTGCCGCAGAGTCAGGAGTAGGGATTGGTCCCAACAGCCACGAGTGAACTGTCTCAACAGCTGCCTGTTGGCATCCTTACTGCTCACACCGTTTCTCTTAACTGCGGTGCTGAGGAGTACTTGCAACCTCTGGAGGTATGCAGAGGCCTTTTCACCAGCATCTTGATGGGTGCTGAGGAACTTAGTAAAGATCTCTTCTCCATCTTCAATGAGTCCGTATGCTGATTGAAGGACTCTGACATAATCATCGGGAGAAGAATAAGAACCAAGTTGTCTCACTATGTCTGAAGCTGGGGAAGACAAACTCTCCAAAATCATTCTCCGCTGCACATCAATGGGAAGGTGATCCTGCACCATTAGTTCAACATGCAGGAAAATGTCTCAAAGTCAACTTCACCAGGTGGTTTAGGAACCTTGCCTGAGAAGGTACGTAGTCTTTTTGGATTTTGGCTTGAAACTTGAGAAGCTTCACTTTTGATCACATGCTCAACTACTATACGTTGCACATCCGGTGGGTTTAGTAGGTCAGGGTGTATTTCAGTGTAATGCTTGACTGGTTTATGTTGGGTTTTTAGGTTTTGTTGCTCTCTCTGGGGACTTGGATGTTGGCGAAATTGAAGTAGATGCCGTTTGAGTTGTCCTCTTCTGAGTTTTGCGTATTAGGGGTGTGTTTTCATCAGAGTCCAACTCTTCTTGATCAGAGCTACTGCTGTCGCTCGAAATTGCACCGGCTTGCTTAACTGAATCTGTTTTAGCTTGAGTTAGGGTCTGCGTGGTGGTCGGTACGACCGTCTTCATACTGTTTAAACACCACCACATGTTAGGGTCTCTGGCATTGGCAATATCAGTGGGTAATTGTGGCTCAAGCCTTGCAATTGCTTCTTCAGAATCAAACTCAATAATGGCTCTAGCTGGTTTCAGTCTTATCACTTTGGCTACCTGTCCATATTGCCCAAATGCACCAATGACATCTTCATCAGAGTCCAAATCAGTGATACCACTGACAGATATAGACCTATTGAGATTTATCCATACTTTTGTGCCATTTCCATAATGGCAGACATTTTCATGTATTCTACAAAAGCAGAATTTTATCAGAATCAACACTGTAACTCAATTTGCAATAATAACTTTGGGTTTTACTTAATTCCTCCTGGCTGCTAGCTCGCCATAAAAATATGTAACCCCTGTAGTGTAGTAAATAAGAAATAATTCAAATAGAAAAAATCCCAATTAGGTCAGGAATGAACAGGAGGAATTAAAGTAAACCCAACTCTTATAGAACAATGATGAACGATTTATTACAATGTGCGCGCAGAAAATAATTTGAAAAATGAACCCACAAAAAAAAACAATTTAAACAAAATACAACATAGACTCTTTTTCCCCCCAAAGTCAATGAATCGCTACCCGGGTAGTCTGTGTGTCTTTGTTTTGTTTTTGTTTCTATAACTAGAGGCCTCTTTGTTTTTGTTTTTCTGGTTGTTAGTGTTCTTTCTTATCTGAAATCCATACAACAGTCTCTTGAGAAGTGAAGTGGCTCTTGGGAGAATCCTGGATCCTGGCTTCTCAGTCACCACTCCTGGCTTGTGGTCAGGCTCTTCTCATGGAATCAAGGCATACAAAAAAAAACCAACCTGCATAATAGGCAGGCGTGAACCCAATTAATTTCAACACTCACATTTCAATGGATTTTTTTTTCATGTATCATTTGTTATGCATCATCTCTTCAAAATAAATTACCTTGAGGTAATGTATATCCCTTGAATCAATTCAGCTGCACATAGCCTACAGTTGTAAGCATACACACTGTAACAGAACAACATTCAACTGTCACATAACAGTGCAATGTATTCGTTTTGAATATGTAGATATTCATCAATTACAGTCCTCCATCTCTTCAAATAAAATACCTTGAGGTAATGTAAACTCCTCGAATCAATTCAGCTGCCACATCTACAGTTGTAAGCATTCGCACTGTAACAGAACACATTCAACTGTCACATAACAGTGCAATGTATTTGTTTTGAATATATATTATATATATTATGCATCAACTACAGTTCTCCATATCTTCAAAAATAAAGTACCTTGAGGTAATGTAAATTCCTCGAATCATTCAGCTGCCACATAGCTTACAGTTGTAAGCATTCACACTGTAACAGAACAACAGTGAACTGTCACATAACAGTGCAATGTATTTGTTTTGAATATATTCATCAATTACAGTTCTGAGATCAGCTTAGCTGATTTAACAACGTAAAACACCTCTGGTTGGTTTTTTTTAAATGAACATTTACTTCTAAAACCACACACAAGCAATAACACTCACCAGAGAATCTTCAGCAAAACAACAAAAAAAAACGATCTTCAGGGGATCATCTGGTAGAAAAATAACTCAAAACCTCTGTAGTTTAACAAGCAAAGAAAACGATCTACAAGAGGTAATCTGCTGGAAATAATAGCTCAAGAGTTCTTTAACAACACACTTCTGAGTGTTTCAATGTAGACTTTTTCTCAGCGTCCAACTTCTTCAGCTGTTTGTGTGTTCCTTTTCTTTTTTTTTCTTCCCCTCCGTATCCTCTCTTACTCTACTCAATATAGTGCAGCAATCCCACACTTATGCAAGGAGCTCCCCTGGTGGAGAAACTCACCCACTGTCCCAGTTGTTTTTATATCTCTCAGCACAGTGGTCATTTTATGAGGGTTACACGTAGACTCTC
>CM076982.1:29110252-29130252 GCA_039105355.1 Benthosema pterotum
GAAAAAAAAGCATGCTGTGCAAGACCGTAGGCTATAGCCTTGCGTTTTTGCCAGGTTTCGTCATTTTTTGAAAATCGTCAAAATCATGAAAAACCGTAAGGCTATAGCCTTCCGTTTTTTTCGAAATTTCGCCATTTTTCGAAAATCCTCAAAATCCTCAAAAATCCTCAAAACGATGAAAAAAAGCATGCTGTGCAAGAGCGTAGGCTATAGCCTTGCGTTTTTGCCAGGTTTCATCATTTTTTGAAAATCGTCAAAATCATGAAAAACCGTAAGGCTATAGCCTTGCCGTTTTTTTCGAAATTTCGCCATTTTTCGAAAATCCTCAAAATCCTCAAAACGATGAAAAAAAGCATGCTGTGCAAGACCGTAGGCTATAGCCTTGCATTTTTGCCAGGTTTCGTCATTTTTTGAAAATCGTCAAAATCATGAAAAACCGTAAGGCTATAGCCTTGCCGTTTTTTCGAAATTTCGCCATTTTTCGAAAATCCTCAAAATCCTCAAAAATCCTCAAAACGATGAAAAAAAGCATGCTGTGCAAGACCGTAGGCTATAGCCTTGCGTTTTTGCCAGGTTTCGTCATTTTTTGAAAATCGTCAAAATCATGAAAAACCGTAAGGCTATAGCCTTGCCGTTTTTTTTCGAAATTTCGCCATTTTTCGAAAATCCTCAAAATCCTCAAAAATCCTCAAAACGATGAAAAAAAGCATGCTGTGCAAGACCGTAGGCTATAGCCTTGCGTTTTTGCCAGGTTTCGTCATTTTTTGAAAATCGTCAAAATCATGAAAAACCGTAAGGCTATAGCCTTGCCGTTTTTTAAAAAAAATTTCGACATTTTTCAAAAATCCTCAAAATCCTCAAAACGATGAAAAAAGCATGCTGTGCAAGACCGCAGGCTATAGCCTTGCGTTTTTTCCAAGTTTTGTCATTTTTTGAAAATCGTCAAAATCGTGAAAAAACGTAAGGCTATAGCCTTGCGTTTTTTTCAGAATTTCGAATCCTCAAAAAAGAACAGTAGGCTAATCAGAGTTGGGTTTTTTCCTAAAATTACTAACGTCTGGCATGTTCCTGTGGGTTTTTGGCGTTTTCGCGCTTGCAAACTAGAGAGAGAGAACACACAGAAGCTAATCTTTCCTTTATATGTGCATGTGCTTTATACCAACCATGTGGAATCCATTCCCTGTCCATTTTTAAACGTGTACATAGTCTCAAATGCTCTAAACCAGTGGCTTTTAACCACTGTTCCACGGACCACCAACAGTCCGTGAGAGGGTTACAGGTGGAGTCCAGCTAAATGATGGAGAGTTGGTTGAATAGGCGTAACCTTTTGAGAGTGCGGGTCCATTTGGTTTCATGGTTACGCTTTCGAGACTTAAAATGTGCAACATTGTCTTACCCAAATTCAGCCTGGAATTGTGAACAATACCAAAATAAATCTTTACTTTTGCGTCTGTGGGGCTACAACGGCCTCAAATGGTGGTCCGTGTCACTAATTCTGAATAAACAGTGGGCCCTGTCTCACACAACTTTCCAAATTACAATGTATGGAAACTGCTATAGAAACATTCCAGTGACTTGTGGCTTTACACTTGCTATGGCAGGACAAACTCAACCTGTCCTTATGCTTCCGCTTGATAGGCATTTACTTTTGCACACTGAGCTAAACAACCACACTTGGAGACCCCTGCACGGAGCAGCCCGACTCACTTCACACTGGGTGTGATTTTTCTTTTCTTTCTTCGTCAATACAATCATGATATAAAAACAAACCATGCAAATACAACATATTGATCAGGGCACCGCAGGGAGTTGAACCCTGTTCCGGTAAACCAGAAGTACTCAGTAACCAGTGCCTTAGTTTTGGTTTTGTCGTGATTTACAGGTTCAACAGCAATCGCATTCATTTACATGAAAAAATGTCCAAATCAAGGAAAAAATACAGGCCCCGAAAACGACTAAAACAAACATGGACTATAGTATCTCCTCAAAGAACACGCATGCATTCTTCATCATTTTTCAAAGATCCTTGAAAAACAACATACTCAACCTAGTTAACACGGTGACAAATTAGTAACCTGCTGATTGTGTCAAGATGAAGGCAATCCAAGACTAGTCACATCTGGCCTAGAATCCCTGATTTCAAGCAACACAAATCCTCACCACTAAAGACGGGCGTTCCTGGATGAATCAGAAAGAGTCAGATTGAGGGCCTACAACTAGATCAGAGGTTTCCAATCATTGGTCTGGGGACCTCTCCTTGAGAAAGTTCCCCATGCAGGATAAATGATGGAAAGTTGGTAAAGATGTAACTCGAGAGCGTAAACATTAAACTTTGAGAGTGTAAACATGAAACCAAATTGACACTCAAGTCTACGCAACTAGAGAATGTAGAATATTAATGGTCGGATCTGTGTTGTTGTGACTGTTTTGTTTCCCAAATCCATCCTGGTATTGTTGGACGAAAGCAAAAGAAATCACCAAATGTCCTCAAATGGCGGTCCTCAGTGGCTCAAATGCTGAATAAATAGTGGGCCCTATAGTATCAAAAAGGTTGAAAACCACTGAACTAGATGGTTCTTTCAACGTGGATGAAACTGCTGTCATCTTTGGTGCTTGCATGCATAGTACCGTCGGTCCCTGTACGCTTCGGCCTCAATCTCTCAGAGGTACCCATCTGGACACCTTGCCTAAACCCTCCCCTAGCAACCCCCAGAATCTAAAGGCTCATTTATACTCCACAGTGAAGCGACTCGTGGTGAACAGGCATCACCGTGGTGTAGTTTTTTAAGGGCTAAACAACTACAACATGACGCCATTCACCGCGGTAAACAGCGTTCTCTGCGCATCCTGACACATCTCTCTGTTTCTACTATCCGACAAGTCCGTTCACTCCGGGGCATTCACCGCGTTCACTGATTGGTCTAGAAGTGGCATGCTCGAAAGCACAGGAGGTCGAGAACACAGCTGATGACAGCGACAGAAAGCAAATAGAAAACAAATAGTAACAGAGAGTAGAATAATATACTGTAGGTAGTAGGAGAAACAAAAAGTAGAAGATGAGACGGGAGGGAAAATTAGTCAAAATGAATGAATTTGAAGAGATGTTGTCGATGGAAGTCAGGCAATATGAACATGTTTATAACAGAAGGAAAAACTCACACATACACATCGCCTCTAAACAGGTGGGCGGAGTCAATCCTTAAGGACACCACAGCGAGTATGAAGGCCTCACTGCATTCACTGTGTAAGGTGAAAGCCCAATTCACCTTAAACGGTGAAGCCGTTTCGCTTCACTCTGGAGTATGACAGAGCCACCCTCCTTAGATGCAAGTAATATGCAGTGTTGCCAATAAACCATTAGGTGGATTAAACTAATATGAAAAGGTACCGTATTACACAGTTGATGAAAAAGAAAAATCACACCCCCTTAAGTGTAAAGCCCTTAGAGGTGGGGCTTCCAGAGGTACCTCAAACTACAGTGTATAGTACCTCAAAAGTCAGCCTGGCGAAAATGAAGGGGCACCCACAGTAAGTGCATACAGTATAGGCCGTAATATTCTGGTGAAGAGGAAGCGGCCTCTCCTTGCTCTGTCCTTGGGTTCCCTGTCTCTCAGCCAGGACTGTCTTTTTTTGTGGGTCTTTCCGCTCCGCTGCCCCATGCGGCGTCCTGAATTGGAATGCCCTCCCCCTCCTCTTCCCCCTCCCCCCAAACACTCGAGAGCCCCACAGACGACAGAGGCTTTTAAAAAATGCCTTTTGAACAAAGCTTTTTGCTTAGTCTTCTTTTTTTCTGTCTTCCTATATACAGTACAGTAGGCCTTTTACCGCATTTCACGCCTTAAAGCCTCAATGGGGGAAATGTCCCTGCTGGTCACTGGCGGGTCTTTAGTCCGTTCCTGCATGTCCCAGGAGCTCTTAATTGATCCCTTTGAACTTCACAGGGCTTGTGTCAATAGAGCGTTCAGTAACCCCCCTCCCCAAACTGCTATGGTCCAATCACAGCTAAGCATAACATGTGATAGACAAACCTCAGACCGCCAAAACTAAAGATTGCTTTTGCTTTTGTCCACAATTCCAGGCTGAATTTGGGAAACAAAACAAGCAAAACATACAGATCAAAATGACCATTAATCTTCTACATTTTCTGGTTGTGTAGACTTGGGCTAATTCATATGATGAATATTTTAACTCTTGAGAGTGTAAAAATGAAACCAAGTGGACCACCTGGAACCCTCTCAAAGGCCACTGGTGGGACCACCAGTGGCCTTTGAGAGGGTTCCAGGTGGTCCCCAGCTGTTGGAAACCCCTGCCATATATGATAAAACATTGTTTTAAAAAGTAAATGCTGCACACCTGCTGCTTAAGGCTATGTGCTCCTTAGTGCATTAAAGACAGCAATTACTTACAGTAGGTAAGCGGCCAGAAAGTGAGCTTGTACATCTGCTGTATTCTATTTGTATACACTTGAAAAGAAATTGAGATAATGACTACTTTTACTTTTCGTGCATTAACTTCATTTCTATTTCAATCCAATGTACTTTTACTCAAGTACGTTTTTGAATCTATACTTTTACTTGTATTTCAGTATTAATGCTTTTATTTAAAGGGGAATTCCACCTATTTTAAAATATATATTTTTTCTGAGAGCGCATAATTGGAACCAAATGGACCCACTAAGGTCCATTTAGTTCCAAACGTCTTAAAATAAAGATCTTGATAATGTCATCAAGTTGTGTTTCACCATGTTAATGTGTTTTTCAGACCTAGGAAAAATAGAATGGGGGAGGCTTTTTATCATATCCACACAACATCTCTATATTAATGACATAGTAAAATGTTGAAAATGGGTGAAATTCCCCTTTAAGTAAAACCATTGCAATAAATCTACGTCCTTTGCTCCTCAGTTCTGACTCCGTATGCAGATGACTTTTACCTTCCCGCCATCTTCAAAGCTCCGGAAATAATGTCAATATATCTGTATGGAGACAAACAGAATGCTCTCTGGCCCAAATGAAGACGCGCAACAAGTTCACATTGCAATCGATTGCATCACAGGAGGAAATTACAATACTCAATTGTATTCACGAAACTCCGGAGCTGTCAAGACAGTAAAACTCAACAGATAGAGCCTCCGCGTATACTGTACTACAACCACCACCACCCCAGCATATTGTTGTGTCAGACGTCTTCATTCATAGGGAAACTCTTATTCTGTGAATTATATATTGATTTGCTAGGAATTGGACATTTTGTGTTATTTCTCATTGGTGGAATGAGTGCTTAACCCATTGTGTTCTGATCAGATTCTACATAGTTTCTGATGCTAGATTCTAGTTCCTCATGCCAGATTTTAGTCCCCCACGGTAGATTCTAGTTCCTCTCAGTAGACTGTAGTTTCTGAAGTTAGATTCCAGTTTCTGACACTAAATTCTAGTTCCTGACACTAGATTCTAGTCCATGACACTAGATTCTAGCTTGTGACACTAAATTCTAGTCCCTGGCGCGAGATTCTAGTTTTTCTGGAAAAAATCTCTTTCTGTGTCAGTGATGCTTGACATATTTCATAGGAAGGACCCCCAGAAATATCTATTATTTAGCTGCAGAACCTCTTAAAACATGTTGTTCTAGGGATCCCCCAGAAACAAAGACTTGAGTTAAAAATGTTTGCTTCCAAAATAATGTATTCAGAGATTTGCATCACATTTTCAGAATCTTTCAAAAATAGCAGAACTACAAGCCACTCGGTGGCCCGATATGAGCTTGTAGATCTGCTATTTTTCAACAGCTAAAACACCAAAACGCATTCAGTAAACAAAGGGGTAAAGCAGGTTGAAAGCAGGTTCACCATGACAAGTGCCATAGAAGATTAGCAAATCTATTCTGAATATATATATAGTACAGTAGTGGCTCCCCTCTTAGCTCTACGCCATATCGGCATTGAATTGATCTCAAAATACTCTATTTTCACTCACATTGATGACACAATAATAATAACAATGTCACATATGGCAATGTTTTTTGCACTTGCAGAGTTGCAGTCAGTCCGCCTATCTACTATTATGTCTCCTTAAACATATTTTGACCGCATAGTTTTAGCACCACGCACACAACAATACACTACACCACACCTCTTCAGAATATCTATTGTGTCCATAGCACAAAAGTACCTCCTCCCAAACCCACATACACTGTATGAGTAGCAGACTCCGGTCCGGCAATGGAATTATTCACAATATTAATAATATAGCTGCAAGCATCGATAGGACGGGGTCAAGCCACAAAAGCCTGTCTCGTATTAACAGAAAATACATAACAAAACACCACAGACAATTTAAGTGTAGAGTATATCTAGGCTGTTCAATGTTCAGGCTTTCCCACGCACCAAATTAATGCATAGCAAGAGTTGCTTGTTTAATCCGATTAATCCAATATGGTGATTTTATTGTAATGGAGGAGAACACAATTTCAAATCATATTGAATTGTGAATCATCAGTTGGATGGTTACTTTTTTGCAAATGCACACAGTGACACTCTACTGAAATGATTGATTCCTACAGTATTTGTACAGTATCGTACCCTGCGATACTGTAAAATAAATACAATGAAATAAAGATCAACTATATTTAAGACAGGCCTCAAGATAATATTTAATTTAATTGTTATCGAGTGTGATTACTGTGCCTTAGGCTACAAGCCTGCACATAGCTTTTCCGTCAGGTGGCATGCAGGTAAAAAACACTAAAGGATATCTAACGTCTGCATTTTTCTGCTGCGGATTTCGTCGTCTTCGTTGACACAATGTCTGCCCCGGAAGCTGAAGGGAGTCGTCACATTCCTCTAAAGTGCGCCGGATGATTTTAACAACGATGGATGGTGCATGTCGAGGCCTATGACAGTAAAAATCCACCAGCTGGTGTATTCTAATTTGAAGCACACACACACACACACACACACACACACACACACACACACACGCACACACACACACACACACACACACACACACACACACACACACACACACACACACACGCACACCACCACACACACACACGCGCGCGACCATCAGGCATGCACAACCACATGCAGGCGACGTGTGTGTGCAATAACGGCTATGGCTGTCTGTCGGCGCTGCTCGCACACAGTCTGAGCAGCAGGGCCATGTTTGCACACAGCCGAAACCCACAGACGTCCACAAGAGCGAGTGATGTCTGGGCTAATTTGCGAAACGCTGTTTAGAAGGCCGACGTTGTGGGAGAAGCCATTCATCAAAAGACGGGCAGCGTAGAGTCAAGCATGCCTCCTCTGTCTCCATCAATGCCTTTCAACAACAATGCATCACTGCAGAGAGAAGGGAAACGCAAACTTTGTTGTCTTTTTAGTCTGTTTTGCTCATTAAATGGCGGACTGAGTAAACGCTGGGGTGATTATTTGCTTGGACACTTGGAGCCCTATTTGAGTTTCTTAAAGGGTTATTCCACTTTCAAGAAAAACTTTTGGTCATTTTTTTATGGTCTATTCAGTCTCATGTGAACACACCAGACAGTTTATAAGTTACTCCTTTCAGTATTTAGATATTTGATGTTCATTTTAGCGCCTCCAGCTCCTTCCCATAGAAACCCATTATAACTTAAAACTCCATTTTAACCATGACAGATTATTTGAAAACAACCATTTTTTTTCTGGTGACTGATATTGTCCTCGGAATACGTGAGAGGACCGTGGAATTTCATTTACAGTTTTTATTGATTTTTAAAATATTGTTTTATTCATTTGGGTAGGCCTACCAATTATGGAGGTGGCTACATCTTCCAAAACAATATTTTAAAAATAAAAACTGTAAATGAAATACCACAATCCTCTCACGTATTCCAAGGACAATATCAGAGACCAGAAAAAAGATTGGTTGTTTTCGAATAATCTGTCATGGTTAAAATGGAGTTTTAAGTTATAATGGGTTTCTATGGGAAGGAGCTGGAGGCGCTAAAATGAACATCAAATATCTAAATACTGAAAGGAGTAACTTATAAATTGTCTGGTGTGTTCACATGAAACTGAGTAGACCATAAAATGACCAAAAGTTTTTTTGAAAGTGGAATACCCCTTTAAGAATCAGGTCTTATGACTTAAGTCCAAACTTGGAGGTGTGGCAAAGCTTTTCGACCACTGAAAACAGCTAAACAGCTTTGCCACACCTCCAAGTTTGGACTTAGGTTTTGGATTGGGTTTTTCAACCAAGGAAATCCTGCCTTTCAAATTTGCCCCCCGAAAACACTGTATACTGTATACTGAATACACCTTGCCTGCTTGCGTAAAGTGAGGGGGACAATATGTATTCATATCGGCCACATGATTCCTTACATTGACGTTCGGCGCCCTAAGCATTAAAAATTCCGTAGACATGGCTGCCATATGACATGAGGAAAACCAATGGGGAGAGGAATTCACCCCATCCCCACTCATCCCCACTCACATTTCTGTCAGAAGCCATTGAGGGCTGAATTCACCCTTCTGCGTCACTGGCCATCCTGACCAAGAAGTTCCGCCCCTTTCGTTCTGGGCCCACTGTGATTGGATAATGAAAACAGAGTAGGATCCATGTTAAAGGAACCAAGTGTCCATTTTATTGTTCGCAAAAAAGATTTAAAAACATCTGTCACACAATTGTGCAAAATAAATACATAATACATATTTCATTTTCATTTTGACACACGCAATCATAATAGATTTCTTTTTTGTTTGAAATGTTTATTTATTTTTATTTGTAGGGGGTGGGGGGGGGGGGGGTCTGCACAATATGAAGTGTAGTATCACCAAAAAATATAACACAGGCGTTAATTTGTTGACTTATTGGCTTCTTTTGGTCAAATACGTTCTGAGGGAACAGAATGCTGTATACGCTGGATCCTGCAAACTACAGAAGCACAAATGAAAAAGGAAATAAAAAGGAATTACTTACATAACATCACCCAGCTAATGACATTAGCAAGCCATTTCAACGTTAATAACACAAAGTGTTGTATTTTTCCAAAAGAGTCAAAGGCTACATCGAAATCGAATCACGCCTTCGGAACACGAGGCCCCAAATTCTCCAGCAGAAGCTGTTCTCCTGGGTCTGAGGGTGCTGTCCTGTTGTAGTTCAGTCCACCAAAAGCGTATCCAAGTCAAGACCAAGTTCTGGGGGGGTTGGGGGGAGTAATCGAGTCCGAGTCGAGGTGCGATGCGACGTGAGACCGAGACAAGACCCCCCTGTCAATGACAATTTGGATTCGAGGACCAGTCTAAGAGAGTACTACAACACTACATGGGGCGCTGTGTTGTGGGTTTCCCTTCCAGGTGCATTTTTTTGTACAAAATGGGAAAGTGATGTAAGCCCTGGAAAGGCTTTCAGAATCCCGCCGTTGGGATTCTTCTTGTTCGTCGCGCCATCCGTGAATGTCTCTTCTGCGATAGAAAGACACGATTCAAAGACACAGAGAGACCACATTGTAACATCTGTTAAAAGGAGTTGTGGAGAAGGAGATTCTTTTTTTTTTCTATTTTTTTTCATCAAAATGTGCCGACTGTCTGTTTTCTTTATACCTGCACACTTGGAGAAAAACAATGAATGAAAGAAAACCACTCCCTCGCCACGTCGTTTTGACAGATTTGTTTTAGACTTGAATGGTGTAGGTGCACTACTGAAAGGACTCCATTGAGTCCGTGAAAGAGTTTTATATCAAACGTCCATGGAAAAACACACCCCTACACCATACTGTCGTCTGTCCCTCAACCCCCCCCCCCCCCCCCCCACCCACACACACACAACCCCAACGAAAACATATAAACTGTTCTCAATTTTACATCATAATCAAGTGACTACTGATAGGCGCGTAGGAGCACTTCAGGAGAAAAAAAACATTTTGTATATATGTATATATACTGTATATCTTTTGTTTTCTTCTTCAGCACAAAGAGAGCAAAGGAAGGCATCAAAGCAACAGTGATTGGGCTCGTGGCCGTCGCTGGAATGAAGTATCCAGTGCCTCCCCAAAAAATAAAAATAAAAATAATAAAAAATCATCTTAAAAAAACAATAAACCACTATGTACGTTGCTGTCAGTAGCCGGACCTGAGTCCAAAAAATCAAAACCTTTTAATGTCTCATAAGCACACAAGGTTTTCTCTTCGGTCGGCGGTCGAGCGAGTCACTTTGGAAATCTCCAGCCGATTCTCACCGCGTCGGTCACACTTCTGAAGTTCCGCGCGAGGAGAAAGGCGTAAACAAACCCAACCCTTTGAAATTCAACCACTTTCCCTTTTTTTCTCTCTTCTTTTTCTCATTTCACGTCTCGAAATTCCAGAACGTTTGCCTCCCTCCCTTCATCTCTTCGCGTGACCGACGGACAGTGTCAAAGCATTCGCCGTCGCCGGCCGCAATAAATTACAGTCTTTCAGGGAGGGGGTTGGCGTTAAGTGTTTGTTTTTTTTCCAAAACGTTCTTTTCAGGAAACACAACGACTACGCGACCTTCGAGGCTACGAGAACACGCTGCCGCCCTCGCTGCTGCCGCTGCTGCCGTTGCTGTTACCGTAGAGGTCGGCCAGCTTCTTGAAGCGCGGCCCCCACTGGCTGAGGTAGTCGTAGCTGTGCTCCGACTGCGAGCCGTCAGCGCTGCCGCCCCCCAGCGACTCCTCCTCGCCCAGCGAGCTCAGCGACTCGGCCACCGAGCCGCTGCCCTCGAAGGCGTACGTCTGCAGTGAGTCGTACGGCGGCGCCGACGGGTCCACGTCGGCATCCTTGAGGCGCTCCCAGATGAACTCGCGGAACGCCACGTGGTCCGGGAGCGACCGGGGGGCCGCCAACCCGGCCGTCCCCGGCCCCCCCGCTAGGCCGCCCAACCCCCGCCGCCGCTGCTGCTGCTGCTGCTGCAGGTGGAAGAAGGCGGGCACGTGCGGCGGCGGCGTGTCGGGCGTGACGTCGCGCCGCGCCTTGGGGTCGCCGCGCATGACGTTGAGATTGCGCAGCGCCACCATGTCGAAGGCCTCCGTGTCCTCCTCGCCGCCGCCCTCGTCGTCGTAGCGCACGATGTTCTCGCGCACGTCGCGCTCCTCCTCCAGGATGAGCGGCTCCTTGCGCCGCCGGCGCATGGACACGATGAGCAGCACCATCACTGTGGGGGACAGGGAGAGAGGAGACCAAAGTTAAGTGGCATGCACACATTCGCATATGCATACGCATACACATAGAAAGGGGGCTTCAGACAAGATCTACACAAGATCTAATCAAAAATGTGATTATTCCATTACTGAAAATCCACTTCAAGGCCCCCTAGAAAGTCTGAGCTTTGAAATAGTGGTGATGGTGTTACTTACTGTTATAGTGTTTAAGAATAATGCACTGAAAATGAAAATTGGAGGGAGAGAATTGGAAGGTTTTCTTGTATATGCTACTACTGACGTTTGAAAACAGTATTTGGGGTTTGAGTTGACAGTTCGTGGTGTTGAGTTTAGCCTCTTGCAAAACATTGGTCAAAATAACAATTATCCTCCATTTTCTAATTGCGTGGACTCTTGAGACCAAATGGACCCGTAAGAGTCCATTTGGTTTAGTTACAGATCTATGGTTTAGAGTTACAGATCTATGTGGACTGTCGTGATCTACCTGCACGGTCTGTCGTGATCTACCTGCACGGTCTATGTGATCTACTGGTAGATCACAATCTACCTTTTGGGCACCCCTGGTCTAGTTTTTATTTGTTGACAAAATTGGCTAATTAATTCATTCATTCAGTAACTAATTCATTCATTCATTCAGTCACTCATTCATTCATGCTTTTATTTATGAAAGGACATGGAGGTTCCCCTCTTTTGCAGGGTCGTAGAGGTAGACCTCAATCCAAACAGTTTTGTTTCCACATCACTATTCACATCAATAGTAAACAATACAATACAGTCCTGCTTACGTATGTGTGGCACAATACTGGTTTAGAAGCAGTCCAAGCCATCACAGGCATTAGGTATGCGATCAAACATTCAAATTGACAATAATGTTTTGGGAGAACAAATCATGGATTTAAGCTGCAGGGTAAGTGGTTGGTCGACTGAAACAAAAGCTGTCTTTAGCTCATGTGGGATCTTTAGCGCGAGCCGATCAGTTCAATAATAATGTTCCACTTCAGCAGAGATTAAACTTAGAAGTGCAGTAGCCTAGTGTCCCGTCCTCCGCCTTAGGTAAATAAACAGGTACTGATGTTTATTTTGCCTGCCAGCCAGGGAAGGCCAACCACACACTGCTGTTTGCAACCACAGACGTGAAGTGGACTCCTGATTAATATGGTACTGTCTGGCCCTTACAATGCAGAGCTTGCTGTCCTTAAATGTGCTATAATTTTGGGGGGCTTTTAAGATGTCAACTTTATATAACATTGTATTACTTTTCATTCTGTGGCAAAAAAATAATAATGATTGACCGTTTCTGTTGACAGAACGCTTTCAGGTGAACCACAATAAAGCTCTGAGTTGAATTGAAGTTGATAAGGAAGGAATTATTAAAATAAAAACGTCTCAAAGGCAACCTCAGAACATTTAGCCCTGTTCTATGTCTTTACCCGTTTTTGTAGGAGGGCTATTATGTAATATCATGGCATAAAACCCCAAAATAGAAGACAACAAGTGCTTGTTATGACAAGCCAGTCATATTTTTAGGGGGGGCTGGAAATGTTATTAACTAACAGGCTGCTTTGATTAGGCTCCCTTCGCACACATCACGGAGGGGCTATTAATAATGCCATTTTAGTTCAGCTGGCTTCAGCATTGTTCTTGTGAAACAGTCTGTGCTATAGCTGAGGATGATACCACTTTTTTCTTCCTTCGTGTCATTGTGATGATTCCCCAGATATGCCAAGTTTATTCGTTGCTATGATAAGACTCCTGAAAAAAAAAAAGAATATCCTTGGGGAAGTTTTTTACAGTTCAACACAAAACGCAATTCGATACGGCAATTCATTTTGCGGCTTCAAAAAAATCATTATATAAAGTTGTATTTATGGATTATGAATTGTCTGCTTGGGTAAAGCCGTAGGTAATATCCATATTGATGTATATCCTACATGAAAGGATTAGGCGAATTAAATGAGCCCCTCCACAATCTGGCTTTGATTGTCATTGGACATTGAATCCGGAGCCCAACAGCCTTCGCAATGTGTCACAAATGCTAATATGCTAGCTGGTTAGTGGCGATATATCAAGTCTCAAGCCCCCCCGGGGGCTTGAGAAATTAAAGAACATAATGTTTTAAATGTTCAATTCTAGGTATAGAGGACAAGTATAATGTATTCATCCATATGAGGCATATTAGCCGGGGATCATTTTAAAGCATGTCTGGTGGTCGCTTCAGTGCCCCCCCCCCCATGGCACCCCAGGCAACTGCCTAGTCTGCCTAATGGCAAAAACGTGTGTACTGTGTACACTCTCAAGAGTTAGATCCATATTACATTTCAGCACCACGGACAGAGTCACTACAGCTACTATAACAGAAAGCTCATTTCAGCACCACGGACAGAGTAACAGAAAGCTCATTTCAGTACCATGGACAGAGTCACTACAGCTACCATAACAAAGAGCTCATTTCAGCACCACGGACAGAGTAACAGAAAGCTCATTTCAGCACCACGGACAGAGTAACAGAAAGCTCATTTCAGCACCACGGACAGAGTCTCTGCAGTCAGGTTCTACTTGCCCTCAGCTCATGGTCACTTGCCCCCTAAATATATATTGTACATTTTGCAGATGTAACTCTTGAGAACGTAAAAATGAAACCAAATGGACCCTCATTTTTAGGCTCCCAAGAGTTACAATTCAATATAATCTTAATTACCCCAGGTCTACACAACTAGAGAATGTAGAAGATTAGGTCATTTTGATGTGAAAGTTAAATTGCCTGTTTTGTTTCCCAAATCCAGCCTGGAATTGTGGATAGCTAGAAAGCAGGGAAAGACACAGAGGCAGAGTGCAATGACTGCCTTCAAGACAAATTTATCTTGTGTTGTGTTATAGTGCACTTAGTTGCACACTTGCCCGATCGGGCAACCAGGTAGCAGTCATCACTTGCCCCACCATTTTTTTTTTACTTGCCCTGGGCAAGCGGGCAAGTGTTAGTGTCAAGCTCTGCACTTGAAGCAAAAACGGTTGAAAACAACTGTGCTATATAGGAGACGGGTAAGAAGGAGACTACACTTGGAGTGGGGGAAAAAAACCCTGTCCTTCTGAGATCTTACCCAGAATCCCCTCCTCCTCCTCCTCCTCCTCCTCCTCCTCCTCCTCCCCTATACTCTCTCTTTCTCCCCCCACATACATTATTGCTGAAAATAACTCTCCTCCCAAGCAAACTGGCAAATGTCTAATGATCCTCTATCCATCAACGTCACGCGGGTGCCAGTGAAATATCGTTCCACGGGCCCCATATTTCTTCTTTTTTTCCTCCTCCTCCCCCCTTTACGCCGTCTATCCGGCGAGGGGGGCTCGGGGAGAGATCCAGGACTATGCGGGGAACTGAAGGGGAGGCAAATACCAGTTCACACCTCATAATAAGGGACCAAATGGGGGGGGGGGGGGGTGCACGGTGAGGGAGGGAGGGGGGAGAGAGAGGGACACTGATGAATGGGGTGGTGGTTCTCACGTTGGATAAACTCATGGCAGACTGTTTGGTTGTGCCCTCACCGTGGAAAACAAGGTACATTTTTTCCCATGCGTTTTTTTTTTCTCAACTAACGTGCGGTGCAACTGTTTTGGGTTGCGTGTGTGAAAAAGATAAATTAACCTCTGTGACAATTATCGGTTAATATATCTCAGCTTGCTGTAGTTGCCATCCCCATTGTTATTATCCGTTGCGTAAGTAAAAGGCGGTAAGGCCGGATTAACACTTCAGAGGCCCCCACTGGGCACTGAAGCTTGAAGCCCCCTAATGGCAGTGGTTTTCAACCGGTGGTACGGGGACCACTAGTGGTCCTTGAGAGGGTTCCAGGTGGTCCACAGGCTAAATGACGGAAAGTTGGTTAACCAGATGTAATTCTTTGAGAGCGTAAACATGAAACTAAATGGACCCACAAGGGTCCATTTGGTTTCTGGACCCTTGTGGGTCCATTCAGTTTCATGTTTACGCTCTCACGAGTTAAAACATTCATCATCTGAATTAGCACCACTTATTAAGTCTACACAGTTGGAGAATGTAGAAGATCAATGGTCATTTTTATCTGTTTGCCTGTTTTCGTTTCCGAAATTCGGCCTGGAAAAACAAAATAAATACTTTTGGCTCTTTGGGGCTAAAATGTCCTCAATTGGTGGTCCTGGCTCCATGCAATTCTGAATAAATAGTGGGCCCTGGTATCAAAAAGGTTGAAAAACACTGCCCTAATGGCAAGGGAACCAGGCCTTTTGGCATGGTTCAATGCAATAATATTGGCCGTCAGGACAATCTAGAGTGCATTGTTGCTGATTTACACGATTGCACTTTTCAGCGACCTTCACACCAATAACAAAACACTGATAGATCCGGATAGGAATTTATGTTTTCATCATCACAAAGCCTAGGAACGCTAGTATTATATTATGCCCGTTTTCTCGAAAACATGGGACTCTGGGATGCACCCAAGCCTCTCTACTGATATCTGTGGACGCCGCTCAATCATGAATTGACAGGGTGTTGTGTGCTAAACAAGAAAGAAAGAAAGAAAGAAAGAAAGAAAGAAAGAAAGAAAGAAAGAAAGAAAGAAAGAAAGAAAGAAAGAAAGAAAGAAAGAAAGAAAGAAAGAAAGAAAGAAAGAAAGAAAGAATCAGCAGAAAGTGCCAGTCTTTTCTCATTAGAGCTGCTCGAGTCATTCCAGGATTTCATCGGATTCAGCGGAGCTGCTCACAAAGTGAATCACAAAGTGGCAGTACGAGCGCGCTACGAGATAGAATATTCACGGCACTTTCCAACAAAGCTCTTTACGGGTTCTCTTAATGCCTTGAAGGCGAGCTGACGCGCTGCATCACAACGCTTGGACGCCGGCCAACAGCCAATCACGCCGGGCCTGTACACAGAGGTGGGGCTGCAAGGTGGAGGGGTCGAGCATACAAATAGCTCAAGTTAACGGTATTCAATGCTTTTTTCCCCAGCCTGAGGAGCCATTATAGCTGATAGAGAGAAGAAGCAAGGACACTGTTGGCTGAGAGAGATGAAGAAAAGGGACCTCTTTGCTGAAAGAGACATCAAGCAGGGACCCGTCAATAAGTGTTTTAGATTACCTTTTTTGGAGAGACAGCGAGATCCAATAGCAACCAACAACCATGAATAGATGCTTATGGTCGAAGCTAGTAAGCAACTAGTTGCAGCCTGGTCACAACTAGTTGCAACCTGGCTACAACTAGATTATAGCTGCATTATACCCTTACTCTAATCCTAAACCTAACCCTAAAGAAACGCTTACCATAAACCCCTAACAAAACCCTTAACCCAACCCTTTCCACTGGTTGCAACTACAGTGGTGAGCACTTGTCACTCGTGGTACCCCTGTGGTAGCTTCCTGGTAGCACCTGAAAAGATGGTACCACAAACCATGCTGTTCCATGCATGTTGTGGATGCAACTAGTCGCGACCAGGTTGCAACTAGTCATGACCTCTTTGCAAATAGTCGCGACCAGGTTGCAACTAGTCACGACCAGGTTGCAACTATTCATTACCAGGTAGCAACCAGGTTGCAACTAGTTGTGACTAGGTTGCAACCAGGTCGCAACTAGTCACGACTAGGTTGTAACCAGGTCGCAACTAGTCACGACTAGGTTTCAACCAGGTCGCAACTAGTCGCGACTAGGTTGCAACTAGTCGTGACCAGGTTGCGAGCAGGTTGCAACTAGTCGTGACCAGGTTGCGACCAGGTTGCAACTAGTTGTGACCAGGTTGCGACCAGATTGCAACTAGTTGCAACTAGTCACGACCAGGTTGCGGCTACATGCAACCCAGTTGCAACCAGATTGCCACGAGGTTGCCAACTAGTTGCAACTAGTCCCTACCAGTTTGTGACCAGGTTGCAACTAGTTGCGACCAGGTTGCGTCTAGACGTGAACAGGTTGGCTGGCTGATTAGGCTGGCTGATTAGGCCACTAGCAGAGCCTGACCAGAGTCTTTTGTGGCGTTTCCAGACAACACAGTGTCCCACCGACGCATGCCTATAAGGGATGGAACGTGTGTCAAATGTGACGTTGGTGTGCTCTCGAGTTGCATGCATTACAACCGTAAACACGCACACAAACAAGCAGAGACGTGACGCATTTATGGTCTATTTACAGCTCAGTATGGTAAAACACATATACGGTTATAGTCCCGATGACACGGTGATAGACGGCACGCTCGTATTTCAGTTCACATTCTTACAGTGGATACAGAATGAACTGGAAAGGGAACGGGGATGGGGGGATCAATTCACCGTTACACACTGGCTTTGCTGTAATTGAATCGCATAAATGATCCATCAGGCACAATCAATGCTGAGCAAAGGGAGAGAGAGTTGGTCGGTATGAGCTGGCAATCCAGCAGCCCCTCACCACCCACCCGCGTCGTGTATAGAGCAGTCATCGTAATGAACTTTCTCATTACTAAGTAATCTCTCTACCGTCTCGTCTACCTCCGGCTTCGCGGCCGCACAGCCGTCGCTCCGGCGAACAACCCCTGACTGATAAATCGCTGGCCGTGCCACTCGTCGTAACACCCCACGATGTCACTGTGTGCTGTGGCGCCGCAGATAATACACACTGTAAACAGACGGAGAGACTGAGATATCCCATTGAGTCCTGACCCTCGATTCGAGTTTCATTCACTACAGTAATTTCCGACACTAGATTCTAGTTATTGACACTAAATGATAGTTTCTGATGCTAGGATCTCCTTTTTGACACTAGAATCTACTTTCTGACGCTAGAATCGAATTTTTGACACTAGATTCTATAGTTTCTGACACTAGATTCTAGTTTTTCTGAAAAACCTGTGCTCCTGTGTCAGTGATGCTAACATATTTCTAGCCAAGGACCACCAGAATTATCCATATTTGGCTGCAGACCCCCCATCTGAAAACATGTTGTTCTCGGGGGTTCCCCAGAAGCAAAAACTTGAGATAAAATGTTTGCTTCCAAAATAATGCATTCAGAGATTTGCAGCACATTTTCACATTTTTTTTCAAAAATAGCAGAACAACAAGCTCATGTCGCGCCACTCGGTGGCGCGACATGAGCTTGTTGATCTGCTATTTTTCAACAGATAAAACACCAAAACGCGTTCAGGACACTAGAGGATATTGTCCTTTAGGAGGCCCCTTTCAGTAAAGTAATGGGGACGCGGGGTAATGTTGCAGCACGCAGCACACGGGCCGGGTGGTCGGTTCGATTGTTGATGTATAGCCTATTGTATAGACCAGGGGGGGTGGGTCTTTGACGCTTTTCAGGGACAAGGACCCTCTTAGCTGATATCCATCCATCTTCATCCGCTTATTCGTGGTCGGGTCACAGGGACAACAGCCGATGCATCAGAAAGCAACGGACCACCATTTGATATTTTAGCCACACAGACCGCAAAACTATGATTTTTTTTGCTTTTATCCACAATTCCAGGCTGGATTTGGGAAACAAAAGTCAAACGCACAGATCAAAATGACCATTAATCGTCAATATTCTCTAGTTGTGTAGACTTGAGCTAATTCAGATGATGGATACTTTAACTCTTGAGAGTGTAAAATATCCTTATACTGTATATATTTATTGGTTTCATTTTTCATTCAGGTCAAACCTGGGGATCCTTGAAGTGAAAATCACTACCAGAGCGGTACAACTCTTCTGTTATGGGCGTCTCTTTCATATCTTTTCTTAGGAGGGTCCGGTCCGCGGAGAAATCAGTGCCAATTTGGGGGCCCTTGAGGTGAAAAGTTTGGGAACCACTGATCTATAAGTTGTGGTCCCTGAGTCCTTGATGCGGACATGTATACGGGCAGATGCAGGCCCGGATGTAACATTTCCCAATTCGGGGGGCCAGGAGAAAATGGTATGGCGGCGGCTTCACGGCACAGGAGATGAAGCCACACCCATACAATTTTCGGTTAAAGGACTTACAGTATATTAGGCAAGTAAAGCATCAATAATATCAATTGCTGTGTAAGTCGCAACAGACACGCAGCATGCATAAAGCTAAAGGTCTGACTCAGAGAGTTTTCTGTTTTCAATAATGAAATGCTGTTGTTTTAGTAGTGCCACAACTGTAGTTAGTTAGTAGCAGTAGTAGTGTTTCAAATCATTTTAAATATAAGCACTTTAATTTGAAATATCTTTGAAATGTGGGTTGTTTTGCATGCCATCCTGTTTGAAGGGGCAGTCAGGGCATTTAGGGGGAGCACTGCCCCCCATGCCTAGATCCAGCCCTGGGCGGATGGTGTTGTTAATAGAACAACCGTAGGGTGCATTGGTATGCGTCAACAGTATAGACACGTTGACAGGGCGAACGCGATAGAGGGGGGTGATGGATGGATAGACGGACAGAAGGACGTTCACTCCACAACAAGCGCGAGAAGCAATGAGAACACGGCGTCGTCTATCCGACATCTTCGGGAGCGTTACCGTATAGTTGCTCCATAAAGTTTAGTCCTAATTGGCCATCTGGAGCTACGAGCCGTTCTTCACTACCTGACCTGAGTGTGTGTACCGGGAAAAACCAGGGAGCCGCTGAGTCGTAACAAAATAATGATTTGACTCTTTGTAGTTTTTCTTTTGGAAAACAAACAAGCCTGGGTCTATATATGTACGAAAAGACGCTACACTACAGGCAGCGTATTTACAAGAAAACAAATATGCATGTGTGTGTGTGTGTGTGTGTGTGTGTGTGTGTGTGTGTGTGTGTGTGTGTGTGTGTGTGTGTGTGTGTGTGTGTGTGTGTGTGTGTGTGTGTGATCTGTTACATGGACAACCTCATTTGTCCAAAAAGCAAAAGAAGTGTAGCAAAA
>CM076982.1:29135252-29290252 GCA_039105355.1 Benthosema pterotum
GTCCCCAGGTAAATGACGGACAGTTGGTAACCAAATTGACCCTTATAGATCTGCAACTCTTGTGAGTGTAAAAATGAAACCAAATGGACCCGTAAGGGTCGATTTGGTTTCATTTTACTCTCTCAAGAGTCAAATTATATTTAAATAACTGAATTACTTAATTTTTCAAGGATCTACACAATTAGAAGATGTAGAATAATTTGTTGTTTTGACTAACGTTTTGTCAGTTTATCTCTCCTAAATTTTGCCCACAATACATTGTGGGCAAAATCCTTGTCAACATCAAATGATGGTCCGTGGCTAAAATGCTGAATAAATAGTGAGTCCTATTAAGAAAAAGTTTGGGAGGGGGGGACTGAGGTGAATGATGTGAATGCACCACTTGGTTCACACGTTAAAATGTTTGTTATTTTTATCATAACACGCACTTATGGTACGTCAATCTCCAGTCAATTTGTCTGTGACAAAAAGACCCCTGTGGATGAGCTTGTATATCTGCCATTCCTGGTTGAAGACTATACAACCGTACACCAACTCACATTAATGTCTCCCGATAAGACAACTCTTTATATTCATATAAAGACAGTCAGTCTTTCCAATTCCTCAGCTCCAAAGTTCAATCGGTCAATTTGGGAGAAGAAACGGTATTTGCTAATTAATGAATGAATGAACAATCAGCTTTCAACATGGGTTTTCTATGCTGCAATTAAAGTCGGTGGCTGAAAGCCAAAAGCAGTCAGAAGCCTTTGTACTCTTTGCTTTGATTGCTTCCACGAAAAGTTGTCGGGATCAAAACTGTTTTTCAAACTATGTGTATCCTTCTAAAATGATTTATTTTTTTTATAAATTACACATACAGCACTGTTGTTGTTGTTGTTGTTGTTGTTTTTCATGATGTTGTAATGAAAAAATAAATGTGTTTTAGTCCGTTTTGGGCGGGAACGCCTCTTGGTGTTCTAAGTATTATCATTAACATCCGTTTATCGTTCGTTTTTAGCTCATGAAAACATTAGCATTAGCTTTAGTTAGTGAAAGCATTAACAATAGGTTTAGCTAGTGAAAGCAATAACTTTAGCATTATCTATTGAAAGCATTAGCCACAGCACGCCACTTAGTGGTGCACGGTGAGCTTGTAGATCTGATATTTTTCAGGTCAAAATGGGTTAATTTCATAAAAGGACACGTAGCTTGCACAGTTAAGAGTTCAGTCAGATATACTCAAGCAATTCCATATATACTCAAGGGATTGAATATGCCGGACTATTATGACTATTGGACTATTATTATGGCATCACAACGAGCTCTTTCTCAAAACCCCACCCTTTGGGGTGGGGTTTAGTCACTGTCCAATGCCAGTCCAAATACTTTAGCAACTGTTGCTATGCAGGTCAAGCTCTCCTGGTCAACTTTCCTCTTCTAACGTGCTGATTGGACAAGGACGGATTGGGGAGGGACCATTGTCCTGCTGCCTGACACCGGTTCAAGAAGTGAATTCTCCATTTGTTTTCCTCTTAGCCTTTGAAAATGACTTATATAAAGTCGTTTACAGCATGGATAAAGCCAGCAAATCATGACAACAAACAGCTGTTTGAGCCTAAAAATAATTAGAAAGAAGGAAAAGAAAATGGCAGATTACAACACTCTGTTGTACAATTGTTTGTTGTCATGATTTGTCCCGACCCGAGTTGGCTTTTGGCTTACAAGGCCTATAACTAAATACTTTTTGAAATGTCTATGACGAAAATGAATGGAGTGTTCACTTCTAGAACAGACGTTACCATGAAAGTGGGAAGGATTCCGGTGCTCTATGGTATGTACTGTATATCTATCTCCCTGCTGTTGTTTAATTATGGTGTTTAATTGTGCCGAGCAGGGGAAAAATGTAGCAGAGCTCAATGCCAGGATAAACTACAGTCTATGCACATTTTCACGGAGCACAGCTTTCTGTATAAGATTGCAAAAATGATCAAATCAAATCCAAATAACATCCCTACAGGAGTCACAAGACAACATTGTTTTAAAACATTTTGTGTAAATTGATCAATGTCTGGTGTCTGACTCTGATCCTGTTAACGCTTACTTTGGGGGTATTAACATTTACATACAATTTGTAAAATAAATGTTTGCGTACAATTTCCATAAATGTTTTTTTTTGTGTGTGTTTTGTATGCTACAAACACAAAACAGCATTCATGGCATGCTGCCAGGTCTTATGCGCTCTGTTTCAGTATCTTGGATGCCAAGCTGCAAAAACAAAACAACACAACAGGCAGAAACCTGTTACATATTACATATATTTTCATAAATTAACACCCGATTTTATTCTCAACGCTCGCATGACGGTGTTGTGCGAAGGCAGCAGAAACATTAAATCTACCCATCGCATTCTCACTACCAAGACAGAAGACAGGTTTTTACCACTGTCAACATGTGACCCCTGGGCGCTACCTGTGGGGTCACATGTTGGGCGGAGGTGTTAGGTGTCAAGGCACATTATTCATCTTTTTGAGTTAAAGGCATACTTTGCCAAAATTACACCTCGTCTGTTATGTTTATACTCTGGTGCATCCATGCTTCTGTGCCCGGGTTTCAGCGCATACTGTAGTGGAACACCAGAGGAGGGGGTTGCAGACCGTATCATACCTACGTCACTGCCCTAAAAGTGACGTAGGTATGATGCGTTTGCCAGAGCACTGAATACACCTAGCAATGTATTGATATATATCAACAAGCAACGTCAATTATCAACGTTGACTTTTCACTTTTCTACAGAAAATGATCAACTCCTGGTTGTTCAGAAAAGTTAGATTAGTAGCGCCCTCTACTGGTCAACATTTTGGAATCCTCCAATCACAGCCCTCTGTGGCGTCATGTGATCCCACAGATAAACTTTTCTGAAAATCTGGCTAATGCCTATCCTCGATCTCCAAGCTTCCATCCGCGCCACAAGATGAGAGCCTGGACTCATGGTACCCCAAAGCGACTGAAAAGACGGGACTTCCGGTTACTTAACTTCCACCAGATGGAATATGAAATTGTGTGCTCTTTGTACACTTCAACTGCTTTGTTCGTTAGAATATTTTTTTTTTTCTGAAAATAAGAGTGAACAAGTTAAGTCGCTAGTGAGGAGTGAACAGGGTTATTTCTCTGGGGACTGTAAATGCAGTAACTTCCGCAACTAACGTTCACAGTCTCAAAAGCGCACAGTTTGCCCAGGGTGGCTGCTGCCTCATTAGACAGAACATTTTTGACTTTTTCTAGTCTGCTAAGTGAAAATTTGGTTGAAAAGGATTCAATACAAAATAAAAATAAATTGTAAAAACGATTTGAATTATAATTTTTAATAATACTTAGTGTTGAAGTTGAAACCATCATGTTTCACGTTTCATTTTCATGATTTTTCATTAGGAGCTTTTTTCTGAGAGTGTAAAAATGGAACCAAATCGTTCCATTTGTACACTATAAGGAAAAAAAACGTAAAATGGGTGGAATTCCCAGTCATTGAGAGATGTTGCCTGTTGCCATGTGTTTCATCAGTTTGCCTGTTGATGTTGACATTGTTAGTTGATATTGATCAAAATATTGCAAGTGTATCAGGGCCTTAACCTCCTCCTCATCATATCATCATCATCAGAGTGTTTAGAAACGTTCATATTTTACACATGCGGTCAGTCAGTTGCTATTGAGCCACTAAACACTATGGGCTCGATTTTGGTTACATTAGCCCTTATACACAATTAACGCACTTAGCATTGGGGAAGAGGCGTTCCTCCACTAAAGTTGATAATTTCGTAACCATCCGATCTCCCTTAAACACCTCCTATACCCGTTAAAATATGCATAGGTGTGGTTTGGGCATTTTTAGCTCTCATCCAATCCGTGTTGGTCTTGCCATTCCCTTTAATTCATCCCTTATCTATTTCCCTTATCCCTACTGCTAAGCCTGACCCTCCTAAGCACGCAGCCTGGCTGCACAGACACATGCATGAGTAGCCTATTCTCAAAGATTATAGCTCTCAATTATAGCTCGGTCAATTCTCAATCATTTCTTACCATTCAACATGTTATGTTGAAAAAACATGTTCCATGTTTTTTTGCTGCATGTGGCGTGCATTTATCCCAAGTCTGCGAAATGTTATGAAGTAAATTGCAAAAAAGTCGGGAATTTGCGGCAAAAAAGACGTTTTTTTGATCATTCATTTCTCGGTCAATTCTGGACCATTTTTTACATTTCAAAGTGCAGCGTGACGGGAAAAGGCCACTCTCTCAGATGCTGTATAGAATATGTGGGTAGGTCTTCTCTTTTTTGCCGCGAATTTACAGCATTGCGTCACAAGTTAATTAATGTATTTAATTATATTATATACTGTACATTACCTAAACACAAGGAAGTGACCGACAGCAGGCAATCTACAGCTGTTTATAGGACAATCCATAAATAAAGAGATGAATTGAACTGGCGCCTTTCCACGTGGAGTCGTGGACATCTCCAAAGGCACTGTGCGCACGTGGCTCTGCCTTCTAGTATCGGTTAAGGGGTGGTCTGAGATGGCCTTATCTAGTTCCCAAATCTATTTGACGAAATTAGCAACTTAAGGGACTGCGCAACAAACACGCCCATGACCACACCTCCAGTCACAAATAACGGTGTCGGCATAAAGAATAGTGGCTAAGGGAAGAGAAAAGGTGACCAAAATAGCAATAAGGGAATTCGCTGCGGGTATCGGGTAACGTTAGGGACAACGGGTGGAAGGAAAATCGCGCCCAATGGCTTTGTTCATCTACTGCCAAAAGATGGACCTTAAAATGGACTAGAAATGTCTCATCCACATCCTTTCCTTTACTTCAATGCATTGTGGCTGAAGGGAAAGCCAAAACAAATGTGGTGCTGTGGATCGACATCAACATCAAAGGTGCGGTGACTCAATGTTATGTGTATATCATGAAAGGTGCTCTAAAAAGACATTAAAAGGCGTAACTGGCAAGGATGCCAGTTGACTTAAATGATCTAGCCTCCCTCTAGTCTCGACAAGCAGGCTTTCATTTTCCCCACTGCGTAAAAAAGGGAAAGCCTGGAACAAATGGTTATCCACGGTGGCCTAGGATTGGGAATCAACCCTTCCGGGTGGGCGTGGCTCCATAATGATTAAGACCAGCCAACAAGAGCTTCAATTCATGATGAACAAAGCAGGGGAGTACAGTAACATTTTTAATTGGGAGGGGTCAGGTGATTTCTTTTCTTTTTGAATTGCAAATTTTAATTATTCTGGGTAATGATTTGGTAAGCCCATGCAGGCCCAGGTCTGGTGGTACAGTCTTTTGCCAGGCCACCCTGGTGGAGACAGCTGGTTAACCAGATGTAACTCTTTGAGAGCGTAAAAATGAAACCAAATGGACCCTTGCGGGTCCATTTGGTTTCATTTTTACACCCTCAAGAGTTAAAATATTCATCATGTGAATTAGCCCAACTTAGTCTACACAACTAGAGATTGTAGAAGATTAATGGTCATTTTGATCTGTATGTACCAGGCGAGCATCTAGCGCATTCTAGTGCATTTTGGAAGTGCCACTAGTGCATTTTGGATCTTGTCCAGGCCACTAGGTGGCGCAGGCCACCGGGAAAACTCCCTGTACTCCAGATGGCCAATCCGCCCCTGGTTCGTGGGGCGGTTGGGAGGGGGTAATAATGTAACTTGTGAGAGCCAGACATGGCTTCTTTCCTTTCCTTACCCAGCAGTGTGACGATGCAGCCCAGGATGGCCAGCAGGGCTCCGGTGCTGAGGCCCGTGGACGTGTGGGCCACGGCGCCGCACGACACGGGCACCCGGTCGGCGTCGCAGTCGCACACGCGCACCGCCAGCACGTTGGTGCTGCTCAGCGCCGGGCTGCCGCTGTCCACGATCAGCACGGGGAGGCGGTACGCAGGCTGCTCCCGCCGCCGGAACCCGCCGCGCTTGGTCACGACGGACGCCGTGTTGTCTGGAGAGAGAGAGAGAGAGAGAGAGAGAGAGAGAGAGAGAGAGAGAGAGAGAGAGAGAGAGAGAGAGAGAGAGAGAGAGAGAGAGAGAGGTGTAAAGCAGTGGTTTTCAACGTGTTTCATCCCAGGGCCCAGAATTTAGAATTTGAGCCACAGACCACGTTTTGATGGCATTTTATCCCCACAGATGCCAAAACTAAAGATTTATTTTGCTTTTGTCCACAATACCAGGCTGAATTTCAGAGAAAAAGAAACAGGCAAATAGATCAAAATGACCATTAACTGTTTAAGTGCCATAGACAATAAGACGAGACTTTGTTTACATAAACAAACAAGGTTACAGTTGCCAAAGACGATAAGACAGGATTTAAACTTACATTGATTACACTTTAACCACGGACGATGCGATAAACAAGTTAGCCTCTTCGGCTAACATTAGCATTGCTTTGTTGCAAACAATGTCCAAAATGCGGGGGTGCAGCGCATTTGTGCATGCGTGCGGTATTTAAGTCCATATCTGAGCCTATTTGGCAATTGGTGGCCACTTCACTTTCACTTTATTATGATTAATTTTGGCGTAGTAACGTCCTAGCATCTCTCCTGTGCGTGTGTAATGGTGGAAGAGCTGGTTGTTTTGGTCTGTGGCAGGAAGTGACGGAAATGATGCGATCGGCAGGGGTGGGGTGGGGAGTTAACCATTTAGTTACACGTCTCTGAAATATGTGTGAAGAAAATGTATACAACTGCTGTTTGTGATTTTTTTGTTTTTGAGATCAATCAATTACTTAATGCATATGAATGCAAATTACGGGTCTGTAACTCAGACCCTAACGGTTCTGTTTGGTTCCATTTGTACACTCGCCGAGATTAGATTTGAGGTGTTATTAAGGATTAAACACATTAGCTGGTGCCATAGCAACCAGCTAGTCTTCTCGTTTCCACAGTAAACAAACAAACAGAAATGCGTACAAAATACATAATTATTAAAACGTTCGTATTCGACACAGTCATTTGGATAAAAGACAACACAAATGACAGAAATTACAATTGAGAGCGTGAAAAACACTTCACAGTAGCACATGGAATTTCAGATGTTTTTTTCAAAGTCAATTTACTGTAAATGCAAAAAGGTTTTGAGGCAGGTTATTCCAGAGTGACATTCATCTATAAATAAATGATCTCTTTAGATTTATTTTTATTTTTTGGCAAGGTAGCACATGCCCAAGCTGCCCAGTACATAGTGCTATGATCACGCGCAGTGTTACTAAAACAATGTACAGTATGTATTTACTTTGACTGTCTTAAACATAGCAAGAAAAAGACAACTTCTCAACTGTAAGCCAGGAGAGAGGCTCACATTGCGGCAAGATTAAATTAAATTTGATTTTACAATATAAATTGTGGTCCCAATAGGGGGGACTTGAAATGAAAATGGTTGAAAATGACAGCTAGAGCATTTTTTTCCTTTTCTTCTTTTTTCTCTACTTTTACTCCACTTCATCTCAGAGGCACTTACCATAATATAGGCTACTTTTTATCATTCTACTATGATTGTTTGTACATTTTAGTTACTAAATTTACCTTGTAGACTTGGATCCCCCCCCCCCCTCACACACACACACACACACACACACACACACACACACACACACACAGTCTTGAAATGATGTATTTATGTCCTCACAAACGCCGCCTAATGCAGTCAGACGCTGGAAACCAGACGCTTATTGAAAGTGCTTAAATGGCAGAACATTGTTACATGCAATACAGTTGTACGTTTGAATAATTATGTAATACCACTCGACAGACACAGTGGACATAAATCCCAGATTAAAGGAATAACAGCTCCTGCAAATCGAGTTTGCCAGAACAGTCCCTCGGTTTGTGCTTTGCCTGAGAATTGTCACAAAATACATTTTTACACTCATAAAAAAAGGAAAAAAGCAGCGAATTTGACAGATGGTTTCATTAGCACGATTCAGAATGTGACGTTAGTATACATACAATGCGGCTGACATGCTTGTCAGACACTTGTCAGACATTAATGAAAACAATGCCTCCGCAAATTGAGTGGCTTCTCTGGGAGCCGGTGAGGCATCGACTGAAGTATGAACAGGGGTGGGAGGGCTTTGCCAGCTTGGAATTCAGTTTGTCCCTGTTTCTCCCAGGCCCGGGGGGGGGGGGGGGGATTGGATGGTCTGACATGATGTTGTGTATCATTGGCTATAATGTGTGGGGAATGTGTAGTATCTGAAGGAACCCACACCATGTCACATTATGGTATTATGGTCTCTGTTTGAGGGCACTGAGTGATAGTAAGAGTGATATGGGTGTTTATACAGTTACCTTCCATAGGGTAAACAGCTCAGAGACACAGGTAATTATGTGTGCACATACTGTACAACATGCACTGGTCAGTGTTCACGTAGGTTAAGTAAATTATAAAAGGCTCTGCTGGAGGAGCAGAGAGGGGCTGTTTTCAGGTCAGTCACTGTCTCGGCAGTTGGAGAGAGAGTAGGGCAGAGGGAGATAGGATGCCTGCTCTAAACATGATTTGGTGTAACTAAGCTGATGTCCTTAAATGAAATGACAGCAAAAGAGGGCATGGTTAAAAGTACTCCTATAGACTGAAATGAAAATACGACAAACGTTTGTACGTGGGCACTGGGGTGCTGGGGGAACAGTTTAATAAAGACACCCGACCTACTGCAACAACAATGTGTCAGCTCTCCGTTTCTCTACAAATATAACAATACTAGTGCTTACATATAACCCACTCGGCATGGTGTCAGAAGTGGGATATACCGTCGTGAACGATAGTAAAAAAAATCGCAGAGTAGTACTGGGCTTTGGTACAACATAAATGTAATTAACAGAACACCAAACAGCTGTTTCACAGAGCGCATAACAATTAAGCCTTTGGTTCAATTCAGTTAAGTTCCATTCCAGGGAAAAAATAATAAAGAAAGACACTAAAACATTCTTCTTTCCATAAAAAAAAGTATATTTATACAACCCGGATGCCTGTACACGCTCTCTAAACACCGACTGAATCCGTAAGTAAGCAACATCACCAGACTGCACTGCATACTTTCTGAGGCGTTGCAAGTGGTTTATACTGTATTGGTGGCAACTTCTGTGTCAGTGCAGCTCTGAGTGTTTTTGACAGGCTGTAACGCAGCATGGTTTGGCTATACCTGACTGCTAGGGGAATGCAGACTGCAGCGACAAATGACTGTAAAGGCTGGCAGAGTCTCCCTCCCCATTATCACAAAAAATAAAAAAACATCACTGGCACAGAACTGCATAAATATACAGTACAAGTGCTGGCTTCTCTTCTGTGTTTGAAACAGAGAGAGAGAGAGAGAGAGAGAGAGAGAGAGAGAGAGAGAGAGTTGGAGGAGGAGGAATGGCAAGGATGTGGAGGATGTGGTTGTATTCTGAGTAAACAACAATAGTTGGACAGTGTAGCTGTGGGTAGCCTCGACAACCAGGCTTTAATTTTGTCCGCGTAGCACGAAAAAACGGAAAGCCTGGACCAATCTGTTAGCCACGGTGGCCTAGAAGTGGAAGGAGTCAACCTTTTGGGGTGGGCGTAGCTCCAAATGATGTGACGTATAGCACAGCAGTGGAGTGGCGGGGAGAGGATCGTGAATGACGACACATTGGTGTCATCATCCAAAATCATTTTAGGTTAGGTCAGGCCAAGCTGTGGGTAACCAAAATAACGCCGTTACTGGTGGGTAACAGTAGGGATGGCGCTTGATAACCAAAGCTGAAAGAAATCAACTGAAATCAACTGTTATCAAACTGTAATCATCTATGCTGGTACAAACAAGTCAGTCTAAAGGTGTATTGATACCTGTCCAACCAGAGACAACCAGAGACCAGTACACTATTAAAGTGACTGCATACACCTAGAGACCAGTTAACAGTTGCTTTGATATTATTTTATTAGTAAAAACATTTTATTGTCTAAAGTACTTAAAGTCCTGGTTCTGTTCAGAAAGTATTGTCTCCTGTGTTTCCACAAAGTAACGGAAATTGCTCAGTAGTGGTGGGCTCAAAAAAAAAAAAAAAAGCTCAATACGTCTAATCAATAAGGTGCTTGCTATCAATAAAAACGAACAAGCTCCATCCCTACTTAACAGAGTAACCTAACCTATTATCTTAGATTAGAGTAATCAGTTTATAGCATTAGACACATTACATTTGTTACATTTGAGACCTACGGTACATCTCTCCCTGTTCTTTCAGTTGCCACAAAGGAAAAGAAAGTTCACCTGGCACATTTGCACTGTTTTTCCTGGAGGAATATGAGATCGGCTCAGTTTCTGTGTTTTCCCACCCCCACATTGACCACCTCTATCCTTAATCCATTTGGAGAATTATGTTCGGTGTGGTGCTGGAAGGTGTGCTATGATCACACACACCTCCAGTGAAAGCTGCATGGCTAGCTGGAGGCGGTGGAGGAATATGGAGGGCATGTGGTGAGATTCATGCAGACCCTGCCTCACCCCCATGGACAGAGAAAACATCGGTTCAGGTCCCTTGGCCACGGTCAGGGAGCCAGGCAGCATGCAGAGTAATGTTGAAACTTTTATACCCGAAAAAATAACAAATTCCTAGTGTTTTTTTTCCTCCATCAGTGCCAATGCTGCTGTGAAGTGCCACAATGTTTCTAACACTTTTGTGTCTTTCAAGGACAACTTTGCGTTGTATTTTTTTATTTTATACTAACGCTAATTTTATAAAAATGCCCAGAACATTGGGATGAAGCTGTGTAGTTTTCGTGGCGACATTCAACTTTGGAGAGAATCGGAATATCAAAATATTCACCATGGAGGCTGAGACCATAGAGTAATGGTTGAGACGAAGCAGTGAAGGTCCTGAAAGACACATACAGTAATGTACTAATGTCAGTCTTACTCAATACCCATTATTTCCGTCTCGTGGTCTTGTTCATGAGTGAGGGGAGGATGGAGAAGGAGCCGTAGAATCAGAGCAGCAGGGGCGGTATTGCAGTCGCTATACCGCACTGTTGTGACGAAAATAGAGCTGAGCTAGAAGGCAAAGCTATCTGTCTACCAAGCTATCTTCATCCCTACCCTCACCTATGGTCATGAAGTGTGGGTCATGACCGAAAGAACAAGGTCATGAATAGAAGCGGCCGAAATGAGCTTTCTCTGGCGGGTGGCTGGCATCTCCCTTAGAGAAAGGGTCAGAAGTTCAGCCACGCGGGAGACTTGGAGTAGAGCTGCTCCTTCGCCTAGAAAAGAGCCAGCTGAGGTGGTTCCGGCATCTGGTGAGGATGCCTCCAGAGCGTCTCCCTAGGGAGGTCCTCGAGGCACGTCCCACTGGGAGGAGACCCCGGGGCAGACCAAGGACCAGATGGAGGGATTACATCGACTCTCTGGCATTGGATCGCCTCGGGATCGCCCCAGGAGAAGGTTGCTAATGTTGCTCGGGAGAGGGAAGTCTGGAGCTTTCTGGTGGAGCTGTTGCCCTCGCAATAAGCGGATGAAGATATATAGATGGATGGATGGATGGATGGATGGATGGATGGATGGATGGATGGATGGATGGATGGATGGATGGATGGATGAACACAGGTCTGTGTACCTGTATACTGTACCTCATACCATTAACATCAACCTTGATTGATAGAGGAAAGAAAAAAAAAGAAGAAAATCAAAGCTTTTTCAGACCAGGCAACGTAGCACTAGGAATATGGACATGCCCTACTGGCTAGCGCCAGTATAGGCCACTATGAAACTCATTGAACGTGCTGTTCTGCCGTCTCTCGTTTATTTGTGCAGCCCAGTATAGGGTTGTAATTATTTCACACAGTATTTCTTGTATTGTTGAGAGGTTGAGAATGAGTGTGTGAGAGACGAGGAGAAAATTGGTTCTGCTCAGCAGACTGTGAGACTGAATATGGGACAATAAAGACTGATTCATGATTATACTGCCAGTCCATTTTGATACAAAACAATAAAATATGCTTTTGATAAGAGCTGAACATGTTTTTTTTGGGGGCGCGGGCGTATGCCAGAACAGTTGTAGCTGTTACTCACTTTGTAAATGGTTGTTTTTTTCCCGTGAGAAATGGAGCTAAATTGAGGAAGTGCAATCTATACCGAAGGCAGAAAGAAATAACGCAGAGAAGAAATCAACAGATGGTGTCATTAGTGAACATTCAGAAGTGACAGACAAGCACACACATACATACATACATGCGCGCACACACGCATGCACTCTGTGCTCTTGACCACCTGTTGCTTCAGAACAGCTTCAATCTGATGCTCAATTTGAACATGAAGTGACAGACAGGCAGTAAGAGTGTGACATGACTTGGAGCTAAAGAGCAGTGTGTATTACTTAGGAGAGGTCCCACTGCTCCACAGTAGAATGGGTAGAGAGGTCCCCCAATTAAGAATCAAAGGTTTAGTTATGTATTCCTCTACCACCAGACAAATGGTTCGGCTACAGAGCCTTCAAAGGGTTACCCAGACTCACGTCTTCACACAGCAGTCGAGACGGTAAATATATTGGAGAGAAAAGAATTGTTCACTAAGTGAACCAAGATCAAGAAACCTTATTATCTTCAATTCATAGAATAATACATTCCCAATTACAGTGTAACTCGCTCTCTATTTTTGCAATAAAAATAGAATTTCCCTGTGGGATAACAAAGGTGTACAGACGCTAAATGCTCTCTGCACACTCCCATTTATATTGATTTTGTATTTTATATTGGGAAGGTATTCCTATTCTTCTAGTTTTGAGGGAAACAAAGTTCTGTGCTTGAGGGTTCCCGGCCCGCGTGACTACAAAACAAATGACTACAACATGGCGTAACGTTAGTGTCTGCTCCCAACCGGATCAGTTTTGTTCGCAACAGTTCCTTGTGCGTGGCAGGGGAAGGGGAGACATGGTTTAGCAGCAGACACCAGGCCTGGCAGTGTAATAGCGGTGGGACGACTCACTTACCTCATGATACAATATTGATATTTAGGGTTCCGAATTGATTTATGTTGGAATTCTTAATTATGCTGGATTCGATTTCATATATATATCGATATATCATTTTTTTTCCCACAAATGACTGTGCTTTTACTAAGGGGAATTCCACCCATTTTCAAGATTTTTTCTGAGGGCGTACAAATGGAACCAAATGGACCCTATCGGGTCCATTTGGTTCCATTTGTACACCCCTGAAAAAAAAGGGTCCTAAAAGAAACAACACTACACTAACGCAACTTGATGATGTGATCCAGGTGTGTTTCACCACGACAAGTTCAATCAACTAGAACATATAGATATACAATAGACAACAATATAGATATATATAACAAAAAGTTCAATCATACAGGTAGCTACACATCAACGCAGCCTGATAACGTCGGCCAGTCTTTCTGACATGAACAAATTAATGAATAGGCCTACATGAATATAAAAAAAAAATCGATTTTGATATCATGGCATTAAGAATTGCGATATTGGCATATCGATCTTTTTGCCCACCCCTACAGTGTAAACATGTGGGGCACAGTGCCAATAAGAAGGGGTCTTGGAAGTGAAAGAAGCCCATAGAAGCACCCCCAGGAAGTATGCTCAACCAAAATTTAATTTCTTCACTGTCTCTCATGCATTGCCAGGCAATATGAAGGATTACTGGAAGAGTGTCAATGGCAACTGGCATGTAGATGTTCAGTCTTTCAAACACATCTTTCATTAAATACACTCTCTCATCTCATCCTGCTCGTTTATTAGTAAGAAATTGCTATTGCATAAAGCTCCCCAAAGGCAAACACTCCTTGGGATAAAATGGGCGTAAGCCGTCATCACAGATGTGATGATGTCAGCACATTTGGGCAAGTGGGCTGTGGCATTTTTCATCACAATGAGTGTTTTTTCTTTGCTTGGAATGGATTCATGTATCATGAAAACATGTCACATGCTACTTAAAGCATGATGAAATGTTGGACTTTTTTGCTTTCTGTACTATAGGTTGTTAATGGTATGTTCACATATTATATAGTTCAAACTCCCTCCAGAGTTGATGAGTCTTGATAGCTTTTTTCCGAATTACTTCCTCACAGATACCACTTAATTTTGCCAATTATGAAAACATGTTTCTACGTTTTAAAAACCTTTGGTGTACTCAAAATGTCCAGGTTCACATTTAGTACTTTTACTCACATTCACCCACATCGAACATAGTACTATAATTCTCTAAATGGATTAAGGAGATAGATGGTCAATCTGAGGTCTCCCCACACTTTTTTTTTGCAGAGATGGGTGTACTAGTAATAAAAAATACAGTAATATTATTACTTTTCTCTGTAAAAGTAAAACAACAAGATTGCGTCCTACAAAACAGTAATATTACAGTTACTTCTACAAATATTACTAGTTACTTTTTCGTCCCAGCCCCAGCACTGGTGGTCTCTCTCTCTCCTCACCTTTGTTGTCTCTCAGGGTGAAGTTCATGTTCCCGGCGGCGGACGAGGCCAGCGCGAAGTAGAAGCGATGTCCGTTGGGAGGTTCGTCCTTGTCCACGGCGCTTATGGTCTGGATCACCTGAGGACACACACACACACACGTTCATGAGCGGTGGCCTTAATCCCTCCTTCCTTGTTCGATTGACTGTTACTAGGCTCTATGAATGTCGTGTTTCCGTGTCCACACGACGCCGTTTACCACAGCAGTCCATCCCATCGCCGCCACTGTGACAGTTTTGCGTCGCTTTCACTCCCGAGTGGATTAGCACGACGCGCAGCGATAGCGTAAATCTCATCCTAAGCGACGTGCAAATGGTGTGAGTAAAATCAACCGTGGGTTCTTTGATTCATGGAAAGATTTGTTTTATATCATTGGCCCGTTGGTTTTACATCACTTATCACTTGGAGTAAAGTGCTTATTTGGCAAAGAGCTTGGCAGCCCTTTTTAGAGATGAGATTTTCTTTTTCATGAATTGCTCTGTAAGTGCTTATGACAGGCGGACGGGCGCAGGGAAATGCTTCGTCTGGGAAGGATGGTGCTTGGCCCTTTTTCTGTGGTGCTGGCAAGTTATATGGATGTGTTTAATAATAATCTTCAATTAAATTTCAATACTCTCTTTGATTATTACATTTACAGTACCTCCCCTTTTGGTCTCTTGATTTTTTTTGCACCCCGCCAGTTTGGAAAGAAACCCAGTGTTTCACAGCCTTTTAATGGATAGCGTCGGGGCATTACACATTTTGGCAGCAGAGCAGTAGATTGAGAACTTGTTATGTGCACTATGTATATTTTATATATAAAAAAAAGAAAAAACACATATACACTACATCGGGGTGGCCAACCCACGGCTCGTGAGCCGCATGCAGCTCTTTGGCTGGTTTCATGCAGTTTTTAAGCGGCTTCCATGACAAGCGTCAAAAAACGCTCTGCCTGGCGCAGCTATTCATTCCCTACCAGTCAACCGTAAACTGATTGGCCGCTATTCTACCGTTCCACGCGCCGTTTCATGGTGGTGATTGTAACGACGTAGTTCCACCCAGGGGCGGATTGGCCATCTGGAGTACAGGAAGTTTTCCCGGTGGCCTGCGCCAAGTAGTGGCCTAAACAGTTTTTTTTTTTGCCATGATCCAACTGCCATGATCCAAAATGCACTACTGGAACTTCCAAAATGCACTGAATGTGCTAGATGCTCGCCTGGAACATACAGATCAGAATGACCATTAATCTTCTACATTCTCTAGTTGTGTAAATTAAGTTGGGCTAATTCACATGATGAATATTTTACTCTTGAGGGTGTAAAATGAAACCAAATGGACCCGCAAGGGTCCGGTCCATTTGGTTTCATTTTTGCGCTCTCAAAGAGTTACATCTAGTTAACCAGCTGCTCCCCCCAGGGTGGCCTGGGAAAGGCAAAATTGTCCCGGTGGGAAAATATGTGCCAATCCGCCCCTGGTTCCACCACCACGCCGTTCCACTGTGGAATGGAGCGCCGGTATTCCGTTGTTGATCCGGTGCCGTTCATTTAGCCTAGCATGGCTTGATTTATCTATAGCGCAGCACAGCGGTATAATCGAGTGGGCTAGCCAGTTCATTGTGTGTGTTTGTCCGTGATAATGTTGTACATGTTGGGGCAGCAGAGCAGATACTGTACTTTTCTCTGCAGTTCATATTCATAGGGCAGTTATGGCTATTGCTGTGTGTCTGTCTCTGCCTGTCTGTCTGTCTGTCTGCCTGCCTGCCTGCCTTTCCCTGCCTGCCTGCCTGCCTGCCTGCCTGTCTGTCTGTCTGCCTGCTATTATAGCGGATCAAATTTGGAAGAGCTTTACCCATGATTGTTGTCTGCTGTACTGTATGCCAACAGTATTGTTCTGCCTAAATATACAACTTAACTGACTGTTGTTAGAATATGACTGTACTGGCAGTGTTTTTCTGATGTACTTCAGCTTATGTGGACGTAAATAAAGTAGTAAAGGTGTTGTTAGTAAAGTTAGTTACTGCAGGCTGACTGTGTGTGTGCGCGTGTGTGCATGTGCGTTTATGTGTGCGTTCACGTGAGGAAGGGATGGGTTGATGTTCATGTGCGTCTGATGTGGTTCTTAGTCTCTGACTGGTTGGCCACCCCTGCACTACATTGTGCAGAATGTCCCGTTTCAGCAATTATGATACACATTAAACACATTAAAAATTGAATGTAGGTAATCTATAAGCTGACAATGTGTGGCACTGCAGGACGCTGTGAGCATATACTGTACAGTAGATGTGCCAGTTTCCAATAGCCAACGTTTCTCTAGGGCTGTATGCTTTGTAATACACAAAAAAAAATGTAGTGGAGTGAAATGCACAATATTTGCCTCTTGGTATGTTGTGATACAGCCTGGTTTCTGCACTGCCCACATTCCTCTTAAGAGACACAGAGACCTTGGAGTAACAAAATGGTGGTATTTTATCATGAACATTAGTGAGGAACAATATTGGCAGATTGAAAGGTAAAGTGGTGCCTTTAAGCACTGTACTTTAAGACCTACTTTAAGAACATGCGCTTAGTTAGCTGAACAACATCATCACCTGCAAATACCATCTGAGCATGTTGTCACTGCGGGGCTTTATGTCTATAAGACGCTATAATCCAAAAAGAATTATCATACAGTCAAGGCTTTTCTTTCCGTTTTATCATCCGAGGTGCGGAGAATGACTCACGATGCAAATTGTCTGCGGGTTGCTATAGGCGAAAACAAACTAATCATGTTAAACAAGTATGGAAGGTTTGCTCTGCCTACTTTTTTCGACATGTAAAAACTTCAGAGGGATGAAAGAACAGCAGAAGTCTATTCTCCTTATTCTTTAGCGGCGCTGACAACCGTTATGGAAATATTACCGTCGAATCGCATTAGCACAACAGAACAATTTATTCACGCGCCACAGTACATCTGCATACCGGATCTAACTCTTTGCTTATGTAACTTTTAATGTACTTTCTTGAACTGAGAGCTTCATAGAGCCATCTGAAAAAAAAACAAGCTACATTAACCCATTAAACCATTCTGTACTGCTGTACTGTACTTGCAGTGTTTTTTAGCTTTCATTGAAAAATAGCAGGCGTTCACGGCTCATAGCCGTGAACGCCTGCTATTTTTGGGGCAAATATGAGAATGCAGCACAAATCTTTCAGGATGTTCTTTCAGAGGGAATATTTTGTAGACTCTACAAGTCTACATCGGACAAGTTTTTGGGGTGCATATTCATGTATTTCGTTTATGAAAACAGCTCTATTGAACGGTCATTCCGTCTGTGGGTGTGTTTTTACAAATATAGAACCAGACTGTTTTTGAGTGGTGCAAGGCCAAGGTGTAAGGTCCAGCTTTGTTAATTTAATTCAATTCATTTTAATTTAATGGAGCAGTATTGGCACAAGGAAACATTTGCATGCCAAAGCAAGTAAAAACTGTTGAAAATGGGTAAAGTATATACACAGAGTATATAAATTATATACAGTTGTCACCTGTAAACCCCTCCATATACCGATATACATACTGACAGGGGGTGTTGTTTCACCAATACAGAGTACACACACAGCACCACTCATTTCAATATTTTAATATTTTTCACTAATTATGAAATGCTGCATTTTTCTCAAACGTTTTCATTTCAAAGACCACCATGAATCCAACGTAAGCGATAGTTCATGGAGACACAGAGGGCAGAATGTTTATTTTATAATACTACTTATTCTCAGTCAGTAATTCATTGTATTTCTTTAAATCAGCGGCCTCTCTCCATGTCACTCACGCCCACATTCAATCAGGTGTTCTTTATAAGCAGTCACTACTCTGTCCTCAGTCTTCCTGCTAGCTGACTCCATGTCCGTGTTCAGATGTCGGCGTTCAATTTTCCTCCACCTCCCCGGCCTCCTCCCTGCGGCACTAGTTCTGAGTGGATGATTACCGTAATTGCCGGGTTATAAAGCGCACCTTAATATAGGCCGCACCGGCCAAATTTAGCGAAAAAATCAATTGTGTACATATACAAGACGCACTGGCCTATTAGCCGCGGGTGTTTTAATGCTTAATTACCATATGTAAGGGTTCTTGCACAGATGAGATTGTCGGCAATTCTCAAACAATGCTGTTTGAGAAGCATCCTTTTTATTATTTAAACGACTACAGAACTGCACGCGCTGTATGTAATTAACGCTAGAGCCATAGACCAGGGACGGATCTAGGCATAGACATGGGGGGGGGGATGCCCTCTAGACGCCCTGACTGCCCCACCAAACATGACGGAATGCAAACAATGAAAACTTCAAAGATATTTCAAATCAAATGCTTATAGCGGTAGTTAAACCTTGACTAACTCAATTGTGGCACCACTAAACCAACTGCCATTTTCGGCTGCACCCCCGATTGAGAAATATTACATCCAGGCCTGGCCATAGAGTGTAGCCGGAGATACGCAACTCCGATCACTTCATGAAACCAAATGAGCGCTTGGGGGTCCATTTGGTTCATGAAAAAGGGTAGCCTACCGTACATCTGGTTAACCAACTGTCCACCATTTAGCTGTGGACCACCAGGAATCCTCTCAATGTTTAAGACGCTCGACGAGGCGTCTTTATTGCCGCCTCCACGGACCCCTCCTCCTCCTCCTCCTCCTCCTCCTCGCGGTGGCGGCGGCGGCTGCTGCTGCTGCTGCTGCTGCCGCCAGCCTTTCTAAACCCGTTCGTGGATGTTTTTTTTTTGACACTTTTCCACGCAGTAAGGATCCACTGGCAGACTTGATAAAAAGTTGCTTTCAGCATGTTCCTCGCTCTGGTGGTGCGCGCGCTGGTGGCGCCAGCTCCTCGGAACGACAGCGCGCGGACCACCACCGCGCGCTGTCGTTCCGAGGAGCTGGTGTCTCCGCCGCGCCGCCGTTCCTCGCGTTGGTCCGCCGTCTAACCATTGATTCATTGATCCCAAGGCTACGTGCAGCAGATAGATTTCCTTATTTTTCAACCAGCTCGACTGCCTTTAGCTGCGTTGTATGCACTTCTTCGTTTGCTTTTCATGATGCATTTAGTAGTGTCTGTCTTAGCGAACTGCCTGTGCCCTGTCCCCCTACATTTCCTGCTCGGACCGGCTTAAAGATGGTGTGCATACCGTGCATTTAGACTTAGAACGCCGGGCCTATAGTGTTTGTTAGCCGTAAACATCCATACATTGGCCGCACCGCTGAATAAGCCGCAGGGTCCAAAGCACAAGAAAAAAGTAGCGGCTTATAGTCCGGAAAGTACGGTATGTGATGATCATGGTTTATGGATTATAGCATATTGTGGTGTCTATGTCTGTTATCGGTATCTGTGATCATTATGTGTTCTGTGATATGTTCAGTATGTATTTATGTTCTGTATATAACAATGAATTGTAACTATGATGTAATGTCTTATGTCTTATGTTCAGGGGGGTTGTTAATATCAGAGCTGTGCCTCGGTGCACAGAAATCTGAGATATCAAATGTGATATCAGACCTATGTCTCGGTACATAGATTTGATATCACATGAGCAGAGCCACACCGCCATACTAACATGGAAAAGCTTTGCAATAAATGGTCTGTGGTCCTTCTGAGCCAAAGTGTGTCAATGAACTCTAAGTTAATATATGCACACATCCTCCAGGGTGTGGAACCCACAAGGACCCATGAAGGGTACAGTACCCGGACCATTACTTTGAGAGTGTTCTTAGCAAGCCACCGTGCACAATAATAATCACCACCCTACCGCGTTTGACCAGAACGGAACCGAGGCTTAATTATTATAATTGACAATGGATTTAACAAAGCCGTTCCAATTCATTGCTGCCTGGTAGCAAAAAAAACGGCGCTGTGCGACTGGCTGTTGCTAGGTGACACGTCATAACTAGGTAATTACTTTAAGTGAGGGATAAGGTGAAGTGATTGACTGATTGATTGAGTTTGATTAGGGTATTCTTTTCTGATTTCTGAAGGGATTTTCTTTGTGGAGGACAAAACTTTTGGTACGCTTTGTGCATAAGTAGGCCATTTATGGTCTACTCATGTGCTTTTCACATGCCAGTTCGCATTGGTAATGTATTTTTGAGTCATGTTTTGTTTCCTGAAATGTTTTAATTTTAGTTCTAATTGAGTAAACCTCCTAATGACTACATCTTCCATTGATATGCTATGATATATCTTTTTCGCAAGCAAAGTGAAGCAAGAAAAATAAAAATCAGATATACCACTGAGTCACCTGCAGTCAGTAATTATGCAAATGCAATTCACAATTGATTTGAGCACGCACACACACACACACACACACACACACACACACACACACACACACACACACACACACACACACACACACACACACACACACACACACACACACACACACACACACACACACACACAGTATGCATGCTGTATACACATGCCTTTGCCGGTCCTTTCATTCTCCCTAAAGATGAAGCCGCGTACAACTCCGTTCTCTTACATCGGCTCAATCTGACAAGAGGCAACACGTGTAAACTCAGAGCCAACCCTTTAATCCTGTGATTTATCGGCTGTGCCTTCCCCTCTCACTATAGCAAACAGCCACGGCCCACCGCCGTCGCTGACGCTGCCTCCGTTAATGTCACTCGGGAAGAATTGATGCCTCCGTACCCATGTCATTCCTTCCCTCCGTCTCTCTGTGCTCCAGCCATTAGAGAATTCCCCCCACAACTACTAAAGAAAACCTTTAGGAGGAGTGGGCCTGGCTGCCATCAGAGGCACCACTAATGAAAGACATTATACATTACAAAGTGAGTTGATTTAAGGATGATTTGCTGTCCTCTTTTCCTATCTTTCTCTCTCTCCCCTGGTGCCTGGGCAGCCCCACAGGAACGAGGAGGAGAAAAGAAAGGGAAAGAGAGACCAGGGCATACCAGGGCCCACTATTTATTCAGAATTTCAGCCACTGACCACCGTTTGATGACATTTTAGTCTCCAAGACCCAAAACTAAAGATTTATTTTGTTTTTGTCCACAATTCCAGGTGGATTTGGGAAACAAAACAATCAAACATACAGATCAAAATGACCATTAATCTTCTACATTCTCTAGTTGTGTAGACTTGGGGCTAATTCAGATGATGAATATTTTAACTCTTGAGAGTGTAAACATGAAACCAAATGGACCCGCAAGGGTCCATTTGGTTTCATTTGTACGCTCTCAAAGAGTTACACCAGGTTAACCAACTTTCCATTTTCATTTATCCTAGGAACCAAATGGAACCCTCTCAAGGACCAGTGGTTGAAAACCACTTCACTACTTTTCAACATATCTTCATATAATAGGTTCGCATTAATGTATATGATAAAATACTATGGAGTGATTATCATGCCTTTAATAATTCGTAACTGTAATTAATAATCCGTAACTGTAATTAATAATCCGTAACTGTAATTGTGCTCCGTGTCTCTGCAAAATAAATCCAGTATTAATCAGTATCTGTAATTGTTTTCTGTATATCTGCAAAATAATCCGTGTCAAATTTCACAGGTGTAGAAAACAATTTTGCAGTGGTGAGGTTTTATTTTTTGTATTTGCAGCTTTGAATCACTGCAAAATCGTTTTGTCCCTCTGCAAAATAAATATTGTGTTCTTCAACTCTTGTGTTTTGCAACATTGTAAAAGTATTCGGTCTGCGCAACAACGACTGCGGCAACATCTGCTGTTCAAGTACAACACCACACATCTACAGTTTAAAAAAACACGATTCAAAAAGTTACAGGTTTTTGGCAGCGTCTTCACTTCACCGCAGAGAGCCAATCAGCAGTTGGCTTAAAGGAAGCAGTCTCGCCAATCCCAGTCATTCATAATACATGAATATGAGATCCCATTGTTGGGAAGTAAAGAGGTCTAATGGCGGCTGCTCTATAGCCCAGCACAGCTTTAGTGATCTTAAATCCCTTTATTTTAGATCGTTTTGTGTAATAGTAATGCATAAACATTGCAGAGACTTTAGACGTTTCTGTACAATGGTTTAAAACTGCACGAGGGTATGCTTAAAGTATCTTATTTAAACAGGGACAAACTCGGACTGCAGTTTCTACCCCCCTCAATGTCGCCCATCCACCCTCTGACAGAGATGTGATTGCTGTGCTAGCACAGCATTAGCATAACTATAGCAGTTCTGACAACAGCTATGTGATTGCTGTGCTAGCACAGCATTAGCATAACTATCAGACAACAAAAGAAGACCATTTGGGGAAAACTCCGCTATTTATATACTATCGTTTTGACAGATACCATTAGTCTGTTGGCTTGTGTATAATCTAAATATCAGATAAACGTGCATTAGCAACGATATGTTTATAATCAGTGTTATTTTTAGCAATTCTAAGCTAACACATATAAGACTTCCGGTGGTGGTCGCTTCAAAATAAGACTACTCTTTATAGTTTTGAAAAACGTTCCATTTGCACACTTAAATGAGCATTCATTAAACAACGCACCATCATATTTACAAATAGGCCTACTGTGTACAAATGCATGTATAAATAACAAAAACGTTATAAATACATCAGTAACATAAAATGATATCTCCATGGATATCTCATACAATTCACTGGTAGACAGCTCGGGTTGCCATGTAGTGTCATGTAGTTGAGGGAACAACAAGCAAACTGGTCTATTCAAACGACTGTTACAGCTATAGTAATGATTCATAAACGGTTGGAGGTGTCAAGGGTGGTCCCCAAAACAACAGAAAGTGCTAATGTAATGGCCCATCACTATTTCCACTAAAACCTGTTTTACTTGCCTGGAGAGGCTGGAGGATAAAAGGTTGCTCCAAAACAGCAGAACTCACTTTATAGTATTTCTATACTTGGATTGTGTCATTTATTCACGTTTTATTTACATTTCTCTTAATTGTACTACTAATATTATTTAGATTACATTGCCTCTTATCCTTACTGTAACTCAGAGTTACACTTACACATCCATATCGGGTCCATTTGGAGGGGGGTCCCTGACCCCCCTCCAAATGGACATAAGAAATAAGAGTAGCCTTCATAGTATTGAAAGAAGATCCAATTGCATTACAGCGTTGAAATACACCTATTATATTTCAGTGTAAAATACTTAGATAAAAACGTTATCAAGAACATAAAATGATCTAAATTGATGAATAATAGACTACTATTCAGTAGGCTTGTTGAGCTTTTTAGCCCCATTGTAAATCAGAGCTACACATCCATGAGGGCCCATTTGGCTCCCAACTATTCATTTAGAAATGGAAACTCCCCCAGTCACCCCTGGGGGGTCCCCTGGACTGAGGATATTTGAAAATAGCTTATCTGCAAGTGTTGATCCTGATACAGGGACCCCCTCCCCTCCCCCCAGGGTCCTTAGGGGCAGGGCACACCCAGCAGAATGTGTATGGATGTGCAACTCTGAGTTACAATAGAGATAAAAGGCAATGTGCACTAAATAAGCAATGATTTTATAATATAAAGTGGGCGTCCCAGAGCCAGAATTGTCATTAAACCCAATGGGGGATGGGAGTCCTTGAAAATGAAACCGTTTACGAATTACGAATTACTATAGCTGCAGCAGTCATTTGAATAGACCAGTTTGCTTGTTGTTCTCTCAACTACATGGCACTACATGGCAACCGAGCCGTCTCCCAGTGAATTGTATGTATCCATGGAGATATCATTTTTATGTTACTGATGTATTTATAACGTTTTTGTTATTTATACATACATTTGCACACAGTATGTGTACAAATGTATGTGGGTGCGTTGTTTAATGAATGCTGAATGTTCGTTTAAGTGTGCAAATGGATCGCTTTTCAATACTATAAAGGGTAGTCTTATTTTGAAGCGATCAGCACCGGAAGTCTTATATTTGTTAGCTTTAATAGAATTGCTAAAATAACACTGGTTATAAATATATTGTCGCTAATGCACGTTTATCTGATATTTAGATTATACACAAGCCAACAGACTAATGGTATCTGTCAAAACGATAGTATATAAATAGCGGAGTTTTCCCCAAATGTTCTTCTTTTGTTGTCTGATAGTTATGCTAATGCTGTGCTAGCACAGCAATCACATAGCTGTTGTCAGAACTGCTATAGTTATGCTAATGCTGTGCTAGCACAGCAATCACATCTCTGTCAGAGGGTGGATGGGCGACATTGAGGGGGGTAGAAACTGCAGTCCGAGTTTGTCCCTGTTTAAATAAGATACTTTAAGCATACCCTCGTGCAGTTTTAAACCATTGTACAGAAACGTCTAAAGTCTCTGCAATGTTTATGCATTACTATTACACAAAACGATCTAAAATAAAGGGATTTAAGATCACTAAAGCTGTGCTGGGCTATAGAGCAGCCGCCATTAGACCTCTTTACTTCCCAACAATGGGATCTCATATTCATGTATTATGAATGACTGGGATTGGCGAGACTGCTTCCTTTAAGCCAACTGCTGATTGGCTCTCCGTGGTGAAGTGAAGGCGCTGCCAAAAACCTGTAACTTTTTGAATCGTGTTTTTTTAAACTGTAGATGTGTGGTGTTGTACTTGAACAGCAGATGTCGCCGCAGTCGTTGTTGCGCAGACCGAATACTTTTACAATGTTGCAAAACACAAGAGTTGAAGAACACAATATTTATTTTGCAGAGGGACAAAACGATTTTGCAGTGATTCAAAGCTGCAAATACAAAAAATAAAACCTCACCACTGCAAAATTGTTTTCTACACCTGTGAAATTTGACACGGATTATTTTGCAGATATACAGAAAACAATTACAGATACTGATTAATACTGGATTTATTTTGCAGAGACACGGAGCACAATTACAGTTACGGATTATTAATTACAGTTACGGATTATTAATTACAGTTACGAATTATTAAAGGCATGATAATCATTCCATAAAATACCACATTTTTTTCCTACTCACTCCGTCTCACCGGAGGGCTGTGGGCCATTCAAAAACCGCCCTCCAATGACCTCATCAATAAAGAATCCAAGCTAATAGAAACACTGCAGGCTTTTAGTTCCTGAAAAGTTGCAGTGCCACCGTTCTCCCAATAATAAAAATATAAATATTAAAAACAAAAAGAAAAAAACTGACGGATGATGATGATGTCATTGGAGGACGGGTTTCTGATCTGCCCGCAGGCCTCCAGTGAGACACGGACTGAGTAGAAAAAACGACCTAATATATGAAGAATCAGATATGTTGAAAAGTGGTGAAGTGGTCCTTGTGATACGGTGATACACTTTGCATATAATCAGTCAAAAACACCTTTAGCGAAGACCGAGTTAAAGGCCTGCTGATCTGGCCACGCCCCTTTTATTTTTATTGTAGAACACATTTTGGAAACGCACATCCATAAACATCTTGAAATGCACCTTTTCTAAAAGTATCTCAGTTAGGCTAGCGTTGCCTTGTTGCGTTTTTAAGTGTACCGCAGTTAGGCTAGTGTTGCCTCGCTGTGAATTGAAATGTACCGCAGTTAGGCTAATGGCTGCCATCAGAATCGACACTTGACACAGACGAACATAAGGGATTGACCCCGATATTGAAGATGGTGTGTTTAGAAACGCATCACAAAAGCCAGCGTGCTAAATGCTCCTCAAAAACACGATCGCCATCAAAGCGCCGCTGCAGCGCATGGCAACGTCCTTAACAAACTCAGATCAAGGTTCTCGTCAGTCCTTTGTAAAGAAATATGAATGAAAAAAGAACACACACACACAGGTGTGGCACGAACCCCAGCGATTCCTAAAAGCACTTAGGAAAGAACAAAAACAGAGATCACACGTCGCGCGACACACTTGCCGCAACCCCCGCAGTCTAGTGACCCGAGACGCAAAGAAGAAAAGATAAATAAAATAAAAAGAAGCCGCATGCAGCCCCGCTCCATCAGCATAATGGGGGACATGGTTTATCAGTTGTCGGCCGTGATTAAATGTTGCTGGTTACAAGCTGTCAGGTAGAGCCGGGCGGTGGGGAGCTGCTGTAGGTGGCAAAACGCTGGGAACTGCCAATTATTAAAACTGGCAGCTTGAGTGAAAAACTCATGAATATTTTACTCGACTATCTCTCCACCAAATGGAAACACTTGCACTTTCATCAACGGAAAGCCTATCATAAAAGGACACACTTTTATCTATAGTGCTGCTGCGTATCACGCAAACACGAGAGAACGTAGCGTATACACGATAACTGCGAGCGTCGTCGTCGACGACGGCGGCGACGCAGTTATCATATCACGCGCAACACAAAGGTCATCTGGTATCGGCGGGGCAACAAGCAATTTGTCTCGCCCAATCTTTCCGACGTGAGAAACGCCATGTTTCCCCCGATGAGAATTGAGGTTTGAAGAGGGACTGATGTTCAAATGGAGAGAGTGCCTGAGTGAAGGAACGCTGCAGGCTGTGACATGACCAGGGGCGGATCTAGGCAGGGGCATCGGGGAGCAATGCCCCCCTAAGTGCCCTGACTGCGCCACTAAACATGAAGGCATGAAAAACAACCCAAGATATTTCAAATGAAAGTGCTTATATTTAAAATGATTTGAACCACTACTACTGCTACTAACTAACTACAGCTCTGGCACCACTAAACCAACACAATTTCATCATTGAAAAGAGAAAACTCTCTGAGTCAGACTTTTAGCTTTATGCATGCTGCGTGTCTGTTGCAACTTCAACAACAACTGATGTTATTATTTATGCTTTACTTGCCTATTAAAAGTCCTGTAACTGAAAATGGCATTGGTGCCGGCTTCATCGCCCGTGGCGCTTTGCGCCACGGGCGATGAAGCCGCACCAATGCCATTTTCTCCTGCCCCCCAATTGGGAAATGTTACATCCGCCCCTGGACGTGACTATAGCCGACCGACCTGCTCACATAGGCACCAAGCTTGTAGCTCAGCGGCTGCAGTCTGCTCAGGGGAAGAGTGAAGAGATAAGAGTAATATTGCCAGTTCAAACCCGGCTCCCCCTCCAGAGCAAGACTCTGAACACACCCACTTCCTGCACAGAACTGTTGTGGCCAATCAGGACACAGGATGCAAAAAATGGGGTCGAATTGCATCAAAGCGGCATGGTTTTACCCCGCCCCTGTAAACAACATGGAACATTGGACACACAGCTATTCCAGACTCATACGTACATCAGGGGTTTTCACACTTTTTGATACCAGGGCCCACTATTTATTCCGCATTTGAGCCACGGACCACCATTTGATGACATTTTAGCCCCACAGACTAAAGACTTAAAGATTTCGTAAACAAAACAGGCAGACATACAGTAGATCATAAGTGGCCATTCTTCTAGTATAGACTAATAGTCTATACTTGGGCTAATTCAGACGATGAATATTTTAACTCTTGAGAGCGTAAAATTAAACCAAATGGACCTTCATTTGGTTTCATTTTACACTCTCAACGAGTTACATCTGCTTAACCAACTTTCCATTATTTAGCTGGCGACCAACTGGAAACCTCTCAAGGACCACTGGTGGTCCCCGGACCACTGGTTGAAACCACTGTCACACATGATGCGTCAGTGTCAGCATGAGTCTGACGTATGTAGCCGCCAGTCTATAATTTCTCCCGATGTGCAGGTTGGAGCCTCACCCCACTCATCTATCTAAACGCACCATTTTGATTTACCATTTTTTTATCTACCTTTTAGCATTTATATTTAGTTTTTAAAGTGCCAAAATGCATATAGAGACTGATGTGTTTCATTAAGCAATATTTAGCGATATTACACCGTAGAGGGTGTGCTTTACTGTGAACGGCGAGGCGGTAATAGGAAGAAGATATAGTCGAGTTCCGCCAGCATCACTGAGGTGACGCCTCACCTTCACTCAGAGCTAGATTATTGTTAAATCACTGCATAACAATTAGAGCATATCAAATAACTGTGATTCTGTTCAGTGCTTGCCTGTTTTCGCTCTTATGGTGTCACATCAATACATACAGCATGTCATTGTGATCCAATAAGATTGACAAGTTATTCTTTTTTATAAAATCTCAAAATGGGAGTCCCGTACGTGGCTCAAATGGTAAATGGTGCATTTTGATTACATTCACCCATTCATACACACTTTGTGTCTCGGATCCCATGCAAGCCAGGTACCAACCAGCACATCAGTAGTGCACTTTGACATGTAGCCTACTGTAGACAGGAGGAGCCGGGATTCAAACTGTCGACCCGTGGATCACTGAGCGACTGCATGCTGCTCTACCTCCTGAGCCCAGGGCGGATCTTGACATGGGCATGGGGGGGGGCAACTGCCCCACCAAACATGATGGCATGCAAAACAACCCAAGATATTCCAGTGCTTATATTTAAAAGTATTTGAAACACTACTGCTACTAACTAACCACAATTGTCTCACCACTGTCTGTTGCAACTTCAACAACAACTGATGTTATTATTGATGCTTTACTTGCCTAATAAAAGTCCTGCAACTGAGACAAAGAGCATCTGGAATAATGAATGTAAAAATTGATAAAGAAAAATATAATGTATCTATGTGAAATGTTATAATGTATACCACAGAAGTGAACCTTTCGAGCACGTTTTCTCAACCCCCGCAATGCTCTAAAAACTGGAGTTATGATTCCTTGCTTTCATAAGAAAATAAACTCCAATAGTGTACTCGCTGTTTGTCAAGGCAGGTCTCCCTTTAGAGGAGCAGTGAATGTGCAGTAACCTAGCAATCATCTCACCCTGAGTACCCCGAAGTCTTTGTACCAGATTGTTTTGTTTACCAAAAAACAATGGCGAGAAATGTTCATGGCCTTTTTTCCACCAAATATCCAGGGAAAAGAAATACTAAGCTATGCTGCCGAAAACCTGTCCCTCACTCACTCACGTCAGACACTCACACAGACATTTCTGCCTGGATTTAGGCATGCCCAAATGTTGCTATGCACACACTCCATATTTGATGCTAAAGGCAGGGCTGACATCTACAAGGCCCAGGTCAGGAGCACCATAGAGTACTCCTACCTGGCTTGGATGAACAACTATCTGACCACTCTGAGGTAGCTCTACCTCATCCAAAAGAATGCCATAAAATCATCAGGGCAGATGAGGAACGTTCCCTAACAGGCAGTACGCCATCAGCAGTGCTTAATTTGAAACTTGCGGGGTGCCAGAGCGCACGCTCATGCGTGTACGCCCGCTGAAAAGTCATTTTTTGGCAGCACAACACACACACACACACACACACACACACACACACACAAAGACACAAAACATAGGACGTACTGTACAGACAGTGCAGAAGCAAGCTCACAACAGCCACTCCAGGTGGTGGTGGCCACCGGAGTTGGGCAGAGAGCAGCTTGTGTACATGTGCTTGTTACAGTAGGCTAAGGCTACTACTTCACAACAACATTGCAATATCGATGCAGGATTTATTCCTGTTTTTGTTGTTCTAGCACCTTTCCCCCAGTCAAGGAAGAGAGTGGCGACACTGCCGTTGACTCCAGATCTAGACGGCTTGCTCAGGCAAAAATGATGTGAGCAAAGTGAGCCATGCTGGAATGGTGTTTCGAGCATATTCCGGCACAAATAAAGCCCTCAGCAAGCCGAGTCATTGCAGAACAGTTGCGGCAACAATTGTACTTTACAAAATGCATAACTTCTAACTGTCCAGCGGACCTCAAAGCTCTGCAACCACTACCAAGCTCACATCGTGGGCTGAATCACCACAGAGAGTACTACCAAGCCATGCACGCTCTGGAAATCCCCAAGTCAAACCACCAAATGCCTTGACAGGAGCTTCCTCCACTCTGCTATAACCACATGGAAGGAACAGCCTTCCCCCTGCGGTCGTTGGAGACACTACATCTGACGGTTGTTCATGCCTTCAAGAAGAGGCTGAACAAACACCTCCTCAGTATGTGACTGTAATCCCACGAAGCTCAGGGACTAGTGCTGTTCATCCATCATTCAGTGTTCATATCCCCCTGTCTGTCTGAGTAGCTGTAGATCATTCATACGCTCTTTGAATGTGTTTTCTTAAAGTCTGTATCTGCTAATGTTTAAAGAGGGGATGCTGTGATTTTTGTATTTTATTTTATTTTATGTTTTTCAATTTTGTACATGTTTAAGAGGTACTTATATAGACCTCTTGGAGTGTTTTGTATGTGCAATGATGTCTTTCCTTTGTATTTAGGATTTCTTCCTGGAGGCTGAAACCTTTCCAGTCAAAAGTGCCAATGAAAAAAAAAGCATTATAGTGACATCACATGTTCAGCCCCTCCCCTAACTCTACATTTTTGAGTTGAAGTATAATATAAAACTAATATAAAACATAAGGCTAAAATATGACCAAAACAAAAAAAACAAAAAACAAAACAAAAAACTCATGACTAGACTGAAATTGGTCCAAATCAATGCATTGGTTTAGACTACACATCCACTGCTCCCCTGAGCTTCTGATGACACCTTGAATACTGTTTCCAGGGGCCGGGGACCGGCTGATGTGACACAGAACCCTGTGTAGCTTTCTCATAGATGTCCTTCCATTTGATCCTGTACAGATCCTGTGTTACTGTATATTGATGTTTTGTAGGTGATACCTCTAAATATGATAGCTGTGTACACAGGGGTCACACTTTTCCATGAGCGTTCTGCTTTCAGGACATTGTGTGCCAGCTCACACCTGTATATCAAGGCCAAGTCATTACCATACTGTATTTTCACCTCGACCGCAGGTCACAGATTACTGTGAAATACCGACAGTACCTGTCAGTACCTTGGTCAGATATGTGGTCGTCTGCATTTATGAAGATCACACGGAACACGCTTCATGTACCAATAAGAACAGACAAAGGGCAGAATTCTCAAATGCTATGGTGTAGCCAGGTAGGGTGTAAGTCTTCTCATTGGCTGCATGGCCTTGTCGTAGGCACCAGACCTGGGCCTGGGCTTACCAAATAATTACCCATAATAATTAAAACCAGCCATCAAGAGCAGGTGATTTCCAGACTTTTTGAATTGCAGGTTTTAATTATTCTGTCTAATTATTTGGTAAGCCCAGGCTCAGGGCTGGTGGTATAGGCTTTTGGCCCATCACAAGGCCCCGGACCTGATTTGCTGCCTTTGCAGCCAATGAGAAGACTTACACCATACCTGGCTATACCATAGAGAATACCAGCCAAAGACTCTACATATTTTACACATATCGTTCCGCACACATCGAGATTTGACAAAGCCATTCGAATTGAACGTTTTCCCCCTCTGATGCTTGGTGACGTTCCATCATGTCTGACTGGTTGTTGCTATGTTTACAGGTAATGACTATGAGTAAGGTAAAGTGTAGTGATCGAGCGACAGAGTTGGATAATGAAACATAATAAAGTACAACATAATGGTGGTTACAGTAAAAAAAAAAGAAGAAAATGAAGGGCATTTTTCTTGAAGAGGAAATTACTTTTCTTCTTTTTGACACAGCAGTGTGCTGATGACAATTGAGCATGCTGGGTCAAAGTGTCGCTCTGAGTCAACCTACGGGACACAAACCCATTTAGACCCGAGGGCCAGTTTTCTGAAAAAAACAAAACAAAAAACAAACTATGTTTCTGTGTCAGTAGTTCTCAATCTGTTTAAAGTCAAGGACCGCCGACCGCCATCTGAAAACATGCTGTTCCAGGGACTCCTCTAGAATGAAAGCTTTGAGTTAAAAACAGCTTGCTCTGAAGAAATGCAGTATATATTCAATAATTTGTGCCATATTTTCATGATTTTTCAAAAATAGAACTTGCATCTGCTATATTTTAATAACTAAAGTATAACCCAATGCTTATAGCTTTAATATAATGTTTCTGCCCCACCACCAGCAATGCTATATGTACTCATAAATTGCTCTGATACTTTTTTTTTTTTTTTTTTTTTTTTTTTATAAACCAAAGTTACAGAATACGCCGGAGGACGTCTTGATGCCAAAAACCCGCCTGTGTATACCTGACCCCCGGAGGCATATTTTAATTATTACAACAATTAAAAAAAAAAAAAAGTAATAGTATACCAGGGGGAGTTGGGAGTGCTGGCTAAAATATTCTTTGTTTTCTACTTGGAGAGTCTTTTTGTGGCTTCAAGCAGCAAACTGCTGTTTTTGAAAAGGACCGAGTCAGCTCAGTGTTGTTTGTTTCTACTATGTAAATAAACGGCGGCGGCGGGGGCCATTATGACTGTCAGCCAGCGGTACACCTCCTCGCAAATTGACTCTGTCTGTGTGGCATATCCCTCTTCATCATATTATGCAGCATAGACAAGTGTTTATACTTTGGTTAAAAGCAATGACAGTATACGTGTATGTTTTTCTAAAACAGATTAATTTTGTTCAATCACAGCTGGCAATTAATGAAGTCATACACCAATGACAGCTAGTGTTTTGACTAATATTCCGAGACCCACCCGATTTTAGTCAATGGCAGTCAATTTGACTCTTAGAGGGGGTGTGAAAAATACATTTTTCACACTTTTAGGCCACAGCTGTGGTCATTATATACAGTATATACACGATTTTTAATTACTTCCTGAAAACGAAAATGTGCTGTGTGATCCATGAATCCATTATTAAATCTGTTTACCAGCTCAGTGGCCTTGTGGTTAAAGTGTCTGCCCTGAGATTGGGAGGTTGGGGTTCGATTCCCGGCCGGGTCACACCAAAGACTCTAAAAATGGGACCCAATGCCTTCCTGCTTGGCACTCAGCATCAAGGGTTGGAATGGCGGTATTAAAGCCCCTGCGACATACTAGCGTCATGTCCAGCGGGTGTACTTGTACATCAAGCTGCCTCACGCAACAGAGGCAGGAGATAGGCTCCTGACCTATATGGACCTCTATGGCTCAGCTGGGTCTCATGACCTGTTTATATCCCATTCCTGAATCCTCCACAAACACAGGGTGTCTTAATTACTGTCACAAATAGTCCGTTTTTAATACCATTCTGGCATCGAGACAGTGTATTATTGGGTTTAAACTCACCTATCACGTTAGAATATACAGCATATCTGAACATATAGTGGTAGAAATAATCCACATAGCAATACAGCAGCAGAGCTGAGGGACGTTTGTATACATCATGCGCCACATGTAGTATATAGCTCATCGTACAGCTCTCAGTCTTTGCGCCCCATAGCCTGAAGGGATGCAAGCTCTGATGGTTCAGAAACTTCAGATCAGCGTTTCAGGCTGGAACTTCAAAATAAAATGCCCTCCATTTCCAGTTCACCGCACCTTCTTTAACCGCCTTCTCAGTCGCTTCTAAGGCCAGTTTCGCAGCACGCACAGTTGCTCACGATATGTAAAGCGCCTTGGATGAAGGCGCTATATAAATGCACCATTTACCAGGAAACACCATAGAATAGCTGGCAGTGGTTAACAATTGGGATTCACAAGCTGGTTAAAACATGTGACTTAAAATATCAAATAATAATGATAGGAAAAAAAAGACGTCCTTGACGTGTAAAAGTTTGAAAACGACTGCTTTGATTTACATCAGCGGAAATCGAGATTGCAGCCTGTAATTGAAAGTGGAAGCGAGGCTATAAATAACCCGTGGCGGCGCTAAATGGGTGGCACCGTGTCGTTAGCACGTGTGCTATGACAGCTGTCACCCGGAGGTTGTTGTTGTCGTTGTGACAGTGAGCAGAGGCCAGCGGTTCTCACAAACACTCCCCTCCATCGTCTCTGTCGGCACCTCTGTGAAATCAACAGCCAAAACAACACGCCGAATTACTGACACCTGCACACAGCGTTGTGATGTCGCACGACTCGCACCCTACTGAGTTTTTTTAAAATATTTTTTTCTATCATTGCTGTCACTGCAGAAACTTTTTTATGTGTTTTTCTGCAAATTTAACATTTATTACATTATTTAATGGGAAGACACTAGGAGTTCTAAGCTTTATTAGCATGACTAGCATTATTTAGCATTATTAGCATTACTGTCCTAATGTCCCTTCATTGGCTTCCAGTTACTTTTAGAATTGATTTTAAAATTCTTTTAATTACTTTTAAGACCTTAGAAGTCTTGCCCCTCATTATATCTCAGTACTTCGTACTTTTCATAGCCCTCCCTGCAGCCTAAGGTCAGCTGGCAAGGGGCTGCTGAAAGTTTGTATGGCGAAATATGTAACTAAAGGTGAACGGTTTTTAAATCACTTTCAAAAACGTTATTTGTTCCAAAGGCGTTCATATAATTTCTTTTTACTGTTTTCTTAATTATGTTTCAGTTCACTTAATGACTAAAATAATCTGTGGGAATTAAAAACCCTAATTCAAAGTTCAAGCTGTATTCACTTTGGCAAAATACTTCTGGAGAAGAAAAATGCACCCAAAAATCGAAGGCATTTTGCTTCTATTATGCCCCAGTTTGTGTCTCTCCATCAGTGTTGGTTTCACCAATGACTGACAGATTGTAATAACTTAAATCCCATTAGCACACACACCCACACTCTTGAATCAAACACAGCTTGAATAATACTTTAATTTTGATCAATGAAGAACAATTAACAATTTGGGTGCAGAAGATTAAAAAAAAAGTGTGAGGGAGAGATTTTTATCAGAAAACACCTCACCTTTCTTTTACCCTCAAACCGGGATGGGAAACGTTCCCTCACTGCTGTGGTGAAATTGAACTCTCTTTATAAGCTTTAATATTCTAAACAAGATGTATGGTGAAGTCAGAAACGTGGACAGAACATGGCCATCAAGTTCAATCTGAAGCAGTATAGATTATAGATTCAGACTTTGTAAGGACATTTGTCGGCCCATAAACCAGGAAGATGGTACCCCTTCACACCAATGGCAGCAGAAACCATGCAAGATACTGACCAGCACATCAGAAGCAAGTGTCTTGCTCAGGGACACATCAACACTAACCTTGGGGGAAGCCGGGTTCGAACCAGCAACCTTGAGGTTACCATCCGATAACTGCAACCCATCCCTTTTTATATTCACTGAATATTATCCCTAAAATGACTGCACTCAACTGAGCATTTTGCTAAAAAAAATGCGGTTGTTTTTCACCGGAAAAGAGAGAGAAAGGTAGAAACATGCAGAAAGGGTCATCATGAGCGGGCCTCGAACATGTGACACACAGCCAGGCCCAACTCTCCGTCATTTAGCCAGGAGGACTGCCTGGAACCCCCCTCAAGGATAAACTGATGGTCACCGGAAAACAACTAGTTGAGAAGCGCTTCACGCTGCTGAGGAGGGGAGATGATGAGCTCTCTCCTCTCCAGCCTTCACACCCTGCAGAGGGATGTTGATCCTTGTTTTTTGTTGAAAGTCTATGCACACACATACAGCTGCTGCTGAAGGTGTGACTTGACACGTGTCATGTGTCATGTCAGGGATGCAACACCTCTAATGAACTGGAGATGGTGGGCATGCATTTTTACGCAGATCTCTGACATCCAAGCCACCACAAATGGGACTGAAGAGAGCGGGATGGGATTTCTTTTAGAACAGTGGTTTTCAACTAGTAGTTGAAAACAGTTGGTTTTCAACTAGTAGTTGGAAACAGTTGGTTAACCAGATGTTAACCACAGCATAAACATGAAACCAAATGGACCCGCAAGGGTCCATTTGGTTTGGAAGGTAGAAGATTAATGGCCATTTTGATCTGTAGGTTTGTTTGGTTTTTGTTTCCCAAAATCCAGCCCAGCCTGGGATTGTGGACAAAAGCAAAAGAAATCTTTACTTTTGGGATCTGTGGGGCTAAAAATGTCTCCAAATGGTGGTCCGTGGATCAAATGCTGAATAAATAGTGGGCCCTGGTATGAAAAAGGTTGAAAACCAGTGATTTAGAACAGGGGTTTTCAACCTTTTTGATACCAGGGACCACCATTAATTCAGCATTTGAGTCACAGACCACCATTTGACGACATTTTGGCCCCAAAGACCTAAAACTAAAGAATGCTTTTGGTTTTGTTGACAATTCCAGGCAGGATTCTGCAAACAAAACAGTGTAGACTTCTTAATTAAATAGTGCTAATTCAGATGATGAATATTCTGGACCCTTGGCGGGTCCATTTGGTTTCATTTTCACACTCTCAAGAGTTACATCTGGTTAACCAACTTTCCATCATTTAGCCTGGGGACCACCTGGAACCCTCTCAAGGACCACTGGTGGTCCCCGGACCACCTGTTGAAAACCCCTGATTTAGAACCATGGGTGGTATGCAGTGTTGGGTAGTAATAAATTCCGCAGCATTCTGCACACATGATGTAAAAGTAAAGGGGGGGACTTGGGGAATAATAAAGTAATTAAGGCTGTTGAAAATAACAAGTTAATTAGTTAATTAATTGTGATTAATCTGATTAAACATTTTAATGCAATTATCTCAAACTGTGCACACTGAGTCAGTCAACCCACTGAGCATTTTCTCATTGAAAATGAATTGTGTGTCGCCCTGTAAGCAGAGCCATAGAGTATAGCTGGAGGGATCTACAAGTATTGGGGGCCAAAGATCGCCTATTTTGATATAGTATTTAAGAAATAAACAGCTCTTTCTGCCCAGATTAGTTAAATGCTCAAATCCTGTAAAGGAAAACAGGCATATTTTGGACATACAGTAGTTTGAATGGTGATTAATCATTTAATTGATTTTGATTAAAATTTCTAATCATACAACAGCCATGAAAGTAATATGTAACAAATTACTTTTTGATTCGTATGTTGTTTTCAGTCATTTGCAACAGGAGGATGAGAGAGTAGCATTAATAGAGAAAGAAAATGCTGGCTTTGTGTGGGAGCAGTAATGATAAAACATAGGTTTTGACCATTTACTGGAAAGTGAGTTCACACTCAAAAAACGTTGTGAACAATCACAAAACTTGCGTTGTGAGTCGAATCCTACCATAAGGAATCACTGTAGGTCCCCATAAACATAGCAGCTTCACTTCTCCACAAGACGCACCCTAAAGATGAAAGCCCGAAATATACTGTATTACATGTTGTGTTGTTATTATGTTTACTGCTGCCCTTTCTTCGCCTGCAGGTCGGTCGGTCGGTCGGTCTCTCTCTCTCTCTCTCTCTCTCTCTCTCTCTCTCTCTCTCTCTCTCTCTCTCTCTCTCTCTCTCTCTCTCTCTCTCTCTCTCTCTCTCTCTCTCTCTCTCTCTCTCTCTCTCTCTCTCTCTCTCTCTCTCCCCTCTCCCTCTCTCTAATAACAAGAGGTTTTATTCTCAATGGGACTAACCTTCAGCGACAACAACAGAGATGGATGAGCATTCCAGTAGAAAACGCCAGTCAAACAGTAGCGCCCCGAAAGAGGGGTGGGGGGCTTGGGGGGTGTCAGTGGGGGTGATGGAGAGAGGCAGAGGGTGGCAGATTGGGGGCAGCAGTAAAATGCCAGCCATGGATGTAATGGGTTACAACCAAAAGTGATTGTATGGAGCGTGACCCCCTCAGGGTGCCTTGCGTGGGCGCGAGACCCCCACCCCCCACCCCCGTCCAACCCTATCATAACAATTAATAGCATGGACCACGAGGACTGATGATCCGTAACGTAACGAGGGGCTGGTCTCTGGAGAGAGCCGTGGCAGCGCCACCAAGACGCCCTTAATTATAGGCCCGGGAAAATGGCAGGTTATTGCTCCCTGATAATCTATTCCACACTGCCACAGAGCCCTGGCTGGCAAGACTGCTTATTTGTACTCAATCACAGCTGTGTGAACACAAACCACGTGTGTGTGCTTGCGAGCATGCACACGTTTAGTTCCACAATCTATTCTATTTTCAGGACTTTGGGCTCCAGGTAATCGTCTCTTAAAGGGTTGCAGCTGTTCCCCTCCAGACAGACAACTTGCTTCGTCCTGTAGATGATCCAGAACACAAAACATTCGTCGGGCTCAGGACAGGCCTGGCTAATGTGTGAGGGGGAGGAGGGGTTGTGTGGGTCGAATCAGCGATTTACCCAATCACAGCACAGCGGTCTCAAACAGTTTCACAATGAGCCAATAGAGTGGAGGTGAGGTGGAGTTAGATTCTGTTTTTTAAACTAATCTGTTTATAAACACAGTGTTTGTACACTGTGACTAGAATCCAACCAAACGTGGACGGAGGGGGAGAGGAAGTTTGGAGAAAAAACAATCAATTTTAAGACTTAATACAAAATTTCCACAGGGTTTAAAAAAATATAAAGTCGGATTAATTCTCCCACAAGTACATACGGTAGATACTAAGAAACATTCTGAGTCAAAACCTCAGTAAAATTATGCCTAAACCTAACCCTCACCTTAACCTCAGTTAAACTAAGCCTAAACCTTGAGGGAACATAGATCTGAGGGAACATAGACATGACGGTTCTCACTCTCACATTGTATACTCACGGTTTCTGTAGCACGCCTTGTTTTCGTTCACTGCTGCTGAGCGTGGACACGCACACACCCACACCACACACAATTACATAGAGCTGGTTTAATTAGGGAAGCGGAGGCTTGTACGGCGTGACAGGTTACACGTCTGCCGTCTACCTCTACCCAGTCTGACTGCTAACCGACAGCTGACAGCTAGTTGTAATTCAGACGGTGTTTTCACATTCAAAATGTCAACCCGTGGGCTGTAATAGTGACATTTCCATTTTGGCTCCTCTCACTGCTTAGTTAGTTCCTTCTAACGGCGCTAATTTCATAGACTAAGACGGTGATGAAACATTTTCGTGGCCTAGCATTTGTTTTCTCCATTGACTAAAACAACACAGAAACAATGATGACTAAAATGTAGGATGACTAACATTCACAATGTGTTCACAATTCACAACATGTTGATGGAAATAGGATGGAGGCTGGATAATATTTAACTTTTTGTTTTTGTGAAATGGTGATTGATTGATTGATTGATTGATTGATTGATTGATTGATTGATTGATTGATTGATTGATTGATTGATTGATTGAATAAATGAATGAGTGATTGACTGAAATATATTCTTTTAGTTTATTCAGCACCATAACAGCAACATGAAAACAATTGGGGCAGAGGTTAAGCTCTGGCATCCAGGCAGCGTGGAGTGTAGCTGTAATGAAGGCAATTATTTGCGCAGAAAAACAAACATGCAATTCGATTCAGAATCATCAAAGAAAAACTAGTCAAACAAGAATAAAATAACACCTATTCCCTATTGGGGAAACTGCTTTTCAGTATTTGTAAGATGTGTGAATAATCCTCTGAGCAGCGATATGCACACACATAGCAAATCAATCAATAAAGACATTACAATTACAAACGACTCTACTCTATAGCTTCTGTCACCAGTTCAGCTCCTGACTTTACAACCTAATTGCGAACGCAGTCAATCTTGAGTTTACAGTCTACATCTGAGGTTTTCAACCAATGGTCCCTGAGAGGAATCCAGGTGGTCCCCAGGTAAATGAAGGACATTTGGTAGCCAAATGGACCCTTATAGAGCTGTAACTCTTGAGAGTGCGAAATGAAACCATTTTATTTTCATTTTACACTATTTTATGCTCTCAAGAGTTAAATGATATTTAAACATCTGAATTACTTAACTATCAAGGATCTACACAATTAGAAAATGCAGAAGAGGGGGCACGCTGGAACAGTGGTTAGTGCTGTTGCCTCACATCTAGAAGGTCCTAGGTTCGATTCCCGCTAGGGTGCGCTGCTGTGGGTACTGGCGGCGTGTCTGCTCCTCCGCGTCATCAGTGCCCATACCCGAGGCGGGGTTGGTGAAAGACTCTTTCTGTGTGGAGGCTAGGGTAGATACCCTCACAAAAACATGCTATAGTCCTGGACTCTAAACTGCCACCCCCTGATCAGCCGGGGCGCCTGATGGAGGGGATGGGAACTGGTTGGAATAACGTGTTCCTTTCACAAGCTACGTCCAACCAGGGAAGCTCCCCCTGTCAGGTGAAAAGAATGCGGTGCGACTCCGAACGAAGCATGAGCCCAGTCTGCTGCCTCCCTAGGTTGGTGGAGGGTGTGTAGAGCCCAGGATCACACTAGGAATTGGCACTGGGTGAAAAAATGGTTTACAAAATCGTGGGATAAAAATTATAATAAAAAAATAAAATGCAGAAGAATTGTTATTTGGACCGACCTTTTGCCAGTTTATCTCTTAAATTGTCGACACAAACTCGAAAATCCTTAGTCAGGTTCGAAAGACAAAACTCAACATCAAGCGGTGAACAGTGGCAAAAATGCAGAATAAATAGTGGGCCCTAGCTGGGATGAAAAGGTTGAAAATCACTGGTCTACATAATCCGAGAACATAAAATAAACATTTTGATCTACATTTGCGTATTAACACTAACAGTACCTCTACCGTACCAATAGTCCCACGGCCTGGAATCGTGGACAAAATGCATTCCAGACGACAACAACACAGTCTAAGTTTCCGGTCGGAGATTGCAAAAATCTCATCAATCAGTGGATTCACGCGGCTCAATAATGTCGAATAAATAATGGACCTTGACATGAAAACAAAATCTTGAAAACCACCAAAGCTACAACTACGTGGCCTCTGGCATCGAGCAAAAGCAATCCGTCTGTCTGTCTGAACTGAGTAATTACAGACCTAGCCCCGGCCGTAACTTTTCCTTGCTGATGATGCTGTCATAGGGCCACGGCTGTTGCTATGGCCAGCAGTTATGCAAGCCATCTAAAGGCTGATTGTAAGTGATGGTGCTCTGGTTGCTACATCCTATCATTAGCTCTCTCTCTGGGCACTAATCTACCACACACTGACGGGAGAGAAGGGAACAAACAAACACATCATCTGTTAAAATTTCACATTCGGGTTATGTTAATTTATGTTAAGTTGCTGGTATTGGTGCTCTTTGTCACCGTCAGCCAGACACCTTGGATCACCGTAATATCTCATAGGCCTATTGCAGTGGTTTCAAACCAGTGGTCCAGGGACCACAAGTGGTCCTTGAGAGGGTTCCAGGTGGTCCCCAGGCTAAATGATGGACAGTTGGTTAACCAGATGTAACTCTTTGAGAGTCTAAACATGAAACCAAATGGAACCGCAAGGGTCCATTTGGTTCCATTTGTATACCCTAAAAAAGTCCTCAAAGAAAAATCATTAACACAACACAAAAACAACTTGATGATGTCAATATAAATAAAAAAAAAGTTCAATCATACACATCGATGCAGCCTGTTAACATCGGTCAGTCTTTCTGAGATGAACAAACTAATGAATAGGCCTACATCAATATAAAAAATATCGATTTTGAACCTGGCGATTCGATATGGATATCATGGCATTAAAAATTGCAATATATTGGCATATCGATTTTTTTACAGTATAGATAGATAGATAGATAGATAGATAGATAGATAGATAGATAGATAGATAGATATATAGATATATATATAGATATATACAGTATTATTATATATATATATATATATATATATATATATATATATATATATATATATATATATATATATATATATATATATGAAGAGTTCATTTGCAAACACAGCTAAATGCCATTTTGGGAAAAAATGAGCTGACTTTTGAAAATCATGGTTAAGTTAGCATTATATTAGAATATGAAATCCATTTTGTTGCAAAATCCGATATATCCCATTCTAAACGCCCTCAAGTTTCAGTTTGATTGATATTACTTGCAGTGCACAATAAAAAAGCAGGATTTGTGAACATTTATAAAAAACGGATTTACCTGTCTTTGCAAATGAGCTCTTCATATATATACACATGTTGTATATAGATGTATACTGTACTGTATATATGATCTCAATTATCATTATTAGAATCATTTTCTAATGATTAAAAATGATTCTAACCGTGAAGGAACCCAGAACCCAGAACTGTGTTTCGTAGAGACAGGGATTTGTCCAGCGTGATCTAGAAATGCAGGCGGCTGAAATTCATACATGAGCACCTGTGTGTGAATGCGGACAGGGCAGTTTGTGTTTTCTAAGTTGTTTTCTGGAGGAACCACCGGTGCTCACATCGTCTCGAAACATAGAGTAACGGATGTATTCTATGTCAGATAAAAAGTCCAGTTTGGGGCTCACAAGTTCATCCAGAATAACGCTGGGCAATTACTACAACATTTTCAGATCATACATCTGGCAGACAGAGCCAGTCAGTTTGATTGTGTCATTATCTACAACACAACATCATCATTTTAGACCATATATTGTCTATACCGTTTTTTGTGTTTGTTTTTCCTATGGTTTGGTGGTGCTGGAGTGTGAAATGTTTCACTGGACCTTACATCTGGAAGGACCACCCAGTTGCCACAGAGCTGCTGTGGTGGTCGGACACAAGGTCTACTCCTTTGGATTGTTCAATTCAGGTCAGATTCAAGTCCATGTCTTCAACACGGTGTCTTTAAGCTGGAGGAGGGTTCCCTGGGTGATAAATGGAGAGCGTCCAGTTAAGGTTCCGATCAGAACCTGTGTGGCAGGAGGCCACACAGCTGTGCTGCTAGAAGATGTTGTTTACCTCTGGGGAGAGTTTCCATACTGCAATGTGCTGTTTGCCTTTGATGTTGACAACCATAGGTGGTCCACACCCAATGTTTATGGTACTATTCCAGCAGCGATGTACAACCACTCGGCCTGCATCCTGGAGAAGGTCATGTTCATCTATGGAGGATGCACACAGCATAAATACACTAACGACATCTACAAGTTGGACACCACCACGATGGTCTGGGCTTTAATTAACATCACTGGCACTCCTCCACCTGTTTCAACAGGTCATTCTGCCACCATCATTGGTCATAAAATGTTTGTATTTGGCCAGAATGGGAGGGGAATCCACTACAACAACATTACAGTGTTTGACACAAAAACCAACACCTGGGGTAGCATGCCTTCTGGACACCTTGTCCCTGAGGTACGTAAAAATCATTCAGCCTTTGCCAACAATGGAGAGCTGTACATATTTGGTGGCTGTAAATTGTCAAACAAATACAGGTACTACCACAGTGATCTGTGGAAATTCAGTCCAGAGACCCTTTCCTGGAAGCAGGTTGAGCCCAAGGGGAAAGGCCCCGGTGGGATGGAAAGGATGTGCTGTTGCATGGTGGGAGAGCGTGTCATCATCTTTGGAGGTTCTGCTAACGTTCACTTCCTAGACTTAAATCCCAGGCTGAAGATGTTCTGCAAGCTAGCAGTCATTCAGCACGGCCTGGAGCAGTCAGCACTGCCGCATGACATCAGATGGGAACTGGCAGCCATGACAGCAACACAAACTAGAATTGCATGCTGATGACGAGTGACAACTCATTGCACGTGACCTTTTCATGGGTCCATTTTGAGGGACCCATACCAGAAAAGAACTGGAGACAATTGACCCGCCTCCGAATGGACCCGCTGTTATTATTAGAATTCCCCCTGCGAGTACGAGACCGGAAAGCACTGAGGGGGTCTGAACTGAAACCCGAACTGCCCTGCCAATTATAATGTATGAGAGACGGTACCGACAAAAAAACGAGTACTGCAGACTGTGGACGGTCAACCTTCGGTCATCCCTCAAAGTAGGCCTACTCCAATTGGCTGGTTTAGATGGTGACGTAATCAAGAGACCTTTATAAGTAGTGCGAGAGAATTATCTCCCCTTGGTGTCGGGGTATTTGCTCTCTGCTCGCTCTCTCCACTCACACACAAGTAGGCCATTGCAAGTTTGCACATTGCACACAATATAGTTAGTTAGGGCTGTTGAAAATAACTAATTGATGCCATTAAAAACTCAGTTTGTGTTTTTTTCTGGAGGAACCACCGGTGCTCACGTCATCTCAAAACATACAGTAACGGATGTAATATAATATATTGCGTATATTATGTTATATATTATATTAAAGTCCACTCCAAACCAACGAGTTTGGGCCTTTTTTCTCCTTTAGTCGTTCTCGACACAGCACTCGTTCATGAATCCATTGGGGCGCGTGTGAATAGAGGTAACACTTGCGCATTCGACCAAAATGTACCAATTCAACAAAGGTATCAATACTCTACTACATTCCAAATGTACTTGATTAAAAGTGCCAATGCATCAGCGTCAAAATGGATTGAAAAGACAAACGGAAAACTGCTTTGTTTTTTGTTGTCACAAGTACATCCAGAATTGCAAAGTGGGGTTGTCCTGATGATATTGTAATCTCTGACCGAGATGCTAACCTCACTGATGTTGTAATGGTGACGTGATGCTGCACTGGCCTCATCACTTGTGGTACGACTGCTGCTCTGAGTCCTAAAGCTCTCCACCGCTGTCTAGGTTTTCTAGGTTCATTCATTGAACCCTGTGGAGTAGAACTCACACTCTCAGCCGATACATACAGTACCCCCTAATGACTAGTATTTTTTGTAAATTGAAACATATATCATTTTTTTAATTTAAAAGAATAATATACAGTATATCATGCAAAACCGATGTAAGATCCATAATATTTTTCTTGTAAAGTGGCTTGTATGAAAGGTGTCACTTTCAAGAGTTTGCATATACGTTTTTCCCCCCATATGGGTGGTGACCAGGCAGCTAGGCACCACTATGGGTCAAAATGGTGCAGAGCTAGACCCTTTTTTTCCCCATCTGCAAGAAACCTTTTCCAGTGCCAGCAAACGTAACCCAAAATAGCCTGTATGCCCTCTGGCAGTACGCCTTGAGAAGTGATGTCTTCACTGACAACCTGTATAGTAGTGTGTACACACACACACGCACGTGCACGCGCGCGCGCGCACACACACACACACACACACACACACACACACACACACACACACACACACACACACACACACACACACACACACACACACACACACACACACACACACACACACACACACACACACGCAAGCAAAACATGTTTATTCCAGTGCCAATGCAGCAGCTCCAAAACTTTGGGGAGAAAAGACAAACAACAGCCAGTGGTGGGGGAGAAAGTACCACATTGTAGAAATAGAGCCTATAGCCTACTACTGTGACGACTAGCTAGGAACCCGCAATACTACCTTCATTTGAGTACATTAAAGTACCAAAACTGTACATGCAAAAAAAAAACACCTGTTTGACACAGTTTCAAATGTACAAAAGCACACAAATCCGTGTGTGTCTTGTATTAACAGATTTCGTGCCCTTGCAGAGCTACGTTGCGCGTTATCATTATGAAAAATAGTTATGACCGATGCCTCTTAGGTTGATCTACGTCTCTCTACGTCGCTTACCGTCGCCGGTTTGATACGATCCCAATGATAACAGCAGCGAGCAGCGACCGCATATTCCATTCAGAACAGACCAAAATAAGGGACGGACCAACCCGGAACCGGAAGTGTGTCGCCAACTAACTTGTCCGACAGGAAACGTGGACCGAAATATGAAATATGACTTTTAGATGAAAATCGCTGGCACTGGCTACCTCAGAAAATATGAAAAAGGGCTGGCACTGGCTGTGTTAATAATTCAAATCTACGAACCAACTAGAACGTCTTCAAATAATGGTAATGGGGATAATGTTACAATGTTTGCTGTTTTTGAGGTGTAGGAAAGCGGAAATAAAAGGACAGTAAAACAGAAATTCAAGACAAGCTATATTGTGCTGTAAGTACAGTTGTTGAGTATTAAAAGCAGGGGTGGAATTAACGTTTCCAAGAGAAAATGGTATGGGGGCGGGTAAAGCCGCACCCATACCATTTTCGGTTAAAACACTTCTATTAAGCAATTAAGCATCAATAATAAATCAGTTGTTGTTGAAGTTGCAACAGACACGCAGCATGCATAAAGCTAAAGGTCTGACTCAGAGTTTTCTGTTTTCAATGATGAAACGCTGATGGTTTAGTGGTGACACAATTGTAGTTCGTTAGTAGCAATAGTAGTGTTCCAAATAATTTAAAATATAAGCAATTTGAAATATCTTGGGTTGTTTTGCATGCCATTTCATATACTGAATGTACAGTATATGAAATTGACTCGAGTTTGGAAAAAAACACAGCAGTTTACGATGTTCCATAGGTCGATCTCTGCGTGGTTGGTTGGTTACGGACGGGATTTATCTCAGGTTGGAAACCTAAACGCCCTGTCTGCCCCACAAAACATGATGGCATGCAAAACAACCCATATTTCAAATATTTCAAATTAAAGGCCTTATGATTAAAATGATTTGAACCACTGCTATTGCTACTAATTAACTGCAATTGTGGCACCACTAAACCAACAGCATTTCATCATTTAAAACAGAAAACTCTCTGAGTCAGACCTTTATTATTGATGCTTTACTTGACTAATAAAAGTCCTGTAACTGAAAATGGTATGGGTGCGACTTCATCACCCCCCCACAATTGCAAAATGTACATCCGCCCCTGGGGGTCATACCTAAGGCACAGAGGAGGAAAAATGTGCGTACAAAACACCACAATCCCATTTGGCAAATGAAATCATTTGCCATTCCGGGCAACACCTTTCCCCACGAGTCCCCTGCTGACAAACAACTCGGAAACGCAAATGCAAAATAACTATTTAAAAGATCCTATAATGGCCATTTTCCAATAGCATGCGTCATTCTGATCAATCGTACTTATTCGGCTAATGCGCTGCCCCGCTTTTACCCTTCACCTCCCATTGTTTTTTCTTTTCTTTTTTCTCCAAATGCAGACAGCAGACGGATCGCTGCCGCGGCCTCACAAGTCATTCAGCCTCAATGAGGCCAAGTGCTAAAACGCTGGAAAAAATACAAATACAATGCCACACGCGCACAGGGGCGTTTTTGCCATTAGGCAGACAGGGATCTCCAGGGAAAATCTTGCCTGGGGATCCTGGGACTCCAATTTGCTTAGAAACGCCACTGCACACACATACACACCCATACGCACACACACTGATTTTGGTGAGAATAGAGAAATAAGCACACGGGCCTATAGCCTCGTACACTCGTAAAGAACAAATGTTATGTGTTCTGCCTGAGTGTGAACGCCAATGCAAATTCTGAACCACATCATGCAAACATTAATAGTACGTTGTACATGGAGTTGGCGGACATGTGACATCACCATTGCCTTCCTCCAATCATGATCGAGTGGTATGTGCTGTTCGGCTGTTGCACTTCCTCCCCCACTGTAGAGCGTGTGCATGTGCACATGTTGTTACCGGTGCAGACCAAATCACCCAAATCACTGAATAATACTCCTTTAAATGAGTGAACATAGCCTTCTCCTGAAAGCACACACCCACGCACGCACACACACACACACACGCACACGCACACGCACACACACACACGCACACGCACACACACACACACACACACACACACACACACACACACACACACACACACACACACACACACACACACACACACCTCAGAGCAAATGAAATCCATCTCCCTCTCTCTAGTCGTGATTGCAACAAACGGCACTTGCGATGGAATTTCTGCACGAGTGCCTGCCGTGATTGTCTTAATTACACTCAGGGCTCCTCGAAAATGAAGAATCAAACCGAGGCAGACAAACCGCACTCCGCCCCGGCATGAAATATCACATTAGTGTGCGTGATATTATTGTGGGAGTTATAATATGACCACAGGCAGAGTCAAGCAGTCATTAATTTCGCGGGCGTTCCCAGACAGTACGGGGGGTGGGGGGGACGTGTGAGTACAGTCTCTAATGAACGATGGCATGCCGCGATACCTTCTATTTAATCTGGAGGAATGGCGACTCATGCTAATTGGGACTATCTCCCCGGGACCACCTCGCAAAAGCGGCGCGAGTGGATAAGATCCACAGCACTGTTGGAGCGAGCAACAAGAAAAGACACTTTTTTAAATGGCTTTGCAAAGGCAGCAATGCAGGCGTTAAATGAGACTTTGACAGAGCGCAAGAAAGCAGTTCCCTGCCGTTGTTTTTTTTGCGCAAACATTTGAAGAAGCATCCGTCCATTATTGTATTGAAAATGTAACTAATTCAGCAGCTGCAATGGTTTCTCACGGTTGGTCGATTCTTCACATCTGTGAGTGAAAACGGCCCACAGTGGTTTGTATCTTTTCCAAACACAGTTCTTTTAAAGCAGCCACGGCCCCGCCCCTTCGCTTTGTTCCGGAAGTAAATTCCCCGTTGATTTTCCCTCATTGAGTTCTCAAAAAAGCATTCATTTAAACGCCTTTTAAGCTTCGCATGAAGGCAAAACAGAGTCGTGACTAATCACGACAACAAACATATATTACAATATTTTGGTCCTAACAAATAATTACAGTATAAAGATGAAAAAAAAGCCGTTTTTTCCCCCATCTTTCTATTTATTTGTTAGACTCACAACATTTTTTTTGTTTTATGTCTTTATGTAAATATTTTTTTGAAAAGTCTAATGAGGAAAATGAATGGGGAATTCTCTTCCTGAACAGGTGCTCTGGCATCACTCTATATGAGGTGATAAAAATCTCCTTCTTGGGATTACAATGCAAATAAAAAGTACATGAGCCGGTAACAGGAAGGCTTAGCCCAAATAATACTTGGCCCTGAGTAAAGACAGAGTTACGTTGACGTAAACTCTGTTCAATCAGTCCAATGGCGGCTCTATCATCAAGCTGTGTTTGCCCATGTTAATGGTTTTTCTTTTAGGGCGTTTTTTTTTTCTGAGAGTGGAACCAAAAGGATCTGCTAGGCTCCATTTGGTTCACATCAGTACACTCTCGGGAAAAAAAATGGAAATGTCCCACTTTTGTCCCTCTTTCAGGATGCAACAGCCCTCCCAAGAACTCAGTTTGCTGACCCCTCAATCTCGCAACATTTTGGCTGGTCCGAGTATCATTTGGGCCGAGCATTCGTATTCCCTGAGCCAGGGACTTATAGTGCCCTCTACCGATATTGACGTCAGACATCAGCGCTCTATATATAGCAGGCTGAGGATAGCCAGGGTGTAACCAGACACAGTAGTACTTCTCTGCTACAACACAAGCCTGAAACGTTCATTTCATTTCACTCCATCGTCCAGAAAACTGAAAGCCCATCGCTGCTGCAGATGTTTCTGGGACGGCCGTTGCCAAAGAGGCGATTGGTTCAACTCCCTAACCAATCACAATAGCAGCAAAGCAGACGGCATCGCTGTCAACCGGCCCTTGTTTGTGTTGAAACAAAAGATACTTTATGTCGGGGTGATGGTGTCACTAAAAGCACTGCCCTTACAAACCGCATTAATCAAAGAGTGATGTGCAAAGTATGCTCTATATTTCCTCGGCCAACAGCCTCAGTTAAAACAGGTTTACCGGCGCAGAGGTGGCCGCCATGCATGTGACATGGGTGTGACAGCATCACCAGGCTTGGACTGCCAGAAAATACAGTATTGACCGTGGGTATAGTGATTCAGGCTTTCAGGCTACTACAACAAAGCTATAGTTAAGTGCAGCAGTGTTTTGCCTTCGATATCTTACCTGGCCTGCCATGGCATTTTCACAGACCAGCGTCTCGTAATCGATGGCAAAGACCGGAGCGTTGTCGTTTATGTCCTGCACCGTGATGAGAGTGATTCCTTTTCCAATCTGGGTCGGGTCCTCTGAAACGACACAGAAAGACAGAAAGGTCATTAATGCAATGAGTGCTGCTGGGATGTCTTTCAAAATAGGAGCTCTAGAGCAGTGGTAGTCCTTGAGAGGGTTCCATGTGGTCCCCAGCTATGATGTGAAGTTGGTTAACCAGGTACCACAAAAATGAAACCAAATGGAACCTTGCAGGTCCATTTGGTTTCATGTTCACGCTCTCAAGAGTTAAAATATTCATCATCTGAAGATTGATGCACATGCTCTGTATGTTGCTGCCTGTTTTGTTTCTAAAATCATGGACAAAAGCAAAATAAATCTTTAGTTTTGGGGTCTGTAGGGCTAAAATGTCATAAATAGTGGGCTCTCGTGCCAAAAAGGTTGAAAACACTGCTCTAGAGTGATGGCAAATATGGCAAATTTTACTCTGAAATCCCCTCTGTCCCCTCCGTTCCGCCCTAAAAATGAGAAACAGGTTCATTTCCATGTTCCTGTCAGCCCAGGGCCAACAACAAGCCAACTCCTTTTTTTCCAGCAAACTTTGCCATTCACTCGGCCTTTAATAACAAAAAAAAGCCCAGGGCGTGTTTACGCACGCGGCGGCAGCGGCGGCCAATTTATGGAATATTGATCTCCCCTCATGTGTTTTTAATTAATCACAAAGGTCGAGCGAAATGAGGCAACTAATCCAAAAGTGCTGGCTCTAATGAAATAGCCGATGTGCCCATGCGGCGGGGGATGACATCCCCCTGGCCCGCTCCAACGGCCACGTTATCGGGCCAAGAGTGATCAGCCTGGCTAATTACACTCCGCCGTCGCAGGGAAACAAATGCGAGAGAGTTTTCTTCCTCTTTTTCCACCACCGCTGCTGCTGTGCGTATAGTGAGGCTTTATGCCTCAATCCCCTCAACGCCTGCCTGCCTGCCTTGCCTTGCCTGTCCGCCACGCACCGGAGGCTTAACGGGGCGCCATGTCTACCAGGACGGTGATTGGGTCTGGCGTTGACACCATGCTGACTACAGGATGACGCTACAGATGATGACATCCTGGGCAGGGGGAGCAGCGGCAGCTGATTTGACGGTGATAAAAAGGACGCGTAGCGCCTCGGGGTGTGTGTGTGTGTGTGTGTGTCTCTGTGTGTGTGTGTGTGTGTGTGTGTGTGTGTGTGTGTGTGTGTGTGTGTGTGTGTGTGTGTGTGTGTGTGTGTGTGTGTGTGTGTGTGTGTGTGTGTGTGTGTGTGTGTGTGTCTGTGTGAGTGTGTGTGGTGAGTGACAGTGGCTCGTTGCTCCTCATCCAAACTCTTACTGACAGTGGGGGAAAGCCACTACTATGCATAAAGTGATAGTTCCATCCTATCGGTTACGCTCCCCTTGGAGAGTTTGTTTTAGGCCAATTAATCGATTCATCGCAATCAAATTGATTTTTCAATTGGTTGTCAACTCATTTAGTCGTTGATGAATCGAACTGGCGACTAATCGCTGAAGGTTTTGCAATTTATTGTGGGTTTCTCACCACTTAACCATACTTTTTACCAGGGCTCACTGTAACCAAACTAAAGAGGAGTGAGCCATCTCTCTTTCTCCTTACAAATCTCTGATAGTTGCACATGCACAGTAGCTGCAAATGCAAAACAAAATATGTCACGATTATCGTATCAAGAAAAACATATGATATTGACTGTTTTATTTTCTAAGTTTCTCAGTCTAAAATAACCTAAAATATATCATTACGCTAAATAAGTGTCATAATCCGATTAATCAAGTAATTGTTTAAATCCAGGGTTTTCAATGGGTCCCTGAGAGGATTCCAGGTGGTCCCCAGGCTAAAGGATGTAAAGTTGGTTAACCAGATGTAACTCTTTGAGAGTGTGAACATGAAACCAAATGGACCCTTGCGGGTTTCATGTTCATGCTCTCAAGAGTTAACATATTCATCATCTGAATTAGCCCAAGTCTACATAACTAGAGAATGTAGAAGATTAATGGCCATATTGATCTGAAAGTTTGACTGTTTCATTTCCCAAATCCAGCCTGGAATTGTGGACAAAAGAGTAAAAAAAGTTTAGTTTTGGAGGGTCTGTGGGGAATAAATGGTGGTCCGTGGCTCAGATGATGAATAAATAGTGGGTGATGGGATCAAAAAGGTTGAAAACCACTGATTTAAATAATTGGCAGATGAATCAATTATGAAAATAATCGTTAGTTGCAGACCTAGTTTGTTTGATTGTTTGCTTGTTTGTTTGTTCATGTCACATTTATGTCACAAGCCACTGTAAAAAAGAGCCTTGTGCACTCCTACAAGGACAGGCGCATAGGAGCCGGCAACCAAATGCGAATCATGAGAAGAAAAGGGCACACTGCCGTCACTTATAAATCAGCAGTTTTATTCAGAGACGTTAGGATGTTTCCTCCATCAGGTAGCAGGCAGCGATAGCCTCCGGTAACGGATATAGACCTGCGCAGTGACGTCACCGCCCCGGTTGAGAAGTGTTGTCCCCATTCATTTCTCTCAGAGACTTTTCGAAAATAATTTATATAAAGACGATTGCAACGCGGACAAAGCCAACTCGGGTCGTGACAAATCCTGATGACACACACAATCTTTTGGGACGATCAAATAATTTCTAAGATGAAAAACGAAACAAACAGTCTTGTATCCTGCCGTTTTCTACTTCTTGCTAATTAGATATTATATTATGATATTGTGTGTGTCATCATGATTTGTCACGACCCGTGTTGGCTTTGTCCGTGGCAAAATAGTCTTTATATAAATTATTTTCGAAAAGTCCATGAGAAAATATGAATGGGGAAAACACTTCCGGAACTGGAGCGGTGGTGTCACTGCGGTGACCTCTATATAGAGGAACTCAAGAGACAGGGACCAATCAGAGGCCCATGCCAGTCTGTTACCATGGAGAGGGAACAGCCCATAATGGCCTACAGGTAGGCACAGGTAATGACTGGTGTTCTCAAACACTATGTAGCCAGGTATGGTGTAAGTCTTCTCATTGGCTGAATGGCAGCCAGGTCTAAGGCCTTGGTGTAGGCCAAAAGCCTGTACCACAAGACCTGGGCCTGGGCTTACCAAATAATTACCCATAATAATTAAAAACCTGCAAATCAAAAAGTCCAGAAATCACCTGACCCCCCAATTAAAAATGTACTGTACTCCCCTGCTTTGTTCATCATGATGGTTGGTTTTAATTATTACGAGTAATTATTTGGTAGGCCCAGGCCCAGGTTTGGTGGTACAGGCCCAAGCACGATTTGCTGCCATGCATCCAATGAGCACGGTCCCAGACCCGATTTGCTGCCATACAGCTAATGAGAAGACTTACACCATACATTGCTTAGAGCAGGGGTTTTCAACAGGTGGTCCGGGGACCACCAGTGGTCCCTGAGAGGGTTCCAGTGGTCCCCAACTAAGTTGGTTAACCAGATGTAACTCTTGAGAATGTAAAAATGAAACCAAATGGTTTCATTTTTACACTCTCAAGAGTTAAAATATTCACCATCTTAATTAGCCCAAGTCTAAACAACTAGAAGATTAGTGCTCAATTAGTTCTGTTTTGACCGTTTTGTTTCCCAAATCCAGGCTGGAATTGTGGACAAAAACAAAAGAAATCTTTAGTTTTGGGGTATGTTGGGGCTAAAATGTCATCAAATGGTGGTCCGTGGCTCAAATTCTAAATAAATAGTGGGCCCTGGCATGAAAAAGGTTGAAAACCCCTGGCTTAGAGCACTATAATGGAGAATACTGACACGCTTTGATATTGCGTCTTGCGCTTTGCACCTGCACTGGAGCTCTGCTGTCAATGCAAGTGGATGGGCGAGAGTGGTTTGTTTGGAACTATGTTTTATTAATGCTAGTTCCAAACATGCGCTTGTCAGCCAATAGCCGTCATCACGTGTGCGTCAGCCAATAGGCATCTCTATTCAGCCGGAGCATTGGGAGTCAACGAGAGTGACAGCACTCTCCATTATAGTGTTCTAACCTCGCTACATCATAGCATTCGAGAATAGCAGCCAATGTCTTATTATAAATACTGTACAAAAATGACATCAAGACTAAATGACATTGGCAGCAGATGTATAGAAACTACCCCTCCGTCTGGGTCCTCGGTCTGCCCCGAGGTCTCCCTTCACAGTGAGACGCGCATCTGGGACCTCCCTATAGGGAGACGCTGGAGAGGACAACGTTCAGTCGCCTCTAGTGTGACTGAACTTTCTCCACGGGATCAGACACCCGTCGGGGGGGTGAAAACTCATTTTGCTTGTATCGGCAACCTTATTCTTCCACTCCTGACCCCACACAGTCCACACTGCAAGACTAGGAGTGAAGACTGCTGGGTAGTCGGTTGACAGAGAGCTCTGCCTTCTGTCTCAGCTACTGTACTGCAACAATTTCAAGTTCAAACACTTACAGTAATTTCACTTTGTACGCTGTAGTTGGTATTGATTATTATTACTACAAAACATCAGTGTTGAGGTCATTACTTTATATTTGGAATATATTATTTATTACATATTTGTAGCAATATCACTTAAGGGGCTTCCAGATGGCAACGATAAACGCCGGCGTTATCGTCGGGCGAGTTTCTTTGCCGACATAAGGAAAATCGCGCCGTCGATAAACGCTGAGCGTTTTATGTCGGGAGGGGAGGGGAGGGGTGCTGGCTCCGGTGAAGCAGGCTACCTGATCATGATCACGCTGAATTTACAATTCATTTACAATGAATTAATGACTCACCTATAATGATGGCTAGAGGTTGATATTTGAACGTAGACTATAATTATTCCAAGGTGTGTAGGCTAAAATAAGATGGGCAGCATCCAGCACGGTTTAAATATGTTGTATAATAAACTCTGCAGGCTAAAAGCATGTAACCAACATCAACATGCTTCACTTTGTCATATAGCGTGGCCGTGACAAACTCACAACACGTCGGGCAAAAATGCGTTGTAAACATTAGAACGTTAGAGCAGAATTGCCACAACTCACGTCATGGCTCGGCACAGGGCCGGATCTAGAGGTGGCATGGGTGGGCAGGGGTTTAGCTTTGGGGTCTGTGGGGCTAAAATATCCTCAAATGGTGTTCTGTGACTCAAAGGCCGAATACATAGTGGGCCCTGGTGTCAAAAATGTTCAAAAGCACTGCTCCTTATGAAAAACTTTAGAGTTGCCCACCCTGCCATTCTTCCAGCCCACCCTAGTAGGGCTGGCTATATCCGGCCCTGGCTCGGCTCATAGGCTCGGCTGCGCCAAATGATTAGGGAATCCACTCCTTCCTGGAACAGAAACGGCACTGTGCAGGTCTACTGGTAGAGGGTCCTCACTCCTCAATGTTTGTTTGCTATAAATCGCCAAGCGTTTTACAAAAAGTTCACTGGAATTGAACTTGAATTGAACTCGCGCGCGCGTGCTCGTTTCGTGCACGCGCGCGCGGCAAAAATCAGTGACGCCGGGCGGAAAACGACCGGCGTTAAACGCTCTCTTGAACGCAGGTCGATTTTTGAACTTTTGTGCTAAAAAACGCCGGCCCCATTGCATTAAAAGGGTTCATTTGGTCCCTTTACTATCTTCAGGAACCCTGGAAGTCCCCTGAGAACAGTCCAAATCAGTTTGAAGTATTTCAGGTGGATGTGGTGTCATGTACGGCAGTGTACTGTTGATATGGCAAACTGACTACCAAGAACATTACAACATGACACTTGCATGTCAAAAAAGTCTGTCGACCCCTGTTTTAAGTAAAAGATTAAATAAATAAAAATGGCAGCACTTCCATCACACTACAGTCATAAGGACATGCGGCGCCATGGGGGGGTTGCCAGTTTGATGTTTTTTTAGCGCGGAACAAGCAACAGAAGCATCGCTGTGTGTGCATGTCAGAGGCGAGTGTCTCACGCAAAGGGACTGCTGTGACATTTTGCGTGTCATTTTCACTTTATTATTAACCACGCTCTCTCCCTTTGTTGCTATTTCTGGGGTGAGAGAGAGAGCTAGCGCACGTGCATTTTTATTATTTTCTTTTTTTATTTTATTACTTGAAAGCGATGGAACACCGCCGCGGTCCTTCATCCGTGTAAATAGCAACACAACATCCTTCTGAGGTTAAAAGCAATTGCGAGGGAAAGTGGGGAAGGAAAAAAACACTTTCTTCTTTCTTTTTGAACATTTGATATTTGCCGAAGACGTGACGGCGCCGTCTGGGGAGAGAAACTGCCGCTGCGGAAACCGACGACGGACACACGCCGCCGTTTGTTGTCTCGCTTTGTTGTTGTCGGGGTCTTTATTATTATTATTATTATTATTATTATTATTATTATTATTATTATAACGACACAGCAAAGGCTGTGTTAACTGGTTAAAACCGCAAAAGCATATCCATTGTGTTATTATTATTTTTTCATTATTATTATTTTAACCACTCTTTAAAAATGATTTTATTAAGGCTGTTGAAAATAACGAGTTAATTAGTTAAAATAATCTGATTTAAAAAAAAATAATGCAAATAACACATGCGCATACTGACTGAACTCACGGTGCATTTTCTTATTGAAAAAATAGGTAGAGCATGGTTTTATGGAGACCTATAGCTGCGTGTTTATCTGTATCCAGAGTCAGAGCATAACTCAAGAAATACAAGCATTGGGGGCTTGATGTGGAGTCATGTACGGTGGTGTTGATATGTTCAGTGTGCCATATCATGAAAAGGTTTTGATAAGGGAACCACATGTTTTCATGAAACTGTTAGGATCCAAAAGACATTTCTACTTCTGTCTCGTCATCATGGATCTTAAAGGGTTAAAGTGGTCACAGCATGCGGTGGTACAGTGTGACAGCATGAATGGTTAGCAAAGGAAATCTTGACCAGAAAAGCTTGACCTGGATAGCAACAATAGCTAAAGCATCTGGAATGGCATTGGACAGTGAACTAACGCCAATGTAAAGGGTGGAGTTTAGAGAAGGGCTCAATGCACCCATTCACCATTTTACTGTCCTTGAGCATGACCCTGAACCCCAAATAGCGCGATGATGCTCTGCCATAATCGCGTATGAATGAATGCATATAGGCCGAACGTAACGTGCGATCTATGTGAAAGCGCCTCGGATAAAGGCCAGCCGATATAGACGCGCAGCCGTTTACCATCGCATTAGCCTCTCTGTGACCTTGGCTTCCGTTGAGAGATGGACCAACAAAGGGCGCCGTGCGTGCGCACATTAGCATACGAGGCATGCAGCCGCCCGCCCCCCCGGCCCCTTAGTCAGCAACTCCCTGCACTGTCCCTGGATCTGTTGCGAGGCACAACGCCGCCCATGTACACTCCATGAAGCTGTAGGGAGGAGACCCCGGAGGTCATCACCACCCACCCACCCACTCACTCACACACACCACACCACCGGCATGTGAATTAACATCACCCGACAGCCCCTCGCATGCTGACCCCTATGAGGATGTATGTATTTATTATGTGGTGGGAGGGAGGGGAGGGGCTTGGGGCTGGTGGTGAGGGGGTTGGGCAGGGGTTGGGAGATACATCGCAAATGTACTACGCATGGTGTGCAGCTGCTGTGATGATCACTTTGGATTCCGTTTTTTAGTTGTCTTTTGAAACGTTTTGGTTGATTTTAGTCGACAACATCTACGCCGCAGGGATGTCAAACTCAAATACCCAGCAGGCCAAAATATCTTGAGGGATGAAGTCGCCGGACTGTGTTTAAATATGCGGGTACTCATTTACAAGGATGTCCCAGACAAACAGCAAAGACAAAGTTAATTTCCTTCAAAAATCAATGTGCCTTAATAGCAAGAAAAGGTTAAAATGCATTATTAAAGCTCAGTTTTAGGTTCTGTGATCCTCACAAAGTAAAATGAGAAATCAGTTGGGTTGAGAAAGTAAAACGATGAGTTGCATTCATTTCTTATCATATATACCCCAGGTCCAGTTCTAACGGTATTTTAAATATTCACTCATGGGACTGATTTGGCCCCCGGGAGGCCTTGAGTTTGACATATGTGATTTACGGTCAATTCGGTCCACTAAAATGTGTCCCGGCGGGCCGTGATGCCGCATGCTGAGAGTAGCAGATATGCGATTTCAGAGTGCAAATGAACTTCTCTTTCTCTTCTCCTGCCCTAACATTTTAGCCTGTTTTCTTATTTCTTTGGTGAAAATGGCAATATCGAGTTTTGAGTCATCATGCTTTGTTTGTGTTTTGTTTTTGTTGTCCTTTGCACGGGCATGTGCGCGTGTGCGTGCCTGCGTGCGAGGTGGTGACTCATCGGGGACGCAGCGGGACAGAGAGACCCACAAGGCTTTGTACTGACAACTCCAATCGATGACACCACAAACAGATTATTATGACGCGTACGTACTGGAGCCCCAAAGTGATATGACACTGTAACTGGCCCACGCTCCACAAGCACAAAGGACTGAGAGGAGACAAAAGGAGAGCAGAAAAATGGGCCATCATTATTTAGGGTTTATGGTGAAAGTAATGCCATGCTGAAAAGCAGCATTCAGTTCAGGAGTTTTTTTTTCCTTCTCCCATGGAGTCTCTGTATTTGAACGCAGCACTTTTGCATCAAACTAATTTGTAGGGCTGTTGAATGATTAGAAATTTATCAGATTAATCACAGCTTCAAAAATAATTTAATCATGATTAATCACCATTCAAACTATGTCCAAAATGTGCCTGTTTCCCTTTACAGAATTCTGGGGGAAAAAAATAACTGTTTATATTTATTATTAATTTATCAAATTAGGTGATCTACAAGCCCCCAATGCATGTAGATCTCTTGAGGTATAGTCTATGGCTCTGGGTAAGGAAGACACACACATATATGTCTACGTAAAACTGTGCTTTACCCTTTTTTTTTTCAATGAGAAAATGAGTTGAGTCATTGTGCACATGAGTTAATTGCATTAAAATTTTAATCAGATTAATCAACAAAATTAATTGAACAAATTAACTTGTTATTTTCAACAGCCTTACTCATTTGTTTTTTAAAATCCGTGTCGTACACTGCATCTCCACTAGGAACACAGTACAGGGTTGTGCCCTGAAGGTTGCTGATTTACAAGCTCTCAACACGTCTCAGAGTGATGCGTTGTGAGCTTGTAGATCTGCCATTTTTTGCCCCCACGTACAAAATTTGGGCCTCTGGATTTCTAACACTCCTTCCACATGCCTGCTGTCCGGGACCAACAGTGGTCCCTGAGAGGATCGAGGTGGTCCCCGGCTCAATGTTGGACAGTTGAGATAAATGATATGTAAAACATCTGAATTACTCAATTTTGAAGAATGTACATGTTTAGAAAATGTAGAAGAATTGTTATTTCGACCAACATTTTGCCAGTTATCTCTTACATTGTGTCACACAAACTTGAAAAGTTTTGGGGCTGAGAGACTAAACTTAACATCAACTGGTGGTCCTCCGTGGCTAAATTGCAGAATAAATAGTGGGTGCTGGTATGAAAAAGGTTGAAAAACCACTGCTTTAGAGATGCTGAAATTCCATGAAAGGGCACATTCACAACAAACATCTACAAACTCTCAACGCAAATTAATGGTGCGTGAAGGAAGCGCGGCCCGGCGGACAGCGCGCCATCCGACTGTGACAGGCTTAGGCAGACCGCCGACCACATAATCACCATGCAATTCACCTGACCTCTGTGTAGACTTTACACTTGGGACCGTATGAGAAAAGAGCATGGCTTTGCAACACTGAGCTGCACATCATTCTTCACAGCACTTCTCACAGCAACAACTAAACTGTCTGATTATGAACAATAATCAAAAAATGAAGGAAGGAATAAGGAATATCGCACAGCCACTTTCAAGATCACTTGACACTGATCATTTCCCCGGATCTCCTTTTGGTCCTTGAGAGAGATCAAGGTGATCCTCAGGCTACAGGTTGGTTAACCAGGTGTAACTCTTTGAGAGCGTAAAAATGAAACCAAATGGACCCTTGCGGGTCCATTTGGTTTCATGTTTACGCTCTCAAGAGTTAAAATATTCATCATCTGACATGAGATATAGAACCGTCGCCATGCAGGGTGCCATGTTCTGTGAGGGTGTTGGTTTGAGTTAAACATTACTCTGGAACAATATATTTAAAGATGTGTGCATCATTTTCACGATTTTTCAAAAATATCAGACCTACAAGTACCCTAAGTGTTGAACAGACCTGTGCAAATGAATATCCTATGGGAAAATAAAGAAGTATAAAAAAAATCATATATGTTGACGATAAATGAGCACAATGGTAAAATCTGGACTCATGGTCTGGAGAAGTCCATTGTCTTTAACGTCTGCAGAGAAGCGTGGATCTTATACCTTTTCTTTACGTTTTATCTGAATCTGCAGTCTGCAGCCTATATAGTATATACTCTCAAACCTTTCCCCAGACTGTCCTTGAGTTTTTGGCCATGCAGCCGGACTTTCTTTCCCTTGAAGTGAATTTAACCACCAGCTCACGAATATGGAAGCTACCATCGGCACTGCATTCCAAAATGAAGTGCTGCGCGGTCACACGGGATGATGGATTTGGTGCATAGTTTACTGTCCAGGCTCTTTCAGGACGGATCAAAGACAGGTCTCCTCCGTGTTTGTACAAGAAAATAGCTCTATGAGCGAGCAGCGAGCGACAATTACACACCTGTCCCCTCGACCGACGCGGCCGATTGGTTAGCCGATTCGCTCATCTACGTGCATTTTCCCCTTAATGTCAAGGGCATTTGATGTTATGATGCTTAAGCTATTTTTGGCAGGAATGCATTTTGGTGTATTATTGCATTTTGTAAGTATTATTAGCATTGTTAGGATTACTTAGCATCATTAACTTTACTTAGCATTATTAGCATTTTTCTGTTTTTTTTTTTATATTTATATAGCAACACCAAAACAAATGAATGTTTGAATTCTGTACATAATGGATTCCCGGCCTGAATGGGTTAACAATACTTAACATTAGCATTACTTAAGCGCGCCACCAGGGTGGTGCACTTTGAGCTTCTAGATCTGACATTTTTTTAATTCATTCTTTGAATCATTTTTCAGTTCAGAAAAGGTTATTTTAGCTAGCAATCAGAAAAAAAAGAAACGCAGGACTCGCCGAAATCAATCACACGCCACCGGCCCGTTTGAAGGAAGGGGGCGAGGGGTGGGCTGCGACACTTACGGCTCTCGATGGCAAAGATGGTGAGGTTGTGTACAGAGTTGACCTCCCGGTCCAGGGGCTTGGCGGTGCTGATGACCCCGCTCAGGGCGTCCACGTTGAAGAAACGCTCCAGGTCCGTGTTCCTGTCGATGGAGTACCTGGAGGAGACAGATGGACAGACAGACAATTTTTGTAATCCATTTTTTCACCCAGTGCCAATTCCTAATGTGATCCTGGGCTCTACACACCCTCCACCAACCTGGGGAGGCAGCAGACTGGCCTCAGGCTTCCTTCAATGTATGAGGAGTCCAAGCTGCCTTCTTTTCACCTGACAGGGGGGAGTTTCCCTGGCTGGACGTAGCGTGTGGAAGGAACACATTATTCCAACCAGTTCCTGTCCCCTGCATCAGGCGCCCTGGCTGGCCAGGAAGAGGCAGTTTAGAGCCCAGGATTACTGCATGTTTTTGTGAGGGTATCTACCCTAGGGGACACGGGGAGAACATGCAAACTCCTCACAGAAAGGCCCTTTTGTCAACCACACCTCGGGTATGACGCGGAGGAGGAGACACACCGCCAGCACCCATAGCAGTAGAATGTTGAAAATGGGTGGAGTTTCTCTTCAAGTGAGAGCATTAAATATAACCTTTAGAGCAGGTTGCACCACCTTGTTGGACAAAAGTGGTGGTGCCTTGGATACCAGGCAGATCTCACTATGAAGACACATCCATTTTGTCGACAGGTTAAACACATGTCGCAAATGCACTAATGGTGGCGAGGAGAGGCGATGTTCTCCCCCTGTAATTGGTCCATAACGTTAATAATCTAAGCATGATGCACCGTAAACATCTGAAATGAGCACCAAAGCTCGTTGTCGTCTCGATCAATACCACAGGCAGCGCCGTAGGTTCGGAGTAAACAGCATGAAAAGACCATGGCTAAAACACAAGCTAATGGATGTTTGTGTGCATAAACGGTGCGGGAGGTGCCGGGCCACAGCCACCGGTTCTTGCAACCAGAGCGATTCCAAAAAGATTATCCACTGTATACTGGTATAGGCCTACCATATTGCCACGGACAGAGTCTCTGCAGTCAGGTTCTACTTGCCCTCAGCTTATGGTCACTTGCCCCCTAAAATATATTGTAAATTTTGCAGATGTAACTCTTGAGAACATAAAAATGAAACCAAATGGACCCTTGCGGGTCCATTTGGTTTCATTTTTAGGCTCTCAAGAGTTAAAATTCATCATCTTAATTATCCCAGGTCTACACAACTAGAGAATGTAGAAGATTAGGTAATTTTGATGTGAATGTTAATTTGCCTGTTTTGTTTCCCAAATCCAGCCTGGAATTGTGGATAGCTAGAAAGCAGGGAAAGACACAGAGGCAGAGTGCAATGACTGTCTTCAAGACAAATTTATCTTGTGTTGTGTTATAGTGCACTAAGTTGCACACTTGCCCGATCGGGCAACCAGGTAGCAGTCTTCACTTGCCCCACCATTTTTTTTACTTGCCCCGGGCAAGCGGGCAAGTGTTAATGTCAAGCTCTGCCAGGCCCCACTATTTATTCAGAATTTGAGCCACGTACCACCATTTGAGGACATTTTAGCCCCACAGACTCCAAAACTAAAGATTTCTCTTGCTTTTGTCCACAATTTCAGACTGGATTTCGGAGGAAAAAAAACAGGCAAAACATACAGATCAAAATGACCATTAATCTTCTAGTTGTGTAGACTTGGGCTAATTCAGATGATTAACTCTTGAGAGTGTAAACATGAAACCAAATGGACCCACAAGGGTCCATTTGGTTTCATTAATTTAATTTTTTACTGTTATCAGATCCGTGTCAGATCCTCTGTCTAGGTGAGAAATGACATTTGAACAAGAACTAATTAGAAACCCTGCAATCATTCCAATCGCATGAACTGTATCATATTAAAATAATCTACCATACAGACTGGCCAAAATCACATTTTATTCATTAACAAAGCCTTAAGCTTGAAATAATGGTGATATTGATTCCAAGTCGCCCTGCCCCTACCCTTAGGAGATATTCCACCCGCCATATTTTCACTGCAAATCGAATGTTTTTTATGGTCACCACGTTACATGGTGATAATTACATAAAACGTAAAGTTGGTCGTGGGAAAAAAGAAAAGAAAAAAAGAGCAGTTTTCAACTTTTACCAACTGGCGATAAATTAGTGAGGGATCCGCGTTGAAGTCCCACGAGGGTCAAGAATTGTTCCTTTCTCTTATTTCTGGGGGAAACATTAAAACTTCAATTAAAGTTTCATATCCAGAGGGTCTTATTGTAGTGTAATTTGACTCCCTGGTAGCATTATCATAGCCTCCACAATAACGTTTAATTTCAGACAGATGTACAGCACATACCATATTTGCGAGGCAGAAACCGATAACATTCACGGCGGCACAAAAGAGGCAATTTACGTACAACAATGGAGTAGTAATTTGATTCCCGAGATTAAGATTACAAACAATCCTGACAGACGGATGCGCGAATGCCACGTGATAGCCATTCAATTAAAAGCATAATGGCCCAGGGATCTCTGGAGCGCAGGTTGGCTCGGCTCGACGGACTGTTTTGTGTGTCACAAATGCCACGGCACTGCTAGTTGAGCCCTGACCCTCCCGTGAGAATGCCCTTCTCTTGTTCAAGATGGCATTTATTCTTTGTTTTTATTTATTTATTTATCTTTTTTTTTTTTGCAAATGCTAGCCCTCCTCTTGCATGGTCCCTGACCATATGGCATTGTTTGTGCCACACATGAGCCCCCTGGGCTTGGGGGGAGAGGTGGGGGACTGGACCACTCAAGTGCTTGCAAATTCTGGGTTACAAACACACACAAACACACTCACACACACGCACGCACCCGCGCACGCATGCACTGTGGAGTGGTTGAAGGAATGAAAGTGCCGATGTCAATTAAAAAAAGCCTTAAAGACGTGTATACATGTTCAAGGCCAACAATGTGTTAACTCAGGGATTTTCACCAGTGGTCCCTGGGAGGATTCCAGGTGGTCCCCACCCCAGGGTAAATGATGGAAAGTTGGTTAACCAGGTGTAACTGTAAAATATTCACCATCTGAATTAGCCAAAGTCTACAGAACTAGAGAATGTAGAAGATCAGCCTAATGGTCATTTTTGATCTGTATGTTTGCCTGTTTTTTCCCAAATCATGGAATTGTGGACAAAAGCAAAATAAAGCTTTAATTTTGGGGTCTGTGGGGCTAAAATGTTATCAAATGGTGGTCTGTGGCTCAAATTCTGAATAAATAGTGGTATGAAAAAGGTTGAAAACTACTGTATTAAATGTTTGCCTATGCTATGTATTTAATATTTAGTTTATTAACACATTTAGTACTGAGATCAGATCCTAAGCCTGTTTTCTAACTCCTGGAACAGAAAATGCCATAGCAGTTTAGTAGTTCTCAAATAATAATTCATCTCAAGTTCCCCCAGAAATCACATGTAATTATATTCCGCCAGACCATCAATGGTCTAGGGATGGATTGTAGTACTTGGTGGAGAGAGGGTAGTAGTGGGTGGCTAGTGGGTGGACACGATACGATTTTTAATTTGAATGTAACATGAAATTAATGAAACATTAAGCAGTGCACGGTCCACTCACTCGATAACATATGCCGGGAAGAGAGGTCAGAATACCACAAAGAAGAACAGATTCTTCGCTCTGGGTCGTGCCCCCGAAGCATAACATTTTATTTTCATAATATCTGTTGAAGAGTCCCGCATCGGCTTGAAAACTTCACGTCCAATAGTGCGAACACAAATGCATTTGTACATTTTAGAGATTGATGGTATCTAGTGTGAGATGTAATTTATTTTATTTGGGGAGAGGGTCCCTAGATAAACAAACCAAACTTGCAATATAAGTGTATTCCTTCTATTAGTACAGGATATCTGCACATTTTAAATGCAACTGGCAAGAACAACAAGCTATTTTTCAGTGCCCATATGTGGATCAAACCGAGCCAAACTTAGAGGGATATTTCCCTTAATTAAAACATACTATTGTTCTTTTTTTTGGTCACAACCATGGTGGGAATGCCCAAACATCAGGGCTACTACATTTTCCAAAACAATATTTAAAACAATATTAAAAAAAAAAGAAAAATGGACCCTTGCGGGTCCATTTGGTTTCATGTTTACACTCTCAAGAGGTAAAATATTGATCAGCTGTCTAAACATCTAGAGAATGTAGAAGATTAATGCTCATTTTGATGTGTACGTTTGTTTGTTTTATTTCTGAAATCCAGCCTGGAATTATGGACAAAAGCAAAATAAATCTTTAGTTTTGGTGTCTGTGGGGCTAAAATGTCATTAATAATAGTGGGCCGTGGATCAGGTTCTGAATAAATAGTGGGCATTAGTGTCAAAAAGGTTGAAAACCACTGGAATAGATGATAAAATGACCAAAAGTTGTTTGTGAAAGTGCAACATCCCTTTAAATGTATATACCCACAGTGCTTGTCAGTGTGGAGAGTGCATGGCCAGTCCAAACACGTTAGGCCTATAGATTATTTGTGGAGGGTCGCGGCACTGAAAAGTTTGGGAAGCCTTGCTGTACTGTATGTCCCCAAACACAACTTTACGTCTGACAAGTGGGCACAGTGCATAATATTCTTTCACCAGCACTGTTGAAAGGAAGTGGACAAGATGGGGATTGGGGGCGTTTGAAGGTGCTATATAGTATAGCCTGAAGTGACAGAAGCCCAGAAGTAGAGAGGTGCACTCAGAGTGTGTCTGGACTTTGGCCAGGAACTGTATAAGAAGTCCAACTTCAGAGTTTGGCTATACTATACCCCATTCGCTGCAGAAAGGAATTTCCGGCCATCAAAAACACACGCAGAAAAACACACTGGACATTCTGATCTCCAAACGAAGTGATTATCTCCATCCTCATACATGTGCAGACTCTTTAGCATGTTTTTCATGAAACCTCATGGTGCCTGAACCGCATTTAATTCATAATAGTCATAATATTTATCGTAAAGCATGGTTCCCCGGTCGCTAGGCAACACTCAGCTCTCTGTGTTTTTTATTCCTCCCAAACCAGACACATAGCGTGGGTTAAACATTTGACCAATTAGAAAATCCCTCCCATCCCTCTCGAATCAAAATAGTATTTACAATGTCAATGCAGAGGGGCTACACTACAGTGCTTGCTTGGCGAACAGTTTAGCTCCTTAACTCCTTGACAGATATACCACGTGTTTTGGTGGGATTGATTATTCTGCTGTCTGCTTATCACGCAAAAACGCGTGTTGTACTTTTGTTTTATCTATAACCATAGATTAACTTGCTGGCTTCCATCTCATAATGTATTTTAGCTGTTGACATGGCTACAGAACCCAGAAAACACCTCACACGTGATGATAAAACTTTAAATGCATTTACATGCTGTTTTGTCAAATGTATTTAAATAACTGAAACACTTCATCAACTCATCTTATTTTTTCCCCTTGAAGTAGACAACGATATCCAAAGACACCTGTCTTTGGATATCGTTCATTTGCACAAATTCACAACAGAGGAATTTCTATAAATTATTTAGTTACTATTGAACCTAATGGGAGCGAGCCTAGCTTTTCTGCTGATCTGTCAAAGAGTTAAAATTGCCTGTGTTCTTGTCCTCATCATCCTCCTCCTTCTCTCTGTGCCCATTTAGAGGGCTCAGTAAACCGGCTTTGCTGCAGGGGCGGATCTAGGCATGGGCATGGGCATGGGGGGCAATGCCCCCCCCCCCCCCCCCATGCCCTGACTGCCCCACCAAACACGATGGCATGGAAAACAACACAAGATTTGAAACACTACTACTGCTACTAACTAACTACAGCTGTGTCACCACTAAACCATCAGCATTTCATCATTGTAAACAGAAAACTCTGTGAGTCAGACATTTAGCTTTATGTATGCTGCGTGTCTGTTGCAACTTCAACTACAACTACAACTAAAGCCGTCCACATACCATTATGGTATACCATACCACACCGTTTGATGCTCCCGAATGTGGATTTATTTATAAATGAGGTGACGTTTCGGGCCGCAGCCCTTCCTCAGACCTATACTGTATACTGTATAGGTCTGAGGAAGGGCTGCGGCCCGAAACGTCACCTCATTTATAGATAATTCCACATTCGGGAGCATCAAACGGTGTGCAGATTTTCTTTTGTTTGTTTAGTCATATGATATCTTTAATCTAGCACCCTACCCAATTTGTTTTTTTTTTTAATGTGCGTGTTCTTTATTACCTTTCATACCATACCATACCCCCATTGGAAAATGTAACATCCGCCCTGCTTTGCTGAAACACTAATGTGGCCATTTGTTAACAAAAGAGTGAAAGAAAGCCCAGGTGTCACAGCCATCAGCGTTGTAGTAGTTCCCCCCCACCGCCACCACCATCCCCCTGCACCCCGACACTCGTTCTCATTGTGTCTCAGTGATTAGTAGAGATGAACATGCCCAGGTTGCATGTGCCTTTGTCCTAAAAGATGGCGGGCTGCACACGGTGCTGCATGGGGCCGCCGGCCTTTAAAACCATTCATACCAGGGCCCTCTATTTATTCAGCATTTGAGCCACGGACCACCATCTGAGGACATTTTGCTTGTCCTTTTCAAACCTGGGATCATGCTTAAGGCTGAATAATAAAAATTTAAAAAATAACCCCGAAGAAACAAAGAGGCTATAACACCAAACACTATACCTACATCAGAGCACCGTTATGACTCCCTTTGGAAGTATTGATTCTAAGATTGCATTGTTTGACTTTAAAACAGGTTGGCACCTCAGGTATCTCTCCAAACATAAAGGTTTATACTCCCCTCAAGGCCTTTGCAGGGCACTTGTTGACGTCGCAAAGGAGACGAGACCAAGCCTTTGTGGTGGTCGTACCTCATGCAGATACAGCTACAGTACTTTCACACTGACACGGCCGTGTGTTATAACGTGGCCTTGGCCTCGGAGAAAATACAAGGGTCGGCCTTCATGGCACTTTGTGGCACATTGTGTCGCTCTCTCCCCCTCTCAGTGCCGTCAGTTCAGTGTTGCCAACTTGGCGCATTTGATTTAGCTTTTTTCCAGACCCCCCTAGCGCCAAAATTTGTGAAAAACTCCTGGCGGAAAATCTAGTGCTTTCTTTTTGCTGGTGAGTCGGGGCGAAATTTGTTGACAGCCCGCCAGAGATGAAAACCCTTGTTTTTCACTATTTTTTCCTCTTATGATAGAGTCCTCCTTCCTTCCTAAAAAGGACCATTGGCAAAACGGACCCTTCTACATCTGTAACTCTTGAGATTGTGAAATGAAACCAAATGGACCCTGACGGATCCATTTGATTTGTTGCCAGTTATTTCTCCAAAACTAGTCCGAGAGACTAAACTCAACATCAAATGGTGGTCTTCCATGGCTAAAATACAGAATAAATAGTAGGCCCTGCCCCAAAATGGTTGAAAACCCCCTGCTCTCGCGCATTCTAGTGAATTTCGGATTTTGACAGTTGGCAATACTGCGTTGGTTGCTCTATAGCAGGCCTGGCCAACCTGTGGCTCTTGAGCCGCATGCGGCTCTTTGGCTGGTTTCATGCGGCTCTTAAGGGCCTTTCACATGACAAGTGTCAAAATTGCTGGACCTGGCACAGCCATTCATTCCCTATATTATGATTACAAAATCGATTTTGTGTGTGTGAGCTCACAATGTTATATTTTTGTCTGTGGAACTGGTTCAACTGAGAGTTTGTGTGTGAGACAGTGCACACAATGTTAATTATTGAAAATAACTGGCCTACATAATCCATCCATTTTAAACCGGTTATCCAAAGTCAGGTCGTCGGGGCTAGGAGTCATGAGCAGAGGTTTGTGTGCGTGAGAGAGAGAGAGGAAGGGATTGGGTGATGTTCATGTGTGTCCATCTGTATGATGTGGCTCTTTGCAGCAACACGGTAAAAATGTGGCTCTTAAGTCTCTGACTGGTTGGCCACCCCTGCTCTATAGTTGAGATCGTCACTGTTACCATCTGGCTGCTCCTGAGGCGCCAGGGTGGTACCACTTCCCTGCTGTGGTAACAGTTTTCACACTTGCAACATGCGTATGTATGGCGACGGGTCTCCGAACCAACTACCTGATGGCGCTGCTGGAGGTGTCGGGGTCGTGGGCCGAGACCCTGCCGATGGAGGTGCCGACGCGGGCGTCCTCCGAGACCACCATCTCGCTGAGCGGCGGCGAGAAGACGGGCGCCTCGTTGACGTCCTCCACGGTGACGCGGACCGCCGCCGTGTCGCTGTAGGGACCGGCGCTCAGGAAGGACGAGTCGATGTGGCGGTTGGTGGCCTCCACCCGCAGCACGAAGCTGGACTTGGTCTCGAAGTCTAGAGGCTGGAGGGACGGATGGAGAGAATAGGACATTTAAGTTCAATTCCAGATCTAGGCATGGGCATGGGGGAGGCATGGGCACTGAGGTATGGGCATGCCTAGATCCAGGGCCGGGTCTAAGCATGGGCATAGGAGGCATGGGCAGTAGCCCATGGCTGGGAACTAGGCATGGGCATGGGGGGGCATGGGCATTGGGAAATCTAAGTCCTGTACAAGATATAAACAGAACTAAAGCATTTAAATGAAAATGGCATGGGGGCGGCTTTATCGCCCCCATACCATTTTCTCCTGCCCCCCAATAGGGAAATGTTACATTGGCGATAGGGAAGAGAATAGGACATTCCAGTTCAATTCAGTCCAGGGCCGGATCTAGGCATGGGCGTGGGGGGTCCTATACAATTAAGATATAAACAGAACTGAAAAGAAAATGGTATGGGTGCGGCTTTATCGCCGCGATGAACCCGCCCGCATACCATTCCCGCCTGCCCCGCCAATTGGGCAATGTTACATCGGCGATAGGACATTTCAGTTCAATTCAATCCAGGGCTGGATCTAGGCAGGCATGGGGGGGCAATGCCCCCCAAAATGCCCAGACTCCCCCACAAAACACGATGGCATGCAAAACAAACCCACATTTCAAAGATATTTCAAATTAAAGTGCGAATAGAACTAAAATGATTTTAAACGTTGCTACTGCTACTAACTAACTACAATTATGGCACCACTAAACCAACAGCATTTCATCAGACCAGCTCCATATATGGACGCTGGCCAATGGGCCTGGTCCAGAGCCTGGATAAAGGCCTATTGTGACAGTTCTGGAAGGCAGGTGACAGACAGACGAGGGCATTTATAGATTTATAGGCTATTATGGCCAAACTAATATATCAGTGGGGATTTCATTAGTGTCTGACACAGTGTTTTCTTGCAATTAAAAATCATTTCATGCTTTAACAATACAAAAAAATAGAAGAAAAGACAGGCGGAACAATAGGTTGGCATCTGGTCTGGTTTAAACAATTCATCTCATCTGAATGCAGGTGTCTCTGTTGTCTGCCTAATGAGCATGCACGGACCAGCTCAATCCCCACTAATTAGCGATGACATTAACACGTGACAATGGTCATTGTCCTTAAACATTACATTTAATACACACAGATATCTTCAACAAGGATCTGCCGACGCATTTGAAAACAGACGATACATTGTCTATTTTCAAATGCGTTGGCAGATGACATAATTTTTCTCGGGGAAGATAACTCTATCCGGATGTAACTTTACCCATTTGGGGGGTCATATGAAGAGTAGATAACTACAGTATGTATTTTGTCAATAGATAACTATGTATTTTGCCAATACATCTTCTATTATCTTCTACATTTTCTTTAGTTCTGTGACCCACAAGATTTATATCCTTTACAGGACTTATATTAGGCAAGTAAGCATCGATAATATATATATATATATATTTTTTTTTTTTTTTCGAGGGTGAATTTCATGTAGTGGGTGTTGTGAAGCAGTTAAGTTAAAAAGGTAACGCACATCCCCAACTGGTGCTGAGCCAAAAACTGCAAAAATACAGTAAACGTAGAAAAAAAGAGAAGGGGCTCGCAACTCAACTCGCGACAAGGGTTAACCCTTGTCGCTAAATAAAGCCTGGAGCACTTTAAAGTGAGTTGCGAGCCCCTTTCTATGTTGTGAAACGGTTGCCAGTCAATTGAACTTATATTGAAAAGGTCACACGGTGTGTTGTTCCCTCCCTGCAGTTGGTTCCCTCTGGGGGGGTTGGGGGGCATTCTGTTTGGGGGTCTGCGTGTTCTCCCTGTGTCCCCTAGTGTAGGAACCCTCACAAAAGTCAGGCAGTAATGGTAGACTCTACACAGCCTCCCCCTGGCCAGCCGGGGGGGAGCCTGATGGTTAGAATAATGTGTTCTTCCCTCACCCGGTCCTACAGGGAAGCTCTGCCTTCTCAGAAAGGCAAAGAAGTGGCTTGCATTGAAGGAAAGCATGAGGTCAGGCCGTTGCTCTCCCCAGGGGGGCGCAGTGGGTCAGGATTACATTAGATCAGTGGTTTTCAACCTTTTTTCATAGCAGGGCTCACCATTTATTCTGCATTTTAACGACGGACCAACTCAGGTGTTGAGTTTAATCTCTCTGACACAAGAGCAAGGATTTTAAAGTTTTGTCCATAATTTAGGAGAGATAACTGGTAAAACGTTGGTCAAAATAACAATTCTTCTACATTTTCTACTTGTGTAGATTCTCAGAAATTAAATGATTGAGTGAAAATATAATTAAGACTGAATTAAAATATAATTAAGTGATTCTGGAGTTAAAATATAATTTAACCCTTGAGAGCATAAAATGATACCAAATGGACCCGTGCTGGTCCATTTGGTATCATTTTACGATCTCAAGAGTTAAATTATATTTTAACTCCAGAATCACTTAATTTCCGTGAAGATCTACAACTTATAAGGATCCATTTGGTTACCAGCTGTCCATCATTATCTGGGGAACACCTTCGACCCTCTCAGGACCACTGGTGGTCCCCGGACCACTGATTGGAAAACCACTGCATTAGATAACACTAGGTGGAACAGAATTGGCGAAAAATGATAGAGAAACTTCCATTTTGAATGGGTATTTCTACTTTGCACTGCAGTATAGCTACCTTTCTTCTTTTTTCCCCCACCACCGCCACTGCTATTGAGGCGGCAGAGCAATGGGTGACGGCAAAGCCATAAAGATGTATTATTAATATCATGAGTCATTGTGTGCAACTCCTGTCGAGGTATAAAAGCGATGCCAAGGCGATGATTCTATAGACGCCGCCGCAGCAGGAACTTGGCAACAAAGAAACTACAAATCGATGCAATAATATCGCTCATTGTTACCTTCGACTTTGTGCCGCGCACATAAGCAATATTATTGATTTTTTTTAAGAAAGGGGCTGAACCCAAGCGACGGACGAGATTCTGAAATTTATACTTTTGGAAAGAAAGCGCGTGGCTTTTTTGGGGGGTGAGATTATTGAAATACCCAATTGTCAACCTTACAGCATAATATAACACAGCGCAGCAACGCAATGTGACAGTTTCATTGGCGACGCCCGCATCTCTCCTCTGTATTAGAGAGGTTGTTGGAAAAACAAAACAAAAAATTCTCCCCTCCTTCTCATTGTGACAAGCGGTGCCTTTCGGCCATATAAAGCCGTGTCTCCCGGCCCTGTTGTCCTCCTACTAAAGTATGGCAGCAGTAAACTGTCACAGCATCTCGCACTGGCCCGAGAAGACCTTTTCAAGTACTCTCCAACAAAAGCTTAGAACTCTCTATGCGCTAGAAAGTCTCTGTACAAGCCTCTGCCCGTGGCTGTTCTGTGACAGCGTGTTTTGAGAGGAAACTGTGTGCGTGCATGCCGTGAAAAACATGGCGACAGAATGGGAAGTCTGTGGTCTAGCATTAAAGCCTGGACTAGGAGGAAATTTCACCGGAGCTTGTGAACTTTTGTTCCATTTCAAAGAGAGGCTTTTCATCATAGCCTTGTTAGTCAGTATTGGGACTAAGGCCCTTACAAGTAATGCCCTTACTTATGAGACTGACCTGAGGGAATCTGGTGTCTGTGAGGTCTTTCCGAGCCATTTTGAGATTTCGAAGGTGGTTATCTTTGCCCCGAGAAACTCTCAGAAGGTTCCCCAAATCTAATCACCAGGTCTGGTGGTACAGGATTTCAGCCTAGACACAAGGCCCCAGATCTGATTTGCTGCCATGCAGCAAATCAGACTGACAGCATATCTGGCTCCCTGAATACCAACCAGCCAATGCCCTTACGTATGGGACTGACCTAAGGAAATCTGGTGTCTGCAAGGTCTTTCCGAGCCATTTTGAGATTTTGAAGGTGGTTGTCTTTTCCCCGAGAAACTCTCCCCAAATCCGGATTGACGTTATCTGTTTGATATCAACTATATTGTGCTAAGACGTCCCTTATTTATTTGCTGAAGACGTCCTAGGAACACATTAGGGTGCTTTAACAACTCAACCAATTGAACACGCACCTTCAGCAGAACGATGACGCCTTCCTGCGTCTCCTCGTCCGTGGTGATGTTGAACAGGTCACTCCCCTCGGCGTCCGAGGAGGCGATCCGGTAGTCCATCTCTGCGTTGGGCCCGATGTCGGCGTCCGCCGCCTTGATGCGAGCCACCACCGACTTCACCGGGAGCGACTCCAGGACTGTGTACTGGTAGCTCTCTGTGGAGGGTGGGAGGGACAGGGCGACGGGAGTGGTCAGTGGATGTGTAAAAGTAAATGTAAAGTACGTAAACCTCTCTGGGTCATGATGAGGCGGGGCGGATGTAGCATTACCCAATTGGGGGGGCATCGCCCGTGGCGCGATGCACCCATACCATTTTCAGTTACAGGAGTTTTATTAGGCAAGTAAAGCAAGTTGCAACAGGCACGCAGCATGCAGAAAGCTAAAGCTCTGACTCAGAGAGTTTTCTGTTCTTAATGATGGAATGCTGTTGGTTTAGTGGTGACACAGCTGTAGTTAGTAGCAATTTAATTATACGCACTTTAATTTCTTGGGTATCTTGGGTTGTTTTGCATGCCATCATGTTTGGTGGGGCAGTCAGGCATTTGGGGGGGCATTGCCCCCATGCCCATGCCTAGATCCGCCCCTGTAATGAGGCCCAGCAGGGGCTAAGAAGATTTGTAGCCGTCAATCAGCCATTGGAACGCAAAAACATGTGATTTATATTGTGGATCATGATTGAACTATGTTTACTGTATTTCATAATCTGTGGCATATTAGTCTAAATTGTCCCTTTTCCAAGTAAGTCACCAACAGCACTTGGCCTATGCATTTAGGAGCAATCCATATCTACAGGTGGAATCAATAATCAGCCATCTGGTCATTGTTCTAAAACTTCAGGGGTCTCCCCAGGAGACTGCACGTCCAGCCTACGTGCAGTCTGTGGTGTAGTCAGCTTTGGGGGGTTTGCAAACATGCCACCCTTTCCGTCTGTGATTACAGTATAAAGTCTCAATAGGCTACTACAGTATAATCACTGTTTTGTTGTTGTGTCCCACCAGCCTGCCACCTGGCTGGTGGTTGAGTTGGTTGGTGCAATCCTTCAAGTTGCCAATAAAGCCGGGATGATTCTACCAAAAAAATCTCACAGGATCGAGGTCTAAAATAAATTGCGGGCGCGTGCACGAAACAAGCATGCGCACAACACACAACACTGGACGACACTGGCTTGCTTTGTCGCATGTTTCGAAGCACACAAAGCTGGTGAAAATGAACTAGAATGTCACATGTCATTCGCCATTTGTGTCTGAATTCATACCCGATGACCGCCAACTTCCATTCCTTTCTTTGTTTTTCAAGGATACTGTATCCACCTGTTGCCAACCCATTGAGGTGTGGGTTGGCCTTTTTCCTGTCATTCGCCATTTGTGTTTGAATTCATACCCGATGACCCCCAACTTCCATTCCAACCATCTTACGTTGTACTTTAAAAGGCTATATCCTTGAAAAGCACACTGTCAAACACAAAAATGTTGGCAATGTTGGCAATGTGCGGGAGAGACCTTTCTTTGTTTTTCAAGGATACTGTATGCACCTGTCGCCAACCCATTGAGGTGTGCGTTGGCCTTTTTCATATAAAGCTTATTTTGAAAAGTGTTTCACTCAGAAAAGGAGAGACAGTAAGTGAAAAAATGCTATGTAACATCAACCTGTTATTTAATTCACCCAAAGCAATATGTGTGTGCGAAATTATCAATGTTAATTATTTTATCATAGCTTCATTTTTGTTTTTGCTTTTTTGTTTTTGTCCAAGAAAATAGCCAGTTCTAGCAATATTTTTTGTCACAGTTTTAGTTGAGGAAATGAACTGTGCTTTACTGAGGCATTGGAAAGGTATTACCTTTTGCCCGAAAAGTCAGAGCTCTGGGCTTTATGAGATAAAACAAAAGAGAAATAAAAATCCTCGGAGAGATTCTATTACACAGAACAATCTCCATCGTGTTCCCAGAAGCTTTCGCGTCTCATCATGAAAACGTTGGGATTTATAAAGCACTTCTTCTTTCCAAAGGAAAGGAATAAAAGGAAAAAGGGAGGGGGAATGATATTCATAATCATAAGCTTCCCGATAACCCGTAGCCAGAGCTCATTACCAGAGCCGGGGTCCATGTTTGGCTGAGCCCGCCTGCCTCCCCCTCGGCCGCACACCGCGCCGTCTAAATGCTAATCTTCCTCTGTGACATTGTTTGCCGCCGTGTAATCTTTGTAATGGCTTTTTAATTTACCGTGGAATAGCGAGCTCTTTAAAAGACTAAAGAAAAAAACTCCCAGCCACTGCCCCTCCTATATTGTCTCCCTTCCCTCCACCCTTACCCTCCCTAGCACCACCGCCGCCACCATACTACCTCCCTCTGTGCATGCATGTCCTTCCCTCTTGCCCGCCCATGGATAAAGTATCAACGCTGCAACACAGAAAAAACTGCATCGAAAGTATAAAGTCTGGAATTGTGAAATAGAAAAGTAGGAAAGGTATGCATTCATTTCTTCAAGTTCAAGTGCTTCTGTTCCTCGTAAGGAACCAGGGAGGTCCTTGAGCAGATTCCAGGTGGTCCCCAGCTAAATGATGGACAGTTACCAACCCAATGGACCCTTATTGACCTGTTAACTCTTGAGAGTGTAAAATTTTACTGTCTCAAGAGTTCAGAGTCAACTCCTGAATTAGTTAATTTTCAAGAATCTACATAAAATAAAAAATGTAGAATATTTTTTATTTTGACCAACGTTTTGCCAGTTATATCTCCTCGAACTGCTTTTGGATCAGAGGGATTAAACTCAACACCAATGGTGGTCCGTGGCTAAAATGCTGAATAAATAGTGGGCCCTCTTATGGAAAACAGTTGAAAAGCACTGCTCTAAATCTACCAAGCAACCACATACATAGTAACTAAAGCTATCAAATTCGGAGTAACAGCACAACATTTGCCTCCGAGATGTAGGGGAATGGAAGTAAAAATATATGGAAATTGGCAACATTCATGTAAAAATAGCTCAAAATGTAAACAGTACGTGAAGGGGAATTCCACCCACTTTCAACATTCTACTATGTCATTAATATACCTTAGAGATGACATAGGACATGATAAAAAGTTCCCCCATTCTGTGTTTCTTGGAAATGGAGGTCTTAAAAAAATCATTAACATGGTGAAACACAACTTGATGATATCGTCATCATGTTTCTCTATGTTAATGATTTTTCTTTTAGGACCTTTTTTCCTGAGAGTGTACAGATGGACCCTAGCAGGTCCATTTGGTTCACATTTGTACATTCTCAGGAAAATTTTGAAAATTGGTGGAATTCCCATTTAATAACGGCACTTTAGCTCCTTTTTCCAGTCACCACTGCTCTCATGGTAAATCCCCCCTATGCTATTACACCCCCTCCTCCTGTGTGTGCAACCATCACCCCCCCCCTCCTCTTAAACCCCCCGTAATGCTTCCTCGGCCATGCGTCAAAAAGAGAAAACCTTGGTTTTCTCTAACCCCTTTCATGGGGAGGACCCAGAGAGCAGCTTTCCTCTCCTTTCTCGCCTTTCTGGACTCCATCAGCTCTGGAGCCTCTGTAATGAAATGCTCTATCGATTCTGACCGCTCCGACCCGTGCCGGGGGCAGGGGTTGGGGGGTATATGGGGAGCTGAAGAAGGGCCCATGAAAGCAGCTGGGACTTTTGTGTCAATTTTGATACGTTTTTTTTTTCTTTTTTTTCCGTTTACAACAGGGGTTTTCAACAGGTGGTTCGGGGACCACCAGTGTTCCCTGAGAGGTTTCCAGGTGGTCCCCAGGCTAAAATATGGAAAGTTGGTTAACCAGATGTATCCCCACTTTCATGAAAACCAAACATGAAACCAAATGGACCCTAGCGGGTCCATTTGGTTTCATGTTTACACTCTCACAAGTTAAAATATTCATCATCTGAATTAGATGATGTCTACACAACTAGAGAATGAAAAAGATTAATGGTCATTTTGATCTGTATGTTTGACTGTTTTGTTTCCCCAAATCCAGCCTGGAATTGTGGACAAGAGCAAAAGAAATCTTTAGTTTTGGGGTCTGTGGGGCTAAAATGTCATCAAATGGTGGTCCGTGGCTCCAATTCTGAATGAATAGTGGGCCCTGGTATTAAAAAGGTGGAAAACCACTGATTTACAATTTTAGGCATTTAGCAGATGCTCTTATTCAAGTGTGACTTACATTATAGTATAGTATAAACAAAAATAGTATACAAAAGTATACATAGCCTATGGTATTTCCTGAGCTCAATGGCATCCAAAAAGCCTAAACTTTTAACATTCAGTATCGTGCTGTTTGTGATGTCACACAGTCTGCAAATCCTATATACTGTATGTCAATGGGATTTGGCAGCAGATTTTACTGTTCACCGTTTTGCTTCTGCTCATAGGAGCTCCAAAAAGCTTCCAACCCCCAGAGAAATCTCCAGTCCACAGAAAATCCAGTGAATGTTCAAAGTTCAACAAGAAAAAAATAATAATGTCATGTCTTTAAGATCTTATTCTGTAATTGTGAAAGTGAGAGCAAATTGCTGCCATAGAGTTATACCGTTTCTTGCAGAAAACTCATTGTGGGTGTGTGTGTGTGGGTGGGTGGGTGTGCGTGTGTGCGTGTGCGTGTGCCTGCCGCTCCTGCCGCCACCTCACCCTCGATGCCATGCAACAAATTGACTCGACTTCACGGAGTCCAATCCAGACACACACACACACACACACACACACACACACACACACACACACACACACACACACACACACACACACACACACACACATGCACATCTGAGCCACACGGCCGGTCGTCGTCTCTATAAGCTATCAGGAGTAAAACCCGGCCGAATTGCTGGGGAGTCGCACATGAGATTATCATGAGAAGCACCGAATGGGCCCTTTGAATCCTAATGCCCTCGTCCAGGAACCCATTAGCAGAGCCGTGGAATGGGCTGACGACAAGAAAAGAAAAGAGAGGGCAGAAACGGGGGGTGTGTGGGGGGGGGTCTGATTGATCCTGGAATCTACTGCGTTAGCAAGCAGCCGGCAGACCCTCCCGCCCCCCACACCCCCAGAACATGATGAGAAGAAGGAGAAGCAGTGGGTGGGGAAAAGAATATACTCAGAATATCTTACTTAAGTAAGAAGTATCAATCCTGCAAAGTATGGTAAATGCATTAACCCACATAATTCCCTCAATCCTGGCCATCACTGGGCCTCTCTGGACATATGGGGCTCCAATTTCATCTTATCGCCCTTTATATGCAATTGAAGCATCTAGCATTGGGGAAGAAGTGTTCCCACGCTGAAGTTGGTATTTTCGTTGCTTTCATTTCTCACCATTCAACATGCTATATGATCATCAACGCTCCATGTTTTTTTTTTTTTTTTTTTTTTTGCTGTATGGGTGTATTGTAGTAGCTCCAAACATTTGTTTCAAACATCACATCAAACCAAACACTACACTACAACTACAACTTCTGTTGGACAGGGACCTCAAGGGTGAAATGTAAAATAGGGGGAATCCATGACAAAAATCAAGTGCAATATAATATGATGTCACAGCGATCAAGGTAGATTGAAGCCCAATGTGTTTTGGTATGGAATTCTCCTTTAAATTGCAAAAATCGGGAAAAAACACTGCCAATTCTGGACCATTTCTTACATTTCAAAGTACTGTGTGATCAACAAACATCAATCTCTCATTCGCTGTATAGAATATGCGGGTAGGTCTTCTCTACAAAACGGGATCAAGCGGAAGGTATCTATCAGGAATTCGGTGAACTGAATCAGCAGCAGCAATGTGGCACAAGTTATTAATGTCTTTAACTATATTATACTCTCTCAAACATTTACTGAAGATCTGTGTAGCAACTACTGTATATACACAATATCTGCATTCTGATTGGAATGTCAGTTGGAATCGCGTCGGTATTGGCATGCATTCTCGCATAGGGAAAACCAGACGCTACAGAATTCATTAGAGTATAGGCTCACACGTATTCTTCCCCCTCAAATGTGGTATTCGTCGTGTGATACAAACACACAAATGATTTACAATCGCCGGCCAAATTAGTACTGTTGTGATGACAGAACAGGCAACATCCATATATGGACATACAAACTTCCCGTATTTGGAACCAGGGGGTTGAGTGACTGATTTATTCGAGAGACTGTGTTTTTACATACTGTGAGCGAAGCGCGGCGGGTTGTCGTTGACGTCGGTGAGCGTCACGGTGACGGACGTGGTGCCCGAGAGGCCGCCCATCTGGCCCACCATGTCCTTGGCCTGGATGACCAGGACATACTGGTCCCTGGTCTCTCTGTCCATGTTGGGCAGGGCCGTCCGGATGATGCCTGAGAGAGAGGAGAGAGAGAGAGAGAGAGAGAGAGAGAGAGAGAGAGAGAGAGAGAGAGAGAGAGAAAATCTTAACACCGTCTGCTGCCAATTTTGTACTGTATATGTGCGTTTTTGCAACCTGCTTGAGGGTTACGTTCAACTTCACTTTTTTCAGCCACCGAGCTCTTGTTTTGAAGAGCCCCCAGCTAATTTTCTGAACCAGAACTTCAGTTGGGTAATGTAGCCTCGACACTCAGGCTTTCATTTTCGTCCGCGTTGTGCGAAAACGGAAAGCCTGAACTAATTTGTTACCCACAGTGGCATAGAAGTGTGAGTCAACCTTTTGGGGTGGGCGGCGCTCCAAATGATGTGACGTAACACAGCAGTGGAGGGGTGGTAAGGGGAGGGGCCGGGGATAACCATACGTTGGTGAGATCAAATCAGATCAGCTCAGCCGAACAGCACCCAGACCCTCCCAGGCCAAACTCATTTCAGGTTAGGCCAGGCTAGGTGATACGCACTGATGTACAACATAACTTAATACAGTATATTTCGTAAGATATAACCAAAATGGAGTCATTTGTAAGGCTGTATATTGCTGTGTTTTAGCAAATCAGAGTGCATCAGTCTCCAGCAGTTTCATAATGAGCCAGTAGAGTAGAGAGTGGAGTTTGTATACACTAAAGTTGTTCAAAATGTGTTAATTGTGGGGATAGAAAACACACATGGGGGCACCAAAAACACAGCAAAAATGTAAAAGTTGAACTTCATGTTATTCTCCCTTCTAAGGCCTATACACATTTTGGTCATTTGAAAATGGCTCACAATGTGATACAATACATTTTGTGTTCTAGGGTTAAGTAAAACATTTAAGTAGATTTTATTTGGTTAGCACAGTATGTGAATGTACAGTAGCAGGTGTCTAGTGTCTCCATCATGTGACTTACAGTACAACAGTGACACACAGACTGCAGGCAGTTTTGTCATATTGGCAGATCAATTATGCCAGTCAAGAGGACGGACAGGCGATGTGACGCATCCCCCCCTGGCAGTTAACACAGTCACTGTCTCCTTCTGAATGACAGCATCTCATCCTGCACTCAGTGGTGGCATAAAGTAATCACCTTTTACTATAGTAAAAGTATCGATACCGCAACGTAACAGCATCCATACACCCCCCCTCCCCCATCCAGGCCTGGCTTGGGTAAAAAAAAGTATTGGCATCAAAATACAATGTGAATGTACAGGCCAAAGTAACCCAGGACGCTCTAGCGGTAAGATGGTCCTTACCGCGCCACCGCGCCGCCCATTGCCGCTATGGACCGTGAAAGGATATTTATAAGCCTGCATAAATATCATGAAAATCGATTTTGAACCTGGCGATTCGATATTGATATCATGGCATTAAGAATTGTCATATACCGTGTTGGCGTATCAATTTCTCTATAACTCTATAACTAACTAACCATGCACACATACCGCTCACGCCCCTCAACATCTACCTCATCAGGCTCGGAACGAGATAAAGAAACCAAAAAGCAGTTCATTTACTGTATTTCCAACAAGGGGCATGCTGTGTGTGTGTGTGTGTGTGTGTGTGTGTGTGTGTGTGTGTGTGTGTGTGTGTGTGTGTGTGTGTGTGTGTGTGTGTGTGTGTGTGCCGCGCCGGGCACGGTACTTTATGTGCAATCTTCCGTTAAGGGATCCGTAATGACAGAAACACATTGTATTGCAAGCCATTAACTTTGAAGCAAGCAGCAGTGATGGATTTTTAAAAAGGATTTACAATGCTTTTGCTTGCTTTTGAATTGTGTCAGCTTTAATTTCCTTATTTTTGCGTGCGGGGGGGGGGGGGGGGGTACATAGATCGCCATCTTTTTTTTTTGTGTTGCGAGATAAAATGACGATTATACGTTTGTAAAAATGCCATTAACGGGAGAGAGCTTTTTCTCCCGTTAATGGCATTTTTTTTTTTTTTACAAACGTATAATCATGTACGCTTGTAAAAATGAATTGTCGCCACAGTCCTGACGTCAGTCCCCTGCTATAACCCCTGGGTTAAGACAGGTAGAGCAGGGGTTTTCAACAGGTGGTCTGGAGACCACCAGTGGTCCCTGAGAGGATTCCAGGTGGTCCCCAGGCTAAATGATGGGAAGTTGGTTAACCAGATGAGAGCGTAAAAATGAAACCAAATGGACCCTTGCGGGTCTATTTAATTATGTTAGTGGAATTATACTTTCAAATGGGTTCGCTTAGTTTTAGTTTAAGGCTAATGACAACGTCTTGCTTGCATTGCACAAGTCCACAGTTCAAAATGTACTGTGGACTACGTACGCACATACTGTACCTACACACATTTGGGATTCGAGCCCCCCCCCCCCCCCACACACACACACACACACACACCCACCCACAGGGCTCTCTGCATGGCCTGGTGAAGTGGTTCCCATATAAAGGTAAAATATGATTATATTTTGGGGGAAAAAAGCTTGAGAACCACACTGTCCTATTTTGTCATTTCACAGTAGGTGAAAATTGTCAAATTGACAAAATTGCAAGCAATAGCACAGCTCTTTGCGGAGTGACAAGGACAACCATGGAGGCGATTTTACAAAGCTGATCATACCGTTATTATCTTCCCTTTCAGGAGGGGGGCCAAATCAGGGTTGGATGTAACCCCAATTGGGGGGGCAGGCAAAAATGGTATGGGGGGCGGCTTCATCGCCTGTGGCACGAAATGAAGTCGCAATCATACCATTTTCAGTGTCAGGACATACAGTATATTAGGCAAGTAAAGCATCTATAATAATATCAGTTGTGGTTGAAGTTGCAACAGACACGCAGCATGCATAAAGCTAAAGATATGACTCAGTTTCACCTGCGTCAAGTTGTCACCCCATGATTTTTCAAATTTTGGAAAAAGAATCAAATAGACATGTTGTCATTCTTTAGTGTTCCATTTGTGCTGAATTGTGCCATAAATTTCACAATATGTGCTGCAGCTATTCTGGAGAAAATTGAAGCACAAATATGCGGTACAAATTCTAGCACATCGATCACTAAAAGATGAGCCCATTTTAGTCAGTTATGGACCACCCCAAGTGCGGGGTGCAAGATTGGCTCAGGACCTATAACTTCAATTATCTCCAGAATGGTAGCAGCACAAATTCTGAAATTTATGGCACAATTCAGCACAAATGGAGCACTAAAGAATGACACCATTTTTATATATTTTTTCGAAATTTGAAAAAAATCATGGGGTGCAAACTTCATGCCGGTTTCTTTTTTGAATAATGAAATGGTGTTGGTTTGGCAATTGTAGTTAGTAGCATAGGGTTTCAAATCAATCTAATCATAAGCACTTTGATTTGAATTGTTTGTGGTTTCATTTGAGTTGTTTGCATGACATCATCAGGGCATTTCGGGGGGGGGCATTGACCCCCCCATGCCCATGCCTGGATCCGGCCCTGGGCGAAATCCGTTTGCGACTTGCGGAAGGTCTCTCTCCTTCCCTTCTCTGGAAGCCTGGATCAAAGCAGACCAGAGGTACAACAACATGTCCTTCCCCGGTGTCATCAACACTCTAGGGACACATGCATTCATACAGTAGTAAGCATGAACCGGGGTCGAAAAATGATTACGGCGATTTCCCCGCCACGACGCGACACGACCCGTCGTACAACCAAGGAGAAAATATACAGGCATTACTGTGTTGTCTCCTTCTATCAATGCCGCCTCCACATTGTTATTGGCCAAAGTGTAGTAAATGGTCCCGGTGTATAAGCGACTACTACTGCTATTCATGCATTCCACTAGGTGTGATAATGGCGGTTCAATAAAGCAATAGAGGCGTTTGTTGCTCAAGGCAGAAGAAAAGACCTGCATGTAATTTCCATTCCGACACTAGATAGGGAACAGCGGGAAGTTGGTGTATAGTTTATGCCCCACCACACACACACACACACACACACACACACACACACACACACACACACACACACACACACACACACACACACACACACACACACACACACACACACACACACACAGTACAGGGACAGATGCTTGGACGGGCACAACACAAAGGTGTCATGGATATGAAAAATTAATTCCAAATCCTGACATGTTTTGAATCTATCATCTGGGCCTTAACCAAACTACTGTGTGTGTGTGTGTGTGTGTGTGTGTGTGTGTGTGTGTGTGTGTGTGTGTGTGTGTGTGTGTGTGTGTGTGTGTGTGTGTGTGTGTGTGTGTGTGTGTGTGTGTGTGTGTGCGCGTGCTCTGTCTATTGTGCCACTATACTAGTGTATTCACTCCATCCATCCATCCATCCATGTTCACTGACATGTATCATGGAGCTGACTCTGTTCTGCAACCCTTCTAACCCTGTACAGTTCTAGCCTGGACCACTGCAGTCGTTTCTATGTTGCAAGTTCAGTTGGAGACCAAATCAAATGGCTGCGTTTGAGTAAACCCACCTCACGTGTACTGATTGGTCTCCTGATTGGAGTTGTCTACGTAGAATTTAGGCTGCTGCAGCAGCTCAGCTGATCACAACAAAAATGGCGACTACCAGACCGGGATTCGACGCAAACAAACATTACACATACGATTGGATTTCCCTTCAGAACGTTGCAAAGTAATGCCAATTTTTATCTCACTCGGTCGTGAAGCTTCCCAAATTATCTTGGAGTATTTTAGCGTGCCGTGTTTTAGGATCCAGGCAACACGCGCACACGCACACACACACACACACACGCACGCACGCACGCACGCACGCACGCAAACACACACACACACACACTAGTAAAGTTTGCACAGCTGGTCGTAGCAGTGTAGGCCTATAAGGCAAACAAAGTTAAACTATCGACATGCAGAGGAGAGAGAGAGAGTTATTGGCGATGGTTAATGATGCTATGAATGCCCGAATGCTGATCCCCCCCGATACCTCGCCCCCACCCAACCCCCACTTAAAAAAAATAAAAAATAAAATAAAAAAGTGCTCCTCCTCCTCCTTGCCTCCTCTCTCGTCTGGGCCAGGAGCAAACACTATATTTCTCACAGAGCGACAGCGCTAATCCAACGCGGCAACGTGCCGTCGCCAGGCTGTTGTTTGTCTGCTGGGTTGTATGGCGAGGCCCCTCTCCCTCTCTCTCTCTCTCTCTCTCTCTCTCTGTCTCCATCTCTGTTATACTCCGGTCGGTGTCATTCCTGGGGAGAGGGCGATGATTAAAATCCTTCTGCTGCTACGTCGCACCACGGCAAAAGGCGGCTCAGCGGCTCCCTCTCTTTCTCTCTCTCTCTCCCTCCCCTTTGCCTCCGGTGCGAGACAGCCGACGCATCGCAGCCGCTGCATTTATCTAAGCTGTCTGTACAGCACTGGCGGCAGACTGGTGGGTGGGTGGGGGGTGTGGAGGAGAGGAGAGGAGAGGGGGGCACGCATCCCTCTCTCTCTCTCTCTCTCTCTCTCCCTCTCTCTCTGTCTCTTCTAAAGCCCTGGATCCTTTGACATTTGTCTTGGAAAGAGGAAATAAAACTGTGGACTTTTTTTTTTCGTCGAAGCTGCTCGAATAACCCCCTCCAGCTCTCAAAAAAAGAAAAAAAAAACATGATGCAGCTATGAGAAGGTAATGACGATGATGAACACTTAAACACAAGTGTGTGTGTGCGTGTGTGTGTGTGTGTGTGTGTGTGTGTGTGTGTGTGTGTGTGTGTGTGTGTGTGTGTGTGTGTGTGTGTGTGTGTGTGTGTGAGCGTGCGTTGCAGCCCGCGGCACTGTCTGTTGCCCCCTTACAGTAGGTCTACGGATAAGGGATGGGTTCCAGACGTAAGCGCCGTAGCGCTGGAGGAAAACAAGGCCATAAGAACTGGGAATATGAAAAGCTGCAACACAGGTCATTTATACTGGAAGGTGTAGGGCTTAACGCACTTCAAGGAGTGACGCATGCATGTGCTCAAAAACACACGTACGGCTCGCCCACGGAAACACATACAACAAGGGGGAAATTCACCATATTATACCAGTGCTTTAAGGCCCTTTTCAGGCCAAGGATCGTTATTTAACCCGTGTTGTCCCGACACGAGATTCTACAAAATGTCTTTTTAACTTCTTTCTGAAAAATCTCTGTTTGTGTCGGTGATGCTCAAAATATTTCAAGCCAAGAATAGACTGTTCAGTAAGCCCCTCCCCAAACTTATATGATCCAATCACAGCTAAGCACAGCTAAGATAGACAACCCTCTCCACTAATATCTTTCTTATATGATAAAATATTGTTTTAAAAAATAAATGTCACACACACATTTTTCCACTGCATAGGGCATGCCTTGTTGATGGATTTGGAAGAGATTTTGAAGGTCTGGTTCCAAAAATGAACCTGCATTTAATTTGTAATGTCCATGATATTTACATGGGAAAGAATGAGCCCGGCTAGAAAGTGTCCTAGCCTTGGGTGGACACTGGGGAGAGGGCGGGGCTTACCTAAAGGTCTATTATCCGTACCTGGCTGTGCACCCATCAGTGTCGAGCAATATTACTTCGGGAAGTGATATGTTACTTATAATTTATTAGAATACTATTATTAAATGACTTATTACTTTGAATCAAGAGTAATATATTGCATATTACGTTAAAGAGGGGTTGGCGTGATTTTTGCATTTTTTCCAATTTTGTACATGTTTAAGAGGTGACAGTATGTAAATAGACCCCTTGGTGTGTTTTTATGTGCAATGAGGTCTTCCCTTTGTATTTAGGGTTTCTTCCTGGGGGATGAACATTTCTAGTTAAACGTGCCAAAGAAAAAAGCTTCAATATAGTGACATCACATGTTCAGCCCCTCCCCTAACTCCCCCCCCTTTTATCATAAACTAAAGCTGTGGGTGTGGCTTCAGTTCAGGTGGATCTCCACCCATCACCACCCACCAGGCAAACCAGGCATACTTAATGAACTGGTGGGGTGGAATCATAAAAATGTCAGTTTAACAAACACTGTACACTTTTTGGGAAAAAAAATCTTACTTTTCATATAACATTAATACCTGATGATCATGTTTTAGGCTAGAAATCATGGCACTCCATCTTTAATATTACTTTTGCACCACCCCCACCCATGAAAAAAGGAAAGTGCAACAACACAATGTGATCATTTCAGCAACTTTAAGAGCTGAATCCAATTGCTAATAATGGGTGGTATTCTCAAACAGCTATGATGTAGTAAGGTATGGTGTAAGTCTTCTCATTGGCTGCACGGCAGCAGATCAGATCTGGGGCCTTTTAGTAGCCCAAAAGCCTACACCACCAGACCTGGGCCTGGGCTTATCAAATAATTACCCATAATAATTAAAACCAGACATCAAGAGCTGAAATAGTTGTTGCTCTAGGGATCACCCCAGAAGCAAACAAGTTAAAAATGTTAGCGGGTATGCTAACAATGCTCCGAAACAATATATCCAAAGGTTTATGCAAGCTGTTTTTCCAATAGCTAAAGTTAAATGCTAATGCTTAAAACAACCAAAAGAGGTTCCCATGCGGAACGAGTTAATCTGCATTTGAGCCACGGAAAGAAAAAAAAAACATCTATTTGACAAGAGATTTATAGACCCCCAAAACCAACGGAGATGTCCATCACATCTCCCACGCTGTGGCAGCCATAACGATCCAAACAGCCAATTCCATCTATACGTCCCATAATTGTGTCGAATAAATTTAGTGGTAATGCACTCTCGAGGGTGTAAAAATGAATGCATAAAACGACAAAAATAGAACAGTCTGTGCGCACGTACGTAGTACACTAGCGGCATATTGCCTTAGCCTGCCTTCACAGCAGGTGGAGAAAGAGGAGGAGGATTTATATCCTTCCCTCGACTGTAATGTTCTCTCTCTCTCTCTCTCTCTCTCTCTCTCTCTCTCTCTCTCTCTCTCTCTCTCTCTCTCTCTCTCTCTCTCTCTCTCTCTCTCTCTCTCTCTCTCTCTCTCTCTCTCTCTCTCTCTCTCTCTCTCTCTCTCTCTCTCTCTCTCTCTCTCTCTCTCTCTCTCTCTCTCTCTCTCTCTCTCTCTCTCTCTCTCCTCTCTCATCGGCTCGGTCAACCTGAATGCTAGACTGGAGAGAAAGGAGTGCAGGAGTGCACACGTGTTGACTCAATATTCAAGCTCCGATAGTTTATTGCCAATATCCTGCAAAAAAGGTCACCGACCGGGAGCCTGTCTGGGGATATGCATAGGTTTTAGGCGATGCGGTTTAGAGAGATATACACACCCACACTACCCACACTCATCGTTATTGTAAGACACTGCTGTGGAATACAAGACCGCCGTGCACTAAATCAGTATTATAACGTATTAGCACACTTATAAGGATATGTGCAGGGACCAGCAAAAGTGGTCCTGCGTGGAAGGAAGGGTCGAGGCATGCTCGTGCCGCCTTGTTTTTCGGCTAATCGTCTCTATAAAAGTCTATTTTGTTCTCGCTCGCGGTTGGCTGCTGGAGCCGCTTGTGAATATTGGAGATCCTTGACATGGATATCATGGTTTGTGGCCCTGGATAGGGATCTATCCATCTCTGACTGGCCCTCGATGCCTTAGCCGAGTGTGTCGGGGGCCCAGAAGACAAGACTCGAAGCTGGGCATGAATTAGCGGGGAAACGCAGCTGTGAATGCCCAGATTTGTCTGGTGGCACAGAATCGCAGAATTTAGGATGGTATTCCCTGGACTTCTGGATAATGTCATGTTCTAGTCTGAGCCTAACAGACTTAAATGTCTGAACTGACCTGAGCACAGGCTCAGGTCTGGAGGTACAAGCTTTTGGCCTACTTTAAGGCCCCACACCTGATTTGCTGCCATGCAGCCAATGAGCACGGCCCCACACCTTATTTGCTGCCATGCAGCCAATGAGCACGGCCCCAGAACTGATTTGCTGCCATGACTTACACCATACCTGGCTACACCCTAGCGTTCGAGAATAGCAGCCATTGTTCGGCATGGCGTTGGTTGCATTTTAACCACATAATCTCACATCAGTCTATCCTAGACGTCTAAGTGCAGTTTCACAATGTTTTTGCCTCTGGCGACAGACGCATATTCTGGCCACGCTGCAAAGTGGTGGGGGCGACTCCAAAACATACCTTTTGACAGTTTTTACAGTATCTGCGAGCAGGCACCACTCGTAAGTATCTTGAAAATGACACAGCAACAACAGCACTCATGCATCCATCCCCTTTTCAAAAAGTGCCTTCCCTTTGCCTAACAATGCTGCACATCTTACCCAGATTATTAGATGAAATAGGTGTAAGTTGTCAAGAACGGAGTGAGCTCAGCCAACCCCTGCCCCCATCACTAGAACCAGCCCTGTTTCACAGAGAACATTTTAACTCAAACCCTTTCTTCTGGATGTCTCCGGAACAAAATGTTTTGAGACGGGAGTATAGTACGCGGTCAAATACTATATCATTCCTTGACATGAAAACATTAGAGAATCGCCGGCTTAGAAACGTAGGTCATCCAGAAAACCTGTCATGATTTCAGAAAGACATTTTGTAAGATTCCGGTTCTCAAGGTCTAAAACGCAGTGATACGAGACTCTCACAAGGGCGGTGATGCCGATATCTCATACAGAAACCAATCTCCTTATTCTCATGGCTTTAGAGTCTAAAGACCAAATAAAAAAGACAGGGTTAGAGGGGAAAAAAAGAGAGCAGCTGTTCAGCACACTACATATGGATGTGAACGTGGCCCCTTTTCATTTTTTTATTCCTCTCACATTTTTACTTTAATTAGATTTCCACTCCTTCCTCATTACCGAGGGGATCGAGCATGTCGTTAATAACACACACACACACACACACACACACACACACACACACACACACACACACACACACACACACACACACACACACACACACACACACACACAGTACCCATCAAATTCAGATGTCACATTCACACACGTCACGTTGTAGAGCTGTGCCGTCTCGCTCTTTAAACCCCCCTCCCCCCACACTCGCCACCCCCTGCCGCCTTTTATAATGTAATTAATCGTGTCTTGCCGACACCTGCTGTTTTTTTTTTCTCCCCCGACATAACCCCTGTCATTTCTGACTTCTTGCTGCCGCTAGCGAGTATTATAACGTGCGGACATGGTTAGCACCGCTAATAGCTTACCGCCGCGTATAGCCGGCGGCGGAGGTTGGTGTGGCGATGCAGTCAGCGCTAGCGCCGCGTTCGCTCCATCACCGAGGAGGTGCAAACACGTGCGCGCATCGCCTCGCCCCACCGCCAGGGCCTGTTCGCGCCTCATTGAGTTTTGCCCCCCCGTCAATTAGAACACGCTCTTCACTCCTCCACCTCCTCCTCCTTCTCACTGCATTAACATTTCGGCGTCACCTTCAAAACCAAACGACAAGCTATCAATCAATAGATATATCGCGAAAAAACAGCCATCTTTTTTTTACAGGGTTTGAAATATCCCCTTGGGCGCGCCCATGCGTGTGTGCACGCCCCCATGCGTTGCTGCTGCTCGCTGCCGGCAGCAACTTATACGTGCCGTCGTCCTCCTCCTCCTCCTCTCCTTACATTTATGCATCACATTTACAGCTTCGGAAGTTATTGGAGCTATTCAGGATTAAGTACTTTTTCTCCCCCCCAACACCACCATCCCAAGGGCACCTTGTAGATTCAATTTGGGATTAAGGACCCACGGTAAAAAGAGACTTTGCAATACCAAAGTGAGCTAAGGGATGTTAACCCGCAAGCCCAACACCCGGGTCACATATAACCCCCCACACACACACACACACACACACACACACACACACACACACACACACACACACACACACACACACACACACACACACACACACACACACACACACACACACACACACACATCCCCCCACCCCTCCCCAAACCATTAGCTGGCTGCCTCTTAATCGGCTGCTGGCGCAGTATTGCTGTGTGTTGTAGAAGCTCTCTCTCAGAGAAGTGTATTTCAGCACCGGGCACTTTGTCAAAGTCACTCTACGCTTAAAGCCTGGCTTCTTTTTTTTCTTTTTCTTTTTTTCCCCTCCAGCAAATGGGGCTAATTAGTAACTCGCGGAAGACAGAAAAGCCACGACATTACAAATCTTTGGCCAGGCATTATCTTAAAGGTGATGCCGCTGCAGCTTCTACGCTATTGTGTGGGATGGGGTCATTGGACTATACCCGCTAATATGGTATGAAGCTGCAGCGCTTCGATTTTTGCATGTTCAAATTATAGGATTCCTACTTGATTCCAGTGCACTTTTTTGGTCACACTAAAAAAACAAGTTAAAGTCCGAAGTTAGCGATGGCTCAGGGGTAGAGTCACTGGATGGTAACTGCAAGGTTGCCGGTTCGAACCCAGGCTCCCCCAGAGTTACTGTCGATGTATCCCTGAGCAGACACTAAAACCCTAATTGCTGCCCATGTGCTGGTCAGTACCTTGCATGGTTGCTTCACCATTGGTGTGTGAATGAATGGGTGTTAATGGGGTCCACAATCTATGAAAAGTGCCCAGGATAATGGTGCTATATAAATGCACCATTTATCTCAACATTGTACTTAGGTATGGTATATTACACTTACTATACTGTTTTCATTATCCATATATTTTATTTTTTACTATTGTATTGTGAATTTTACACAGGAGGTTTTCAGCCCTTTTAATTTCAAGACATATTATTATTTATTCTACATTTGAACCACAGCCCACCATTTCACCTCTCGGACCCAAGACTAAAGACAATCATGTTGTCGCTTTTTGAATGTGCATGGTTCCATTTGACGAGTTTGAGAGTCAAAGGCATGCCGTATAAGTGTCTATTTGGTTACCAACTCTCCGTCATTTTGCTGGGGACCACCTGGAACCTCCTCAAGGACCAATGGCGGTCCGCTGGACCACGGGTTGAGAAACCACTGCTTTTCACCAACTGCCTGGTTTCAAACTACAGGGAGTCACACTGGCATTGTTTGAACAGTGCAGGGGTATTTTGAGTACAGATTGTGCTGCTGCACAGATCTTTACTATGAATAGTAACATATTTAACATGATACTGTTGCAAACAATTCTCCCCGTACGTTGAAGGGATTATCAACCTCAAAAACAAAACAACAGCAACCCCCTCCCCACATCACCCGCCTGACACAACTGGAGCATTCATGAAAATGGAGACAAACATTTCCGTAACATAACACCTTATTTTTGTATCCAAACCAGAAAGGCTGGCATAATCTCTCTCTCTTTTGTTCTCCCTCGCTCTCTCTCTCTGTCTCTCTCTCTCCCTCTCTTTCTCTCTCTCTGCGCCGTCTAAAAATAAAATAAAAAACTACAATAAAACACAAGGCAGATTGGCCTCCGAGGAGATTTATACTGGCGGTTGTGTGAGTGGGCTGCAGCTTTTAATAAAGCTATTTGAAAGATCAACCTTGGGAATTTAAAGAGCTACACTTAGCTAATGAAAAACAAGTCATAATTTGAAACGCCGTTAAAAAGTGGTGTGGGCTTCCATTCACAGAGCTCGAATGGAGTGTTTCGTAGCTAAAAAGAGAGAGAGAGGGGGAAACGTAGAAGAAATAACCAGACTATACGAGCCTAATGGAGCTTTATGGCACTGGGCATGCTGGTTAAACATCACTTAAGCAAATGTCTGCACTCTCCCTGATTGGCATTAGTGTCACGCGTTCCTCACTCGAGAAGCCACGCTTGATGGGCTTGTAGTGGTCACACTAACTTTGTTTAAGATCACCGCACGGACACGTTCCAGTAGTTAAATTTGCATCAATCTTGCGTTCCGTTCGGTTTAATGAACCGTTAATGACCGCAGGAGGAGCTTCCCGACAGAATGTATGGGTATAGGCTTTGGTCCTGCCGAAGTCACGCAGCCGTTGATTTTCCTGCGCGGCCACTTGGGCTATGCCACTCTGTTTAATGAAGCGTAAAAATCCGCAGTAAAATCAGCAGCGTTTAACTTAACTTACTTAAGTTAAATTAACACTTTGCTTTTTTATGATACTAGGACCGGTGCCCGGTTGTGAAGCAAAGCAACCCGATCTCACCCCCAAGTCATGTGAATAACACGGAGCCACTTTCCGTAGTTAACCTACAAATCAAACCAAAGTTCATAGTAGGCCTATGCTGAAATAAGTCTGTTCATATATAAAACTGACCAGTGACAATGAAGGAGCTATGCCATCTCTACCCAACTAGAGCACATCGTGAAGCACCACGAGTGTGGCGCTAGCCGAGTGAATTGCAGTGCTGAGTGTTGTGAAGTTCAGTTCGCTAGGGCCGAATCAGCCACGTCCGAGTTACGATGTATTATGGACAGAATAGTAAGTATTTTAAACCCTGAATGCATCCAGCCCAAAACTTCCATGTTTGCCAATGGTAGGTTCTTTAGTTGAATATCAACCGACTTAGGGTCCCTTTCTACTCTACAAACGGAACAGCTATATGTCAGTTTGTGCTATTTATACAACTTTGGGGTAAGACTGGGCTGAGCAAAGCCTTGGGAAGTTGGAGATCCACACCCCACCTGGCTTTGCAATAACCGTTGTACTCATGCCCAAGTACCCGTTTCAACTCATCTGTCTGTGTCCTTATTATGCTCATATGGAGATTTCTGTATCTGTCTCTCTGTGTCCCAATATTATGGAACAGGCATGAACAGGCCAGCTCATAACTCCAACACTACGCCAGTGTAAGCTCATCAAACTGTGAATGATCATAGTAATCTCCAAGTGGTCCCCAGCTAAGATGGTTAACCAGATGAAAAGTTGGTTAACCATATATAATTCTTGACAGCGTAAAAAATATCCATAATTTGAATTAGCCCAAGTCTACACAACTAGAGAATGTAGAAGATTAATGGTAATTTTGATCTGTACGCTTGTCTGTTTTGTTTCCTGAAATCCAGCCTGGAATTGTGGACAAAGGCAAAAGAAATCTTTAGTTTTGTGGTCTGTGGGGCTAAAATGTCTTCAAATGGTGATCCATGGCTCAAATTCTGAAATAGTGGGCACTGGTATCAAACAGGTTGAAAACCCCTGGTCTATGTGAACTCACTGAACGTGAACTACTGTATGGAGATTTTGGCCAATTTGGTATTAAAAAGGCACTTTGATTCTAACTTTAGAATTGACACTGTAGGTTATACAGTACATTGTATACGCTGTAGTTTATGTTGCTTTGTTTACTGTTGAATAAGTAATTTAGCACACTGAGCTAATAATCTGGAGACTGGCAGCTCTGGAACCATGGTGTATAAAAAGTACAGCACATATTGCATCTCGGGTCTGTTCAAATATCGAAGGTCTAAGTGGTTAAGAAGCAGCAGAAACCAGGGTGACATTTAGCAAATTATGTTTAATTATCTAACAGCAGCTCAGTGCAGCTATAATTCAAATATTAATAAGTAAAAAGAGGTTGCCTGTTTAGCTTCTAATCTGTCATGTCTGATAGTACACTCTTCTGTGCTTTGGAGGAGAGTGATTTCTTCCAAGTAACCCCAATAGGCTCTTAACGTTTAAAAAAATAATAATAATTCTGTAAATGGTTCGATAGAAAACTGTATGTTTGTGTCACATGGTGGTGGTGGAACACATAATGTTTAGTTAGTCTTTTTGTCTCAATTACACAGAAGAACTGCAAGACATGTCATGTACAATCCAGGAGGAAACAATTGGTTTCAACATGTTGTTGCCAATACACAGGGATTAAAGTAAAAAAAAATCTTGAGACTGAAAATGATCTTTTGCAAATAAGCACTGAGCTAATTAAATGACCCCTGTGAAATCCTCAGTACTGAAATCAGTACCCAGTACTGAGAACTTTAATCCCTGAATACATCATCAGGAACACTGATTTTAGACTATTGATAAAATGAAAGGCCATAAGGGTTGAATTTTCAAGGGACCCTTTTGCTTACTAGATTTAGTTTATTATACCGTCCCAACATCCCCTAAATCAGTGTTTTTCAACCTTTTTGACACCAGGGCTCACTAGTTATTCAGAATTTGAGCCATGGACCACCATTTGATTATACAGTATTTTAGCCCCACAGACCCAAAACTAAAGATTTCTTTTCCTTCTGTCCACAATTCCAGAAACAAAATAACAAAACAACAAAATGGTCATTAATCTTCTGCATTCTCTAGTTAGACTTGGGCTAATTCAGGTGATGAATATTTTAACTCCAAACCAAATGGACCTTGTGGGTCCATTTGGTTTCATTTTTACACTCTCAAGAGTTACACCTGCTGAATGATGGACCAACTGTCCACCATTCAGCCTGGAGACCACCTGGAACCCTCTCAATTACTGCTGGTGGTCCCTATACAACTGGTTGAAAACCACTACCCTAAATGGCTAAAGTCAAACTTCAATGTACAGTACAGTAAGCAGACCAATTATAATGGGCAAATGCCATAACTCACATCCAAGTCGTTCTTCTAAGGGCTGATAAGTCACATTACATCACTTCAAGAGGAGGTTCATACCCTATTCAAGGCGATACAACAGCCCACGTTGTGTTTCACCCAATAACTCTTGAACCACAGGTCCTATTCCTCACCACTAGGTTATTCAAATACAGGTGTGATCACCACTAGCGTTGTCACTGATGGTTCGTTGATCGATATACAGAAGAAGCCTCAGAGACGTCAGAGCTTTTCCTCCGACGGCAAAACGCAGCTCTTGGCGTCTTGTTAATAACGTGGACGAGCGCTGTAGACAAGCGTCACCATGGAAACTCAAAGACGCCAGTGGAAGGCGTGGACCGCGTCGGTATATATGTATATATATGTATATATATATATATGTATATATATATATATATATATATATATATATATATATATATATATATATATATATATAATATATATATATATATATATATATATATATATATATATATATATATATATATATATATAGGGCGAGGCAGTTTGCTAATTGGCCGATCCCAGGATCACTGGATGTTTATGTGAGGCTGTCTACCCTAGGGGTAGTGGGGAGAACATGCAAACTCCAGACAGAAAGGCACTTTTGCCAGCCCCACATCGGGTATGGGTACTGATGACGCGGAGGAGACACGCCGTCAGCACCCACAGCAGCGCCCCTAGCAGGAATCACAGGACACAGGACCTTCTAGCTGTGAGGCAACAGCATTAACCATTGTGCCGTTTAGCACCTTTTGTTATGCTCCTCTGGTTTTTACTTTTATAAGCTAGAACAATTATGCTGCGTAATATACAGTACATTATTCATTTCAACCATTTAGTGTTATCAGAAACCATGGTGAATATAATATTACTTTATAGGAGGGCATTTCTCATAACAGTAAATAAATATGTAAATCCTTCACCCTAAAAAATGTCACAAGGAAAACACTCTCTTTTAAAATTAATAAAAAAGAAAGAAAAGAAAATAATCCAGTGACTGGTGCACTGGGCACAGCCATAGCTGAGGTGTAGCCTTAAGCACAGCTTTATACCTCGGCATTGATTAGCTCCACCTGGCCTACAGGCCTGCTGCTCCATGGATCTGTCTATATAATGATCAGGGCTTTGCATAGTGAACAATGAATCACAGCCAGCAGCGCCATGCGCGGATCTGTACAGCACAGTTGGAGTGTGTCTTTGATTAGTCAGATTGGCTTGGCAGACACGACCCAATTTTACGGCAGTATGATGTCTTTTAATCACATTAAAATATGATTAAAGCCCATCGTTCGATCTTTATCCACGGCCGGTTACTGGATCGTGGTGGACCTCTTTTGGGACTCACAGCGTAGATCCGAAACGGCAAAGGAACTGTGTGTGTGTGTGTGTGTGTGTGTGTGTGTGTGTGTGTGTGTGTGTGTGTGTGTGGCTCATGCCACAGGGTGTTGTGATGTGTCTAGTGCAGTAGTTAGAGGGAAGGTTGCATGGCTACTTCCCATCTGCTTGCTAACCTCTCGCTTTCAGATACTGCCGCTGGCTAGCCCTTGTGGTGAACGGAGAAGCAACCTTCGGTGTAAGTCTTCTCCTGCCAGTACACAGCCTCTCCTCCACCAAGACTCTTCCCAGGCCTCCTCGTGGCCACACACGGTAACTGGGACTCTGCGGCTCCAGGCTAACGTGGTAGGGGATCTCGGAGCTGCAGTGGTCCCCAGAGGTATGGTGTGCAGGCCCACAGTGTGGACACGCCCTGGCACCTGCCAACCACTGCCCCGCTGCCTTGTGGGTTAGTCTGGGAAGACAAAGGCTAGGGGAGCACACCCTGAGAGAAAAGCAACGTGGTGGTAGCACGCGTAGGCGGACCTCGATAGACTGAGGAACCGGCAGCTGCCTGCAGCTGGGGAGGGTGCTGGTCGTCTTGGGCTTCCCTTGCCACCGGAATTCGCCTTCTACAGTCAAGTAGTGCTACTGAGGACTGCGCACCCGCTGTGGCACTTTAAAACCTTCATGCGCAGGTCTCCACTTTGACCTCGGTGACAGAACACCTGGAACCAACCATAAAAGTCTGACGGCGATGGGGCGTTCGGTAACGGGGGCAGGTTTGAATAAGCCGGAAGCCTCTAGCTGGAACCCTACACGTCAGCGGCACAGGGATATTATGGTCGCTAGCAGCTGGAATTGAGAGGCAGCTGCTCTCGGCAGACCCCTGTGCGACTGAGCAGCCCTATTTAGGATCGCACTGCTCACCCCAACCGGGGAGGGGCCTAGAAAAGGTGGCCTGAAAATTGCCCTCTCAACCCACTCCTGGACAGGTTACCGCGCCTGTTGGGATATTCCACTCTGCGGTCGAAATAAAAAACAAACAATAATGAAACTGGCAACGTGGAACGTGAGAACTCTTCTAGACTCTTCTGGCAACTGTGACCGACCCCATCGGAGAACTGCCTTGGTTGCTGCTGAACTGAGCCGATATAACATCGACATTGCTGCTCTGAGTGAGACAAGGCTCCTGGATGAGGGGTCTCTGAAGGAAGAAGGAGGCTATACCTTCTTTTGGAAGGGCTTCCCTCCTGATGGAAAACACCTGCACGGTGTGGGGCTGGCTGTCAAGAACACCCTTCTACCAAGCCTGACTGAAACACCTGTTGGCATCAGTGAACGACTGATGTCCCTCCGTATCCCCCTTGCAAAGAAGCGTTTTGCCACCCTACTCAGTGTGTACGCACCTACCATGCCATCAGAGAATGAGGTCAAGGACTGCTTCTATCAGTCGCTGGATGAGGCACTCCGCCGGATCCCAAAGACTGACAAGATCCTCCTGCTGGGCGACTTCAATGCTCGGGTAGGCCAAAACCACAGGATATGGAGTGGCGTGCTTGGTGGACATGGGTTGGTCAGGCTAATGCAAACGGCATGAGACTGCTGACTCTCTGTGCCGAGCATGACCTGACCATCACCAACACACTGTTCCAGCAGAAGAACAAATACAAAACATCTTGGATGCACCCCCGCTCCAGGCACTGGCACCTGATTGATTACATCATTGTGAGACGCAGCGACACCAGCGACGTGGGGTCAGGTTTTTCATTGCGAAAAAGTTATTTATATCTACCTTAAAAGGAACCCTGGCTAATGAGACAAATATGGATAAAATACACTATACTTGCCCTCTTTAGCTAGAAATTGAACATTTAAAACACAGATTAAGCTTATTTTAAGCTTATTTTAAATATAGGTCATGATTTTATCCCAAGGGGGGCACCATTTTACTGCCCTGTCACATGGCTTGTCATAGGGATGACGTCACAGGAGATCACTCTGCAGTAGAAGTAATGGAATGGATCAAACAACTACATATTTTCCACCTACAGTTCATTCCCGTTTGTTTTATAGTCCTTTATTTCACCAGTATCGCCATTGTCATAACAAACAGAGCAGTGTATATACATTGATGTTTTACGTTGCGATGCTGGGTAATCATGGAACGTTCCATAGCAGTACAGTCCATACAGATCTCCTATGACATCATCCCTATGACAAGCCATGTGACAGGCACAGTAAAACGGCGGCCGCCATGGGATAAAAACATGAACTATTTATAAACTAAAGAGCTTATTCTATGTGTTTTAAAAGTTCAATGTCTAGTTATAGAGGGCAAGGGCAAGTATAATGTATTTATCCAGATTTGTCTCATTAGCCAGGGTTCCTTTTAAGAAATGTTTCGTCCCCATGCGGCCCTTTTGTGTGGTATGGGCATGCGGTGGTAGAAGATATTAGATCTACAAGCTGAGACATCGAGCTATACACCTGGCAGCAGAGGTGGGGTTCAACCTGGGCATCAGAGGCTGCCTGTGCTTGCAAGGTTATTTCAAAAGTAAAACCAAACCACTGGCCGTCAAGGAGATATTAAGAACCTCTGATCTAATGGTGTATGAAATAAATCGTGACATATGTCAGGTCATGTTTACATTAATTACTTATAGGTTTTTCCTTCGCACCGCGTCAATTTGTATCAACGGTCGAGACCACGTTATACGAAGGAATGTTTAAAGTGTGCTTATAAGATGCTCTTAATTGGTGCAGTGAACAGCGCGTTAACTCTAGGAAATACAAGGTAATCATCAGTGTTTTAGCAACGTTAATGAGGCCCCAGAAGTTTAAGGCTTTGAAAAAAGGAAAAAAAGAAAAAAAGAAAAGAAAAACACGAAGCAAAAAAAGCACTTAAATCAAAGATTTCACAGCCTCAAAGGGACTTCCCTTTGGGTACCTTCAGAGCCAAAGCAATCCACGGCGAACTCTTTTATTTAAGTCTATATAGAACGCGCACATGTAATACATGAGAGAGACAGAAAGAGATAGAGAGAGAGAGAGAGAGAGAGAGAGAGAGAGAGAGAGAGAGAGAGAGAGAGAGAGAGAGACAGCAAGAGAGAGAGAGAACGGAGAGAGAGATTCAATGGAGCTCATCACTCATCAAAATGATGGAGGAAACATATCCACAAGATGGGTCAAAGAGGGAGAGAGGGGGGGGTGGGGGTTAGACTTGTAGACTTTGCTCAGTGATCAATAAATCATCAACGAAGAGAAGATATCAAGGCACATCACACACTGCTTTGCGAAACTTTAAAAGCCTTTAATAAATGGCCTCGTCGCCGCCTGCACGTTTCAACTCTTCTACCTTCAAGGCAGAACGCAAACGTCTGTCTGGGTTTTTCAGTGCCCAAACGTGACTGACCACATCTTCATCCAGATGCCTGCTTGACAGTCACGGTAGCGATACGTCTCATAGCCTGAATTAAAGTGATGCTTTCACCTTTTTTGTTTCCTTTAACACTTCCCGTGTGGATTGCAAGATTAATCGTTGACCAACGCTTTAATTGCCGTTCCCGAATTGCCCGTTTTATAGGTCTAATTCACTGTTGAATGCATATTTTGGTAATGATCCGGATTTATCGCTGACATTGTGCAGACTGAGTAGATTTATAGGATTGGGTTTGAAGAAGTAGAAGTGTTAAAGTCACTATATTCTCTCTTTTGACAATTCAATGTCATCTCTGCCAGCGGTTTTCGACGTCTTTGAACGCGTAAACATGAAACCAAATGGACCCGCAAGGGTCATGTTGACATTCTTAAGTATTAGAAATAGCTCCAAGTCTACACAACTAGAGAATGTAGAAGATCAATGGTCATTTTGGTCTGTGGACCACCCTCAAGGACCACATACATGTGCAGAATGTAACATTCTGCACATTTATGACCAGCATAAATCTAAATATAAATAAACCAACCATTGGGTGTCAGTTAATGCATCAGGCACATGAGTCATGATACGCCTCAGCTTTCAGTCTGTTGCTTTCAATCAGCCACACTTCTCTCAACACACCCATCACACCTCATTCCCTCCGCCAGGCAAATAGAAATATACATTTAAATATGAATTAAATATGGCTCCCTCCTCCTACACTGGAGCCCTGCTTTTCAAATTGCTCTTGCATGCACACTGCTGGCAAAGATTAACCTACACCACCCAGGCCTCCACCTTATAGGTGAATTATACTCCAACATTTAAACTAAATATTGATTTGAAATGCATGTGCACATGCATGGCTCCGAAGTAAAATGGACATGCAGTGTATTCAATGGTCTCTATACATTCAATCTTCTGATTAACCGTAGTGCTATATGGGCCTGCTCTTGTATGCCTTGCATTGTGTTACCCTGAATCCGTTTAGTATGCTTCTTAGAGAAACATCATAAAGAGCAGGCTCAGTCATGCATGCCAACTTTTAACAATAATCCACCATGGTCAGAATAATATCACAGTCTGGATATTCAGTGCGGAAGATTTATTTCCAAGGGTGCAGTTAAAGAGATTTCAACATCATGGGTTATGATTGGTCACCCACGACTCTGGGGTGGCGATGAAATGTATTTCAAACTGAGGCATGCCAAACCCAATCTGCCCTCAGGGCAATGTCTTTTTTCCTGTGGCAGATCCATCTGTTTTCCAGACTAAACTTGAACTGTATTCCATTTTGTTGCAAAGAAGGTGATTGACAATATTAATGCTTTTTTCACCCCTCCAAAGTCTTGGAGCCGCCCTGTTGGTCATATGATGCTACTGCACAGAGCCATAATACAGAGCCCATTCAGAGACATCCGGTGATTTTCCACAGACAGCGTAGCAGGAAGTAAACAAAGCTGTGGAAACCAGCAGAATTTTGCCCACGATGCAGTAAAAAAATAACTATATGGGTCTAAAGGGAGGGTGCTTTTCACAAAAGGATAGATTATTTCGAGAAAACAGAGCAGATTTTTTGTTTTGTTTTGAATGGATTCCAGTGGAGTGGAGGGGGCGGGCATACTTTATTGAAAATCCTCTGTTGTGAATTTCTGCAAACTAATGATATCCAAAGACAGCTTGAGGTGTCTACTTTAAAGAAAAAAAATAACAAAAAAAATAAATAAATTCGACAAAAAAGCCTGTATTTCATTTTTTTAGGAAGCATTCAGAAATAATTGAGCTTGAAGTTTCATCTTGTTGTTTTGGGCCTCACGTCGTTATCCAAGTACACCTAAGCCCATATATAATTTTAAACCTGGGGTTATTGGCTTTGATTTAAAAAAAAAAAAAAAAAAAAAAAGTTTCTCATGTTCCAGGCCAGGATTTAAACAATAACGAGAAAACGTGTTATAATTCGTTTAGGAGTTAATGTTATTTTCCTTTTACATCAAGCAGGCATGTTATTCCTTCCATATAAGAGCCAAAAACACATCACAAGAAATGCTTGGGATTCTGGGAAGGAGGAGGCAGGAGGTTTTTCCTTTTTTTTTATTCTAGCAGGACGGTTGAGCCAACATTCACACGAAGCCCCGCCGCGGCACGCGTATATAGTATAACGATAAGCATGGCTGGGGGAAGTAGAGAGTGACGCCTAATATTATGGGAATGAATGCCCCTCCTCCCCACTGTATAATTTTCTTCTTTCCCAGAGTGCTTTGCGTGAGTGAGCGTGCACATACAGGCCCAGCAGGACGGCGGCTAATGAGCCAACGCACAGCTCTGAAGCAGCGCGGCGAGGAGGACAGGAGTTGCATATCGCTCAGCATCCGCCATCATCTCCCTCCCTCCCGCCACACCGAGTCAACACCGTAGCAGCTCACACCTTATTTTACACACCTAATTTTTATTTTTTATTCCTCTCCTCTCTGATTTTTTTTTTGCCCCTTGCAGTGTCCTCAGTGTCTTCTACAAAAAAGACTATAATATTGATGGGTGTAGCAGGGCTGAAATCTCCTATCTCTGCTTTCTAGTTTTTTACACTTTGTATACAGTTTTAATGGTTTATATCAGAGGTTTTCAATGTTTTACATACCAGGGTCCACTATTCTTTTCTGCATTTTAGCCACAGAGGACACCCATTTCATGTTGAGTTCGGTCACTCTGACCCAAAACTAAGGATTTTGGTCCACAATTTTTGGTCCACATAACAATTCTTCCACATTTTCTAATTGTGTACAATCATGAAAATTAAGTAATTCAGATGTTTAAGTATGATTTAACTCTTGAGAGTGGGTCCATTTGGTATCTAACACATCCCTATGTTGAATTAGTTGAATTATCTTTGGAGCAAAAGGCTGAAGCATTTGCATCTTTGTTCTGTGAAAAAAAGAATAGCTTGCAAATATCATCATCATTGGCAAAGACAGCAAGAAACAGCAAGATCCAACAAAGGACTACAGGCCTGGACTCCACCTGGTCGGCGACCACTGATCGCAACAACGTTACTAGTCACGGTTGTGGCTATAGGTGCTTGTGGTCGCAACTAGTTTATATGTGGGGATTACTAATTCTATTTCTATTCTATCTTCTAAGTTCACCAACCTGGTCCACCCCCCCTCCCCCCCTTTTTGGAACTCAGAGATGCTACGAACCTCTGAATCCTGAAAACGAACACTTACGGATAATATGAGATAATATTTATCCAAGAGAGAGAGCGGATTAAACTGCTCGAGTAAAAAAAAAAGTGTTTGTGTTTGTGTTTATACAGTGGGTTCTAATCCCTCCACATTGTATTTAATGATGCAGTTAATGCCCTTGACACCATGCACCCATAGGCCTACAGTATATATACAGTATATGTATATTTTTTCTTCACCAAAAATACGAAATATAACTACCACACTACAGCTCACTCAGCGCAGGTCGGCATGACATATTATGAGCTTTTTCTGCTCACATTCTCGCCTGTTTTAGAACAGAATATTATGACACACTCGCAGAAACGATGGCGACGGCACTGTGTGTGTGTGTGGATAGAAGCATATTCGCAGATAAGCAGCAAATTGAGCATCGTCAATGCTATGTGTATTTTGTAATGGGAAGCACTGTGGCATTTAACTGTAATTGAGTCAAATAGATACACAGTACATACATATAAATGCTAATGTTATCAAGCATAGAAATAATTAATGACATGTAGCATGCAGAGTTAGTTCAGTCAGATAGTGTATACTTGAGGGGTTAATAGGCTGCATTATTAATCAAGGCTGTTGAAAATAACGACTTAATTAGTTAAATTAATTTTGTTGATTAATCTGATTACATTTTTTAACACAACACAACACAACACAACTTGTGCACACTGACCCACCCACTGAACATTTTCTCATTGAAAAACATGGGTAGAGCACAGCTTTACGGAGTCATAGGGACATAGTTTTGTGCCCCCCCCCCCCCCCCTAAACAATATTGGACGGGGTGTTTATAAACTCATTTTTGCTCTGCATATGCATTTGTGCCGTTTGCTTCCACCACCACCACCCCAGCACCACCGGTGGGGCTCTGCGTATTTGCTGTTCCCCCATGGGGTGTTGTTATTGAATCGAAAATGTAGCAGAGACGAACGCCAAAATAAAATATCATATGCACGGTTGCAACACTTGAATTATTATCATTCTGTAATAAATATTTGGTTCGATCTATTTGTGAGTTAGTATCTGACTTGAATTTGAGGTTGGTTTGTTTTGTTTCTCGGGACATGCTGATTTCAAAAACCACAACAACACATTGTGCAATAACCCTCAAATATTATGACATGTTTACCAGTGGCATGTTCCCACGCAGCATGTCTGAACTCACTCGCTGTGACAGCGTCGTACAGTGGTAGAAAAAGTAAGGCCTACACTCACTCTTCACTTGAGAAATGTTGTCAATACTGAATAAAAAAATACATAATACTATGATAAAAAAGTGCCAAAAGTATCAACATGTGCTAAAGGTACCAAAAGTAGAAAGAGTAGAAAGTACTCATTATGCAGAAAGACCCGTTTGGAAATAACCTATCTACATGCCCACTAATGCTTGTAAATCTGCTTGTAAAGTTCCTAGAAGCCGGAATCTATATTGGGGCTGAAGTGGAGGTGTTTTGTAATAATAATAATAATCAAAATGTACAAAATAATCAATAACTAAAGTTTTCAAATAAGCCTAGTGCAGTACAAGCCTAAGTCACGTGTCACGTGACTGGCATGATGTCACGTGACTGCTCTATGGCGACATGATTCTGCTCTCGAAACCATGGTTGGACAATGGAGAGAGGGCGGAGTTTATGGCAAGTTCTACTGAGGAAGGGGGCCCAGGGGACAGCGCGCTGCCTGTGCATACCTGTCTTTGGCTCCACGGAGAAGTATGGCTGTCCATGGATGATGCTGTAGACCACCCGGGCACTGTTCCCATAGGTGGGGTCGTCTGCGTCAGTGGCTGCCACCTGGACCACCATGGTCCCTGCAAAAAAGCAAACAAGACAACAACCCCGTTGTTAATTCCCCAAGACAAATAGCATACCAAAGTGCTGGCATCACTCACTCATCGCCTGGTTCCAAGGGGTTTTCGCAGAGGTTTTTCTCTGTGGAGAATATCATTGGATCAGCTTTAAAATTGTCTCGCATTGTGTGGCCCAAAAATAAACAAACTGTCTCTGCGATATCGTCTGTGAATTGTCTTTGAATTGTTTATGACAGCCAGTCAGTCGGTTATAAGTCACATATTCTGTTTCTGTCTAAAATGTCACTTATTTTGCAGCACTGACAGTTATACGTCTTCATCTCCATACGGAGTGAAATCGCCAGATTTGTTTATTTTTCCCAACAAAGTTCTTTTGGAGGGGTCTCTAAAATTCTGGGATTATAATGCAAATTAATAAATACACAAACCCTTGGACTCTGTGTCCTAGTGATGTTGACCTCAGACTTCAGTGCTCTATATCAGTTGTTTTCAACCGGTGGTCCAGGGACCACCAGTGGTCCTTCAGAGGGTTCCAGATGGTCCCAAGGCTAAATGATGGAAAGTTAGTGTAGTTACCCAGATGTAATGCTTTGAAAACGTAAATACGAAACCAAATGGGCCCTTGCGGGTCCATTTGGTTTCATGTTTACACTCTCAAGAGTTAAAATATTCATCTGAATTAGCTGAGGTCTACACAACTAGAGAATGTAGAGATTAGATTAATGGTCATTTTGATCTGTATGTTTGACGGTTTTGTTTCCCAAATCCAGCCTGGTATTGTGGACAAAAGCAAAAAGAAATCTTTAGTTTTGGGTCTGTGGGGCTAAAATGTCATCAAATCGTGGTCTGTGGCTTAAATTCTAAATGAATAGTGGGCCCAGGTGTCAAAAAGTTTGAAAACCACTGCTCTATAGCAAGGACAGAAAGCTGCAGCCACCAAAAAGTGGCAACACATATTTGCGACCAGTGCCGGCCCGTCAATAGGGGGCGGAGGTGCGCCGCACCACCATCCACTAAGCTGAATAAAAATGATAAATGAAGTCTGTCCTCACTCCTCACAGACTATAATTTATTAAAAATGAGCAAGCCACCAATGTAAATATGACATAATAGTACCACTAACTACAGAGTAACAATTATAATAGGCTAATATAAAGCCAAGAAATGTCAAATATTGATTAAAATGTTCTACGATGTGTAACATTCCTGATTGGTTAGTGCATGTCACATGTTGGGGCGCTTCTCTCTGTAGCCCATTCACTCGCATGTTATACATGTCGATTGCCGCGCCGTGCTCCACAGCTTACCACTCAATACACAGGCATTTAGACGGCCTGCATGCGCTGTTTTGGAACGCTCATAACTGCAGTTAATACAACAGACCATTCGGGGGCAGCACTCTGCATGTTTACACTCACAACACAGACAGAATATAGACAGTCACAACGAACTGCATCATGAATGATTAGAACAAAATGAGTGTAAACACAGTAGCTTAATAGGCTATTGTAACTTCATGACGAAAAAAGACAACTAGAGAAAGATGTATTAGAGAAGAACAGAGCAGACTCGAGATCAAAAGAGGACGTAAGACTACTGGTCTGGATATCCATGGCTTATGAGGTAATTTTCAAAGAGCTGGCATTAATCACTCAACTTATTAAAACAACTATTGTTGTCGTTTCTAATGCAGTGGATCATGGTCAGGATCAAGACTACAGTATTTTATGATCATGATCAAGACTACAGTATTTTATGATCATAATCAAGACTACAGTATTTTATTATTATTCTTGAGTAGAAAAAGGAGTGGTAGCTAGACTACTTTATTCTTTCACTCACTCACTCACTCACTCACTCACTCACTCACTCACTCACTCACTCACTCACTCACTCACTCACTCACTCACTCACTCACTCACTCACTCACACGCACACGCACACGCACACGCACACACACACACACAGTAGCGCCCCCCTTTGGAGAAAAACCACCAGCCGCCACTGTTTGCGACCAGTTTGACTCCAATGCAAAGGGGAAATGTTGTTCAGACTGGAGGGGCACTAGAATGAAACAAAGAAAGTATGGTTGGCAGATGAATGGAATTCAACGTTTTTTTTTCCGCCCTCTTGCCAGTGGTTCCCAAATTGATACAATACACTGATGGATTATTAACTTTTGTTGTTGTTATTTGTTTTGGACCTACACATTGATATGTATTTTGGCCGACACCCCACATCATAAAAAATGTTTCATGCCAGGAAACCCCAGAAGATCTGGGAGAATATTTGGGGTAAAGCAATTTAAATTAAGGTAAAAGTTTCCAGTAAACTATACATAAATACATTTCATGTAACAGATTTGCTGGGGAGCATCCCAACTTTGAGAATCAATGGGATACACCCTGTGTTTGTCGACACAAGATGTTATCAAATTAAATATAGTCTTATACCTTTGCATGGCCAAAATGTAAACTGGTTATGCAAAGCAAATGCAGATTATACTATATCATCTCCTCTGCTTTGGCTGTAAACGTGTTGGCATGCACTGGATGCTGGCTGGCAGCCTCCAACACCTCTGAACAAACAGCGCGTATAGCTGTCATCGTAATTACTGTAGCAGGAATATGGTGCACGATTAAAAGCGTGTCTTTCTCGCTTCGTGAGATGCCAGTCCTTTACCTTGTGTCACACTAGTATTGACAAAATGCAGACCGCATCCGCCTCGCCAGCGAGGTGGTAACTAGATGCAATTCCCTCTACACACTCCATACATTCAAATTGAAAAGGTGTAGTTGGCAGTCATTTTTCCGTCTAGTAGTTCCAGTTGAAGAAATCATCAGGTGCTGAAAAGGGGCTTCACCAAAACACTCCAACCCGATATTTGTGTCAGTTTGCATGCGTTTTCTCGACAAAATGCAGTACATGAGTGCTGCTGTGCAAGTCATTCTCAAGTACACAGGGATGGCCTTGGGAGTACAAAGTAGAGCACCATCGAACCCAACAGTCTGTCAGTTGGAAACCTCATCTGTCCAAAACTCGTACTTTTCACAACTCAAATTCAACAGTATGAACAAGGGCGTTCATTTACTGGAAAGTACAACATGAAAAGTATAATAGCACTATGTCTCCATCATAGAGTTACAAAGGATAGAGATTGAACTTGAGCAATTGCTCAGTGGCTTTTTGACTTCCGCCTTTTGAATAACATGGCAGTGGACACATGTGACGTCATGAACGCCCATCCACTTCCATTATACAATGCTGCACTTCCACATATCGCCACAAGGGCCCACTAGTACCGCCCCTCTCTGGAAGAGGATCTACGCAAAACCGTGCGGCCGCGCTGAGGCGCTCCAACACTCTGACCCATCACGGATCTTGTCTGCAATTAAAGTTTCATATGTTTTCCATTTCTGCTGGTCGCTCGGTGCGTCCACAGCTAAACATTATCACTGTCACATAACAGTAGGGCCTTTTGACAGCTTTCCTTGTCAACATTGTCAGACAAGACGCATCCAGAATAGAACATGCAGTATAGGATCCGCTCTCCCACCGACGGCAGGTGTCCGTTTATTTCCAGCCGTGTAACTATAAATCTGAAATGCTCTTCCACTTCAAATCGTGAAGTAAGCAAGATGTAGTTTACTCCAGCCATGTCAAAAATTGAAACTGGAGAACAATGACATTCCAAAGACCAATCAAACTAATACAAATAAAAAACATCCTAACATTTCAAGTGAACAGCAGACAACAGCTGTAATCACTCCAAAAGTCAATGTAAATTTGATGACATTTTAGCCCCAGAGACCCAAAACTAAAGATTTATTTTTGCTTTTGTCCACAATTCTAAACACACAGACCAAAATGACCAATAATCTTCTATTCTCTAGTTTTGTAGACTTGGGCTAGTTCAGATGATGAATATTTTAACTCTTGAGAGTGTAATCATGTTTACGATCTCAAAGAGTTACATCTGGTTAACCAACTTTCCATCATTTAACCTGGGGACCACCTGGAACCCTCTTAAGGACCACTAGTGGTCCCCGGACCAATGGTTTGAAAACCACTGCCATACACAAAATATTCCCCACACAAATCCCCTGCTATAATGTCTGAATCGTGATCGTCGGCAAAGCTGAATAGAACACAATAGTTTAGGAGAAAAAACGAGCGTGGAATGAGCTCTGAAGTGTACCACCGTAGCGATTTTAGGACTATTTATTTCATATTCATATTTTGAATTTGTTGTGTCAAGGAGTGCATGCAGCGCATCTTCTGTTGTCTGCAAAGGTTTCGACGTCTTGAAAAAGAATAAATAAATAAACAAACTAGAATAAAAGATGATTGCAGTTGTTTACCCCACAAAGGCCTATTCAGTGCACTCGGCTCTCCAAGCAGCACAGGGTTCTTTGCCAGGATCTCTCCATTTTCTTTTGTTTTTCTTTTTAAGATTCCAGCTGCCTGGCAATTTATTACAAATCACCATGGCAACCAACGTAATCAGCGAAGCGGAGGCATACACCCCAGGGATAGCATTGTTAAGAAATATGGAAAACGTTTTCAAAGTTTTTACACGTATACTTACTATTATGGACTAATTCACAACGGCAATGCTATTTTTTGCCATTTTGAAGTCTCATTGTTTACGTGTGTGTGTGTGTGTGTGTGTGTGTGTGTGTGTGTGTGTGTGTGTGTGTGTGTGTGTGTGTGTGTGTGTGTGTGTGTGTGTGTGTGTGTGTGTGTGCGCGCCTATGCCCCCACATACCCTGTACTCTATCACACATATAGAGAAGGAAAAGTAACATCAAAAAGGACCCCTCAGGGCACAGGACTCCATCAGGACAATAGCATTTCTTAGCATTTGTTTGGACAAAATGTGTGTGAGTAATATGCAGTATGAAAAATCAAACCGATCGGTGTTGAACCTGTGACCATCTTCTAGATCATACCTGGGCATTATGCGGCCTGGGGGCCAAATGCATCCCTTTGTCTGACTCTGACCGGCCTGTGAAAGGGCAAAGCAGTTTTCAACCAGTGGTCCGGGGACCACCAGTGGTCCTTGAGAGAGGTCCAGTTAAATATGAAGAGTTGGTTAACCAGATGTAACTCTTCAGAGCGTAAAAATGAAACCAAATGGACCCTTGCAGGTCCATTTGGTTTCATGTTAACACTCTCAAGAGTTAAAATATTCATCATCTGGATTAGCCCAAGTCTACACAACTAGAGAATGTACAAGATTAATGGTCATTTTGGTATGTTTGTTTGACTGTTTTGTTTGCCAAATTCAGCCTGGAATTGTGGACAAAAGCAAAAGAAATCTTTAGTTTTGGTGTCTGTGGGGCTAAAATGTAATCAAATGTAGGTCCATGGCTGAAATGCTGAATAAATAGAGGGCCTTAGTGTCAAAATGGTTGGTCTTATTCTTAATTTTATCTTGAAATTTTCGTCTTGGCCCTCCACAATATTTTATGTATCTCATTTGGCCCCTTGGGGAAAATAATTGCCCACCCCTGAACTAGATAGTGCACTGATCGTGCACTGATCGGCATGATTTATGGATAAAATCCGTGTGAGTTTTGCAAACGGGACACACAGGCAGATGCACAAAATGCAAGGAAAAGGTTTGGGACCCTAGGGCGCGAAGTTGTAGGCTACATACAGTAGACCCATGCAGTTTTAGGTTTTGGCCTGTTGTACACCACCATGAGGCTGATTTGAAAATGTTTAAATACGTGATTTGTTTCACTGTCAAGAGTTACTGATCTTATAAGGGTGGTGAGATCAGGATAAGAGTTTGTTTGCTTACAATCTCTCACTCTTGAGAGCCATGCACTGCTCTAAACAGAAACGTAAAAATAATAAAAAATAAGGACATATTCACCAAAGAGCAGCGCAGCATCAGTGGATTGCAGCTTTAACAACAGATAGTTTTAGCTATAGCTGTAACCAAGGTATAGCACTCCTCCAGGATCTCACAGCAGTGATGAGAACACAAAACTGAGATCATTGCAAACATCCATAACTCAGAGCCTCGCTGTTAGCAGCCGGTACGGTGAGGTGGTTAAATTACCAACAGCAGACTACCACTAAAGTAACCTTGAAATAAAAATGTTGTTTTACACAAGTGTGCTTTTTTCCCTCCTCTTTCCAGTTGCGAATGTCCAGACGAATTGCCCACTTTATGCCTGAGTATTTCATTTTAATAGCTATAGCTGCGTAGTACGGGCGGCTCTGGCTCTGGCTACAGCGTAGAGCCTTACATACTGGGAGAGACATAAAGGAAAGTGCCGGCGATAGGTGATATTTTACTTTGAGGCAAACACCCTAATAAAATCCGCACTTTCCGTTGCTTCTTCGGGACGGTGTTTTACAAGGCTTTTTACAGAATGAAGGGAAGTGATCACGGAAATGGGGCGAGATTAGAGTCACCGCCGTTCCTCCGAGCCATAAAGCAGAATTAACGCGGGCGCTTCATGGCCTCGGACGTGAACGATGTAATGGGAGAGAGAGCTCAGTAGAACCTAATGTTACGAAGAGCTTGTCCCGCTCCGAACGTGCCTTCAGAAAATCGGGGACGAAAATCGCATCAATTTCATATGACTGGAATCAGATCACAAAGCAAACAAAATCAACTCGCGTGAAGTTGGCACCCCATGATTTTGCAAATCTTGAAAAAAAAAGAAAAGAAAAATGGTGTCATTCTTTAGTGCTCCATTTGTGCCGTAAATTTCAGAATTTGTGCTGCTACCATTCTCGAGATTAATTGAAGTTATAGGTCCTGAGCTTTGCCAATCTTGCACCCCGCACTTGGGGTGGTCCAAAACCGTCTACCCCAAGTGCGCTGAAATCGGTATTTGTGCTGTTTTTATTGATTTTATATGAATATTTATATACAATATGAGCTGTTATGACCACTATAGACTTGCACCCTGCCACGTGCAGGGGGTGCAAATATAAATATTCATGTAAAATCAATAAAAGCAGCACAAATGCCAATTTCAGCGGCACAAATTCTAGCACACTGAGCACTAAAAGATGAGCCCATTTTCCGTTTTGGACCACCACAAGTGCAGGGTGGTGCAGATTGGCAAAGCTCAGGACCTAATTAGTAGCAGCAAAATTTTTGAAATTTATGGCATAATTCAGCACAAATGGAGCACTAAAGGATGACACCATTTTTATATATTATCATGAGGCGTCAACTTCACGCAGGTACAAAATCATGATCAGGACAGACATCCCTTGTATACGGGAAATATTTTATCCATATCATGATATACATTGGAAATTGTCGGTGATTTGGGAAATTTTACTATTCTGATTGTTGGCCGTTGGGAGCATCCAGTACCATTTTGCCTCTTTCTCAGGCCCCAAATCAACTGGCTACTCCCACTGCCTTGTGAGCGGGTGCTTTGTGTCTCACTTCCCAGGCTGGCAGCGGCTTGCCTGCACACCTGGGCAGTTGAGATTTGTGACGTTGAAAACCCCCCCCATACTGTTGCGACTCCCCAACCAGTACGGTGGTCTATATCTATTGGAAGTTCCTTATTTCTCCTTCTGTCTTTGAAGATTCTAGTAGAAGTGTCCCATCTCTGCCTCTCTCTGCAGCCACAGCACTGTTGTTTACGGTGCTCCCTGACCCCCGGCCTCTCCAGCTGCTCGCTGGGCTGGGGATCAGACCCAGATGACCACGGCGTAATAGCATAGCTCTGCCATTCCTCCAGCGGCTCGCATGAAGGATACGGCAGCCTCCTGTTGTCTATGACAGTGTGCAAGGACACCCCAACGGCTCGCTGAGGTGTGGTTGCGCAGAACACGGAGGTCACAGCTTCTTGTATGTTGCTTGAGTTGAGGGAAACAGCAGCCCCTGTGTCCTTGGAACACTTTGATGTCTTCTCCAGACCATTGATTGCCCCTAAACAACGCATTTTCACATCCAATATGCACGTGCAGCATAGCTGAAAAGGAATTACCGTTATAGCAATGATGTGACACATAACTGCACTTCTCTCCAGGATTGATGGATGAAGTAGGACGCTGACCCAAGTAGAGGGTATCAAAAATTTATTACAAACTTTATAAAAGGTGCAAAAGATATACTCGAAACTCAGAGAAAAAAACAAAAAGAAAAACAGGTCCTTCTGACTGAAGCAGGTAAAGTATAAAGTATCTTCTACCAATTTCCGAAGCTGTATTCCCATTTTGGTGGTGTTCTGAGGCTGGCTACGAGACTAATCAATGGTCTGGTCTGGTCTTTCTGTTGGAGGTCCGCACTGTGCTGAGCTGTGACTCGAACTAACTGGTCTTCGCTAAGGAGGGTATTCTATACCTTACTCCACCTACTGCCTGTCTGGCTGGACCTGATTTATCTATAGATGCCTGGCGCCAAATAGCTGAGTTTCAGCCCGGCGACTGATAAAGGTGTCACTCCTGGATTGTTTATTAAAGTTGTCCTCAACTTTAACCCTCTTAACCAATCAAGCACATGTTCCCTACCTCCTATACTTTGTCAGGATTCTGTTTTTAAGGATTATGGGGAGGGTTAAGATATATCACCACCACTCTCTATCAGAGCTTGTAATTTGCTTTTCATGTTTTAACTTAACACAACATATCAGTATGGAAAACTGCACAACCCAATAATATGTTACATAGCATATTCTATTGATAGAACCCTATATAATAACTTATATAGGGTAATTATATGATATACAGTGATATTGTCATTCACTTTATTTTCTCTTCATACCTATGCATATATTTTGTTAAACATCAAACAACACAGTCACTCCTTAATGAACTGATACCATGACATGGCTAGGGTGCAATAAGGTGAAACATGACGTAAACATGACCAAATGACAAGTAACAGTACCCGGTTCACACAAGTCCAACACTAATTTATGCACTTTGTGAGAAAGGCTATCTTTTGCAAACTGTCCATTTCTATAGAAGGGTAACATGATTTAAATGATGACGCTTATCCTGGCGCGGCCCCTAAGGTGACGTCTTCCGACCGCGAATGCTATCTTCTCACGCAAGCGGGTAAGGCCCCCCTGAGTCCACCGCAGATCTGCACTTGTACTTGACCCAGACGTGACCTCCTCCTGATAGACAGTGTTTTTGAGGATTTGTGTCCTTTGGAAAAATACGTCTTGTGCAGGCTGTGTGGCTGGGAGGAAACTCCCCCATGCCCATTCTTGTGGACAGCCGGAACTTCACCTTGCCGTGAGGCTGCTATGTCAACACTGATATGGTGTGTTCTATACAAATACATAAATATCAGACAAATTGGTGTCAGTAGATAATCAAAATCAAATGTTTGGAATGAGATCAGCAGCACAAATCTGCGATCGGGATATCAGTAGTGCAATATTCTTATGACAAGTAAAATACTCACTATGCATATGTCTCAATGTGCCACATCATGACACATTGAGATCAGCTATTCTAACATGGTTTGAATGTGCATAGGGTGCTTAATATATGCGTTGTTAGAATAATCAAATCAAGACTTTGTATATGTTCAAAGAAACGTAGAAAAAAACAAATGTAGCAAAAGTGAACTATTTAGATCCAAAATGTACAGAGTCACTGAGTACAAATGTTGCCAATAGGGAATACTCAAGAAAGTGTAATCTCGGTACAAGAAGTACAGTATGCAGTAAGTAAATCTACTCAGCTACAGTACATTGGCCCACTGGTTATATCACCAGGCTGGTTGTTACGGTATAGCCTGGATGGACCTCCAGATTATATCATCCGCTCTTAGTCATGACAGCTTAATATCACAGGGCGTTTCAAACGCCAAGGTCAGCGGATGACTCGGCTTGGAAGCAAGAACTCATGGTGGCGACTGTCTTCCTTCCTATAAGAAAGTGCCGTAGAGGTGCCAGAGAACTTTGTGCTTTGTGAGCAATGGGCTGAGCTTGCTTGTTAAATACAACCGAGCGGTCAGTTTATTTCAACGTTGGTACCATGAGTGATCATACTTGGACCGTTTATCACACTTCCTTCCAATTACACTTGAGTGTTTCTTTTATTTTCTGCTTTTATTTTATCCTTTGAATCAGACCCTTGATGCCGAGTGCCAAGGAAGGAAGCATCAGGTCCCATTTTGGTACAACGTATATGACCTGGCTGGGAATTGAACCACCGACCTCCCAGTCCTAGGACTAAGCACAAGGCCGTTCCTACAACTGTGAGATAAGTGAGCAAGTGGATCTCAAACATTTTATCACGGCTAAAGCAAGAAGTGAGAAGTTTTGTACAGAACCCAAACAGCAGATCCACAAGCTTTGTGTGGTCTTGTCCATTAGCTATTTTCACAACTTTCTTAATTATTATTGTATTATCGTGAACACAGTGAGCAAGATTATTGTGTATTATGTAAGGTATAGGCAAAAAATGTTCATGCGTCTGTGTACACTCCATCCAAATATGGTGAACACCATGTATGGGAAGCAGTGTCTTACTTGGATGTGTTATAATATAATGGGATTATCTAAAAAGATATATTCCAAAGGGTGCAGGGATAGCGGCAGAACCTGTTCTTGGAGCTATAGTAATTGTGGAGGGTGACGTTCCTCATCATCATCATCATCGTCATCATCATCTGCCACTGGGGTTGTTGCCGGAGCATCGAGTCAAGAAAACAATGCGTTTTCAATTATCGTTTTTTCCAGTTCCGGGAGGTCATGGGACGTGTGCCAATCGAACCCCCAAATGTCGGGGGGGGGGAGTGATGAGCCCTCCTGAAACCTGAATAGATTTGTTCCGCTTGGCGACGTTCGCCTGTCGTCCATACGCTCGCTCAATTGATTCTGTCTGTCTGTCTGTCTGCCTGTCTGTCTTCATCGCCGTGATGGATCCTATTCTTGTGTTTTTTTTCATTTATTCATTAATCCCAGCAAGATGTTTGGACAAAACGGTGGCTCTGTCTGTCTCCCTAAATCAATTACACTGTATGTCGAGTGAGAGCTGTCATGTGGTCGGTAATGAATATAAATATGGCATGCTTATAATTTGGATGGTGGAGACAGGTATGTCTCGGATATAAAGTGCCAGCTATAATGTACAGGACTACAGATGGGGGGGAAACAATTTCATTGTTAAATCCAATGTGGCAGAAAGGTGGAGCAAAAATAAGTGACATATAGAAGTGGTTTAGTTATTTATTCAGAAATTGATCCACGGACCACCATTTGATGAAATTTTAGCCCCACAGATCCCAAAACTAAAGATTTATTTTGCTTTTGACCACAATACCAGGCTGGACCACACTGCTCTGGTCTGTGCAGGATGAACAGAATGACCAGGATTTTCCTACTCTAAGCTGTGCTGTGCTGATTGCAGAGCTAATAGAGGTGGTCACTAAGGTTAAATTGCCCTCTACGTCCAGTAGTGCTTCAGCTTGACCTGATTTGGTTCAACCACTGTAGGCACCCACAGGAAAAAAAATGCTTCTCAGTTCAGGCTCAGAAGCGTCTCTTGAGCAACCACGTTTATTTCTCATTTTAAGATCACCTAAAGATCACCTATGGCTCTTTATGACTGAAGACTAAGATGAATACTAGGATCCATAAATGAGGCAAAGCTGAAGTCTCTCCATTGGCTGTTACAGTTGTATTTGAGAGATAAATGAGACAAAGCTGAAATCTTGCTATATATACACACGCATGTAGCAAGATATCAGCTTTGTCTCATTCATCTCTCAAATACATCTGTAGCAGCCAATGGAGAGACTTCAACTTTGCCTCATTTGTGGATCCTAGTATTCATCTTAGGAGTCATAAAGAGGCATAGGTGATTTATAGGTGATCTTCAAATGAGCAATAAACATGGTTGCTCAAGAGACGCTTCTGAGCTTAAACAGAGAAGCAAATTTTTCCTATGCGCAGAGTGAGTTGTTTTGGACTGTTTTGGAAGATTTTGGTTCATTTTGATGGTTGTGGTATTCATTTTTCAATTGCTGGAGTAAATGAAATGAAAGAAAGTTTGGTGGATTTGTACGTTCTGGCACAGGCGGGGTGTACTTGGGAGATTAAAATGTAATCCTGTGTTGCTGGCATATACTTGGTGCTAACAATGGAACTTACTGGAGTCACAATGCTCCAGGCCCCGCAGTTTGCAGGGCAGCAAACAGCTTCCATCTAAACCCGTATTCATAGGTCACTGGTTTCAACGTGACACACATCCAGCAACTGTGTTGGTTTGATTCTACAAAAAAGCCTCTATGGCAGTGGTCCACGGACCACCAGTGGTCCTTGAGAGGGTTCCAGGTGGTCCCCAGGTCAATGATGGAAAATTGGTTAAACTTTATTTACCAACTAATATTGGACTTTATTATATTTTAACTTAATTATTATTATTTTTAATTTAATATTTTAACTCTTTGGGAGCATAAAAATGAAACCAAATGGACCCTTGCGGGTCCATTTGGTTTCATTTTTACACTCTCAAGAGTTAAAATATTCATCATCTGAATTACCCAAAATCTACACAACTAGAGCTCTGGGATTGTCTGTTATGTTTCCGAAGCCTACTATACAACCATGGATCTATCTAGGATTAAATAACAATTCCAATTGTAATGGAAGCGCCGCTACAGGTTCATAAAATCATAATAGAAATGGTATGGCAACTGAAATGTTCAGAAATATGTTGGAAGCCTGGAGATGTAGATAAAAACAGGTAGATGGAATTGTAGATAAGAAATCTTTTGGTTTTGGTGCCTGTGGGGCTCAATTGCTGAATAAATAGTGGGCCCTGGTATCAAAAAGGTTGACAATCCCTGCTCTCTATGGTTTGAGCCTGGCTCCAGCCCTGAAAAAATACTACCTTAATTTTTATCTCCTCCTGCGATTCAATGAATGAATAATGAAGTGAAACGAAATGATAATTCAGACTGAGAGTCATCAGGCAACTCTATGGGAGCGGCGCCATATGTTGTCGTTGCAAAAAAAAGCACACATGCTGCTCATTCGCTGGACGCGCCATGGCAAAAAAAACAGTGTCCTCCTTTGATTGTGTTGCGCGCGCCATGTTTGCCTTTTGATTTGGTGTTGTAGCGCCAGCCAGGGGCCCTCGGAGGAGGGTCTGATTCGGCCATGTTGTTCTTCCTTCTCTCCCGGGAGAGAGGCAGCGCAGTGTTGTTTATTTACTCAGCCAAGCATCTGTAAAGTTCTTCATCTCAACTTGTTAGCACAACGCCTGAATAATGCACGCACACACGCACACACACACACGCACACACGCACACAAACACACACACACACACACACACACACACACACACACACACACACGCACGGCGCGCCTACCTTTGTAAATATCTGCTCAAAGCAATTATCAGTGCAGTAAAGCACGGGGAAGGGGGGCCGCGCACCTCTTGTCCTCAATAACTCCTTTATAGATGTCTTTAAATCATTAATGGGCTACGGGCCCTGCACCTCTGACGAATGGCTTCAATTTAGAGCAAATCATGAATTTAATTAATTAAAGTAATTAGGGTTTGGGGGGGAGTTGTAGTGGGGGTGGGGGCGGGGTTGGGCTGGCAGTGCTCATCCGTACGCTTGCCGGAGACCTTCTGGCCTCCCAGGGATGCACTCTCTCTCTCCGAAAGGCTTTTGTCTTAATCACGATGGTGGGGGGATGTCAAATAAAAGACGAGATGGAGAGAGAGAGAGAGAGAGAGAGAGAGAGAGAGAGAGAGAGAGAGAGAGAGAGGGCCATAAGGAGCAGGTAGGGAGGCTCATTACAAGCATAGGGAATGTAATGTCAAACCAAGGCCGACACTCCTGGATTTACAACTCACCGCCAGGCCCGTACCCGGCTGTCATTATTCCTGTCTTAATTCACCCGCAGCAGCCCCACCATCAGGGATGGAATGGTCCTTTAGTAGCTCAGATAGAGAGAGAGATAGAGAGATGTCGATAATCACTATCAGTTAAAATATCATCGTAAATATCAAACATTAGTTACGGTGATCACTTCTGGACTGGAGATTTGGCTCTCCGCCCTAAAAGCTAATCAAAAACGCTGGCGTCATCTGATCACATTTTATCAATAAATGCTATAGCGGTGGAAGTGTAGTGATTCCAGTAGGCCCACCTGCCAAGGACACCCAAACTAAACCATGTATTACAGTATATTATAATTGTTCTAGTAAGTTACACATTACCATTGAACACAGTAGGTGATAATGAAGTCTCTTTGTGAGCTTGTGTGACATTCAATCTCTGTAGAATTACAAATAAATCACAATCTAACTCAGAGCTTATGTGTGACGGCGGGTTGAGCAGGTTAGAACGTATCCGGGGGATTCTAATCAGCTTCATCATCACGGAGTGCTGATGTGCAGGGATACTCCTCTGCAAGCACTGCAGTGTCGCAAGCTTTAAAAGGCACAGAGGTTTTAGCATTGCCTTTATTTAAAATAATCACACGGGTTTCATTACAAATCGATTTTTCTTTGAATGAAAGACAGAATGACATTGGGCCGTAAGCCTGGTATAGATATAGCCTACAGCAGTCATTTTGACACAAACTGCTGTGTCTTTATTCAGTGTCTGGATATGTCATATCGATATTAAGGTATATTAAGGTCTTTCTCAAAAATAGCCCTTGTATGTGCTGTCTGAACCGTAGCCTTTTGAGAGGAGGTGAAGCCCATGACCATCCGCCAAAGCGTGGCGCTATAGCACTCAATGGAAAATGTAAACTTTGAACAGGACTAGCTCATGAACCGTTGCAATAAATTCTTAGATACGCATACAGTATGCGTGTCTCTGCATGCCGTACAACTTCAGTATTCTGGCTGTGACAAAGTCCAGCTCAGTCACTGACTACTACTGAAATCAGGTCAAGCTGAAGCACTAGTGGACGTAGAGGGCAATTTAACCTTAGTGACATGGGCGGCGTGGCCATCGGGACCACCGGGACTTTTCCCGGTGGCCTGCGCCACCTAGTGGCCTGGACAGGGTACAAAAAAAAAAAAAAAAAAAAAATTTTTTTTTTTTTTTTTTTTTTGAAACCTCCAGGGCAGGCCAGCGCGACAGGCCCAGGCCAGCCCAGGCCAGGCAAACTAGTGTTTCTCCTTCCAAAAATAAAAGGTGTTCTAGTACTACAGAGTTTAGTTAAACAGTGTGAGTGACTGAGTGTAACCTGATACCCTGCACCAGTGCACCTGCATGCGCCGGACTGGAGAGAGCGAGTTAGCGAGAGGCTCCCAGCTGGCCTGGGATCCAGGGGCGTAGCTACGGGTGGGCTGGGGTGGGCCACTGCCCACCTAAATAGAGAGCTGGCTCACCCATTGAAAACATGACTAAGAACTTGAGAAAACAAAGGACAAAGACCAGAGAGCCTCTAGAGAGAGCTTGAGAGGTCTAGACTCACTGTAGTTACAGTATAATGGGTGATTTGCGGGCACTAATCACCCAGTATAATGCAAATGGAGCTTTTCATTCACCCTTTGTTTGTAAACCTGCCAGATCGTTATCATTTGGCAGGTATCAAAACAATAGCGCTTGTTTCTGTGGGGGGACTTTCACAAGGATTTTTCAAAAGTTAACTCTGGTCTGTTCTCCTGAAAGAAAATCTGTCATGATCAGCAGACACATTGGTAACTAATTTTTAAATGGCTGTGATTCAATAGTGAACAGCTGAAATCTATTTGATAATGATTGTGCTAATGAAACAAAACACTGTGTTGGTGACAGGATTATTATTTCATGTTTCATGACATTAATTCAACCATTGTACAGTAAAGGTTATATAAACTGAAATATAACCGTATATGGCAATAATAGCAATAAATAGATTTCTTGCACGTGCAAATTTGCGGCCATCACGCACGCAGCATGCCCACTCTGAATAGCTCATGCCCACCCTGAATTGAGTTTCTGGCTACGCCACTGCTGGGATCAGTGGGGGACACACCCCCTGCCAGCCCCCTTCTTGTGTGTGTGGTGGCCAGTGTTGCCAACTGCCAAAATCCAAAATGCACTAGTGGCATTTCCAAAATGCACTAGAATGCGCCAGATGCTTGCCTGGAAGGTGTGTAGACTTGGGATAATTCACATGAGGAATATTTTTAACTCTTGAGACTTGAGTGTGAAAATGAAACCAAATGGACCCGCAAGGGACCAGTTGGCAACACTGGTGGTGACCAGTGTTAGGACATGTGCACTACCTAACTTAATATATTACCAACCAAAATTCAGTAACTTGTAATATAAATACATTACTTAACAAAAAATGAATACATTATACTTTTCTTTCTGCCATTACTGCACTACTTTCTATATTACTTTCTGTCAATATGTCTCACTGCAAGTGTTCATGTGAAATTATCTTGACATCTGCAGAAGTTAAATAATTACTTATTTTCTATAATTTCTCAAATTATTTACTGGCTTCCATGAATTCAAGGAATACATTTAACTCCTTTTTCAAGTTGATCTCAAATGGATTTGGCTAGATGGTGTTTGCTTTATTGTAGGTATGCCACTGGCCTACACAATATTTTATTAATAGTGATACTAAATATTTTGTAAAACATTTTTAAAGTAATATGTAATAGTAATATTAGTTCGTTTGAAAATAAACCTTTGAAGGCACAGTAGCTTTGTCATGCTTCGACTTTTGCGAGGTGAGGTGGGGGGGGTGGGGGGGGGGGGGGGTGGCCTGGCCAATGGCAAAGTCCAGATGGCCTGGCCAGCCCCACTCCGCCCCTGCTTAGTGACCACCTCTATTAGCTCTGCAATCAGCACAGCACAGCTTAGAGTAGGAAAATCCTGGTTTTCTGGTCATTCTGTACAGACTACAGCAGTGTGTACGTCGCTGTTGGGCAGTATTACTTCGGAGAGTAGTACTGTATGTTGTTACGTTGAAATCGGTGACCTATGAATTAGGGGTTTAGATGGAAGCAGTTTGCTGCCCTACAAACTGCGGGGCCTGGAGCTTGTGACTCCAGTAAGTTCCATTGTTAGCACCAAGTATATGCCAGCAACGCAGGATTACATTTTAATCTCCCAAGTGACACGCCGCCTGTGCCAGAACGTACAAATCCACCACTCTTTCACTTCACCTACTCCAGCAATTGAAAAATGAATACAGCAGCAATCAAAATGAACCAAATCTTCAGAGTCCAAAACAAGTCACTCACTGCGGGTTCTCTGCTGAATATACAGTGGTTGTAGGAGGATCTCTTTTTCTAACTGTGCTACTTTTCACATTTGACGGGAGGGAACATGCCTGCCTGAAAGGGGTCTGGAAGATAAACCAAATAAGAACCATGCAAAGGTGCTATTATTAGACTATTATTAGACTTCTCTCCAGCTTTCAATGCAATACAGTCTGATACTATACTCTATACTATAGGGTCAAAGATGTTACAGTTGGAACTGAATCCATTGTGCATGCATCACACATGCACACCGTTGTTTTCAACAGGCACCTGTGGTCCCTGAGAAGATTCCAGGTGGTCCCCAGCTAAATGATGGACAGATGGTAACCAAATGGACCCTTATATAGATCTGTTACACTCTCAAGAGTTAAATTTTATTTAAACATCTGAATTACCTAGTTTTGAAGAATCTACAGTAATCTAAGTAATTCAGATGTTTAAACATAATTTAACTTTTGAGAGCGTAAAATGAAACCAAATGGACCCGTCCATTTGGTTTAATTTTTCCATCCATCATTTAGCCGGGGACCACTTGGAATCCTGTCAGGGACAACAATGTCTGCCTTAATGATGTGCCACTGATACACAAGATTGATACATTCTAAAGTCCTTGGAAGATACAGTTTTTTTTTTCTTACTTACTTTGCACCAACACAGAGTAAATAAGGAGGCCGAATGGAGCAACAACATCATTAACACAAAACAAGACAGAAGAGATTGCTTTGGGGGGGTCCACCAGAGACACACACAGATCCCCCATTACTATCCACGGTGAAACGACCAACCAGGTATTGTTCATACAAACACCAAGGGTAGTAAATAGACCATCTGTTGTCTTGGAAAGATCAGATCGAATCAGTGTGCAAGAAAACAAAGCAAAGAATTCTTTGGTGCTAGTGGACATATTCTTCCTTTTGTTCTTCACTATTGTTATTGTAAGTGTACTTCAGTGCTGTAGTCCCACCTGCTATGGATGCTTGTCTTCACAGTTATTCATGCCGTTGTGACTGTAGTAACAATTGCTGTACATCTGTTCAAATATTGTTGGACAACCACTTCAGAAACGTTTGATAATGTTTGACTGAATTTCGGCATTTCTCAAAGCCTGTTATAAATATGTTTTCTATGGAAAAGTGATGGGGGTACTGTGGTTCCCACAGGAAAATGATGTCGCACACATCTGATTGGTCTTGGTTATAACGCCTGGCATGGCAACTGCCTCTTGTGCAAGTGTTGATTTGGACAATTGACATATTGACATATTTTAGTGATATAAAGCAGAGGTTTTTGACCTTTTTCATAGCAGGGTCTATTATTTATTCAGCAATTGAGCCACGGACCAATTTGATGACATTTTAGCCCCACAGACCCAAAAGTAAAGATTTATTTTGCTTTTGCCCACAATGTCAGGCTGGATTTGGGAAACAACACAGTCAAACACACAGATCAAAATGTCCATTAATCTTCTACATTCTCTAGTTGTGTAGACTTGGGCTAATTACTACTACTACTAATTCACATTTTAACTCTTGAGAGCGTAAAAATGAAACCAAATGGAACCGCAAGGGTCCATTTGTTTTCATTTTTACGCTCTCAAAGAGTTACGTCTGGTTAACCAACTGTCCATCATTTAGCTGGGGACCACCTGGAATCCTCTCAGGGACCACTGGTGGTCCCCGGACCACTGGCAGAAAACCACTGATATAAAGTGTTAATTTTAGGCTCAAACCACACCAACGGTTTGCCATGCAAGTCCTAAGTTACCTGCAACAGAAACGCACCGAAGAGCACCAATCTGCCAAGAATATCAATTTAAATTTCCACAGCTTTATTCTTTATTTTGCAACGTAGCGTAAACACCCGTCTTTCTGTGTCAATAAGTGTTTCAGCAACTCAACATAAAGCGGCACAAGCCTGTGCACGCACACACACACACACACACATGCGTGCGTGAGCGAGAGCGCACAATGCGACCTCCTCCTTTCTCCTCTCCTGGCGGTAGATATGCTCACGGTTTGTGTCTTATCTCGGGGCAGACACAGGCGGTCCGTCTCCTCTACTCTAATCCTCTGGTTCTGTGTAAGGCTGAGCTCCGTTTCCTCCCCTGTGGCCTCTCCTGGCAGCGCTGGGAGAAGTAACTCACTGCATTTACCCAAGTACTGTATACTCCAGTACGGGTTGGAAGTCATTCGCAGTTATTTTCCAATACTTCCATATCTACACCGCCAACTCTCAAACGCAAATATTGCACTTTTAGGTTGTGGATGTATTATTATAAGACAGGGGGTTTCAACCTTTTTGATACCCACTATTTATTCAGAATTTGAGCCACGGACCACCATTTGATGACATTTTAGCCCCACATAACCCAAAGCTAAAGATTTCTTTTGGTTTTGTCCACAATTCCAGACTGGATTTGGGAAACAAAACAGTCAAACACACAGATCAAAAATGACCATTAATCTTCTACATTCTCTAGTTGTGTAGAGTTGGGAAAATTCAGATGATGAATTTGAACTCTTGGTCTGGAAGTCTAAATGAATGTAATTGAAATTGTCCACAATTCCAAGCTGTATTGATATTGGCCCCCTTAAAAGCAAACATGCACATTTTATAATTATCTAATTATGTAGAGTAGACTTATTTTAAATTAACTTAAGTAATGCAACTGCATTTGGCAAAATTGAACCAAATAAATTAATCGAGTTAACTCATGGCTGAGGTAACTCGCGATTAACGAGTTAATCCTGACAGCCTTAAATTTGAGACAAATTATTTCCCCCTTTAACTCAAGTCAATTTTCTAGACTCTAGACTTTTCCTGTCACAGAGTATTTCTATGTTTTGGCATGGATATACTTTTACTCAAGTGCAAACCCCAGCCCTGGCAGTGAGCTCAGTTCTCCCCCCTGTGGACTGTGAGCTGTGTAATCCTTCAGAAATCGGTGTGCTGAGCGTTGTGAGCAAAGAGCTGCGTCCCTGGGAGAATACAAGAAAACAACAAGTCCCAGCGCTGCTGTAGTATATGCAGGCTCCGGATGATGGATCTTCCATTTTTCAGCTGCGACAGCAGCAAAACTAACAAACAACGGAAACTAAACGGACCCATTACGTTCAATTATTTGCATTCTCCTCAAAAAAAAGAAAGCCACATTTGCAAGAGCCAGAACTCAATGAACCAGAGCCTCAGGCTTTAGGGACGTTTTTCGGGCTAAGACCTCGGAGAGTTAAAGTCTGACCCCAAAGATACAATATGCACCCCTTACAGACAGGCACGCTTTTTAATTGTTCTTTTTCTGTCCTGCATTTTTCTGAAAGAAAACAACACAAAATGGTATCCAGTATATGTACACTTTCTACTAAAGCAGTGGTCCTTGAGAGAGCTCCAGGTGGACCCAAGGCTAAACGATGGAAAGCTGGTTAACCAGCGTAAAAATGAATATTTTAACTCTTGAGAGCGTAAAAATGAAAGAGTTAAAATATTCATCATCTGACCTAGCCCAAGTCTACTCAACTAGAGAATGTAGAAGATTAATGGTCATTTTTGATCTGTATGTACTGTTTTGTTTCCCAAATCCAGCCTGGAATTGTGGACAAAAGCAAAAGAAATCTTTAGTTTTGGGGTCTGTGGGACAAAAATGTCCTCAAATGATGGTTGGTGGCTCAAATGCTGAATAAATAGTGAGCCCTGGTATGAAAAAGGCTGAAAACGACTGCACTAGAGAAAGGACATGTGTTCCATTGTGGTCATGTGAATTCAATTCAACCTAAATGTGAATTCAATTCAACCTAAAACCCTGAAAGACACTAAACTAAACTAAAGCTAAACTAAAGTGCTCGGTGCCTGTTAAGGCTTATATGTAATGTGAAATTAAGTCACATATTAATACACATGTCAGTCAAGACTGGCTGTTGGTTATCCCAAGCCACCATGAACAATATTTTCGCTTTTCATGTGTCAAGGCAAATTGTAAATGTGACATTTGTGACAAGGGTTCATCTCAAAAAGAGCCTGGCTAAGAATTAAGACAGCTGTGTTGATCTCTCATAAATTATCCTGGGAAGTGAATGCTTTGAGCAGAGGTCTGTGAAACCAGGATTGCTACTTCTGATTAGAATCTGTATTGTTTGGACAAAGGGCTCCATTAAAATGTACTATGACTTCAAGACATGGTAGCAGCTGACTTGTTGACCTGATGCCGTCTTTGCTACTCCTGTTTATTTTCAACTCCTGTTACTGTAGATCGGAGTATTACTTTGTCACCCCCTCCTTCCCGTAGGGGTTGAGTCTTGTCTTCTGTATAAATTCTGTAACCTAAATGAGTCAGTGTGTCACTTTGACTATACAGGAGCTTTCCCATACTGATGTGTAAGTCATTTGTGAACCTTATGGTACTATGATATCACTCACATTGAAGCTCTGGTGTATCAACTCATTATTTGTTGATGCACTCATCATTTGAGTGTCTTTTTCGAGTACTAGTCTACGAGCCAAAGTCTACCTCCGCACATGGCATTGTAACCCTCCCGATTAAATGTCTTTGTTCAAAGATCTTTCTTTCTTTCGTTCTTTCTTTCTTTCTTTCTTTCTTTCTTTCTTTCTTTTATAAAATGCCATAGACCCCTGGGAGATGGGCGTCTGAGATGGACTAACTTGATACGCCCAAGCTGTGCTACTCAATTGCTGAATTGTCTGTGCCTGCTAGGCGGTTGCCTGGGGTGCTATGTTTAAATGTTCAACTAGAATTGAACATTTAAAACACATATGATCTGTTCTTTAGTTTAAAAGTAGTTCATATCCCTTGAGGGTGCCTGTCATAGGTATGATGTCACAAAAGATCCTCCCTGGAGCCCCCCCTTGTGGGTCCATTTGGTAAGGCTCCAAGGAAAATCTTGCCTGGGGCTCCAAATTGCTTAGAAACACCACTGAGTGCCTGTGATCAAAGCCCATGACCTTGTGGTCCAAAGGTGAGTGCTCTACCAATTGAGCTACGCTGTGTGCACAAAGGCTATATATACCTATATCGGTGCAAATGGCTCCAGCTATCTCAAAGACAAACGTGTTTTCATACATGTACCGTAGCACTTTGGCACGAAGAGCAGTGACTTTCATGAAGTCAAACCCCGTTTCGACTTCATTATATTAAGTGGAAACGGTCCCCATATTTGTGCGTCGATGCGCAAACATACAGCACCTAACCTGAGGCATATACTGTCCATGTTAGTAGATTGCAATCCCCTTATGAAAGCTAATAAATCACACTTTCTGCTACAAGTGCAATACAATAAAGCTCGGGGGACATTTTTGTGGGGGAAAAGAATAAAAAACGTCTATAAATAATTTGAGTAAATGATGTGATGTTTATGAAGTAGTAGTCGTTTTGGTAATGGAATCTTCTGCAGTCTCCAAATTCAATTATTATAATATCGTTTTACAGCCACGAAACGGGTAAGCTTATTATGTCCGCCTAAATCTGATCCAAACCTGGGGTAAACATCCGTATGACATGGAAATGTCTGCAATGTAGTGGAGCCTCTATTTTTTTGGGATGTATCATCTGCATCTGCATGTTTGAATTGTTGAAAGTATCAGTTTTGGACACAGTAATAATGTAATTTTCATCCAGCATAGACAATAATATTATAGAATATCCATAATGTAGTGGTTGTCAAACATTTTCATGTCATGGACCTCCAAGTCTATGTATATTTTGGTCGAGGACCATCAACATTGTGCACCTCGCATGAGAGAAGCTTTAAGTTGTTGACATGTTTGTGCAGTATAACTTGTGTTTATTTTTTAAACAGTTTAAAAAGAAGAAAAATGTTTTAATAAGTGTGCTCATATAGCAAATTGCTGGGGGCCTGGCATGGCAGAAAATATTTTCAGACGGGGTCCCCCGCAGCCAATGAGGCTACACAGATCAATTTGGGGCTATGACCAAATTCAGAGACATAATTATTGTGGAAAGAGATTATCTGTAATTGAGTCACAAACTCACAACTCTAGTCTAGAAATGTGACGCCTGACCCCTTGGCCCTAGAACTGTGAATAAGAATCTGCCAATTAAGAATGAAGTGAAATACTTTGAGAAAGTATAGTGCTATAATGTTCACCACGCTGCCGGGCGGCCAACTTGTCAAGAGGCGTATTAGTGCAGAACAGAGACAGACGACTTCTAATGCTCTGACACGTGAGATGATGATTAATTAGCACCCACCTATTAACCTAACACCCACCACTGCGCTGCACTCCGCTCAGACACTGAGCGGCCACAGAGCACGATTCAAACATTAATTAATGCTCCCTCCTGTTCCCCCGGCGACCTAACAGAATGGGACGAATCTAGACAGATGGAAAATAGTTAAGAATAAATGCTATGAGAGAGAGAGAGAGAGAGAGAGAGAGAGAGAGAGAGAGAGAGAGAGAGAGGGAGAGACAGAGAGAGAGAGAGAGAGAGAGAGAGAGAGAGAGAGAGAGAGAGAGAGAGAGAGAGAGAGAGAGAGAGAGAGAGAGAGAGAGGGAGAGACAGAGAGAGAGAGAGAGAGAGAGAGAGAGAGAGAGAGAGAGAGAGAGAGAGAGAGAGAGAGAGAGAGAGAGAGAGACAGAGAGATATCGGGGAAGGTTGATGATACACTTTTGGCTAAATTTTTAAAAATAATCCGGCTAAGACATCACTTCTTCAGACCTCATTACAGCGGTGAACTGCGGCCAGGTTCTGCAACCTGGGAGATAGTGTTGCGTAAAAAAACTAAACACAAAAACATTGCTCAACCACAGAAAGTGTTTCCTCAGGCAAGCGGAATCTTAAATTATTTGATTATTGATTATTGTGTCCAAAAAGGTGTAATTTTAGAGGTGAGGGACTCAGAAAAGAGCCTTAATTGGTATCATAACAGTAACAGTAACATCTGTGAAGGAAGCGACCTGAAAGTAAAAGGAGTTATTCTGTGTGGACAGAGCCTGTTGGTACCATGAACATTAGGACATACATACTGTACATAGATACTGTATGTACATACGCACATACATACATACATACATACAGTACATATCGTACATACTGTACATACTAGGGCTGGGACGATATTGGTACCTCACGATATATAGGTGGCAATATTAGATTCATTTGATGATGAATATATCACAATATTTGTTATATTGCGATATTTGCGATATATAAATATATTGTATGAAATTCATCAACAATATATCAAGATACTGTAACTGCAGCTGAAAAACAAAAACAAAAATCAGAACTTACCAATGTATATCCTCAGTTATTAATCTTAGCTTTTATTGTCTCAACTGATTCTCATACTGGGTTTTTTGTTTTTATCTTGTGTTTGTTTTTTGGAAATGAAGAAGCTATATAAGTCATTTAATATTTTAGTTCTACAGTACGATCCGTTTTTCCTCCTGGAATTATCCCTGTTGTGGATGCTCTGCCACATGTTTTTCTTCACGATATTTACTGAGGTATATACGATATACAGTATATTGCAGAGGGAAGTATCGATATTACCGCTATAACGATATTTCAGCACACCCCGAATAGATACATAGGGAGGGACAGACATAGCTGGTCATCGGAGTGGTGCTGCACCGCTCAAAACAAAACAAACAAAGCGTCTTAAATGCGTTTCTTCTTACCCAGCGGCGACATCTCGGGGACCCCCGCCAGGTAGGGCCCGTCGGGGAAGCGAGGCTCGTTGTCGTTGATGTCCTGCACCTTGACCACGAACTGCGAGCGCGGCTCCACTGGCACGTTGCTGAGGCGGTCGACGGCCTGCGCCGACAGCGTGTAGTAGGCCTGCGCCTCGCGGTCCAGCCGCTTGGTAGCGTGGATGTCGCCCGTGTTCTCGTCGATGGTGAAGATGGAGGAGGCGCCCTCGCCCGCCAGCACGTACTTCACCTTGCCGTCGCCCTTGTCCACGTCGGAGTGAAGCTGGAGGAAGAGGAGGAGATGGATTGATTGATTGGTTGATCAGAGTACAGGCATACACTCAGTCCAAAATACATAGCACCCAAAAAAGTCCTTGTGGGCTTTTTTTCCCTCAATTTAGGCCTCATCATGCAATCAATTCATATAATTCAATGACGACTAAATTAAATAATATGACAGGTAAAAAAAAATAATAATCATCATCATCATCACAGGAAAAACTAGAACTGCATTCTGTCGAGTGCCGACTCGCAAATTGCAGAGAGTGCAAGTACCTCCTGACCGCTATGCACAAGTACTCCTGACCACTACAGAGAAATGATTACAGTGACACTGTGGGCAATTTAAATTACATATAAAAGGACTTTGGAATCCAGATCGGGTTTAGGTCATCATTAACACCTGGCTGGCGGTGGCTGTACTTAGACCTTTTTTTCATTCTCTAGTTGTGTAGACTTGGGCTAATTCACGTAGAGCAGGTCGTCCAATGACCCATGGGTCGGCGGTTCGAATCCCGGCTCCTCCTGTCTACGTGTCGAAGTGTCCTTGGGCAAGACACTGAACCCCAAGTTGCCTCCAATGAGTTGGTCAGTGTGAGCTGGCCACCATTGGTGTGTGAATGTGGGAAGTGGGGACGCTGGCGTCGACTGTTCGCCGCTCTACTTCCCAATGTATGAATGAATGGACCATTGTAAAGCGCTTTGAGCACTTGGAAAAGCGCTATAAAAATGCAATCCATTAACTGTTGAGAGTGTAAAAATGAAACCAAATGGAACCGCAAGGGTCCATTTGGTTTCTTTCCATATTTTTCCATATTTAACTGGAACTCTCAAGGACCACTGGTGGTCCCCGGACAACTGGTTTAAAACCCTTTCAGGGGCCGGTCAGAGTCAGCCAAAGGGCCGCATTTGACCCCCGGGCCGCATAATGCCCAGGTATGATGTAGACACTGAGGGGCTCGGAGGGATCTCTAAATGGTAAATGGTGCATTTATATAGCGCCTTTATTCAAGGCGCTTTACATAGATTGTGCATCACATTCACCCAACACACACATTCATACATGGCAGTGGAAACCATGCAAGGCGTCTCAGAGTCTTTCTCAAGGACACTTTGACACTAACACTGGAAGGGAGCCCGGAATCAAACCGGCATCCTTGCGGTTACCATCCGGTGACTCTACCCCTGAGCCACTGCTGCCCCACATCTCTCTGATTACATCACGGTCAAATCCAGCCAATTTCCCACCCCACCCACAGCCAACTACAGTACTTCTGTTTTGTCAGTGAACAAAACTGTCAAGGCTGATGGCTCAACAACTTGTGACCTGACAGTTTATCATTCAACAGCAGTGTTTTGTGGAGCAGACACTTTCCAACTCCTACTGTGACTTTTAAGACTTTAAAATCCATATACAGTAAAAACATACTTGACCGAGGGGTAGCCCTGGGGCTCTCTGCTGCTATAGGGATGCTTCAGCTGAATGCTATTCCTGCAGAATGCTCTTTACAACTGGACTATAATGGACACCACACGAGTCTACCAGGCCTTTTGGTTTCATCCTTAAAGTATAACTTGTGACTGCACTAGTCCCACGTGTACTGTTAACAATATGCATACTCATTCTATCAATAATGTAAAACTTCAGGGCCGGGACTTCAGGACTTTTAGTGGTTTAAGCATTTTGTTATACTTGAGCGATTGAGGAAGGGCAGACCTATGAGTTTGTTGCGTGGCACCAAGTGCCATGTTACAAGCTTGTAGATCTGATATAGTATTTAAACTATTTCATGTCAAGGACCCTAGAAATCGTATGCAATTTGAGAACCACTGTATATACAGAATATATACAGTATGTAATTTGTTTATTTCCTGCCCGGAAAACTAGAAACTATGATTCAGAAGATATTTTGTCTAATCTGATCTCAGGTTTAAATGGGCAATATTACAGGACTGTGAGAGCTTTATACTGTCATTAATGGTATGCCTGTGTTGCTGCAAGAATGACTGATGAGTTCGGTAAGCAGCCGTAGAAGACCCTTAGAAAGGTCCATTTGGTTTCATTTCATGCTCAGAGTCTCATTAGCTCAATAATTGTTATGTTGTTATTTCGATCAATGTTTGCCTCTTATGTCTCCAAATGTAATGCCTTGATCATCAGCGGCCGTAAACAGATTATGTGGAAAATTGCTGAACGAGTACTGTAGATGTCCTCAGATGTCCAGAAATACACAGCAAATTAAGCCGCTAAGTGCATTTCCCATAGATGTACGTTAATGTCTAGTTTAAAACCAGAGGATCCCACATCAACGTAGCATGGAATTGTGGACAGAATCATGGACAACAACAACAGCAGTATTAGAAATGCAAACAAATATTCCATATTCAAACATTTTTTTTAATAAAAAATAAAAGAATAACTCTGCCTCTCTCAGCCTACAGGTACGTGCACACACGGATATAAAAAGGGGCTACAGCCCTACTCTTTTACATGTCTAAAACAAAGAAATGCCTTCCGTCTACACGGACCACAGCCCGACTTGTAGCTACTTTGTTGACTCACAGCTCGGTGCAGTGAAAAGAATCACAGCTTCGTGGCACGTTTATCCTGCAGCCTATCTTAATTTGATTTAAACCAAAAAACAAATGCATTGCTTTGATTGTTTCCTGTTCTGTGTCTATAACTGCGCACTGTCTGATAGTATTGGTATGGAGCAAACCTAACGTCTTCTCACGCAGCCGTGCAGCCAGGAAGCCAGGCATGACTACCATTCGAAATAAATTGAGGGGTGGGTCGGCGTTGACTGTGGAGACAGCAAGACAGCCAGACTATTTGTTGTTTTGCTGTTCACGTGTGTATGAGGCATTGAGGCCCGAGAGGATACATTTCAACAAATCACAGTGGTTTAACAAACAGCTCAAATGCCAAAATAAATTGACATGAAGCGGGTTAAAAACCATCGAGGTACACATAGTTATTTTAGCTTAAGGACGGCAATCAACGATGTGCTGTCTAGAATGTCCCCGGAAAAACTGTGGCTTCGGAACCCGAAGCCACCACCGTCTCATTATCTGCACTTGACCAAGTGGACCGCAACGTTAATGTGACATTTTGTGGCAGCCTAAAAATACACACCCTCTGTGCATTGTGTATAATAATTGTCACTATAACAATGCCACTGTAACGTGTATTAAATGGAGTGTCACTGGCAAATCTATCCCTGTTACAAAAGTTTGTGAGTTTTGCTTCCTGCAGTTGAATGGTTGCTCCAGTCCAGGGGCGGATGTAACATTTCCCAATAAGGTCTGACTCAGAGTTTCTCTGTTTTCAATGATGAGATGCTGTTGGTTTAGTGGTGCCACAACTGTAGTTAGTAGCAGTAGTATTGTTTCAAATCATTTGAAATACAGGCACTTTGATTTGAAATATCTTGGGTTGTTTAGCATGCCATGATGCCCCCCCCCCCCCCCCCCCCCAATCCTATGCCTAGATCCGGCCCTGCTTCTGTCTCTATGCAACCTGTTTTGGAGAGTAACTAATACGCTTACGTTTTGGACGTACTTGGGTGCAATTCTGATTTTTTTTTTTTTTTTTAACGGGAGTATTTCTAAATCTCTTGTAGAATAATTAAAATCTACAAAGTGACTTTGTCAAATAGTCGAGTCAGCGGTGGGAAAATGTCTACTCGAATGTTTTACGTGGCCTGAGCAAAAGTTTAAATTCTGCAATGTACATATACTGTACCAGTAGAAGTCCTGTATTATTAAAGCATTGGCATGCAAATCCGCTCAAAGTCCTAAAAGTAAAAGTATGGCAGAATATGCCCCATTTCACAAGTTCAAAGTGTTCGCAAAATCCTTTTGAAAAATAAACTTTGGTCAAGTGGCTGAAATGTATAGGTCTTAAAGGCTAACACCACCCATTTTCAACATTTTTCCTGAGAATGTACAACTGTGACCAAATGGACCCTCTAGGGTCCATTTGAAAAAAAAAAAGATCACAAACGAAAAATAATCAACATTGTGAAACACAACTTGATGATGTCATCAAGTCGTGTTTCACCAATTTTTCAGAACTCCATTTCTAGGACATCCCACAATGCTAAACTTGTTTTATCATGTCCACACAACATCTCTAAGGTATATTAATTTAGGTTTTCAAACAAACAACTTACCAACAACAACTTACCTCAAACCCTAATCTAACCATAACCACAGGTTGACCTACTTGAGAACTTGGAAACTTCATAATAATCCCTGTTGTCAACATTTACCCGTTTAACAATCTGTCTGTGCCCATACGGAAGAGTGCTGCAAACTGACTGTGAAAAGTGACCTGGCTGAGTAATCAAATGGCAGGTAAGAGTTTGGGGAGTTTGCCATGGCAGCCAATTGGCTTAGGTAGAGGCTGGAAATCGCATAGGTGAGGTGAATTTGGCTGATTAGGCTCACTGGCACCAGTTTAGATAAGGTTCTCTTCATTTCCGGAAAGATGTATATTTTTAATGTCCTGCTAAATGAACATTGTCGATATGATATCACCAAACCCTGTACAGTCCAGACATTCTCCATATATGGCTAGTACAGAATCCTTATGTTCTATTTCCATGCCAAAGCGCCAGCACTCACCCAGGGTGCTGTGACACTGTATTAGCTATTGTTTACCGTTATTGTTATGAAGTCAGATCATATTGCAACATGGCCGGATTGTTGTACACATGTGTGCATGTATGCCAGTGTTGCAGGCATGAGTCCCCCCACACTGTAAGTACATTTTCCATGGAAAGCATCTGAACAAATATTTGACAACGGATTGTTGTTTTAATGAGAGTTCTTGCAGGAGCAACCCATCGCACCCGTGCGTGCGTGTGTGTGTGTGTGTGTGTGTACGTGTGTGTGTGTGTGTGTGTGTGTGTGTGTGTGTGTGTGTGTGTGTGTGTGTGTGTGTGTGTGTGTGTGTGTGTGCATCAGCACTCTATAGCTGTGACACAGGGATAGCGGGTATAAATAGGTTCACCCGATGCCTGCACTTTATAGTTTAGAGTAGACCCATGTTAATTCCCTCCACTAAACAATGGAGTAAAGTGTGGCTGCCATTTCTTTCACTGACAAATACTAAATGTTACTGTTTCTGACTGAGGCTAAGTTTCATTGTTTGCCATATGAACACAGGGAATCAAAGCAGCACATTGAGATCTTGGTTGTTCAGTTTGACCCAGCAATTTTGGAGGTAAGGCTTCTAGAAAAACATGTCTTGCAGAAAACAGCAAGTTGAGAAAACACATTATTTTCACATTTTAAGTCTTTCAATGCCATTGGTCATGGTATTTGCATAAAAATATCCCCCACAGAGGCTGGAATTAACATAAAAAATCACTGCACTGGCAATTTTTAATGATTTGTAACATTTGACCTTTTGACCATGTTAAAAAGCAAAATGCCTGCAATAAATGTATATTCTGCAATCATTAGAATGTCTAGAACATGTACATTCATTATTTTGTAAAATATTCCCAAAATAATTAAATGTTATATTATAATCATTTTAATCATAATAAATTAACATAAAATCATTATTTTTTAATATATGTCGGTCGTTTGGTGTTAAACCATTCAAACAGAAAAATAATTCAAAGATTTGCGCTACATTTTCACCATTTTCAAAAATATCAGACCTACTAGCTCATAGCGTGCCACAGAGTGGAGTTATTTAGTTTTGTTGTTTTTCAATAACTGATGCTGATAATACCAAGTAAAGCTAATCATGCTAAGTAATGCTAATTATGCTAATAACACACCAAAAGGCGTTCCCGCTTTAAACATACCAAACCAAATGGACCTTGCGGGTCCATTTGGTTTCATTTTTAAACTCTCAAGAGTTAAAACATTCATCATCTGAATTAGCCAAAGTCTACACAACTAGAGAATATAGAAGCTTAATGTTCATTTTGATCTGTATGTCTGACTGTTTTGTTTCCCAAATCCAGCCTGGAATTGTGGACAAAAGCAAAAGAAATCTTCAATTTTGCGGTCTGTGGGGCTAAAATGTCATCAAATTGTGGTCCGTGGCTCAACGGCTGAATAAATAGTGGGCCCTGGTGTCAAAAAGGTCGAAAACCACTGCTTTATATAAAAAACTTTGGAGTTGCCCACCCTGCCATTCTTCCAGCCCACCCTAGAAGGGCTGGCTAAATCCGGCCCTGTGCTCTCATATAGACTAAGAATTGGCCTGTGCTGTTCACTCATTTTGGATTAAAAAAGGTCTCATAAAGGTCTCTCTTCTCTAGTGTTTGTCCACCATGGCCTGCCTGTCAGAGGGGTAGCGGACTCTGGAGGCAAATTGTCAGCTGCTGCGCTACCACGGCAGGGAGTCAACATTTAATCTCCAGCAAGTCATCCGTGGCAGTTTGTTTCCGGTAAACAACGGCGACAGGAAGGACAAAAGCGTGACAGACAGCCCCGCGGAGCGTTGCAGGGCTGGGGTCAGAGGCCAAGCTTGATTCTATAGAGTCGTGGTTTTGTTTTTAATAGCGGGGCACAAGTACTCCTAGTAGTACTGTATACTCAAGTACTTGAGAAAGTTGGGTTTTCTCTTTCTTTGCATTGTTCTTACTTACTAGTTCTCACTGATAATTTCAGAGGCCAATATGGTGCTTTTTAGTCAACTGCAGGTATTTGAAATCTTTATTACATAGTACATTTTGTTGAAAATGTATGTTTTAAGTGCATTTTTCCATAGCGTTGACAAATTGCAGGGCTCTCAAAAGGTTAAAGACATTCCATAGTAGCCCAGGGCCAGGGGTGCACAATAGACCTTTCAGTAAGCCCCTCCCCAAACTGATATGGTTCAATCACAGCTAACATAACATGTGATAGGCAAACCCATCCATCAATACTTTTCCTATATGGTAAAACATTGTTTTAAAAAAATAAATTTCACACACACACATTTTTACACTACATAGTGCATGCCTTCGTTCCAAAAATGAACCAGCATTTAATGTATAATGTCCATGATATTTACATTGGAACACACACACACACACACACACACACACACACACACACACACACACACACACACACACACACACACACACACACACACACACACACACACACACACACACACACACACACACAACATTGCGCATATACTAGAAACCCCTGGAAAAAGCCATAAGAACTGGCTTTTTCATTCCCACCTTCCTCCAAATACAATCTGCACTGAGGAGGACATCAAATATGTATGGGGCTCAGCCACTCCTATTAAAAGCACCCCCAAGTCGATGAGCTGCTCCATCTTGTTGTTCTTCATCTCCTCGCGCTAATCTAACCCATCTTTAAAACCCGTCACTGCCCGTGTTCAGGTCCTTTTTCTTCAATGTCCCACTGCTATTACCTTCACGGAGGAAGCCATTGTTGTAGATACCTTCCCTGGGTAACCCTCCCCCCTCCTCCCCCTCCTCCCCCTCTGGCCTCCCCTGAGGTAAACGGAGCGCAACGGGCAGCGCAGCTTCCATGGAGCGTTGCCAGTTTGGCAGATTATTAAGTGGCCAATGTTCAGTGTGGCCAAAATATGGCATTACTTATTACTCTAAAGAAAAGTAATACATTTACACTACGAAGGCGGCCTGACTCTTAATGCATTGAAGGAAGCATAAGGCCAGGTTGGTGGAGGATTTGTAGAGCCCAGGATCACATTAGGAATTGGCATTTTGGCAGACAATGGCTTAAAAAAAAAAAAAAGCAAATGGTAATTGTACCGTTTCCCCCAAAAGTCTTACTTTGCATAAGCCACACCCTTCTGCATCCGATACTACACACATACTACAAACAAGTCTGCATGGTTTTCATATCTGCTTTAGAATCTAGATTGGATCCACAGCCTGCTAAAACATCCAGACACTACCATATCAGCATGGGCTTTCAAATACTTTTACATGTATCTTTTCATTTCCAATTCTGCTAAACAGCCATCAGAGAGGCAAAGGGTAGGCCTTTGACTAGACTTTTTTTTGGAACAAATCCTATTGGATTTCTAATAGGATTCCTATAAGAATCCTATAGGAATCCTATAGGATTTCACCCCAAATCCGATATAAAACAATTCTATAGGATTTTCCTATTGGGTTTTCCTATAGGATTCCTATATATAAGATTGTATAAAATCCTATAGGATTCTTATAGAAATCCTATTGCTCCAAAATCTTATAGGGCTTTTCTATTGGAATCCAATTAGATTTTTTTAGGGTAATTGATGAGTTTTAATTTATAACAGGATAAACTAGTATGAAACTATTTTTTCACAGAACTTCAGGGTTGCTTGTTTCCTCCGCAAAAGTCTGGCAGCATGCAGCATGGCTTTGCGTGGTAAGTGTGCAGGAAGGGAAGGGATGGATGGGGGGGCTTCTTACTCAGGCAGCGCTAGTTTTGTTGGCAGCGAAACAGAGTTTTTGAGGAGGGGGTGGAGTGGGTGGTACGGGGTGGTGGTGGTGGTATATCTGAGCACACAGGAGGCTCCTCTGAAAATCAATGCTGACACTTATCACCACTTTGTATTCATAAGGCTCTCCCGAGACGAGACAGTTAGCTTTTGTGTGCTGCTCTGTTTACCTTGTTAAGAGTGTGAAGGAGGAAGGAGCTGGGAAAAGGTTTTTTTGTTTTTCTTTTCCTGGGGGTTAAGTGCATCATCGCAGCGCTTATTGTTCTCGCTTACGCATTTACCCTAGCGCGGTAGCTGCTGCTAAAATTTCGCGTATAGTTTCATAAAGGTTTCAAGGTTGAAGCGAGTTTGAGGTGCTCTGAGTGCTATGGTTAAAAAGTAGTGCTTTTCCAAACTTGTTAGCGCTCTAGCCAAAATATAAATTGGATGTCTCCTCAGGACCCACAGCAACTGGCAAAACTCTTTTTCATGGATTTATTTGGATAAATTTTGCAGAAGGAATGGAGGGGTGGGGATTTAGGGAGCTCATACAAGTCTGTCATACTCTTATTTTATACTCCCACGTCGTGAACTGGGCTCTAGTCGCGATACAACGCAGGAAGCAAGGAGAATACTACAGGCCTTGAGTGGAAAAATAAAATACCAAAAGGTTTAATTATTAAATCATGCATGCAACCCCCAAGAAATATGTCTCAGACTCTGTTATTTCCCCTCTCTCTCTCTCTCTGGGCTAAGTTAGAATACATTTTGTTCTTTCCTTCCCACAGACTTGTGTTTGCTCTCGCCGAGAGCCTAGAGTCCACACACCCAGGAGCGTCCTGTGAGCAATAATAACAATACCGGATGCACAACAGCAGCGGTACTGCCATAATCAACGCACACCGCACACCCCCTCCAGACATTCCACCGTGTGGTCTCAACCCAACGCAACGTGAGTGTAAAAAGGGGGCGCGGCGCTTTCCACCACCAGGATATGGCAACGCCGCCGTGTTTCACAAACAGCCCAGAGAAGAAAAAAACAGTGTGATAGACATGTCAGGAATATGTGAGGGTTGCGTGAGAAACAACAGAATGACACATCTTCTGCGTTCATAGCGTGAATGAAAACACGTTGTTGTTTGTGTCAAAAGTGCATGGCTTATTTTTTAACGTACAAAGATGCAGCAGCTAAAAAGTTTATAAGTAACACGAGTTGGAGTATAAGCAAGAGGATACAAGTTCTGCTCTGTCTGTTAATGATGGAGAAGACCTTGAAGAGACCCGAGGGGTATTTGTCCAATGCAATAGTGTTTTCTGACAATACCTGACCGTGTGCAATAGCTGTAAACCCATGGTGGAAAAAAAAAGACGTAAAAAGAAAAGAACACTCGGCACACACAGGGCTGGAGTGGTGAATGGATTCTTTGTGTGTGGTTTCCACACACACACACACACACACACACACACACACACACACACACACACACACAAAGGAGAGATTCAAAAACGAAGATGTGGAGCCTCGGAACAGCTGTCACACATCCGTGCACGCACACGCACACGCACACGCACACGCACACACACACACACACACACACACACACACACACACACACACACACACACACACACACACACACACACACACCTCTGTGTGTTCTGCTGCTCTGGGGAGCAGTAGCGATGGTGTTACTATGCTGAAGGAAGGTCAGTCTGTCTGTCTGTCTGTCTGTCTGTCTGTCTGTCTGTCTGTCTGTCTGTCTGTCTGTCTGTCTGTCTGTCTGCCTGCCTGTCTGCCTGTCTGTCTGTCTGTCTGTCTGTCTGTCTGTCTGTCTGTCTGCCTGCCTGCCTGCCTGCCTGCCTGCCTGTCTGCCTGAAGACACAAGGGATTGTGTGACATCATGTGTAAACTTGGGTCTGAACCGATTACAACTCTATGGTTTAATATATTTATATATATGGTGAAACAGGGTTGTGCAGTTCGCTAGGGAAGAAAAGCCATATCAGTTGGGTTTTTGGACGGTGGGTGGGATTCTTAGACTAGTATTAGACACGACAGAGTGGATTCCATAATCCTGAACGGTATAGGCCATTGCTTTTTAACCTTTTTCATACCAGGGACCACTATTTATTCATCATTTGCACCACAGGCCACCTTTTGGTATCTTTTGGAAATGTCCACAATTCCAGGCTGGATTTTGCAAAGAAAACTGTGTAGACTTCTTAATGAAGGGGTGCTAATTCAGATGATGAATATTTTCACGCTTGATAGTGTAAATATGAAACCAAATGGACCCGCCAGGGTATAGTGGGGGTCTTTCTCCTTGTGAACCCAATGCACTCCTTGTAAGTGAAGTCATTTAAAATACAATATGTAAAAGAAAAAAAATCATGCTCATAATTTCAGAAAGCATATTTGATTTTCATGATGCATAATAAATATGAGTACATTATTGTTTTTCTTATAAGGTTAAAATATTGAAATGTTTAGAACATGATGTGATGGCTTTCTGGAGTGGACGTACCTGCCTGTCATTAGAATCCTAGCAACTGACTATTGATGCCTTGATTGCATGTCATTACTCACAGGTGGCACAGACGTGCTGTCTCATTTTCATTTTAACTATGCTCGGCACGTACTGCTAAAAGGACATTAGTCTCAAAAGTTCAGAGACCTTCTAAAGACTGTTCACAACTCTTCAAGATCCTCTTTCCACAACAAGCGGCCAACAAGGTATTCCGTCATTTAGATTTAGATTTATCCTTGCTGTTTGTTTGTTTGTATATTTTGATTTGCTTGGGTTATGTTATGTACTGCATTGTGATTGATATAGTGTTTATTGTTTTTTGTGTGAACTTAGTTCTACGGCATGTTGGAGGGATGAGAAGAATGCCCAAAAATAAAGAACCCGACCTGTGTCGTCCGTTGTGAAAAGAGCTACACTCCTCCTTTAAGCTGTCTATACATACACTATACCTACCTATTGTACATGCTATATAACCTTCATACGAGGATGTCAAGCTATTATGGATCCTATTGCCTCATGCCACACACTCTAGTCTAGAAGGTCTATTATCACTTGCCAGGGAGAAGCCATGGAGTGAGTGTGTGTGCGTGTGTGTGCGCATTGTACCATTGCTCAGTTGAGCCATATAAGTGAGGCTCAATGGCTTCCGTGCAAAATTTTCTGTCTCTATCGGACGTAAACCTCACACGTCCGAAACATTTCATTTTGTTTTTAGTCGCAGTCGGTTAAATGCAATTTCATTCCGTATATTTCATTTCATGTGAAATCTAGTGATACGCAACTAAATAGAGTGCCGCTGTCTTTCCTCATAGACTTCAAAAATCATGTCTATATAGACGAGCACGTCACAGAGAAAGCCAGCTTGGGTTGTGATAAATCATGACAAAGTTATGACAAATAGTTAATTAGTTAAATTAATTCTGTTGATTAATCTGATTTAAATTTTAACACAATTAACTCATGTGCACACTGACTCATCCCTTTGAGCATTTTCTCTTTGATGAAGAATGGGTATGGAGACATATGGCTGTGCGTCTCCCTGTAACCAGAGCCATAGAGTATAGCTGGAGAGATCTACAGACATTGGGGGCTTGTAGATCACCTATTTTGATAAATATTAAGGAAATAAACCGATCCTTTTTTTCTCTGATTTTCTTTTTTTTTTTTATTATGTTCAAATCCTGTAAAGGCAAACAGTTATATTTTGGACTTAGTTTGAATATTTGTCTTTATATAGATACTTTTTGAAAATGAACAGGGAATTTACCTGGAAACAGGCACTCTGATGTCACTGCGGAGCTCTCTTTCATAACAACGTTAGACTGAATCTAGAGTTGATTTTGCAGATAAAAATGTCTGCCTACGTCAAATGAAAGAGTGTTCATTCAGACAGACTGGGAACGGCATTGTGCAGGTTCTGTAACAGAATCAAAGAATAATAATAATCGCTCTTACATGGACGAGGATGACAGATATATGGCCATTACAGCGCCAGAGGACATAATAGACACATTGGGCAGTACTGGGTTGACAGTATGGGTGTTGGAATGGATGGTTGCCTTATGCAGAGCGCACACACACACACACACACACACGCACACACACGCACACGGCTGTCAATGAACAACGTTTCAAAATGACCGCCTCCTCGATGACATCTGGATGGACGGCTCTGCTGCTGGAGGGTTACAATTACACCAAACATGAATATACGCTGTTATAACCTTTGTAGAACATCTCGGTCAGCCACTCCCCTTTGTCAAGACACTGCAGCGTATAGACGTGCATTATCGTTGTGCCGCACCAATACGCAGTGCATAAGACAGAAGTCACTGCGTTTCTAAGCAAGATTTTCCCTGGAACCCCCAGGAAAAATCTCCTGTGACTTCATACCTGGCAGGCACAGGTAAAATGGGCAATTAGGAACTATTTTTAAACAAAAGAACAATCATATATTTTATTTTAATGTTCAATTCTAGTTACAGAGGACAAGTATAATGTATTCATCCAATATTCATATGAGGCTTATTAGTCTGGGATCCTTTTCCCTAATTTTGGCACTGGGGGGTCTGGAAAAAGCTAAATATAACGACAAATGTGCCAAGTTGGCAACACTGGCTTCGTCTCAAGCTTTGGCGTGCGTGACTGTTGTAGCTGTTGTTTTTTTTGACCGTCCATTCCTGCCCGCAGGCTTCCTGGATGACCTGTGTCATCCCAGATGCAGGTTTGCAACAGCAGTTGCCTGTGGGCTATACTGGATACTCCACACAAAGTCCAGCGCGGAGCGTGCCAATGTCCTGACGTCATTCCAACTGCCCCACGGCGCTGGGGTTCCCACGAGCTGGCTCTACCCAAAGCAGGGGTTTTTGGTGGCACATAGGAGGAGAGAGCGTGAACCATTAGGGAGCCAGTCTTGTCAGTGTCCAACAGGCAAACATACAGATCCAAATGACCATTAATCTTCTACATTCTCTAGTTGGGTAGACTTGGGCTAATTCAGATGATGAATATTTTAACTCTTGAGAGTGTAAAAATTAAACGATATGAACCCGCAAGGATCCATTTGGTTCCACTTTTATGCTCTCAAGAGTTACATCTGGTTAACCAACTTAGCTGGGGACCACCTGGAACCCTCTCAGGGACCACTGTTTGAAAACCACGGCAGTAGAGTAGAGTAGTAGAGTGTGTGTGACGCTCTCACTCACTCACTCACATTTCTGCCTGGCTTTCATAGTATACAGCTCACTGTGTTCATAATTAAAGGTAGGGTAAGTGATTTGAAATTCATTGTGTAGTACCAGCCTGGTGCACTAGGGGCGCCCAAGAGTAGCTACACTATGTGAACCTGCTGCCCCATCCTGATTGGAGGAGAATTCACCCTCCACCTGGGGAACTTTTATTAGCTCCTCTGCTAACGTGGGGGAGGGGGAAACTCCATATATGGTCTGCACATCTTATAATAGAGCATTTTAACAGATTTTTTTGGGGGGGTGATATCTGACAAAAGTGAAATCACTTCCCCTACCTTTAAATGAGTTAATGGAACAATTAACTTGCAGCCAATCACAGCAAGTAAGTACAGATGAAACAAACATAACTCCCTTGTAGGCTACAGTGACTGTGTCACAGAGAATTTTCTGCCCTATATATCTCCTTCACACATCAGGTGGTTGACGGCTACGTGGATAATCATACTTCATTACACACAGCTTGGTAGAATGCTTGGTTCTGAGCGGTCAGTCGTTGAATTCCGCAGCATATAACAGCCTGCTGAATCTAATCAAAGCTTCAGAGCACCTGTTGCACAGCCTAGCACTGCCGTATCGAACATGACAGTCCATAAAACACACACACACACACACACACCTGTCGCTTAGAGCTAAACAACGCTCACAAACATGTTTTTCAAAACATTTGAAGCGAGGAATAGACGATGCACAACCAAAAAATTTTGATCCACTCACTTCCTCCTTGTTTTCCGCTTACAGCCGGGCAGATGGTGCTCGTTTGCTTTCGGTAATTCCATTACTGAAACGAAGGCTAGCACCATGTTTTGTTGTGTTTTATTGGGGTCAGTGTATTCATTTATGTAGGAAGTAGCAATGTAATAAGCGGGATAATGCCTGTCTATGGGTGGTCGTGTTTTATATATAAATCACCTAAACATCACCTGTATATGAATCACCTTCATGGTGATTAAGCGTCGTTATGCTCGTTAGCTCCTACAGAGGTGTCAGTAGGAGCTCACAGAGCAGACAGCATGTGACTGATGATGTAGCTAATCAACACGTTGGCTCCCACTGGCTTGACGAGCTTCCGCTCATGCTTGTCCTGGCGATGGAAGGAAAGTTTCTCTGGGAAGTTTTGCCTTCAATCGAGATACGTGGCATTGTTTAATTTGTAACTCGGTCAATGCTGGAGCGTACCTTGTGCCCGATTTTTGCGCCAAAAAGTTGTGTTTTTTGGCAGGTGGTTACCTTTAATTCTGTGCCACAGTGACAGTAAAAATGTCTTTCTAATCATATAGTAAACACAACTAGGCCCATTGGCGCCCCCCCACACACACACCCACACAAAACATAGGACCAACAGACAGTGCAGAAGCAAGCTCACCACAACAGCCGCTGCAGGTGGTGATGGTAATGTCCCTATTTTTGTCCCTCTTTCAGGCTGCAACAGCCCTCCCGAGAGCTCAGTTATCTAACCCCTCAATGTCGCCACTTTTCGCCTGGTCCGAGTATTATTTGGGCCGCACCTTCCTTATTCATGGCCACAAGGGTTTCGGCAGAGAGCAGCTGCTTTCTAGTGATTTTTGATGAACGAATTTGGTCAAGCGAAAACCATGGTGCGAGCAAGTAAATCCAATCATCCTGCCCCATCCTCTAGATAGGACTCTTGATAAAAATCCCATAGCCTGAGACGGCTCAGCCAATACAGTGTTTCCCCCAGAAAATTGGTTAGTCAAGGTGGTGAGGCTTCGAGTCTGTGCTCGTGCGCGTGCACGTCCGTGCATGTGCGCGTGCATGTGATGTAATTACAATACCGTAGGCCAGGGGTAGGCAACCTTTTTGACATGAAGTGCCATGATTTTTTCCTTGACACTCAGAGTGCCACAGTAAAAAATGACTATAAATTCCCTTATAGTCAATAAGGGAATGACTGCATTTTCGCGGTCATCACATATTCAATGGCCATTTACTGCAGTTATGTCATTATTAGGCCATATTTCATTTCTTATCAGAACAGGCAGACTGGTAGATATTTTTCTTTCACAATAGATTGATCAATCAGACTTAAGTGGACCAAAACTGTTCATTTGAGGGACAGAAGTATTACTTGAGAGGGACATTTAATTGCAGGGTAGCAACACATTACAGTTTGCATTAAAAATGCCTCATGCATCATTTGTCCATAAGTAGTCCCTAGCCAGGAATTTGTTATTTATTCATGTTAGTATGTATTTCACCTGTTATTTCAACAGGCTTAAAACACATCTAGCATTAACAGAGACAGTGAGAAAACTTTACAACAGAAAACAGAAGGGGGACTTTTAGGACAATTGACCACTGTAGTCTGTCAGTCACAATGTGGGACAGGGTCTTTGAAATGAGACACTGTCCCACGCAAAGAAGGACATCTGGTCACCCTGTGACTGTCCCACAGAAACGGGGATATCTGGTCACCCTCAAAATACTCGCAAAATACGCTTCAAGACACACACACACACACACACACACACACACACACACACACACACACACACACACACACACACACACACACACACACACACACACACACACACACACACACACACACACACACACAAACACCCCACTCAGAAGCAGCACACACGAGCTACAAGCTAGCCTATGTGCTAATTATTCAACAGACAGGGAGAGGGTGACTACGTTAAGCATATGAAGCTGCACACCAGTTGAAACGCAATAATTTCAGCGTGGATGTCGTTTGGTTAGGCTGACATGACGGGGGTCCGCGGTAGTCGGGCGGGACACAGACGGCATGCGTTGACCAGACAGCCACCAATGCGTCTTTTTACTGCTTCGGGAGCTAAACAACTCCGTGTGCTCCGTGTGCGTGCACAGAAGCACTGCATACGCACTGATTGGGCAGCGCGCAGCACAGAAGTGTCAACACTGGATCAGACTCGCTCCGGTTGATACTGATACTACTTTATAATACTGATGATCGCGGCCGTTGTGATTTGCTAATGACATGGTTTCAAATCGCACTTTCGGTTTGAAGCCTTAGTGCAGATAACTTTATTAACATGCACATTGTATGAACGACACACTTTTTACTTTTTTTTTTTTTTTTTTTTTTTTTTTGGGGGGGAACGTAGCCAAGGCGGGGCCGGGCTTCACTCAGGGCGGCCGCCCTGATAATAAAGCGCTGGGGGAAACCCTGCAATAGAGTGGTTTTCCGCTGTTAGTATGGAATATGATTGGAGACCAGTGACTAGTATGACTGGGTCTGTACGGGGGGTATCCTATAGCAACGACCGAAATGAACAAGGCATGGATCGCCACTCATATCTCCTGGATTGGCCTCTGCGGGTGGGGGAGCACCACTGACAGCTCCCGGAACACAAGGCATATTCCGGCACGACTTAAGCCCTGGTCCCAGGCTAATAAGACAAACGTACCTTAAAACGTTATGCTTGCCCTCTATAACTAAAACTACAAAACAACTATTAAATATGTTATTGCTTTCATAAATAGAGAATCTTTCACTCAATAGGGACTGCTCCTGTTGCAGGTTGATGATGTCACATGTCCATGTGTGGTCTATGGAATGAATGGAATGCCTGTTATAATAATAAAAATAATACTAAGGAAATTATGAGCATCAAATCAATATTTTATATACCTTTTATTGGCATGGCAGTCCATGCATTCCATAGAGCTGGAACACACAACGACATATGACAACATCAACATGCGACAGGAGCAGTCCCTGTTGAGTGAAAAAAATCTCTATTTATGAAATAAATAAAGTAATAGTTGTGGTTAAACTTTGAGATATATTTGGGGGTATTTTTGGACTAATGATCCAAGTACCTTTTTGCACAGTGTGGCAGAAATCTTCCAGATTGTTTTGCAGGCTTGCATAATCAGAGACTGCAAGAGTTTGAGCTCATCTGAAACTTATTTAATGGATAGTATGTCTGCATTAGAATACATTGCCTGGATTAATCATGTGAAACGTTGACCTTGAGATGGATACGTGTATATGTATTCCCCATTTGCACGACGGCCGGGTCAAGGTTCCTCACAACCAAGAACAATTCTTTACTTCTTCGAAGTATCGTAACACTGCCTGCATACTTTAGTCCATAACATCCATAAATTACTGTCGAACATTTTATGGCACAGGGTGTTCATTACTGGACCAAACAAGAAAGTTATTTAATCTTGTTTACGATGATGATCACGCGTTTGCGTGCATGTGTGTGTGTCTATGTTTGTGCATGCTCCAGCAAACACGCACCTATTTAGCATTTCCACCAGCTCTCCGCTCCGCTAGGCCTCATCCAGAGAACATGAGAGGTCATGACAGGTGGGAGGTATAATGTTATACTGTGATAACTTCTCCGCAGCGCCGAGGCATCGTCGTTTTCCGCAGCCGCGCTCCTTTCTTTTTCCACTCCGCTAGCGTCTGTCAGTAAGCTGTCAGAAGAGCTCTGCGGGCTCTTATAATATTTTCCCCTGCCCGAGAAAACGAAGGTCACCATACAGATCGCATCTTAAAAAAAAAAAGAAAGACTCTGCTTGATTTATACTTAGTTTGCCCGCCGTGTCGTGCGGGCCAGATTTACAGGCACACCGCGTGCTTGTAAATCTGCTATTCTCAGCAAGCGGCGCACTGCATCATTCTTCCAAGAAAACGAGTATATATTACATACTTTGACAATTAAAAAAAAGCTTTAGCAGATCTGCTGAGTCTATTCAAAATATTAAAAAAAATATTTGTATACATTATACATTTATGTACTGTACACTTTGAGGCCGTGTGTGTGTGTGTGTGTGTGTGTGTGTGTGTGTGTGTGTGTGTGTGTGTGTGTGTGTGTGTGTGTGTGTGTGTGTGTGTGTGTGTGTGTGTGTGTGTGCGTGCGTGTGCGCGTGTGTGCGTGTGTGTGATTACTGCAACTCCCTATTCTCAGCCTTCCTCAAAGTGCAATAAACCACCTCCAACTGGTACAATATACTGCAGCTAGGGTCCTTACGAGAACCATAGGCGGATCTAGAAATTATGGGCCCCTGGGCCGCCGCCAGCCAAAAGGCCCCCATACACCAGAGGATTTTTCTTCCCGACACGGCACATAGTATCTGCACACACACCTATCAATTATGACATATAGGCGTGCAATATTCACCTCATTTCATCAGGATTTACAGCAAGGGATTGCTTTAAAATAATACAAAGCCAAAATAACTAAGACAAATAAATGCAAACGCTTGCAGTAATGCCAAACTGAAGCCATATCATGATGGTTTAGGACGTTTGGGTTATTTTATTGACACAAAATGAATAAGCCCTTTGTAAATAAGAGTGAAAAGAACAATGTGCGCCACTGTTACCCCCTTTTTGGGGGGGGGGGGCCCAGGACCGAAAAGTACAACATTATCCCTGTTCTAGCCTCTTCCCTCCACTGGCAACCTACGGCTTATCAATCAAATTATAAAATATTATTATTTTTCTTGCGCCTCCTTACAGTATATTTACGGCCTCGTGCCCCGCTGTGTGCTTACCCGCAACCTCAGATCAGCACAGACCTCCACAGCGCTTTTGTTATCGGAGGTTTAGCCATGGTGGCAAGGCTGCCAAAAAAGAGAGAGGAGATCACAGAGTATCTGTGGGGAACTCTGGAAGTTAAGAAGAGACTCAAGGGCAACACCAAAAAAAGAATCTGATAGTGCCAACAACATATAAATGTGAAAGTTATGGTGTGGATCGATGAGAATGGCAAACAGTTTGACTCCAAGTTCCCTATACGCGGGACGAATGAAAAACAGACCGATCCGATAATTTGGATTGCAAAATGCATAATAATGACAAATACAAAAAAAAAAGAAATACGAAAGAAAAATACCTGAAGTTTGAAATTTGTAAGGCCTGATTTATGGACTCTGTGTTACATTATGCAGTCTGCGGCCCTGCAAGGCATAGCAATGCAATGCCAGATCAACATCTGAACACTGTTATGACAGGAGGACCTCGAGAAGAAGTTCAAAATGCAGCCGTAATAATAAAACCATGCCACGGGGTGCCACCTGCGCATCGATCACGACAACGCGGAGAGGCTGCCGTTCACTCCCCGCGCGATCGATCGATTCCCGGCGCGTCACACAAATATCCGCCGACCCATTCGCAGCGCTCAATTAATTGACGTGAGGAAATTCCCCCCACGCTGCTTTCTGAACAACGTTGGTGTTCAGTCATTCATATTTTCAATCTCAAGACATCCCCGTCCCCCGAAATGCCCAATTATTTCCAATTGTTAGAACACCTAGAAGGTGACTTGGGATTTGCAAAGATTCTCGCTCATTTACAGAAAAAGCCTCTAGACGAAAAAAAAAAATGCATGTGTGCGCACTACATTTCTTGCTTCTTGAGTTTCTTCTTGCTCTCTCCTTCAACTCAGTACATTTCTAATCTTTTGCTACATTGTGAATTCTCAGCTCATAAACATGGCTTGAGACCAGTATCTGCAATCAGAGATAAATACTAGACCCGGAGATATACTGTAAGCACGTGTAGACTTTGATAAGTCTGCACGATGATTAACTCATCCATCGCCAGTGACTTCAATTATCATGTTTTTCATGAACTCCCGGAGTGCCAATAACGTGTATGACGTGCTGTTTAGCTTCCTATTAATCAATAATATTGTAATATAATGCTATAATGGTACAGATCAAGCCTCCGATTTGATCGATATAGCTCTCGACTCGATTGGCTTCGCCAGCAGTCTCATGCACATCTCCAGTATCTATGTAAAAAACACTGATAAGCAGCATACAATATGCAAAAGTGAAAATCTGGGCTTTGCAGTTGGGTGCACTTGCTAATGCCTGTCAAATTCAGATGAATCACTGAGAAGAATCGAGCAGAACAGACATCTCGAGAGAGTGAGATCTATAGGAAGGTGGCTTTTCCTATAATGGCTGAAAGATCCACTCCTCCACATTTGCTTTTGAACCATTGACATTCACCTCTCTAATGGCTTCTAAGTGCTTCTGGACATTGATTTGACCCACTATGGCACACAGACGTCTGAAACTTTAGATATTGTTTGATGTATGTCAAAGATGTTCAATCATGCCAGCAATCAATATCCTGTGACTTCTTGAAAGGTGATTGTTTAGGTTTACTCTGGCATTAAATTACTAAATGTGTATTATCGTCCCCTAACATTATATAGTATATAATGTGCTTCACAGTATGTATAAAGCATATAATGGGGTAATACAGTGTTGGGGAAGTTACTTTTAAAAAGTAAGGGAATTATAGTTATAGTTACTTCCCTGAAAAAGTAACTAGTTACTTTATTCCTTACTAAATTATGAAAGTAAGGGCGTTACTTTACTTTACTTTACTTTTTTTTAAAAACATACAAAAAAGGGGTGTTTTTCTGTAGTATTCGTGCTTACAAGTTTAAAGTGAAATTCTTCCCATTTTCAACATTTTACTGACATTAATATGCCTTAGAGATGTTGCGTGGACAAGACAAAGATCTCCCCATTCTGTGTTTACTAGAAATGGGAACCAAATGGTCCCGCAAGGGTCCGTTTGGTTTCATGTTTACACTCTCAAAGAATTGCATCTGGTTAACCAACTTTCCATCATTTAGTGTGAGGACCACCTGGAATCCTCCCCGGACCACCTGTTGAAAACCCCTGCTTTACCAGCAAGAATGTAAAATAGTGTTTATATTTCCACGCTGCAAAGGCTCCAGTCACGCTGTCGTCCTCATATCATTGCGTTTGAGAGTGTATTTTACCGCAGCTCAAATGCTAGTGTGTGCGCAGCAGCAACAAACACAACTGTTTGTGTCTGTGTGCTCACTAGAGGCCAGAGCCTTTAGTTATGCGAAAACTCTGTTCACTTCATGGGGCCACTTCAATGGCGGCTCATCTATATACACTTCTATTGAATTGGGACAACCAAGGTTACCGGATGCATTTAAGTCTATGGGATCATAAGCATTTTTTCTGCCCCCTCAATGTCGCAGCTGTTCTACTAGATGGCTCTGCTCTGCTCGACGAATAAGACTGGCTCTGATTGGCTTATACTTATCACGTGACGTGACACACATAGATATATTAAAACTAGATCAGGCATCCGGAGGAAACAATGCAAGTGGACGAGAGGGGAACTTTCGTTCGGTGCCTTCTCTATTCAATGTACTCTATGTTAGACTGTGAAGAAGCGAGCTGAAGAAGACAGACAGCACACAGTGCAGCGAGTCCTGCCGCCGCCGCCGGAGTAATGATAGTAACGATGGTACACTAATCATAATGCCGTTATGAATTTGAGAAATGTAAGGAGTTACGTTAGAAGTTACTGAAAAAAGTAATCCCTTACTGTAAGGGCGTTACTTGTAAGGGCGTTATTCACAACACTGATAATGGGGTAATACTATGTTTATGGTGTGCCATAAACAAAGAAGCCATTTAGATCAGGGGTTTTCAACAGGTGGTTTGGCGACCACCACTGGTCCTTGAGAGGATTGCAGGTGTTCCGCAGGCTAAATGATGAAAAGTTGGTTAGCCAGATTTGAGAGCGTAAACATGAAACCAAATGGACCCCCAAGGGTTTCATGTTTACACTTTCAAGAGTTTGAATATTCATCTTCTGAATTAGCCCATGAAAGTCTACATGACTAGAGAATGTAGAAGATTAATGGTCATTTTGATCTGTATGTTTGACTGTTGTTTCCCAGATCCAGCCTAGAATTATGGACAAAAAGTAACAATAAATCTGTAGTTTTGGATTCTGTGGGGCTAAAATGTCCTCAGATGGTGGTCCGTGGCTCAAATGCTGAATAAACAGTGGTCCCTGGGATCAAAATGGTTGAAGACCACTGATTTAGATATAATACGGAAGGTGGCATAGGCTCTGCACTCATGAGGCAAATGCTAGTCAGTGGCTATAAGTTGTGGGCAAAACAACTCACGGTGCAACCAAAGGCACAAAGGTCCTTTATTTCGTCTCTGAATTATTCATGGCCATGTTTTTGGGCATCCAACGAGATCACGAAGAGGTCACCCCGGCCCACACTCACCAAAAAACACTCTTTTTGAAGGCAGGTGCTGCCTGTCCCCAAAAAACTGACAGAGATCAAAGGCAAAGAGAGGACAGACAGTCCATCCACTGAAGTTCCATAAATTTCACTCACTCAAGTCATTTTAATAACACATGGTGCCTGCACAAAGTATGGGCACCATGTGTTATTAAAATGACTGGGAGAAGATGTTGGAAGGGTATCTGTTCTGCGTGTGAACTACGGCACAAAGATGGTTAAATGGTGATGGGGAATCAAAGCTAACGATAAGTCAGACCATAAAATAAAAAGTAATCTTGTTTAATGATGGTGTTACTGGATGTGTTTCTGAACTGCCCTAAGAGACAGAGGCTCAGTAGAAATACATCATCCTATTTTATCATGGTTATTAGTGAAGACCAATTATAAGAAGATAGGCTGAAGAGTGGTGAAGTGGTCCTTTAATTACGTTGAACACTTACACATCAGACCTGGGCCTGGGCTTACCAATGAGTCGAAGCTCTTGATGGCTGGTTTTAATTATTATGAGTAATTATTCGGTAAGCCCAGGCCAAGTTCTGGTGGTACAGGCTTTTGGCCTACCACAAGTCCCTAAACCTGATTTGCTGCCATGCAGCCAATGAGCACAGCCCAAGACCTCATTTGCTGACATGCAGTCAATGAGAAGACTTACACTATACCTGGCTACACCATTGACCCATTCATGGAATTTACATATCATCATCATAAACAAAGATCTAGGGAGGCCGATGTCTTGGTCACCGGTGAGGATAACTTTTGACCGGCAAGCTTTGCCACAACTGCTGCAGCGAAACAAGGGCTTGGAGGTTCACACTACTGCATGCCGATAATTTATTTTTCTTCTACAATCTGCTTGTATGACGTTAAACTGTTTTAGAAAAGCAATAAGGCACTCAGGGTGAAGACCATACTGATTTATTTAAAAAAGAAAAAGTCTTGAGAAGCTGCCAACAGGGATCTTAAAGTTCATATCTCATCAACCAGAGGATAATTTCAAACTATTATCCACTCAATACTATTTCACTCAACCGTTATTTTGAAAATGCTGCATGCTGTCTTTTTCTTTTTAACCTTCCAACATTGAGAACTGAAGTTACAATCCACACAACCAGAACCGAGTGCATTCTTCGCTACAAATCAACCACAAGTGACTCCGTAGTGGGAGCCCATATGGCATTTTGAACGTGTGCACAGATGGGGGGCGAGTACATTTGGCTCTGACACCATGTGCACCGCTGGTTGTGAAAACGACAACTGCGTCGGTTGTAAACTAGCAGCAATGGCACCGTCTTGTGCTAGCGGTGCCTTGTAGCACTCTGTGTCAAGTGTAACAGAGGTCCCCTGGTCTTCTGGCAATCACACATTTACACTACAGATTCAAGAACACACAGTTATTCCTTACTTAGTTGATTGATGTTTTCAAATGTGATTCTTTGTATTGTGTTGGTGCTGCCAATGCATTTAAAATACATTCCTTGAGCTAACTGGCCACCCACAGCTAAGGATCGACCAAGCTTTCTTCACACCCTGTATACAGTACATTTTGAACAGATATAAAACAATATCAGTGATTTGACGGCACCATGTACAGCATGGATTCAGGAAAGGGTACAGTAGATGTCAGATTTGATGACTAGCCTGGCTAAAGCCAGACCAAATCAGCTGTTGGCAAAAAAAAAAATGCCTGTCAGCAGATTGGTCTGAATAGCTCAATTGTACACACATTTACTCCAGAAAATTGGGGTGGCCAATCAGGACACACCATTCAAATATGCTGTGTCCTGATTGGCCATCCACATTTTCTAGGAAAATTCCAGACCAATCTGCTGACAGGTACTTTTTT